>CM023485.1:27845143-28581698 GCA_013339685.2 Hyalomma asiaticum | reverse complement strand
AATGGAAAGGGCCTTTCCGTCGCAACCGGAGATAAGTGATGGACGAGCGAAAAACAAATAAAAAAATAACTTTGCGAGCTCTCGTGTGATAAGCCGAATCGCAAAAAAGCTGATCAATAATTGCTGCAGTATTTGAAGAACAAAAAAAGAGCAGTTCAACGAAGAAGTTAGGCGCTCGTGTGTCAACTGCTCCATACCGCAATGACCTACCCCGGTGTCCGCTTGCTATTAAGATTAAACAGTAATTTTTTACATTTGGTTGCTCACCATCTAGTAATGAAACTGATATGGAGAGAAATGTAGGGCGCTTCTGAACTCGACTGAAAGACGTCAGCTTCGAGTGATTGAATGCAGGCTAATTTCGAAACAATTAACAGGCCTTGATCGCGAAGCCGAGGCGATGCGCATCGTCGAGCTCTTAAATTCGTTAATGCTGTTCATTTTTGGAGAGCTTTATGCAGACAACCGCGAGGGCTAAAGGTTGCTTAGGAGCACTGTGTATCATTCTGTGCTTTTCAGAAGGTAGGTAAAAAAGAAAAACCGTAAATCTAGTTCCACCTCTTGTGAAGTCTACTGAAACACGAAGCTTTATGTCTCTTGTGTCTGCCTTGTGATTTTCTGGGTTTTCCTGTGATTTTTCGCCACACCCACGGCACTATACCAACTTTCTTTCTTTCTTTCTTTCTTTCTTTCTTTCTTTCTTTCTTTCTTTCTTTCTTTCTTTCTTTCTTTCTTTCTTTCTTTCTTTCTTTCTTTCTTTCTTTCTTTCTTTCTTTCTTTCTTTCTTTCTTTCTTTCTTTTTAGCTTGCCCTGCGTTCCGGTCTTCCATGCAACGTCGTTTTTGGGCTGGTGCACAGCGCCTTTCACAAGTTCACTTTCTTACCGCAAGATGGACCCGATGTCGTTGTTAGTCTTTTAGTGGACCCCGTGCCGTCGTTGGCGTCGTAGTAGTAGTGCTAAATATAGTCGTCGGTTCATTGGCTAAGCCGCCAAGTCATGCGATCTCGTTTCTACCAATCAGTAGAAAGAGTGCATCGCGGCGGATTCACCTCGCACGTTATATGAACGCCTTATATTTCCCATCGTAGAGAGAAGTAAGAAAGAAATAAAATATAAAGATTTGTTCCCTGTGTTGGGGTTCAAGTCTGGGGTGCCATGCTCTGAAGCCGAGTGCACTTCGCCGGGTTAGGCACTCAAGCTACTACAAGTATAGGCTCCCGAACTTACGAGATGCAAGCGTATGTGAACCATATTGCTTGGATCTCTTCAAAGAAAGAAGGAAGGGAACAAAGACAGATACAGAGAAAGGGAGAAAAGAAAGATTGAAAGAAAATACAAAAAAGAAAGCAAAATTATTGTAGGTCAGTGCTGGAGTTCAACCCCCCCCCCCCCCGCCCCCTTTTCGTCTATTTTTTTTTGTTCCACCTCCCTCAGCTGAATGCTTTAGCCACTGCGCTAGGCACTTCGCCTGCGAGACGCCGCATTGATGTTTGTTGTGTCGGCGAAAGCTAGTGCTTCTTTGGTTCGGACACCGACTTCTGGGAGTGTGTGTGTCCTTGATCGGCTCAGAGAAAGGGCCACAGCTGTTCTTTCCGATAGATCTCAATGTGTAAACAGGCTTTTTTTTATATCTGTGCAAATTATAGCCAGTCAGTCTCAGCCTCACTGCGCTGACTCACCACCTTTTACCTTACCCATTCTTTAAGTTACGTCCTCATCTGCTGCACAATTTTCTTAGTCTCTTACCAAAATAGATGTGCTTGGATAGGGAAACCGAAGTCCACTTATTAAATTTTCCTTTCAGAAAACATTCGTGAAAATATATTTGCTCAAAGTTTTATTAAACGAATGCTGGTAGTAAAGGTACAAATTTGAAGAGATAATTCAGTAGCTCTCGCGCGAGCTCTCCCAAAGTATAAAGAAACTGCCGCCTTGAGGAAAACGCAGATGGTCTTAAGCCTCGTGTATTTCGCATTTACCTTTTGCCCTTAGGCCGACACTTCAAAATGGCCTGCTTCCGAATACCTATGCGCGGGCGACCGCCTTTGGGCAGCAAATTCACCATTTCCCAAATGCAGCCTCTTAAGCGAACACTTTTATAACTCTGCTCTTAAAGATTGAGCCCCTGGGCACACTCTATTTGCCTCGTTCCTTAAACGCTCCTTGCCCACCGACTTCCGCATTACTACGTTCCACCTAATGCGCGGAATGCTCGCGAACGCGCCCGCGCTAAACGAAATTTCAAAATCCCGGCGGGAAATCCACGTCCCTTAAATGAGAGACAAATCCGCACTCTCAAAAATTAATGAAGAAAGGAGGAAAGAAAAGAAAATGGAAATTCGCACGGGGAGTACACATTGGAGCGGTTGGCGCGTGCGGAAGCACAGGCCGGCCTCTCTTATTTAATCCGAAGAGCAACCGAACGTGACCTAAGAGGGCTACGGAACAGAGAGGAGACACTGCCGACGTCCACGCGACGTTTGCTTCTTGAAGAAAAGCGTTACTTAAGTGCAGAAAAAGAGAAGAGAGAGAGAGAGGGAGAAGGGGGGGGGGGGAGGGCATAGGCACCGCGAGCGAAAGCACGGCGTTAAGTCGTACAGCGCGAGCGAACCCGCGGGAATTCTCGAGAATAGCTCTGTGGCGGCGGCGGCGCAGGCCCAGAAAGAGGAACTCGGGTATCAGAGAGGTGGTGACGTAGAAAGCGAACAAGAGGTCGCGCTTAAGATATAAAAGGACATTCGCTGTCGTCAGAGAGCGCACGAAAATCAAAGCAATAAGGACGGTTCTCGAACGGTTGCGTGCAGCGTTTCGCGCAAGGCCTTTTCTGTAGAAACCCAAGGGGGACAGCTCGACAAATGGAAAGTAGTCGCGCAGTCTGCAGGCGGTATCTCGTGGACAGGTAATGAAAAGAAGTTGGGGGAAAGACAAGACGTAAAGAAGGAACATAAACAGCCGTTAGGAAGGAATATATGTGTATTTCAGTGAAACGGCCCTGCAGCTGCAGGTACGTAACAAACTCGGCAGCCTGCGGCAGTGTCTAAAGGCAAGAAATCGACGGCGGTAGATTTGAACGTAAAATAAGTGATAAAGGCAGAATCGAAAAAAGAGTACAAGAAGAAAACCAGAAAGTATAGAACATCCTCGACGACTTTCACGTCAACGGCTCAAATTAGAACGAATGGAACAAAGGACGGCTGCGTCGAAGCGCTCATTTCGAGAAAGCCCCCCCCCCCCCCCCCCCCGGCCAGCTGTGTGTATGCGCGATCTTATTTATATCGCTTGCTTTTGTTCACTCTCTTCAGTGGCGTTATGGCGGCTTCTTAAAGCTTATGTGGCTGAAAGAAATAATGGAATCGAAAGAAAAAGAGAGACCGACAAAGAGGTTAATGCACGAAAGGAAACCACTGACGTTAAAGAGGCCACTGAACTGTCGGTGGTGTAAAGGAAAAAACAAAGCAGCAGACAGACTGAAGAGATACAAAAGACGACGCAACACTTCCACATCCTTCAAGTTTGCCTCACTGGCGCTGAAATAAGCGGACTGTAGTGACAGCGATGAACAAGGCTTCAGCCGCCAGACGAAAAATGAAAAGTGAGGCATGCGCAGTGTAAGTTTATGTTTGGTCACCCGACTGTATTCCTTAACTCTTTGTCCAGAAGTTCGCCCCAAAAGCGTCGCACATAATAGAAGCAAATGCGAACAGGAGAGCAAGAAAGACAGATAGCGGGGAAATACGAAACACAGGAAGAAAAAAAAAGCTGCTTCATTCAGCTTGAAGGCTGGACAGCTGAATAAAAGGGAGGAAAATGAGAGAAAGTAGGCGTGGCGAGCAACAGGGAACGCAGTGAGAGTGAAGCAATGATCAAAATAGAAGGCAGGACAGCGCACGGAATACATGTAGACCGTGAAGCAAAATAACAAGCGTTCGGGACCCTGTCGGGACAGGAAGCCAATGGCCTAAGTCATAAAGAACGCGCCGGTCCGGCGGCCCAAAAAAAGTTTATGTCGGCTATAAGCGCATTTCAAAGAGAGGCCAGAAACATGAACGCCAGCTGTCGTCGACGGATTTGAAGGGCCGGTTGCGACGCCTGCGTGTGGGCGCTTGACCGGCTGACGACGCAAATGGTCATGAGAGGTCGACCCGCAAACTACGCTGAAATGATGGTCTGCGATGGGTGAAAGCGAAGAGTGAAGGGAACGAAGTGTAAACCGAAAACACGATGGAGAGAAAAGGAGAATAGGAAAGGAAGTGATCGAAGGAGAAAGAGCCCTAAAGACTTCACTTCCTGCCTTCTCTCACCCGCGTGCACCATGCAGGACGTGCCTCGCTCTCTCTCTCTCTCTCTCTTTTCGACGATTGGTCTACACAGGCGCTCGGATGCTCGACGCCAGGGTGTGTGAGGCTCGTGGCTTAATTGTCTGTAAAGGCAAACAGGAAAACAAAAATTCTCGACGAAATGTCTCGACGCAAAACCGCCGAACTCTGCTTTAAAATCAGAACAGATTTCGTCAATATCATTTGATTTCATTTTATTATACTGTCAGCCCGATTGGGCTACAACAGGGGTGGAAGAATAAAGAATACAAACATACATATTGAGAACTAAGGACTCTTATACAATCATCTATATAAAACATGTAACAGTGATTGACAAAGGATAGCCACAAAACACTACTCAGAAGCACAAGCATACAGTAAACTATACATACAAGCTTAAAGAAGCATAAAATGAACTATGCATCTTGGAACACTAGCTAACACTAGCTAGCAAGGCGGCGTTTTTCCCGTCCATGTTTGGAGACACTTCTACGTCCTAACGGTAAAGGCAGTGAAAATGTTTAAATGAAGCTTAGAGCTTTTCACTAAAGGTAAGCCAACTGGGTGTTTAAGAGGAGAAACGACGTGCAGAGGAAGCTACCGTCTAGCCGCAACGCTGAGATTCACTACAACTGTTACTGAGCACTGTTGGTGTATCGTCAGAAGCTAGCTTCCGGATTGTCAGAGTGTATGAAAGTGATGATATATATATATATATATATATATATATATATATATATATATATATATATATATATATATATATATATATATATATATATATATATATATATATATAGTGAGGGAAAGAAGGGGAAAAGGCAGGAAGACAAACTAGCAGAAAAAACGCCTTGCTATGCTGCCCTAAATAATGGCAGCTTAGGCTAGGTAATGTTTTTCTAAATTGCTTAAGAAGAGTGGTACTGCCAGAGGACGAAGGTACTTGCGTGTCTCTCGTTTGTTTGTATCGCGTCAGTAGCGCTGCTTGTTAAGTAATGTGCTGCCATAAGCACATTACTTAACAAGCAGTACGAGAAGGGAAGGAATGAAATTAACGAGAGAATAAGAGAGACGAGACTGCGTAAAGGTGGTTGGGGTGACGCATCCAGAAGGGCAAACGCGCTTGTCTAGACTTAGTATATACGTGTGTTGTTCCGCATTGCGTCTTACATTTTTTTCGTTCACATTTGCAGGCCGGGCAGATGACCTTAAAATAGTTGGGCAATTGAGGCGTGATGTTATCCTCGCAGAAAGCGCGAAACGATGCGCGTAAAACTGAACTCTGCGCAAAAGCGAAAAAACAAGCAGAGACAAAACACAAGGGAAGCACGCAAGTCCCAAGGTTCGTGGACCTCACAGTGTATCTCTGCTATAGCATGCACTTCCACAAAATGCCACATAGCGGAGAGCCATCTCCCTACAAAAGCCGCCGAAAGTTTGCGCTCTGTTCGCCAGAGGAAAAATGAAGCACAGGAGCACTATATGGTGGTTGTCTCTGGGGCCGTGCGCGCTGCAAACCGGCCCGGACGGCGTTAGAGCTACAAGGCAGTGGGATGCGAGCTATATCTCTCGGCTCCTCACTCGCTTGTTTACACGTCACGGCAAGCGCCGAGCGCTCTCGGGAGCAAACATGTCTCCCGGTGGCGTCAAAATCCATCACGGTCGGAAATGACGAACGACGGGAAGGCGTTTCACGTTCGGCCGGAAGCAAATCTAATAACCACCACTCCCCCCCGCCTTTGTTACTTCCTCCCTCGCCACCGCGTACCGTGGCCACTTCTCTCGTTTTCGTATACCTCGCACGCTCGTAAAACCACCTTCCATCGCACCCCAACACATTGCTAGTGTGCCGCACTCTCCTATTTTCCCCTGCAAATTCAGTGCGTGAGGGGAGCGAGAGGTAGGGAAGCGTGCCGACGCTCATCTCCGACTTCCGGGACCAAATTGCCACGCCCGTAATTGGCGGCAACCCCTTCCCCCCCCCCCCCTCTCTCTCTCTCTCTCTCTCTCGTTGCAGAAAGACACGCTTTGCCTCCTACAGCGTGGTGAAACAACTTCCTCCGTCGCCGCCGTGTTCCCTACGACGGGGCATTATCGTTACAGGAATTTTTAGGCGGCGTTGCATTGCAAATGGTCTGCACGCGACCCCCGTGCCATCGCCGGAGCGAGCGAGCGAGCGCCGGCTGAGGGGCCTGCGTGTCCTCGCTACGGTGACTAAGAGGACGGCCCTGCTGTCGCGTATCGCGAGAACGTCGCCGCGCCGTCGATGACTATGCGCGCGAAGGCCGTCGATGCCGTTGAAGGGTGCAGAGGTTGGACACGTGCAGCAGGAATAAATGAATAACTTAACGGCAACGGAACGCCCCTCCTTCTCGTAATGGGGCAACGCCATTTTGTACGGGTCTCGCGAGGGGACGTCGTTGGAGCGACGATTGCGATGCATCGCTGCTTCATGATTCGACGATATACGAAGGAGCGCTGTTTGTCGTTCAAGGGAAATGAAGGGGGTGGGGCTGCAAGCACGAGATTGACGTGCGAGATAACGTTGTGAATGAACGGGTGACTCTTCTGGGGTCTGGTTCTTTTTTTTTTTTTTTTGAATCTAGTTCAAGTCCTTGTGGTTCGTTCTGTTGCGCAATTACGTTCCCCGTTCATGCCCAACTTATGTCCGTTAACGTGGATTGATTGGCCTAAATCTTTGTTCGTTGGATCCGCGCAAGCGCCGAAAGTCCTAAGGCGTGCACGAAGTTACAGAATGGAATTACGGTGACGTGGTACAAGGATGAGCCTGCCCCAGACCTTAACGCATGAATTGTAGCGCTTAAACGTCAACATGAGTACCCTATAACTAAATAATTCTACTCGGACACATCTCAAATGGCTTTTACTCGCGGGTAAGGATATTCTGAAACGTGTAGCCTGCAGCCTGAAACAATCAGCCTGTTTTAGTAGTGAATGCAATGACTTCAGGCGTGAATCAATAAACGGCAACGCACGTTTATACTCAAATGTAATATTTCACTCTTGGCAGGAGAAGTACAGAAAAAAACTGGAAGAGTAGTCAGACAAGTTAACTACTCCACAGTGAAATTGCCCCATGTAATAAGCTTAACCTGCTAATTTTTTTCAGGGATGAAGTTCAGCCGGAGAGAAAAGCTCTGTGCATTGGAATAGCCATGCACTACCCATAATGCGCAGTCATTGCCCACATATAAGCGGCAAATACGGTTATATTTGCTTGTTCATTTTCATTGATATGAAAATACATGATTGAGTTGTGGTCGTCATTTCCTGGGGACGGCAACCGATTTCAATCAGCTGCCCATAAAGATAAAAAAGTAGGAAAGCAGTGAAATATTCACTAGGTGTTAAAAGTACCACTCGATGTATTCAGAATTTCTCCGCTTACAAGACCCGCTAGTATTTGGCGCCCACACGCACTATGCGCGCACACGGGACAAAGAAGTGTTGAAGTACTTCGTGTTTTCATGAACTAATGATTGGCTTGCGATGAATATGTACCTGATAATTCGGCAAGTGAAATATTCTGTTCGGAATCCCGCAAACATAGCGTCAGTTCTGGCCACTGTCTAACGTGTTATGCTTGGAACGGTGGAACAACATGCAATAAATATCCCCGTCGTCATGACCATGCGAACATGTTGAAAGTAGCACGCGCTGAAATCGGTATAAAAAGATTTGTATAAGAAGTCCAAGATTGGCGACAGTAGTGTTGATACTTACTCAGCTTAAGCCGAAGGTCTGATTGGTACGCAAGAGTGAGTTCAAATGTTTGTTTAGGATTCATTCCCAAGTAACTTAAAAATTCAGCCTAGCTATTTGGTACACGTCCATAACAATAGGCAGCGCGTCTTTTCTACGAGCACACTAGAAGAACTATACGTTTGCTTGTAAGAATTCCTGTAGAAAATTTGCACTAACTTCCGTCATGGTTCCTTTCGTGTAGTCTTGGAACCAGCTTGACGAACGCAATTCACATTCCAGTTATTGTAAAAGAAATTACAGCGCCTATCACAAAGAAAGACAAACAAAAGGTTATTTACACCCGTAATAAACATGCGACTTTGTTTTTTAATTTTTTTTACAGAATTATCAAATCAACATGAAGGTCAAGGGGAGGAAACAAGTCCCTGAGAAAATACGATGTAAGTGAAAGAAAAATTCCGATTACCATTCGTTAGCGAGCATGCTTCGGATGTTATACTGAGCCGTGAGACTTAGAGTTACACTGATGAACGAAAAATTCGACAACGTAGCAATAATCGGCTAACGTCAGCTGGATTCTTCCGCTGAGCAGATCCTGATATGTCGTTTTCTGTACTGCAGACTGTTCGCCGGCGGGCTATTTTCTAAGACTTGATCCTTATTATTTTTTTTTTTTTGCCCATGGCAATTTTCGCAGCGAATGCTGATATTTTCATGTGACGTGTTCTGAATACACAAGCTGTAAATATTTCACGATAAACTTTCAAAATTACTCAACCACTCGACTGCTGACTAATGTCTCCGTAATATCCGCTAATAAACCCAACGAAATAACTGTGCTATCCCTGATTGCAGCGTTGCGTTTTCAAGGGTAGTTGTTCGCCACACGAGCGTGACGCCTTAAGGAGCACCCCCTTAAAGGCAACAATAAATAAATGAAAAAAAGCTGTTATCGTTGTGCCGGGGCAAAGCCCGAAAGGAGAAATGGAACGACTGCAACAACATAAAAAAATCGTATAAGCCGTACATCATAATGTAACCAGCAAGCACCTGCAACGTCGTCTTTCCCGGAAGAAGGGTAACAAAGGCGCCCCGTTAAGCACCTCAGCGTTTACAGCTCCAGATTACGGCGGCAGGCGCGGGCAAACTGAAAGCGAAAACAAGCCGCATTCTGCATGGATGCGCGGAAAGTTGTTCGCACCTTGTAAGAAAGCGTGAGAGGGAGCGGCGAACGCAGCGATGGATGAAGTATAAGCGGAGAAAGGGGAAAAAAAGGAGGAGAAAGCTGAAACCGAGGAAGGCTGGACGATGAACACCGGCGCCCAAACCGGGGGCTTTTCAAGCGCGCATAACAGCGAGATACGCAGAGGCGAAGGAAGCGAGAGAAAACGGAAAGGGTGCGACGCAGCGAAAATCTTTGCGGCTGCGCGCCGAACAAGTTTCAACACATTTCCAGTCCGGCTGTTACCAAATACTCGGGGGCGCCGCAAGCGGTACAGCGGCGCTACCGTGCCGGAGCGTTATCCCGCATTATGCTGAAGCCTTCCGAAGACTCGGTTGCGAGAAAAAATGTTTTAGGTCTTTACCCTAGCGGGTGTTTTTTTTTTCTTTTTCTACTTCTATACCTCTTTCGAGCCTTCCACAGGGCGCTTTCACGGAGCGTCGACGCAAATGATGCCCCGAGGGCAGAGGTAAAATGGATTCTGGCGCGCCTCGCCTTCCCCCCTCCCTTCTCTTTCTATCTCTCCTTTTTCCTTCTTACTCGCCGCCCCCCGACTCTAACCCCTTGCTTCCCGTCGACACCGAGCGCGGGTGCGAGTGAGCGGCCTTGTAGGTCGTCGTCAGAGGCGCTAGTGCTGTGTATCGCATTGCCCGAGCCACCTCCGCTCACATCATCTCGTTTCTTTGCCTTCCCCGCTCCGTCCCCCCCCACCCAACTTCTATATTTTTCTCCCTTCTTTTCTTTATGCCGGATGTAAAAAACACTTTTCTGAGGTAGATTTGATGCTCTTTCACCCGATCTGTCGCCGGTGTTTTCTGATTCGTTATAGCAATCCGGCGTTTCCGCAGAAAGCGGTGCAAGTGGCAGCCCTCTCCCTAGTCTAGTGCCCCATCCTCGCTCCAGCTGCAGTGCAGGAAGGCCCCCGGTGCTATCGCAGGCCGGCGGTTTCACGCCGCGCAGGAACCGGAAATCTGTGTCGCTTCTCCTCCTAAACGGCTTCGTCCTCGTCTTCCCTCCGCCAAAGGAGGAGGTGTCGAAATGTTTGCTTTCCCTTATCTCACAATTTTGATAGTTTCTGTCATGATAGCCGTTCTTTTTGTCGGGTTTCTGTCTTGTTTTCTTTATCGGTTCAGTCGACACCCGAGATCCTCGGTTTACATTTTACCCTGCAACACTCCCCCCCCCCCCCCCCCCCTCCCTTTGCTTCACGTCTATAAAGGACGAGCGTGGAGGTCGCTACCAGCCGCAAGCTATGTTTCAACGCAAGACGGATAGCGTCGTTGGTCTCTGAGCCCACAAATCGCATTTTCGCCACCCGTCGAGCCGTTTGGAGAGGTTAAACAATCTTGCTCTCAGGTTTTAAGACGTAAGAGACTGACTTCTATATAGGCTACAGGAAGAAAAAAAGACAAACTATAAAGAATGAAAAGTTTGGTACAGGATGGAACGGGATGGCTTTAGGAAGATAAGGAAAATTGTTGGGAAACCCTTATATCTATGCCTAGCTAGGTTAAAGGAAATTTCGCGGCTGGACAATCTGAGCGAAAGTTGAGCTTGTGCGGAGTGAGCGAACAAAGCGCTTTCGAGGAAAGAGATGAAGTTTTAAAGGTGGCGAAATGGCTCGTAAAAATAAGCGTTGAAAGCGATGGCGTTAATAAGACGCTTACAACTCCCTAGAACCAGTGCATGCATGGAGAATATAATGAAAGCGGTGTGGGATGATAGCTTCCAATTTATCACGCGTGAGAATTTTTCAGCTCACAGAAAGGTGTACCTAAGGTAAGCGGACTATTGATGTAGATATTCGTTTTCTTTTCATATTGCGAAAGAAGCACTCACTCGACAATTTAAGGTAAAGAAATCCACAGACAATGCTCTACTATTTTTATGCTGTTTTATCTCACGAAGACGTATTTCGTTTGTTGTTGTTGGAGAGGAGAACTCATCTAGTTAATGTTAATGTACCTAAGAGAACTTGCTGAGAATATTTAGCTTAAACATTTTGCATGTCGGACGAGCTTTATTACGGCGTAAAAGAAAATAGTCGCAGCAAAATTTGTTTGGAAGAAAAAAAAGGAGAGAACTCATCGCACGGACTTACACGCTTTTTCAACTTCGAGCAACAATAGAGCGTAAAATGCTGAGGTTTGCTTCTTTTTGTTTCCCTGCCTCAAAACGTTCTCTTTTACCTTTTTGCCAGAGCGACAAACGAAGCAGGAAGATAGATGGGGAAAATTCATCTCTCTCGTGGTTCATACACATACGGACTGCGTTCACGTAGGTGAACAAATAAGCACCGCTCTTTAAAATAAAAGTAAGCACGCTTTTGAACAACGTGCATTGTTCAGAATTCTTAAAACGAATTCCACATCTCCTGCAACGTGTCCATTTTCCCACTCCCTGGATTCTGCCCCGAAGCGGTTCTCTCACTTTTAAAGAGAATGACCAGGCAACTCGCACGAGCCTTTCAAACGAACAAGATCTTCCCTTCGCGCCACCTCATTGTACCGAACCAATGTTTGCCGCGTGTTGTTAAGCTTCGATTACGCTCGCCCAAGGGATAGGAAATATCATTCTTGGTTCTTTGTAAAACAACCCTGAAGCCCGTTCTCACGCCGGACATATTATGATCGGAAGCTAGCAAGCTCAAGCTGCTCCTGAGAATTAAAAAGAAAGTTTCGTGAATACTGCCCTTCACTCTCTGTGTTTGACGTGGTTTTGAATGGACAGTTGGTGAAATTTGTTCAGATATCCACAGCTATAACGGACATGCACACAATAACGGAGATGTCGCGCGGATTTCGAATACAATCTCGTAGTTCAGAAGCGCCTCCCTACCCTCACCCCCCCCCCCCCCCCCCCCAACTTTTTTTTTTCGATCCTCGTATTCAGGCACCGACGCTTCTTTTCTCCGGCTTAACGAAAACTCCTTTTGTCTGAACTCTCTGCAGCAACTTAAACATTCGGCTAGCTCTCAAGCAGAGACGTAGTATCCCAGTGGCAAACATCAAGAAATCCCAGAGTGCGCGGTAGAAAACGTGAAAACTCTCAAATTGGCGCGGCTCTCTTTGTGAAAACAGACTCAAACACTGACGCATTTTCTTGTTCTTATGTTTATCTTATTAAATCGGAGCTGGCTTGGAACCTTTAGAACTTTTTTTTTGTTGTTGTAACGAACTCCATGAGAATGTTTTTTTTTCCTCGAAGCAATAATGCTTTCGGGTGCTCTGCACGTTTTATACGTCTGCACTTATTTTCCACGAGATCTTGTCCTACCCCATTTTCTTCTTTGTGCGTGCAGACAAAACCCCTCTTCGCTTTTTTCGTTGACATCATTTAAGGGCCATCGAAACCCTCCATGAGGTTCTAGCTTCTTACAGCTCACATTTCTTGAGTGACACCCTTGCAGTTCTAAACTTGTAAGCGGGTTATCACGCTGCCGATATATTACTGGGGGATGTATATAGTATTACACATTATTCATGCGTTATCTCGCAACATGCAGGAACGGTCATACATACACGAGAAGGAAATTGCCATGCATTCATTTATAGCAAAAATATTTGATTGATTTGTGGGGCTATATGTCCCAAAACGAGCTCTGATTTTCAGAGACGCCGTATAGTGGTGGTATACAGAAATTTCGACCACCCGGGGTTCTTGAACGTGCACTGACATCGCACAGTACACGGGCCTCAACATTTGCCTCCATCGAAATGCAGCCGCCGCAGCCGGGATAGCAAAACTCTTTGAAAAGAATCAACATGATTTAACAGAAGGATAGCTTCCCTTCCTGCGAGAGTGATCTCGGGGCGACGTTAAATCCAAATTTCCTCCTACGCCATGTAATCAGCTGGCATATTTTACGGTACTTTGTGAGACCACCTGGGAGCTTTCGTATGTGAAGGCAATGACCAATATAAATGTTCTTAAGTGTCTGTAATGTCGAGTCTGAGAAAAGGTTTTCTGATAACTGCTGATGAAAACAGTGTTGTTAATAAGTAAAATGAAAAATCCACCTTATGAGTGAAAACAAGACACCTGAAGTTTCAACGGGTGAAGAATGGACATATACTGGCTCTCTACGATAGCTTTCTTGAGAATAATGACAGCGTAATATTGCAGTCAATAACATGATGATGATAATATGACGAAGAATAGATAAAAAAAGAAGACGTAAAGGAGACAGGAAAAACGTCTGGTTAGGCTTAAAAGAGTCAGCACACGCACGTCGGGGGTAACGAAGCGGCAGGAAGGCTTCGCTATAATGCGACAGGTTACATTCGTCTGAAGCTGAACAGTGATTCAAGATGAATGAGCATACTCTGTTTTTTTCTTAGTGCTCATACGACATATGTTTTCCCAGTCAATATCATGCTATACACGGACATCCCGTTCAATATGAGCTTGTGGTGAGAGATCTAGTGCGTGTATTTTTATTATAAAGCCATGTTATCTCAGCCCTTTGTCAAAGTCACCTGTCGCCCCTACGTATGCCCCGTTTCGGTGAACGCAAGGAATCGCGTAAACCATATCTGTCTTCGCAACACGTCATTCCACATGGCGCACTCGTGTATTCACATGGGCGACTCAGTGTATGTACACGGACGACAAGAAATGCAGCCAATAAAGCTGTTTGGTGCTCTACAATATACTTGAAGTTGTGCCAGCGAAACAGATGCCAGTAGAAGGAAACATGTGGTCACTGAAGACGAAGAAACTGTGTGCAATAGTGTTCGAAGCTTACCGTAACGTATAAAAAGAGAAAAGTGTTAATAAAAACGTGGGTTTTACTTCTAGATGCAATAATACAAGAACACTGAAGTCCAGGAATGGTATTCCCGCACTGGAATTCAATATTAAGGATAGAAGGAAATATATTAAAATTTCACAATCTTCAGTCTGTCAACTCTCTTCGTCTGGGACTTTTGCAATAGTCTTAACCAGCAGTGTTGCTGGCTCCGCGCGCGCTCCCACAACCAGGCTATGATGTTCATGTATTTTTTACTCTCAGTATATTATACATAGTCCATCACGCCAGTTCACTTTGTTGTTCGCTCTGCATAAATAGGCTTCAGAAAACCATTTTGTCACTTTTTCAGCGGTGTTGAATTTTACGACAGGGTTCGGACGCTATAAGTCATCTCTATGTTTGAATTTTTATGCGCACGAGTGCTGCTAATATTTGTTAGAATTTCAGTCAATCAGTTTAGACTTCTCTTTTTGAGAGGCCTTGAAATTAACTCACTCATTTGAATTGATCACCATTAATCGATCACTGATATAAAGCTTCTGAATTGGAGTCTTTGAGTTAAGAGAAGTAAGAAAAAATAAATGTAACCTATATACGTGGTGTGTGCAAGGGAGCGTAAGCAATGAAAGACTGCGGAAAAAAAAAAGAGGCATAAGTACAGAGCAGCGCCATACTGGAAGGGACACCAAAAAAGTGCAGCTAAATATTAGTAGGCAGAGGTGGAGAAGTGTGAGCGGTAGCGGTTCCCCCCTTTTTTACGCCTGTTTTGTTTAATGCTGTGATTTTATTTAATGCATCGGCATCGATAATGCAGCCGACGATGAAAAATAAAGGTGAAACTGAGTGTCGTTTAAAATAACGTGAGATTGAATATAAAATCAAAGACTCCCATTGCGTACAGCTTAAATGTGGATTGTCATTTACGAACCTATTGCGTGACATCACAAAGTCGAAGCGGTCTAACGGAACACGATCAAGCTCCGCGGATTAGGGAACAAGGATTAAGACTTTCTGCCCGCAAACGTTTATTTCGATATCGGAGCAGTGAGTATGCAGTTCTTTTGATGAAAACGGAATGAAAGTTTGACTACGAATTCCGTGCGCCGAATAGAATAAGCGTCGGTATTAAATTCGTTCTAAGTTAAAGAAAAAGGTGTTATCACGCACAATTTCGTCACTCGAACGCTATGGTTTGTATTCACGGCAGACACGTGCGTCATTCAATAAAAATTTGTTTAGTTGCAAGATTCTTTATTGATGCTTTGCATATCTCATAGGAATAATTGTTGAATGAAAACACGTTTTGTTGAACTGCATGAACACTATTTTGGGTGCCTTCCCTAGCACTAATTCTCTGTCATTTTATTTAGGAGACGGTGTGGATATGTTGTCGGTGGTTGCTGAATGAAGGCGTGTACGTACACACACGCGGGCAAACAAGAACAGGCTTTGCCTATATATGTACGTTCTGTGCAAACAGCTGCCAACGTGTACACTATCGCATACACCTAAGTACGGACACACACACACACACACACACACACACACACACACACACACACACACACACATACACACACAATATATATATATATATATATATATATATATGAGAGAGAGATAGAAAGAAAGGGAAAGAGAGATGTGATACGCCGCTGCATCGGTGTTGAGAAATAAACCCACCGTCCAAAACGACTGAGTTTGAGTTTCAGAGCAGGTGTCAAAGCCAGCTTCAAGCTTTGAATATCGTCGGCGCATGAGGACAGCGCATTGGAAGGTGAGCGTATGCTAATGCGTATGCAAATTGCACCACCAGTCTGCCAGGCCCCTGCGGTTTCTGCCTGGCGTCCCCTGCACTACATTTTGGATGGGCTTGCTTTCACTCTCTTCTCTTCTTCCGGCGACTCGTCCCACTTTTCTTCGTTTACTCCCCCTCTTCTCTACGACGTCTTGCCGCGACGGTGCCATACTGTTTTATTTTCTTTCCGTTTAGTTTGATAGCCCTCGGCGTGGTGCCTGATTGTTGCCTGGTGCTGCTGCTTCTTCACATTGCGGCCGCTCCTGGCGCAGAGGCCTTTGGCAACTCAAGAAATTGCATAAATAAAGGGCACTTTCGTTCGCGTATTGATGTTGCAAGAAAACGACGCAGCGAAGAGATGAACCTTGGAATGCTGGACTGGGGCTGATGTATTCAATCTGGCGTAATACAGCCGCAGCGAGTGTCTGTTAAAAAATAAAATAAAAGTGAGATGGCTCGAGAACGAACGCTGCAGCTTACCGCACCACTTCTTGGAGGCACGAAAAGTACGTGAAAGTAAAAACAAGCAACACACAATCCTGAAGAATAAAGTAAAAGGAGATCTCACGTTAGAAATGAATGTGACTGATTGCACGAGGACGTCCCGTGAGAACGCCCTGCCGCGAAAACTCAGAAAATGAAGCTTGCTTCTGACTCGAAGCACTTGTGAATGACTTGGAACGCTCATAGAAGCCCCAAAAATGCATACACTGGCAGAAGCGACGCCAAAACTCCAATCCTACTTCATTAATCTTTCTTGAAACGTTCTGACTGGCTGCTTCGTTTTTTAGAACAACGGAAGAAATGAAACGCAAGAAGTAAGAAGTGTGGAATATACCTTACTTACTCCGAAAAGCATTGCAGTACTTTTTTAAAAAGTACGAGCACGAACATGCATATAAAGAACACGAAGGCACCCTACAACTTTGAATGCATACGTGCATACGTAAGCAGGCCCGTTTTGTGGAATAGTCTTAAAAAACTCTGCCAATAAAATATAAGAGATGAGCACACAACTTTCTGACATGCAAGATTTTATGATTAAAGCGAGTGCTGCTTGCTTGGAATAGGTTAGCTCTAGATTTGATATTCGCAACTGTGCACATATTTGTTTTTCCTGAGTGATGGCATATGAATGACACATGCGCTTCTCCGCCAACTAAGCGGCTTTGCCGACTTGCAGCGACTACGCGAACCAGGGCTCGGTGGGAAAGATAACGGAAAGATACATATTTCATGTGTGTAGGGAGGGACACGGTGAATGTGTTAGAGCACGCTTTCTCCATATGTCAGGGAAAAAGAAACTGTAAACAGGCGAAAACGAAACAAGCGGAATAGTTGTTCCCTTTTAATATTAAGCATGTTTGGGATAAGGCGACACTAGGCACCACTAAGATGGCGTAGCGCAGTCGCGGTACCGGATGAGGAGATCTACAGAATAACGCCAACTTCTGGATTGGAAGCAGGTCCGCGTTTATAAGAAGGGTGCGCTGAGTTTGCTGCAACACGGGTTTGAGGTTAAGAGCCGAGGAAGGAGATACACTGCAAAGCAAAGGAAGCAAGAGGGGAGTAGCTGTCACTATGAAAATGCCAAAATTGCCTAAGCAACATGAAAGAAGAAAAAAAAAACAGATGGAGAGGTTTGTTATATTAACCTGTAAAGTGTGACGCAACCTAACGTCATGTGGTAGAACATTATAACACGCCATCATTTTCTATATTTCATCCGTGCGAAATCGAACCCGTACACCCGCGCTATTATTAGACAGGAAATAACGCTATTGTAAAGTTGTTTTTGCTGCGTGAAGACTAAGCTTTACAGGCAAAGCACGCTTTACAGGCAGACACGGGAGGTGATTGAGTGCTGACGCCTGGCTCTCTTATACGACCTAAATTAGGCATTTTCCTCTCCAGCGCTACCTATGTTAGCAGAGATTAAACAAACAAATTCTACGAACACTAACACCGGATCAGACGTCTGGACCCTGCTGATAGCATTGCGTTGTTGTGACTGCCTACATTGAATATTGTAGTGTAGCGGCACAAATGCATTGAAATATTTAAGATAATCTCTCGACTGCTCTTCATTGGATTAAATTAGCATGCACCTATTTTTGCCGTTTAATGCGTTTCATTCTTGCACGGAGCATCGAAGGCTAGTAAGCAGCTCAGACTTCTGCCGATTCACAATTCTACTGTGTTTTTTAATACCAATTTCGAGAGCACGGGCATTTCAGGTAGTAAATTTTTTCTTTAAACAGTATTGTACTACTTCAGGAAGAAGCGTTACCACGTAAATGTATTGTTTAAATTACCAGCTTCACTTTCCACAGAGCTTGTAGCTAGGACGAAAGAGTTCCTGTCCTGTATGTCCTGTCTAGCACGATCCACGCTGTCCTGTTATCTTTGTGCTTTTTCTCTGCACCTCTCTTGCGGCAGAAGTCGTAGCTTTAACAGTGCACAAACCAAGCCCAACAGGATCCCCTGATCTCACATGCCGGTCATGCTATTAGGCAGTGCTGTTCAGTTAATATATATCACGCTCGAGTTTCCCTTCTTCCAAAAACTAGTGATCTTCCTCCCACAATGCCTGCTTTGTGCTTGCAGTTATTTATAAACACAGAAACTGGCGAATTTTCAAGGGATTTTGGATAGGCTGCTCAGAATGCATTCATTATAACGAAACAACGCAAATGACTTCCCAGGTCGAACTGCTTTAACCTATTACTGCTTCTGGACGTCCAGTTAGCAGCACTGCTTCGGCAAGACGGTTGATCCTACAATGAAATGCAGTAAACTTCAATTGTTGCAAGAAATTCTGGCCGTTGTCTGTGCATCTTCGCGGCGCAAAAACAAAAACTGTAGCAGCAGTTGTGCTGTTGGGTGATCCGGCTACTTTGTTCAAAGGGCTGATGGGAAGGCGCCGCAAAGGTTCGCTGATATCACTATGATTTCGTCACCCACAACAGTTTATCAAGACTGAATGGAGGTAAAGTTGTTGTGCAAACATAAGTAAAAAGGAAAAAAAAACCGCAGATAAGCATACGTAGAGAAGGGCGTTCTAACGAGTATCAGGAATGTACTGGGAAAAATAAAAAGGCGCTAGGTGTTCGAAAATAATGTTGACTTGAAATACATGCATTTTCTTATGTTTTGATTTGATGGCATATTCGTTAGCTAGAGTTGCATTTAAATACATTCACAGCATTTTTGTCGTTGAATGCACATGACGTCTCGTTCGCAGGAAGCATTAGGAAAGAATTCATGATTGTACCGTGTAATGTAATACGTGTAATAGAACATCTTACCATGAAGAGTCCGTAGCGTTCGATTTGCGTACGCACCGGCACACTCGCAGAGCGCCTGCGAATAATTCATAACTGTTGCTATGCGGTGCTGCTGGCCCCATTCGATACCATCAGAAACTTCCCTTTTTTCGGGAAACCGCACGAAAGGCGCTTCATGCCAAATTTCACAACGCAAATAGACGCGCATCTGCACGCAAGGTCGGTTTTACGACCAAAGAAAGTTTTTCTTCACTGCGTGAAAGTTCTTATGAATAACGGCGCTGAGCTTTATTTCTTTTTTCTCTCGCTTGGTGAGGAGAGGAACAATAAACGACGCAGAAAGGCGATCGTCAGACAAAGGAAGGCAAGACAGTCAACTTCGTTTCGCACAAGCAAATAACGTCCCACAAGAAACGCGACCGACGGGAACTTCGCAATATCCGACACTCGTGTTCTGGACCGCGCGACTAGAACGGAGCGGGAGAAGGAACGACATAGAGGCGTCTATAAAGGATGAAAGGGACGCGCACGTGCTAATTCGGAGGCATTCAATTGCCGTCACCGAAATCTAGGCTCCCATTGTATCGGCGCCGCGCGCTGTACTACAATAGCGAAGACTGCGGAGAAAAGCCGGCGCGCTTAAAACGACAGGGACGCCCGCCGGCATCGCATTTGGCTCATCCCAGCAGTGGCTTCTAGGCTACGACGCCGACTCGGCCGCCTGCGGTGCTTTGGAGTTGCGCACGCTCATTTCTCGCCGACGTCCTTCTAACGCCGATGCCTCGCAGTTGTATGAGCAGAGGCCAAGTACGCGCGCCGACGCTCTCGGGCTTCTAATTGTACTCCGGCACGGCACATTCTATACTAAGGGGGGAGGAGGGGTCTTCCGTCAGCATTTAGAGAGGCCGAGCGGGTGGCGAAGAGAGCGAGGAATGCGTGCTGCGAGCGATGGTGCAGTATGGCGGCACCATGGCCTCGTTTCCTGACGTTCGCCCCGCTGATGGCTTAAGGGTTATCGGCGGATATTAATGGGCCGCGCGCTGAAATCGCCGTGGTCATTATCGTCAACACGGACGACCAATAATCCTTCGACGCTGCCGACGCAGCGACGTCTGGCGGGCACGCCGCATGCTCTCACGCGCCTTACTTTACGGTTATTCGAGTTTATTTTTTTTTTATTTTCCAGAAGCATTTACGAAGCGCTTTCGCGTGGTGCCCAGACTTTGCGTATGGGCTTCTTTATTCCAGTTACGGTAATCGTGCAAACTGATGATGTGGAAAAGTAAGATGAACCTCCATCTTTGAAGGAAATTAAGAATGGGGGGGAGTGTTACTTCTTGTGCGGTATAGCCTTGTCGTTTCGACAGATTTGCGAAGAGAAGTCTTCGTGCTAAAGGTGAAGTCAATGCCCTAGTTTGCCGTTTGTTGTTCCAATCAAGTTGACAGAGTTGTGTTGTGACCTATGGCCCGGAAAACCGCCGGAGATACGTAGGCGGGTGTTTACTTAAGAGTAATGCAGCGAAGGAATGTCACAGTCAATCCTTCTGAACGATTCGTTGTGGTCGGAGGACAAATAAGTGTTTTATTTGGTTGTAATACGCATGCTCTGCTTACATTTCTCTATGAAACTGGCTTGGCCACATGTTTGTTGAAGTCGTTTTCGTGTTACTTTTGTGCCTTTGTTTCTTACGATAAATCTGAGGTTTATGCTGTTTGGCAACCACGTAAGAGTAATACATGATGCATATGCCAGAATTATCGCTGGCTTTAGAAGTCGGAGTGCTAATTTTCCAAAACGCGTACCTATCTTCAGAATGCCGTAAAGTAATTGGTTCTTCGCATTTCATTCTTTTTTCTTGTGCGTTCGTGTGTGTGTGTGTGTGTGTGTGTGTGTTACTATACCATAAACATAGACAGTGAACAAGATTAGGCACGGTCATATGAAACGCCGCAAAGGGTACAGGGTGTTATTAGACGTTTATGCTAAAACATCATCACGTGCTACTGTTATTACGCTCACATTGAGGGGAAAGTAAACGTCTAGCTCCACAACAATCGCCTCAATATCGCACTCGTATCAAACATAATGAGACACAGCGAGAAGTAACGTCAACTTCCGCCGTGGGAAGATGACGCACCGGAAACATAACTTGCGTGTTTTAAACATCTGTGGCGCATAGGACACGCTGGCGTATAAAACGCCAATACTGCGCCGAAGGTAAAAAGGAATACGTTTAGCGCCATTTCGCAATCTCTTTGGGAAGGTCTGTGAAGGTAAATTTGCCCCATTAACGATTGCGTCATTAACAACTACGCCATTAACAGTGAGTTATTTTCGCTCTAAAATGGAATTGCTAGGATTTTATGACGTAGAAGGAATTTGACGGAACTAATCTCCTTTGATCTGTATTTCAGTAGGTACACCTCTAGCACCGCCTAATCGGCGATTTGAAGAAGATAGTTCTTGCCGCCTCAGCATGAATGAAATACGAGTCACAGAATGAGGCCTACGAATGTCTAGTTCACTTTGCAGCAAAGAACAAAGCTGTAATCACAGCAACTTCTTAAGTTTACTTGCGTCATCAGGAAGTCTTACTGTAGTGATTATATAATGATGCTATACCAGAACATCGAACAATGCTAAGCAACTCAATTTCAATGCCAGAAATCGGCATGAAGTGAAGTCTCATTAAAGGAAACACGGAGTTGCTACATAAGAGTGTTCTTTTTCTGTGTGCCTGTAACAGCAATGACAAAAAAAATAATTTTCTACGTTTTCCATGTTAAGTCACAGTACGAACTACTGAGACAGCACAGTAGCAAGGAAAAAAAAAAGGAACAACAAGCATGGCGAATAGAGAGCAATTTTGCAGAGAACAGAGGTTTTGAAATTCGCAAGATGTTTCAAGCAACATGACCAATCCCGTTTTGAGCCAAATGAGGCACCTTGTTCGAAGCAGCAGCGTTCTTTTTACGAAAGGCAGGGCAGAACGCTTCATTGAATATAGCAGCGTTGTTGCGGCAATTCATTTCAGAGGCCTCTAGAAGAGAATTACGTCCAATTTACCTTAGCAATGGTGCTCCTTTATTTCAAACAGCACAGTCCTACGATGCTAACTGTAAGCCACCGGTAAAAAGAACAGAATATGACGTAAGAGTGTCGATCCTGTATTGTTAGGGTTAAGTGTATTGGACAGAAATTGGAAACTTTCACGTCGATGAAGCAAGCTATGCCGAATAATTTACAGGGAACGACATGTTCGTATCTATTAACCTGTGTACCTAGATTTGTAAATAAAAAAAAAAGATTTTACTTCGTGGCTTCCGCAAAAGAGGCGGTACCGAAAAAGAAAAGGTTGTCGCGTTCAGAAGTGCTCTAAAATAACACACGAATGACACAGCATGCAATAAAGGAGCTCCCAAATATAAAATGAAGAATGAATGTCATCACTGGTGCTTTAGCTCATGTCGCTTTAGCACAGTCGATTACGAAAGACACCAAAGTGAGGATTGCTGAAATAATTTTGACCACACGTGACCCATCAACATGTGTCAGTGTTCATCTCGATTATCGTTCGAATTCTCCGTCAGCGGTAAGTAGTCCCCGTGGTGGGTAACTCCGTCACTTCACGCTTGTAAACGAACGTCACAGCCCAGTGGACCCTTACCTACGGAACGTGCAGGCCCAATAGTTGGAAAGAACTGCGCAACATGCTCTTTATTCCTTATTTACAAGCATTGTGTGGAAGTTATGCAATTGCTTTGACACCCCCCCCCCCCCCCTCACAAAAAAATTACAGCATATCCACGGAGTGAATGATGATGAGTGGGCGAAGCTCGGGAGGTTCATCGTAGATCGTGCCGAGTTCCGGATTAATTTAGTTAACGCGCACGCTACGAATCCTTATGGTTCAACTATGCACAAGTGAAATCTCCCAGCGGCACTTCATTGCAAGTCAAGATCCAGTGCCTATATATATATATATATATATATATATATATATATATATATATATATATATATATATATATATATATATATATATATATATATATGGGTGGCCGGTGAACGGTTCTCCAACGCGAGCAGTCGGTATTTCTCAATCAAGAAACTCGATAGGAGACTCTGCCTGCGCCAACGTTGTCTCTCGCGGGTGAGGGCGCTGTTCTCCCTCTTTGCGAGCTGGTAGAGCGTTCATCTAAGGAAGAGCGTTTCCATAGTCAACGCGCGCCTTTCGCTCTCTCTCTCTGTCTCTCTCTCACAAGACAGCAGATGGAAGAGTGAGAGAGAGAGAGGCACGCGCCGGGAGGCACGCGCCGAGGGCGAGCGCGTGCCTCCCGGCATGCCGGTTACGCCTGACGCCTGACGCAGGACAAGGTTAGACTAAGAGGAGCTTCGCCCCTAAAGGAAAAGAACAAGAAAAAAACTGATATTCTTACGCAATAGTCGAGACGACTGTGTGCTGTAAAGCTCCAATATACAAGTACTCAGCTGTGTTCTTTTACACCGCGGACAATTTTCGTCAGTACGCGGTTAATATTAGTGAAATTTTGTTTTAGATATACGTCAGAGGGGACCTTCAATTCTATCGTTAAGTCAAGCACCACTGATTTGCCGTAGCTAATCGTATGTGCACATCCTAGTCGACTAGTAATGGCGGGCGTACTAGCCGAGATAGGCAGACAGTTGCAGCATCGCTTGCAATTCAAAAGTTTCTCCTTTCGGTTGGTATTTCGTGGAGATGGACAACAAATAGAAGACTGTTTAGGCGTGCTTTTGTGTGTTTCATTTCCTGAGTGCTCTTCGAAAGAAAAGAACACCGACTACCATCTCGTTTCACAACACAGCAAACTTACTCTTTCGTAATCCCAATGGCAAAGAGATGTGCAGAGTGCCTGTTTCAAAGAAGCTGTTTCACTAGAATTGTTCCGCGATTCATTTATAGCGAATACAAACATTGGGCATATCATTTTTATAGTTGACCAACCAATGGAAGACGACACTTGCGGTCGCAAAGCTGTAACTCCCGGCGCACCCACACGCCCATACAACATAAGGACGATACGCCAACAATACGACTCTCATGGGTTTATGGTTACGCAGGTAACTCCAACCTTCCCATTGTTGCGCCAGCACGGCTGAGTGCCCTGCGTTGACTGTACGCGAACCCCCGCTTACAACATTGCGCTGCTTGCTTTGAAAAAAGATCGTCTCAAATTGTCGTGCCGGCAGTCACCATGACCAGTACCTGACGTCGCATAATACGGCAAGCCTGTTAAGGCAGTTGGTTATCCTTATTTCGTATGCTAGCGTCTGTACGGTTTTGCATAAACGCACGTGCAAGCTCCGGGATGCGGGAACGGGCTTGCGTGAGGATGAAAATAAACTTCATGTGCCATCAGGGAGCGCTCACTGCATAAGCAAACGATCATAGTTGTAAGGTATGCAAACAATATTCAATTTGCGAGCTCCGCATGCAGTGTCTTTCACAAGCACCGTAATTCAAAGAAGACGGAGCCTTTATGTAACTGTTGCCAAGGGTACAAGAGGCATTCTTAGAGTAATTGTACAAAAGCGACCTAGAAAAGCAAAGTCGATGTCTTCACAGGCACAGGCGCGAGCACAAAGGAATTATCGAGGGAAAAAAAAAAGTAAAGCAATGACAATAGAATAATACATTGCAGCAGATTTAGTGTCTGAACAGCTGGAAGTCACCGAGTGTCTGGTTCTTTTTTCTGCTCTGCATGTTTATTCAGAAGTCATATTAATAACTTGCGTTCACTAGGAGACCGTCATATTTGATTGAACTTGTATTATCCTTTTAGCGTGAGCGGTTTCCTTTAGTACGTTATGTAGTCAGTTCTGGCGCCTAAAACCTAACCAGAACGATTAAAGAGAGTCAGGCTTTAACTAGATGTAAATCGAAGTCCCGTTGCGAAGTATAACACCTACTGCGATTGAGTTTTTGCTCGAATGAATACAGATTGAACAAATTATAATACAGGTGAATTAAAACACGTTAGAACGTGAAGTGTGAAAAATGCCGGTTCATGTTTTTTTTTAATTTGCCTCGACTTCAGACATAAAGCACTAGCGCGAATAGATAATTTCCAAAATTATTGCTTTTTAAAAATCATCGTGCCAAGTGAGTGAAATGTAAAACAGTACGCCTGTTCTTTTCTTTTTGTCTGGTTCCATATTAAAGTTCCAAGCTTAACAAGGTTTTCTTGCGGAAGTCATATCTTATGATTATTTTTACCCGGATTGCGGGATTGTACGAGGTACTCGTAAAAGTGAACTAGACAGTGGTGGGTCGCCTCAGAGGTCAATTTACAAGCGTTGTAAGGTCGAGGCGAGTACGTAAGGTTCCATGAAGGTGCTCAGAATCTCTCTCTCTCTCTCTCTCTCTCACACACACACACACACACACACACACACACACACACACACACACACATACGCAAAAAAATAGACAACGACACACTTCAAACAAATGTTCAATCTTGCCGTGTTGTTGAAGGGTTAAAATTGGCAGTTTCCTGAGAATGAATTTTACCTCGATGAGCGCTCGCCCTGTCCGGTTCCATCTTTTCTCCTGCCTTTGCTTCTTTTACACTTCTAAGTACCTTCATGTCATATGGCCATTACTACCATACAGGCTGCATGTGGCTGCATGGTACCCAACATTGGGTAAGGGCTGTACGTCAAAACGAAGGCGGAGGGAGTACTTTGTCCGATTACCAGTGCTGTTGGGCGTTCACCAGTATTTTGGTGAATAAAAAGCCGCCCCCTCCCTCCTTTTTTTGTGTGTTTTTCGCTTGTGTGGCGCTCGGTAACGAGGCACTCATGTCGAGAAGGGGCCCACCTCTTCTTTCAGCTTCCTAGTACTTTAACGGTGGAGCTCTGTAAGCGTCAGCTTAAACCATAGCGGGTGACAACTCAAAAGTCGGCGGAAGGAGTGTGAAATGAGGAGATGAAGGGTTGAGAAATAAATAATAATTAAATAAATAATAAATAAATAAATAAATAAATAAATAAATAAATAAATAAATAATAAAGAGACAGAACAAGAGAGATATAGGAATAAATAAAACAAAATCAACTTTCTTGCCGAGGTGGAATTCGAACCCGGGTAGCCTCGGTCCGAAGGCGAGCGTTATCACCGCAAGGATACGCGTTGAGGCTTGCGGAACATGCATTTATGGAAACCATGCGATCGCGTGGTACCGCTTATTGCAACACGACTTGCTATGGGGAGACAGAAAGAGAAACTAAGAGGGAGAGAGAGAGAGAGAAGAAAGGAAAGGAGAGAGAAAGAGACACACAGTGATAGAGAGAAAAAGAGATAATAGAACTTCCTATAGGCGACAAACTAAGAGAGAGAGAGAGAAAAAGAAAGAAAAGGAAGGAGAAGAAAAAAAAAAGATAACACAACTTCCTGTGGGCGACACACTGAAACTAAGAGAGAGAGAGAGAGAGAGAGAGAGAGAGAGACCAAAAGTGCGCACCATGTTCTCTTAAGGGTTGCAGAAGCAAGCTTCTTTAGCAACCGCTAATGAAAAACCACTATCTGTTTGGACGTGTGGTCCGTCAGAACCATTTGCCTGAGGGGTAACACACACACACACACACACACACACACACACACACACACACACACACACACACACATATATATATATATATATATATATATATATATATATATATATATATAGAAACACCTGCTTGTACTTAACAGGGGAGTACGAAATGTGAGGTAATAACCAACGGAAAATCATGCATACGAGTTTCAAATTTGATAGAAACCTCGTTTTCTTTCTAGGTAACTGTTTCATTACTGCGTCGCAAGTCATCTCGAGTGGATTCGCCCGTGCTACATTTCTGCAATCGGGATTTTCAAACTTTAACCAATAATGCAATCAGGCGTATAACACCCCCGTGAAGGCAGTTCCTTCCCTGTGAACGAAACGTTCTCAGCCACGATTATTTGCTGGCGTTGCACAAGGAACTGTATGGCTTAAGTGAGGCCCACACCGAATACCTTTAACCCTAAAGCGCCATTTCCGAAGAATTAAGGTATGGACGTCGGTGAAATTGACGTGTCAGTTTACCTCAACAAGCGCGAAGTCTCCGCGGAAGACCGCTATCTAATAGCACGGGCGCCATTAAGCAACCGCTCGACGAAGCGCTGCCCAGTGAAACGTTTAGTTTCAAGAAACGAACGGCGCTGTTTACAGTGTAACCTGAATCTACTTAGTTTCTGCGTCGACAGTTTGCAGCTCCAGCAGACAATTCGAGCACTTTTTTGTTTGTTTTGTCTAATGGCACTTACCACTTGGCTAGCGATATGTGCGCTCATGTTCAGGCGCAAAACTGTCCGCCTTAAAATCCTTGTGTAGCGAGGTTGAAGAGAAAGCTCTGGTCAACGAAATTTGGTTTTTGTATTCTAGATATGTCTTCGGCAACTAGTGATCAGTATAGCGAAATTTAAAAGTATTGCTGCTTTTATTTTGAGCGCGAACTCAGCTTACGCGTCTAAGGCATTGAGATCGCGTCCTTCATTTGATGTGCTCCTCTATCATTATACATTGTCTGTGACAGTTTCTGTACTTTGCTCAAATTCTAACAGCTTCGCCATTAAGAGCTTCCAGACATGCGTCATTGGGCGTATGGACTCTACTGAGGCTCTCATTATGCTATTCCTGCTACTGTGTATGACAGGGAGCTCAGTGTTCAGCGTAATGAAAGGTATACCATACTAAAAAGACATCAAAACTACATTGCATATAGTATGCAGTATCGAATAACGCTTATCCTGCATTGAAACTTTATGATCTTGAGTTGATGACTCAGCTAAAATAAGTTTTTTTTAATAAATGTAATTTAAGTTCTAGTTTACTGTGCTCCCTAACCTAACAGAGCGAGTAACATAATGAAAAAGAAACATCTATCTATCTATCTATCTATCTATCTATCTATCTATCTATCTATCTATCTATCTATCTATCTATCTATCTATCTATCTATCTATCTATCTATCTACGCAGGTTGTAAGTAAGCTCTTCTTGAACATGTTTGTTCCTGTAACTGCTGTAAAGTACAAGCTGTTGATGAAGTGCAATATAAGGTTACTCGTACGTACACCTTGCTAAGTTAAAATCAGGTTATAGAGGCATACCAGACAATGAGTGTGGCATGCCCATTCGTGTTGTGATACAGCAGGTCGGTTTGCTATGCTGAAGCCCGTATTCACAAACCTGTCTTTACTTCATCTCTGTTGTTCCCCATCATCCCTGTGCCCATAATATGCTTCAGCGCAGATTAATATCAATATCTACGAACAATCCGTATCACTGTCTCTCACAGCGCTTACCATGGGAGCGCTCTGAAGATTTCGTAAGGGCACAGGAACTACAAGAGAAATATGAGATAAGGAGAAGGTGAATTTATAAACGCGGGCCCTAAATGTTGGACTTCGCTGGCTTTTATCTCACTGAAAGAACAACTCAACGAGCGTGAAATCTCATATCATTATAACAAAGGATAATCTATGCACATGATTCTCTCCCCCTACTCAGATGTATGCGCGAACTAACTTTTGTCGTGGCTCAGAGGTGAAAATAATCTATTGAGTTAGGTCCACACAAATATTGGCGATATTCTCCGCAGATAAACAATGCTCGGCGCACGCATACACCGTCGTGCCGGCTCGTCCAGATTCATCAGTACGCAGAACGGGGGCCGCCTAATGAACCCTTACAATATGGCGTCGTTCGCTCCGGAGACCACCTGGTTAGGTTACCTGAAACCATTACGAAGATCAGCGGGCTTACGCCAGCATCCCTTGCACAGTCTTTGGTATTCAGGATTACCCAAGCAACGTCGACTTCGGACACTGCCCGAAATATCTCCTTACTCCGGCCACCTGCTTTCGCTGGCTGTCATTGATCAGAGAGATCATTGGACAAAGCACTGTCATGTGCTTGTGAGCTCCGGTAAAGCTTCGTATACAGATATCTAGCTAGCGCCAAATCAGCGACTGTCAGGACAGTGTATTAACGACGTCTGAGGGGAGCAGTAGCACATCAGCCATTGCGATTATGAAGGCAGCCTTGGTGTTATACTTTTGGATGTGTTGCGTCGAAGGACATCTTCGGGAGTCGAATAATGGATAAAGCTTGATATTAAGTGCCCTTGTGCCGATAAACGGACGGGGCGCGCCCTCGGGGTCTCCGCACTAGCAGACTGGGTTCTGGGAGGGTCGACAGGGTCTTCACTGTGCTGTTGAAGCGGAACTTCTTTAAGCTAGCCTACGGTGCTCTTGTTCTTGTTCTTCACCAAGGCATTCTTGTCTAAACAAACAAGATGAAAGCAGTAACCCAACTACAGAACTCATCATGAATGCCATTTTTTCTATGTATAGAGAAATGAAGCATTCAGACAAAAATATTTCCTAAGAACTATGTTATTAATAGATATATCTCTGGACGAGTGGATATCTGGGTAATGCAGCGTTTCAGGCTTTGCTCGCCAAAGGCAAGACGGATCAATTTGCCAGCGTTTCCGGTTTAGCCCCCGACTGATATAATCCAGCGCTTCGAAAGACTCATTATAATATTTTTTTTTCTTTCTGCGTAGCTAGCTCTCGACACCGCCTCTGCTAATCAACGACAGGAAGGCGAACGAACTTCTTCCAATTCAGATAAAACGAATCCCCCGACACAGACCGGGACTGCCATAAAACGGGTGCGAGCGTAGGAAAGAAAGGACAGGAGTCACCTCTGCGAGAAGCAAGACAGGAATTTTTCTACAAAGCGAAGCTATATAGGAAAAGGAACCTGGGACAAAGGAGATCGCACAGTTAAATGAAGAGGAGGAGGGCCACGGGGCGGCGTCGTATGCGTAAAAGGCGCGGCCGACCAGTGGGAGAAAAGCAAGAAGGATAGCGAGACAGTATAGAGCTCTGACTGGCATAGCCCGCGGAAACGACGAACCGTTGCGAAGAAATAGCGAAAACACGCCGCAACCCTGCAAAGAAGAGAAGAGTGCAATACGATTTCCAAGGGAGATGCCGGGGAAATTGCAGCGGCGGTGGCAGGACAAAACCAAAGTAAAGGGGTTGGAGATCCGAAACGAGGGAAAGGAAGGGAAAACGAAAGGGCTTGGGGCGCCTCGAAGCTAAGGGACGAGATTGGCGTGGTTTCGGACTTCACCGGGTCCTACCGGATAGAGAAGCACGAATGTTACAGAGTGAATTGAGAGTAAAGGCGGGGGGAAAAAAAGGAAGGGACCGGCGGTTGTTGTTGCAGTAGCAGCAGCAGCGGCGGCGCGCGTTGACTGAGACTGCGGAAGAGAAGAGAAGCTCTCCGAGGATCGTATATGCGGTGGCACGCGCGCGAGACAAACACTAAAGCGGCAGTATATACTGGTCCTGAAGCTTCCGGCTTGGTGCGGACTCCCCGCTTTTCCCCCACTTTCTCGTCCCCGCGGGGCGCGCGGTCTATGCGTGCTCGGGATACCGTATGCTCCCCGTGCTCTCGGGGATCCGGCGGTCGCCTCGAGCTCGGTGTCGCGCTGCAGCAGGCAGTCGAATAACATACCCCGCGAAAGGACGACAATACGCGCGTGCTAGCCACGTAAACGTTCTGCGTGGCCGGGCACTGCAATGCGCTCCCGAAGGAGAGTGAACGATAAAAGGAGGAAATAAAGGGGCAAGAACGAACGAATGTCCCATCGCTGCGCGCATCTTTTTCGGAATACCGGCAGTTACTTCTTCCTTTAGAACTCACTTCCGCACATGTGCATTCGTCGCAGGAGCCCGTAGAGAAGACATAGCCGGAGCTATAGCCGGAGCTACAGCCGGATAGCGTTCAGCCAACCATTCCGCGTGAGCGTGGAGAGAAAAGGAAGGCGCGGCCGAAGATTTTTAAGCAGAGGCGCGGCGCGCACACAAACCGCCTACATGGCCGAAGTCGAGAAGAGGAAGAAACCACGAGACCGGAACTAACTCCGGTAGATCTGGAGAGAAGAGACGCGCTCTTATTATATATATATATATATATTAATCTTTCTCTTTTGCCGTTCAAGATGCGCGGACGGGGATGAATAAAGAAGAAAAAGAAAGAGTAAGGGTAAACGAGAAAAGCGTGTCGGGTCGACAGGGATACTGGTAGTGGCGATTTCACGACGGCCTCTGTACTTCCTGCGTGTCAACCGCCGTGCGATCTTCTATACCGCACCGTCCGGCGCGACAGACAAGAGTGCCTCGACACGTCCGTCGGCCGGCGGCCAGCCATCCATGCGAGAGATTGGGATTCTGACGCCCGCTCTCCTTCGCTGGTTTCCTGCTGCTTCGCTTCCGCTGCCGGTGGCCTAATGATACGTGACATCCACACATTGACGCCCCGCGACCCGACGCGAGCTCACGCTGGCGCGTTGTTCCTCTCCACGGCGACACTAGCTGAGAGCAGCTAGGAGGGAAAAAAGTATGTGACACGAATAAAAAAAAAATCGAGCGTTAAGCGACGTGAAAAGGTGCCGTGCCGGACATGTCGACGACGCGTTGTCACTGCGTCAATGAAAACAAAACAATAAAGATGCAGCGAAGTTCCTTTTTTAATATTTTCTTTGCGGGAAGGCGTCTGTGTCGGAGATCTCCTTTAAATCGAAAGGCACATGCAGAGGTGTTCGGAAGAAAGCTAAAGCGATCGTCGCTGTGGTTCTTTGGGCGTTGTTTGCAAACTTCGTTTTACCGATAAGGACGCAGCTATCTGATGATAGACAACAAAGAGATAAGAAAAACACTAGGGATAGCAAAAGAAAAAATAAAAGAAGCCCCTTAGGATGAAACTGGGAATCGAAGGCACCGAAGTCAATTTTAACCAAATCCAGCTCGGTACCCTACCTTGGAAGAGGACGAGTGGAGTATAAAGCTGAGAAATGAGGTATGAAGTACGCAGATGCACGTGGTCACTGCTGTTTGCAGCAAATGATGGCATTTGTCAGTGATGCAGCCGTTCATGTGATCTTTCTCAGCAATGGAACAGTGCTTCAGTAGCGCTCTTGCGGCTGCTTATGTATTCGGCATTGTAGAATTGCTTCTTCTGACAAAGCGCTGTGTTTCATGCGCAATAACACAGATGCGGCAAGTTGTTTTTGAAACACTAGAAAAGAAAGGCTCTTGTATTTACAAAGACATATAACTCTACAGTTCTCCCCTAACGGTACACTTCAGCAGTTCAATACACCTCTTCACATCTTAATTATGGGCTGGCCAAGGAAGTCAGTAAAAAAAATACACTTTATAAAGAAGCAGAACGAAGCTTATGATCCAGAATATTTACATTGCGCTGTGTTCATTATGTATAACCATCGCTGTAGCAATAATGCTAGAAAACATGGAAATTAGTGTAATCGCTCGGAGACGCGCGCTGGAGTTCGCCTCTCATACAGCGAAATACGTGCTTCTAACTCGAAATTTGCATTTTATGAAGAGTGATGGAGTATGTGAAAAGTAAGACGGGAAATCGAGGGTCTCTGAAGGCAAACCCCAGGTGACACATTCAAGACGCAAAACGCAGAATTCCCAAGAGGGTTAACAAAGCGCCAGGCGAGAGAGAGCAAGGAAGAAAAAAGAAGGCGAAAGAAAAAAGAACAGTAACGATAGCAGTTTTGCTAAGAGCGGTTCTGACAGCGCGCTTCGCTACGCGATTCGTTACGGCTGGCTAGGCGAGATTCTCGGTAGGCGAGGCGAGCTGACACAGCTCCTCGCCTTGAGTAGCGCGACCTAAATTTCTTGACAGCGTGACATAACTCTTTGTGCCGTTAACTTGCGACATCATTACTCTCTCTCGGTTTGCGCAAGAAAAGAGCAAGCACACGAAGGAAAATTACGGAGAACGAGCAGGATAATCAGGACACGGAGTCTTAAAATTGAGAGTTCTCCTTCTGGGAACGTAAACAATAAAAAGAAAGATTGCAAATTAGGACGAAAACAAGAGAAATGCAGTAATAGGCAATACGTTTTCTGCTCGCTTCGGAAACAAAGGACACTTAAGCAATTAGGAAAGTCATATCGCAATACTTTAGGCAATTCTTGATACCATCGCATGAGAATATTTTTGTTTTCGATAGTCCTTTTCGCTTACAGTCTGTGGAATTTTAGCTCGCCAACACTTTCGCTCTACTGATGTAATTCAGTCTGCTGTATGTAGCACGTGGGCTGACACGAGCCTGACCATTGGAAACGGTGTGCTCAAACCCGCAAGTGAAGCGCTCGAAAGTTTTGCTGCACCATAGAGAGTTCTGCAGAGCGACTTGTTAGGCATACCATGGTCACAAGTTGTCTTGGGTGGGGTTTGTAGCTTTACCAACTCTTGTCCTGTCACGCTTCGCAACCGCCGTTAATAACCTTCGCTTGTCAAAAGGCAAGAACGAACGAAGACTATTAGCCGAGCACTCTAAGGATACCCGCATTTTAATATATAGTTCTTTGTGGCCGTCTGCGCATACGCAACGAGCACTGTACGCGCGCGACACTCATTCCTTTTTCTTTTTAGTTATAAATTTCCCTATTCACATTTCGTGCGCTCTCCAAGTAGGGCAGAAAACCAGACGCAATCTAGTTAACCGCCATGTCTTTTTTTTACCCGTTTCTTGCTAAGAAGGCAAGGCTGTATACCGTACGAATCTAAATTTTCAGTTACACAGGAGTGACCAATTGCGAGCGACGCGCGCTTAGTAACTATACATTTTGCTTTCGCTAAAGGGAGGAGCGCGACAATGAAAACGACAACCCATCTAGCTGACAAAGATTTACTGCGAGCACAGTACGAGCGCCGCATTCTACTTGCTTCTATCGTGTCAGCTCCTATTACGCCACGGCACTCAGTAGAGTGGAAATTCTGATAGCACACGCCGGCACCGACGACTCCAGGAGAAATGTAACGAAGTTGTTACATCGAAAACGGAGTCTCCGTAAAGATATGTCCTACTAAACCTTCACGTGAACCACGGTGAGACGAACGAGATTAAACTACGGAATCCTCTACGGTGAAGCATTCGTGAACTTCAATCTAGACGGCTTGTGTGCGCAACATATACGGTAGCTGTATAACGTGAAGGCGAGGTGTTATCTGGAAGACAGTATATGGGTGGGGTCGAGTGAAATCGCTAGTTTCTGATACAAGGGAGCGTTGCTCCAGCGGGAGGACTCTCCTGCAGAGAAGCACGTATGTACCTCGCTGTGGGCTCTGAAAACGTGACAGTAAGTTGTCTGACGGCTCAGACCCTTCCATCGCACTCCGGAGAGTTTTCCAATGGAACGCCGTTTCGATCTCTGGAAACGGAATGCAGCAGACCGAGCTGTCGAGTTTTATTTCGTCGCGAAACAAACCTTCGCCGTGCCGAGACGCTCAAACGAGTGAGGAAGTGAAAGGAAAAGAAAGGGGGGGGGGGGGCGATGAAACACGAAGAAAAAGAAAGGGAATGAAAGAAAAGATAGGTGACAGGGTGTAAGGAAAGAGAAAGGAGCGACGTAAAGGAGACGATGTCTCGGGCTTGGGAACATCGAAATAAGTTAACAGTAAAGAGAACCAAGTTCTCGCAGCCAAGCGTGCAAGTATCTTCAACATGTGACCTCCGGGCCGTCCTTATTTCACCGAGCGTGTATCGGACCAATCGATTCCACCGTAAAAGTGGTCCCGGCCGAATCGGACGCAATCTCGGCGAGTTTGCGGGTGTTCAGCGTGGCTTTTTACTCCCGCTCTCTGTCTCTCGGCTTCGAATTCGCGGGCTTGTTCGCGTCTGTGTTTCGTTCTCTTCAGTTCTCTTACACACGTATGTGCTTTTCGTTCCACAACCTATCTGCCCACCCCGCGAACTTCTATAAGCGAACAAAAGTTTTTCTCCTTGGTCAACTAGGGTTAAGAAGAATCGAACGCTGCAGGACTGAATGAGAAATAAGCCACCGCAACATGGTCGGTAGAACGTGAGGCATTTGTTAAGGCTTATGGTAGCGAGGCGAGTGGCGGTGCCACGAAAGTAAAGATCAGATACCGGGTTAAATTGTTCTTTTTCAATGCACGGTGCTACTAAGAGAGAGAGAGAGAGAGAGACAGAGTGTGAGATGATGATGATGGTGATGGTGATGGTGGGTAGGTTAGCCATAAGTTAATATTTGCCTAACAGAAACAAGTAACTTGCCAAGTGGACACTGGTTCTTACTGTGTTATCGTTCACTTTGCATGCTTGGCATGACTTTTCTGCATCCGTAGCTGCTGCTACTAGGCATGACGACGCATGTTTCATTGGAGACAGCAACGACTACATCTTGAAGAAGGTGGAAAGAAAGAAAGTGTTGTTGTACAAAATATTGGCACTCGTTATAAATATGGAGTGGTTAAACGAACAAAGGTGCCAAACTCTTTAGCCATGGATCCTCTGTGGGCCGCTGAATCCTATGAGAAAGAAGATGGGAGAAACAGCTGTGATGGCGAATCTTCCTGGTTCCGCCATCCAAAAAGCCTCTGACGCTACAGCGTCGATATGCCATTGCGCTTGAATAACAAATCTCGAGGTGGTTCGATAACAATAAGCCAAACAGCCTGCATGAACCAAAGGAAGCACAGTATCTCTGTGTTGTCCTCCCTTTCTGTACCCTTCTGAAGTGTGCAGATTTTTCTTTATTATTTTTTGGGTGGTGGGGGTGGGGTAGAGGGGTCATTACATTTGACATGATGACCTTGTCCGCGTGCATCTACACAGCGACCACATTCTCTCTCTACCTCGCTGCAATTACCTGTCTTGGTCCCTCAGCCTGAGGTAGATAACTAGACACTTTTCTTGTTAACGTCGAAGTCGCGCCCTGTTCTTTCCCGTCTTCCACAGTCTCCTTTCTTTCGCTGATACTTTCCCCTGAAAGGAACATTGTCACAGTTTCTAACATCTAACATCTAACACGGGAAATGTAGTGAGGACTTTAACTAGCGGCGCACGGGATTCAATCTCTCGGGAGAGCCGTGAACAGAAGAATCAATTCTGCCGTTTGATGCCTTTGCTTTCTGTCGCCAATTGCTGCCAATTGCTTTTCTTGTTTTTTATTTTTTTGTTCTGTTCCTTCCTTCTCCTCTCTCTAATCTTTCCAGTCCCCTTTCCCGTGGACGCTGAGCAGGCTAGTCCTTCGGGTGCCTTCTGGTTAACCTCTCTGCCTTTTCTGTTTCTTACTTCTGATCCCTTGCTTGATTTCTGGCGGGAGTAATTTTCCGTCGCCAAAAATTTCCTTAAGTACTGCCAGCTGGCAAACCAGGTTTATAATTTTTTTTTTGTGTGTGTGGCTGTTGATGAAACGATCGTTTCAATACGCGCTCCAATACCTTCGTTACTTAGGGAGGCAGGCAGTGTTTTATGGACTATATCGTGCGCACTTCGCATTGTGCCTTGAGAGCAGGCGTGTTTGGCAATAAAAATAGGAATGCACGCAGCCACGCTTCTAACAATTGCCAGGAAATGCAGCAAGAAAATTAAAATGGCAGTGCCAAGCCGCCTTCTCGGTGTATTGTAACCGCCTTGTCGGTGTAATGAAAATGCCTGGTTGAATATGCTGTGCGGTGCCTTCCTTGTACATTGTAGGCAAATGCGGCGTGCTGTAGCAGATCGGACGCAAGAGTAGATGCACATACGAGAAAGAGAAGGAACGAGCGCGCACGTTTCCTTTGACCGAGAGCCAGTCCTAACCAACGCGTTTGGCAAGAGCTAGCTGCTGTCCGCAAAAGTGCGCAGAACTCTTTAGTGAAATAGCCCAGCTCCACCACTTCATCAGTTATTCTGAGATATGCAGGCGGGTATTCACTAAGCAGAAACGTGTTGTTGTGGGTCATATACATTTGTAAATTTCTCAGGTGTACATACTGAAGATTTTAGGAATTTTTAGATTCGCGGATGCTGTACGCACGTCATGGCTAGTTTTTGTTTTGTCTTGTTTTGTTTTGTTAGAAAATTGCGATCGCCTGCAGCCATTCGTTTGTTAGGTCGGTGAATTTCAGTTGCCTGATTAGCCCCCGTTGAGCATAAACCCACTCATGCGCTTTGCGCAGATACCTTAACCTGCTCACAAGACTTGGCTGAATGCCAAACAATTCGTCGTAGGCAATATCCTCGCTGACTGCTTTGCATGACACCGATTCCGACAATGTGTGGGATCTGCAGGATTTCTTTTTATCACTCAAGAGCGTTGCGTTTTGTAGAATGACAGGTAAATGCACATTTGGTGGGAGTACGGAAAGACGAAAAGAACGGGCTGCGACCTCCCGTCAAAACAGAGTGTTTTAAGGGGTTTTGTTTTGCTAAGAAAACATTTGTCTCTGGTGCTGCGAGACTTAGAAAGAAAACATCGCCAAAGAGTTCCATATCTTTGACAGCGATGCTGCTCAATTTTATGTGGCGATGTCGGCACACGTGCTCTCCTGTTCATATATGCGTAAGCTGTAGATTCATTTATATGGAGGGACGAAGAAAAACATTCTGCACGTACAGTGATCGCTAAGCCGTAACCGGAAATGAAATAAGTACAAAAATGAACATCAGCTACGCATGCTGGTACGTACCCTGGAACCATAGACTATACACGTTAGTGTAATAAAGTAAAATGGCCGTATCATTTCATCACACAATGCAAAGCGTATGCGCTTACAGCAGGCTGCTTGTAAACCTATAGCCAGATAAATTCGGTTTAAAAAAAATTCGTTTCGTTTCTCCGCGCAATGCTATTTAACGATGTCCTTAATGTTATTATCGACAATCCGTACTTCTTTTTGCATGCGTTTCGCTCTTCTTCAGTCATTATAAAAAGAAGAACACGTAAACCCATACATGTTCTACCGCGTCGCTGTTGACGTTCATGGCGCGGACAGAATCCAATTATAAAGCGCCGTTGATGCAGTTTGCATCAGCGGCTTGTGATTGGTTTGATGGAAGCGAAAGCTATCGGCTGGGATATTTAGGAGACGTGTCCTTTGAAATACGGAGGCACGTGGCATAAAGGAGCGGCCCCTGAAAGAAATTAAAGATAATAGAAAAAGATCCCAATTAAAAAGAATAAATAGAGGCGGTTAATTTAGACATTTGCCCACTTTCCCGCCGTTTCACAGGAATACCGCTTGGTCCGCGGCCTGAACCGCGGAGAGAGAAATTTTTCGTAGCGAGCGATGAAAAGCCGTTGTCATGGCAACCGCTCATTCTCGCCTCGCTTAAAGCTGCGAGCGAGGAACTCTGCACGCAGCTGGAGTCGAAACTAATCACGATGCGAAAGGTGACTTGCCGCTCTATTGCTCTTCATGTTCTGTCGTTTCATCTCTCCATTCACTGCGTGTACCTACCTATTATGTTTTTACGTTTACCTTGTCACTCTCGCTTCTGCCCCGACGCACGCACCTAACATTTTAATCGAGTGTCGCATTCCGATGGCTCCAGACCGTGGCGTTTTTCTTTTTCTTTCTTGTTCCTTGCGGGGAATTCCCCAGAAAGATGAAAGGAAAAAATAGGACCGATATCGACCGACAAAGTCGCAGATTAGTGGTGGCGCAGCGGCCCTAACTGTTTGTCAATACAACTGGTGCCGACTAACGCATCGCAACTAATGGGAAATCGATGAAAAATTCGCATTTTCGACAAGCCTAGCCGGCTACCACTTCGTGATTGTGCACTGGAGGCCTTTTATAAGAGCCTCGCTTTCGGTCTAATTGATTATAACTTACTCTATCGGTGTAGTCGCCGCAGCTGTTCTTCTCATCAGTGTAGATCCAGGCGTCGCCGAAGAACTGGGCGCTTTTTCTCCACCACGGTTTATTTCTTTCGTCGGGCGAAAATATGTCGCCGCAAAGCAACGTGGAGATGGTGGTATCATCTGCAGCGGCCTCTGCGTGCAGGCGCTAAGCTTTATTTGCGGGGCTACACTCGAAAATGCAAAGTAAAAGCGTCTAATACGGAAGCCTTCTGGAACTCGAAAAGGCTTAGCGCGCTTCCACCGCATTCCATACAGATCATTTGGAGACCTTTCTTGCCAAAATTAAGAAAAAAATGCCCGTTTATTTCAAATCAAATTTCGTTGTCGTCGTCGCCAGAAAAATGTCACTTAGTGACATCAGTTCAATGAGATGTCGGTTCCTTTAGAGACGCCGGCAGTCATTTTTGCTGAAGTTCTGAAAAGAAAATTAATATCACGACGAACGTTGAAAACAGCTCCAATATCCCACACATTAGCAAAGTGCCGCTCGCGTGGAGGATGGTACATGCGAGATTAAAAAGGCGCTCAATGGCGCACGAGATTCGGTAAACGAGTGAAATTACGCACAAGAGCTTGAGGTACGCCGAGCCGTTCAAGCTTCAAGATGAGCCGCGTGAGCTATCCGCTAAGAAAGACAGGGAGATCAAAGGCGCAGAAGTTATTAATTCTGGTTTGCCACTCCGCTGAAGGATGGACGGTAGCTATGCATGAGCACACAAGGGTACATTCGTATTAAACTCAGTCCGTGAACAACTCAAATGTTTAAAGATTGCAATAATTGGCTACGACAGCAAAATATAGGCACGTGCCTTGGATTTTTCTGCTTTTCCAAAATGGATTCAAATGAAATGCGTATTGCGCAAAATTGAGTGCTAAGCATTGGCCTAGACTTGTATACTTTTCTACGTGAATGTGAAAGCCGATGTCAGGGACATTAAACCGAAAATAAAGAGCTCTGTGAACAAACGCTAAAAGCTGAAGGTTGCTGCTCATTTTCAACACGTTGGGAACGCAGGCATTCTCTTACTCATGAACCTATTCGGTCAGGCCACTAAATTTTCCGCATATTTACGGTATTTTTTCCTCACGGCAAGGTTGTTGAGGGAGATTCAGCAACCGCTTTTTAATGAGGCTCATTGTATCAAATGATAAGAAGTTCTACATTCACAGCCGTTTTGCTTTGAGACTAATTTATTCTAGGATAAGCGTTTTCCAGAGCATATATCATTTAAGTACTCTACCCATTTGCATGCGCTTATTATTAATGTCGTCAAATGTTAATGAAAGACTGCTGAGTCAAGGACATTTGCTTGGGAAAACATTTGTCAAGCCAAAGAAAAAAGAAAGCTATATACGGGTCGCGCAAGTAGATCATAAGGGCAGAAAACCATTTGTTTTCATGGTTTCTTGAGCCAAGAGTCCAGTTTGATAACACCTCGTGTTTCCTTGGCTAGGCGATGTTCATATGCCATGACCGTGTGCGGCAGTCACAAAACTAGCTCTCTGCGAGTGTGTTCTACGGGTCGAGTTCTTTCGTCATCTACACAGTTTTCAGCTCAGCAGACGCAAAACTAACACGGGGGGGGGGGGGGGGGCTGTGCCCTTTCTTATTTCTTGTCTAAGAACAGCTAGCCAATACTGCGCTAAAATGCAGCAACGGAGGACATGAGCCAGCTAACAAAGTCTGTGCGTGCGTGTGTGTGTCTGCGTGTGTTAAAGAGAGAGAGAGTAGGGGTGGAAAGGGTTTTGATTGGCCATCGCACGTGACACAAAGGGGAGGATGTAACGAGAAGAATATAACAGATCCAAAGAACATGCAAGCTATCTAGAAGAAAATCGCTATAATTCATTAACACTATTGCTTCCTGTCTAACGGTAAGCCTGCATTGATGTTTATTTATTCATGTTTCACTTCATCAGCACCAGTTTTGCTGATAGGGCATTCGAGTATAGCGTGCCTTTCACTGGAACGTCTGGCTGTACCGCTGAACGCCGCGCAGTGTTATGGCGAATAGCTTTCTGTGGCTCATTCTCCTGTTTTTGTGGTTGCCGACTGGCAGCTGGTCATCGTGTGCCAGGCATAGCGCGCCAACGAACAGAAAGGGCGCGCTCGCGAGCTTGAGCTGTGTGGTGCTCTTGGATTGTTCTCTCTTCCTCTGTAACAGCTATTGGCAAATGAGTTCTGCGGAAACTCGGAAGGTGGAGTAACGTTTATGATAGGGAAAATTAGCATCCACCCGTAGCAGGCGCCAATATTGCCATCACAGTCGTGCTGATTAGCTCTTCTGTTCATTACAGAAATCTAAACCAAGTTGAACTAACCATTCCCAATGGACCAGCAACGTATAATCGAGCACAGTTGCTGTGTTAATTTTGACGTTCCTGAGAACTAAGTGCTCGAAGCAGAATCATTGGCCTTAGCTGAGTGGATCAGGGTAATGTCAAAGCGAAGTCAATGTATTTAATTATTTCTCTTTTTTTTTGCACAATGACCCACGAGGATGCTGTTTTTTTTTGTGTGTGTGTGCGTGTGCTTTTGCATTAAAGAACCCAAACTGACGGCACCACTCTCGCGTGAAAACTCACATTATCTTGTGAATGCGGTTGACTGTTGTAATCACAAAATAAGGCCCCTACGTAAAGTGTTATCTCACTCGTAAGAGCAGGCACTGAAATTGCCTTGAAGTCTGTAACTAAAGCTAACTGCTTTTGATATGCACAAAAAGGCCGAAATAAAAAAGGAAGACACGGCAAAACGAGACCTTCGTTTCCTGAAACAAAACAAAACAGAAACAACACTAGGGGACTGTCCGAGCCATAAGTTTTACGGCGACACACACACACACACACACACACACACACACACACACACACACACACACACACACACATATATATATATATATATATATATATATATATATATATATATATATATATATATATATATATATATATATATATATATATATATATATATAAGTGGCACGATTGTATCAGCATCGAACCGACCGCTCTTCTCAGTTATCGGCGATCGCAGATGTGAGACCGGAGCTCTTCTTGGATCCAGATAGCGCCTCGCCTGCTTTCTCTTATGGAGCGGAAAACACAAGAGGGCTTTTATAACGCCCTTTTGCTGGCTACGAATCGAGCGGTCTGCATTGCGGGCGGCGGCGTGCATTAGGATAAGTGCTGGGGTGGCTGCGTGCCCGGAGCTGCCGCCGCATCCGCGCGTTCTTATTTACATCCGCAAACATTACGCCGACGAAACGCGACTCCAAAACAGATCGCACACAAAACCCCGAGGCCCGTGTAGCCCCCCCGAGGTCGGCCTTTTGTTTGCATTCGCAGAACACTGAGTAAACGGTCCGAGCGCGAATGTCTTCGTTCCTAGAGGAGCCAGGTTTGCGCTGTCCTCATAAAGTAACAGTAAGTGGAAAGCTTCGGCCCTTTTTTGAGAAAATAAAAGAAAAGAAAGAGGACAAAAATAAGTGTTGAGAGAAGAAAAGAACAGCTGGTAAGACGGATAACCGTTCCGGCCCTGCGAATTTGCGCGCGCCTTGCAAGATGAATGAGCGGTTTGCGGTTCCCAACGTGGCGCTGGCGTGTGCCCGGCTATCGCCAAGCCAGAACGTTCGTCCCACTAAGCTCCTCGGCCAAACTATAGCGCAGGCACCCCGTTCGGCCACTTTGCTTTTACTCGAGCGCAAGCACGAACGCTGCACCGCCACAGACGTCCATTCGTTCACGCATCTCGTGCGTAAACGGAACATTACAGCGCATGGGCGGCAGGCATATACAGCTAAGAAGAAGACGGCCAGAAATAGGCAGAAGAAGACAGCGGATACTTTTCATACGATCCCTTCCGGTTCTGCCTCCTAGAGGCAGCCGCCGCGGCAAACGATGTTCTGTGGCATCGAAGCTCGCGCCGTCTGGGTCCATCGGAGTCGAGGAGAGAGCCGCTGCGCTTTCTCAAAGCCGAGAGGCAACCAAACCTAGCGGCTCACGCGAATTCCTCAGGGAGAGCTCGGTCGCGGCTGTAGGGTCAAGTGAGCATAGCGGCACCTCTGGCCAGTGGAGTCGCCTTTCCTTTTCGGCCTTCAGGCGGCCTGCACTTACTCCGAGGGGCGATCCGCTGTGGCCCACTTCCATCTGCAGATATGAGCCTGCAGCGAAGCGAAGAAGATAATCTACAGAACAAAGAATCCGCGCGCGCGCGCTGGCGGAAATGACTCGGAACAAAACCGGAAGCACGGTGCCCCTTTTGGCCTTCACCTCGCTATTCTTCGCGCCCCTTGCAGGCCCGCGGCCAACCGGCATCTACGCACTGCTATATCCTCTCGGCTCATAGCCGCAGAGTAAGAAGGAACGCCGCTCCTGGCGAGAAGTGCAAGCGAGCAAGGAGGACGAAGGCCGCCGTCGGTGATGCGAGCGAAGGGAGCGAAACAAAACGCTAGACGGCACCGAACGGCACAGTGCCACGAAGAGTGAATTGTACGCGGGAATCAACGCTGCGCGCGCGCACACACACACACACATGGCGTGCACAGTATAATATCTCCGTGGGTGCGTGTCCGCAGAATCTCTGGCATCGGGCGTTCGCCTTGGCGGAGGATCACGGCTTGCGCGGGTTCTGCAGCCGAGCCTGGTCCAAATAAAGAAAAATTGGAGATACCGAACGAGGCGACGTCTCGCGCGGGGGTGTCTTAGGTAAAAGTAGCTCCAGAGGTCTTGCCTCCGCTTTATTATTTTTCCTGGAAGCACGCTAGATACTGGCCAGTGGCCATTTTTTCCGACCCGCTTGCTCCACGGCGCTGTTTCCAGGAACAGGCCATGTCTGCCTTATACTTGATTCCAAGGTATCTGAGAGCTGCCTATATCTGTGAGGCCATGCTCGACTGGGTCAGTGGAATACTTTCGTGGAACCTGCTCATTGCCAAGTAAGCTGTCCGATGGTGATTTTGTGGCGTGCGTGCGATTTTCAGAGCTCTCTCGCTGGTGAACAGAAAAAAAAAAGGCTCCAACTAGCGTATTTTTCCTCGGACGTACTCTGAGCCGAGAGGCAGGTTTTCCATTTAAGGAAAAGTGCGAAAGTTATAAAGAAGCCCGATTCGTACACGCACGCAAGCCTTGTGCTTTGCCTTTGCCTTTAAGAGCGCGCGCGTGCCGAGAAAAGCACACTCTGATCGTTTGTCACTGTCTTGTTGTCCTTGCGTGACTCTTTGGGAAGTAGGAAAGCTGGAGCATGTCGCAACAGTTAAAGTACACCGTCCATGCGCCACTGTTCGGTGGCCTAGCTCAACATTTCTGCTACGTAGATTGCGCGAATAAGTTGCTTAGTAGACTTGGCTACCAGCTGTGATAAATTGCCCTTTCAAGCTGTAGGTACCCTCTTTTTCATGAGTTTGACAGCCCCTAGTGGCGTGCGAACTTTCATTTGGTACGGAAAGAGCAACACGCGGAGTAGCAAACGGGAAAGACTGAGCACTGCGGTATTCCTTTCCTATTCTTCACGCAATGTTACATAGTCACTATGAATGAGCTAGTCCCCAAGGGTCTTTATGTTTGATTTGGTGTTTAGGAGGTTGTTACGAAGTTATTTATGGGGGTTCCACTCTACCAAATTTGCTTCCAATAATAGCAGCACACATCACATTTTAGGGTTGATATGAAAGTAAATTGCGCTTGTTTGTCTTTATTTATGATAAGTATTTAACTATTCAGAATTATTTAGGGTAAAGCTGTCAAGAAAACACTGAGAGACTGGGTATTATGCTCGCCCGATTCTGTAAGCCGTAGGCGTGAATCACACTGTATTTCAAAGTTCGTAACGTTCGTAAGTCGGCAGGCACTTTGATGACAAACCATGCTCGAAAGTGTGGCAGGTTCCGCGACTGAACCCAAACAAATGATGACGCAAATTTTAATAAACAACATTTTGTTTTACAGCGTAAGCTTTTATGAGATCACAACAAGGGTCGTTTTTGCGCCGTAGTTGTCCACCGCCGCCGCCGGTGTCCGTAACCACTATCGCTGCAAATTTTAGAAAAAAAAAATAACCAGGACCGAGGAGTATTCCCACTTCTCCTCTGCGTGGTAGTCGAGCGTTCTACCTCTGAGCTACGCCTGTGGTTGAAAAATCATTGCTAGAAGACCTAAATAGGTATAACGTGTGCCGAGGAATCGCATTAACAAATGTAATGTTACGTGGCAGAACAATAAAACGCCACTATACGTCGCGGAAAGTTGATTGCATAACGAGTTCGAGGAATAATTTCAAAGAACACAGGGCTGCATGGTTTGTAGCTCTGCACCCATTACAGAGGCCTCATAAACATCATCATTATGAAACAATCTTCTTCAACTTTACCGTCATCACTATTACGAACCGCTGCCCTTTATCGTGTCGTATCGTGCTATGCAACATGCGGCAGGCGACGTGCGCAGCCCCGACAGCAACTTGACTCGGCTCTTCGATATACCTGATGGCTCCTCCTCGTAAAGTGCGGACCGCTGCTGAAGAAGCGAATCGCAGAGCTACGCGCGCGGCTGTAGCAAGGCAACGTAGGGCACAACAGACAGCTGCGCAGAGAGAAGCCCAAACCGCAGCTCGCTGTCGACGCCGGGCCGAGAGTTCTGTTCGTTCTCGGGAAAACGACGCCAAGAAACTCTCTAAGATGTTCAGTTATACAGATTTGCACGTTACAATGCCGCAGTAATTATGGCGTAGTGGGTACTTCCCGACTTGGCGATATGATGAGAGTTATGACGCAGGGGATACCTACCACCTCTAGTTGCAGTAGTTTCCCGAAGCGTTTAAAACGGCCTCTAAGAACATCGGTCCTCCAGCTTACGCTGCCACTGTCCTGCGGTTCCGCGCAGGCCTGGCTCTTTTTGTTTCTACTACCGCAGTGACAATTTTAAGTGACAACGGCGTTAAGACTAACTGGTTATAAAAATAGGTAATGTCTGTGGCAATGTCGCAACTCAGAAGGCTACCTACATAGGAGGCATTGGCTCTGCCTGAACCACCCGTGCGTGATAGCACGGATTTGTCACAAGGCGTTGGTTGGCTTCATAGTTTCGCGGTGCTATACTGAGACGCACTTTAACGTGTCCAGGCGCAATATTTTCCGTTCTACTGGTCATCTAAGCTTAATCTCGTAGACGCAAAGATCAGACAGTGCAAAAAAAGAAAGAAAAAAAAAAAGAAACGCCGAAGAACACATTGTATAGGCTTAGTTTCGCTTTCTGGTTGCGTAATTGCAAACGTGCCAGTTCGTCGCGTCGTCAGTAAGCGCTCACGTCAGTGAGGCTACCACAACGCTGAAAAGCCACCGGAGTGGCGAGATGCCTTTGGTGTCAGTCTGCTGATCTCTAGGACACAGTGCGAGCTAGGAATCCTACAACGAAATGGCGTTCCTTGGGGTCACATTTGTACGCCCTATTCTGAAGATCGGAATACGCTCTTGTTATGCGTAACGCTCGCTTCTTCCCTTGTTAAAAGCATTCTTCCACTTGCCAGCAATACAGTCTTTCTCGAAAAAGGAGAACAAAAGCAGAAGGAAAGCCGGAGAGTCGGCATGCATAATTAATTGTGCTGGAGGGATTGACAGAATCCTACCAATGCGCTAATAGACATGGCGCCACGAAGTTTTCTGTGAACACGCGTTGAAATACTTTTTTCAGCATTTCGTTAGATTGAAAGCGGCGTGACTTCGACTGAAAGTCACCAGCGAATTTACCATAGACCAAACTAATTTGTTCGTTCGTTCTCAGTCGGTATAAGCGAGGGGACTGTTGTACTGAAATGAAAAACGAGCTGGGATGGAAAGTGCTCTCCTCTCGCAGAAGAAAATTGCGCTTGAAATTGTTATTTCAGATATACCATAAAGAAACTGGCATTAATAGAGACACTCACCTGAAACCACCATATTATCTGTATGGAAGATCCGATCATGACCTTAAAATTCAAGAATACCGGACTGCAACGAACCTTTATGCTAATTCCCTTTTTTTGTTCACACTATACAAGAGTGGAATCAATTGTCTTGTGACCAAGCGTGCTGTCATAACGAATACTTGTTTTTTTCCAAGCTGTAACCCCCCTGCTTACACGCCTTTGGGCAAAGCAGGGTATTTATGAATAAAGAAATACAGTCAACTCGCTGTTTCGTGATACAGAGTGTACCGAGGTCATAAGCTTCCAAAACAATTTTAGGCACATCTGAAGAATATCTCTGAAGAACAATTTCATCTCGCAGCACATGCACCGACATTATAAAACAGCCTGCTCAAAGCTGTTGCTTCTTTAATGGAAATTACACACGAAAAGTATCCAAGAAGTGAACTCTGCAACGAAAATGGAGTGAGGGAAGAGATCATTCATATCTTTTTTTTTCTATTTTATAAGATGCCCCGAGAAATTTGTCGAGGATAAAGGTAAACGACATCGTTGCGGTGGAAGCAATACATGCTCTTTTCAATGATTGAGGCAATGAAACTTCCTTTATTGAAATAAAAAAGAAAAGACGGAACCCAACGGGCAGAGACGAGCTTTGAGAAGCTGCAAACAGTGCGAAGAAAGGCGACAGCAACGGCGTGTGCGCGAACACCACGAGGCAGCAATCACACATACTATTGGAGGCTCAAGTAAGGGAGGCAATCAAAGCGAGGCGAATATTCTTTTCAGTGATCGGGGAAGCAATTTATGTCTCGCACGTGCATGCACACATTAGAGTGGAGGCGGTGGAGATGGTCGAGCCATCGTTGCCACGAGGGTGTCTTATACGACGCCCGTTTCGCTGGCATCGATGTGTTGGGACGCGAAATGGGCGATGCTGGCGCCACGAGCGCGCAACGAGCAATAGACGCGGCGGCAATCGACGCCAAGCTGAAAGATGAACGCGAGATAAGGAGAACGAAATCGTGCCCGACAAGAAACTGTTCTCGCGGGAAGCGATGGTAGCGGCGAGGAGAGAGAGAGAGAGCAAGAGAAGAAGAGAAAGAAGAAAAAACAAACAAAAAAGCAAGGCCTCACGAAGCATACCGGTTCGCTGTTGCGGGAAGGAGCGAAGCATCGTCGGCCCTCTGATATCGGGATGCTCTTTGGGCGCAATCACGCTTTTCAGGAAGAATAGCAGGAGTCGTACCATAACGTCTCCTTTTTTTCCTCTCCTGTCAGCTCAATCGTTACTCCTGCTCGATGCATCGTTCTTCCTTGCCACAAGGCTCGGGTCACTACTTCATACGCGCCTCTTGATTGGCCCACCGTGTTGCCGCACCGGGGACAAAAGGCGACGTCGGGCTCTCCTTTTGCGCGCGTTACCCATTTTCCCGTAGCATGTAGTACGCGGAGGAAGAGGTAAATGTGCTCCTCCTCGACGCCGAGTGCCTGGAGACGTAAACGACGAGGAAAACAAAAACGAGACCATAATGGAGGGCGGACCGAACCGTAAGAATAGTAAGTTCCCGTGTCGCGCTACAAGCACTTGTCCCCGTCCCCTGGAGGAAAGAGAGCCTCGGCGGCACAAATGGCGACGACAGGCAAAAAGCTTATACTCGACTAGCGTCGTCGGCTCCAGTTGCAAGCGCCAACCCGATGCTACTCGGGCTAGTCTTAGTATTTTTTTTCCCCTTTTCTTCTTGCCTTTCTTTTCCCACGGGGTGGCAGAGAGGGGGAACCTCTTTCTTGCTGGCTGCTTTTGCTGTTCGCGTTTATTGATGCCTTTCGCATTCTCGCCGTCTCTTCGCGTATCATCGCCGAAGCGTACCGCGCGGCCCGTGTAGCACTGAGAAACCGAGGAAGGGTCTCCTCCGCGCTGTGGCTCTCGGCCATCGGATGCTTTGTGAATACATCCGCCATTGTCACTGACACGTCTCTACTGCCCAAGCCCCCCTCCCCTCTGACACGTCTCTACTGCTCAACCCTCCTCCCCCTTCTTTTTTCCATCTCCCTCATTTTCTTCTCTCACGAATGACTGTTCGAGAAATAGGATGCAGCGCTGCCGACTCCCGGGAAACCAGAAAGCTGGAGTCAGCGCTGAACTTTGGACGCATCTAGTAACCTTGAGAAGATTACTTGGTCGTTAGTCATTCATAACTGGGAAAAAGAACACCACAAAACGCACTAGATGAAACGAATGGGCAACACTGACCACTATCAGTTGTCCGTTGCCTCCATCCTGCGTGCCTGGCAGTTCTTTACCCACAATCTCGAACACGTTAGTTTGGGTAAATAGGAGCTCGACTTATCCAGCGTTTTGGTTACCATATATTCGTAAGAACAACTTACAGCTAATCCCACTGTCAGCTATAACATCGTGGACCGCTGCCGCGCAACGAAAAAGGGCGCTAGTGAACTCAGAGCTTCGGAGAATTTTGGGCCTCGCCCATTAGTCGTAATACGGCCCCGCGACACGTGACTATATGACCGTGCGCAATATCACTCTGCACGATAAGGCACGTTTCGGCCAGCCGTGCGTTGACCTACATGGCGAACATGCCAACAATGAAAAGCTGCTTCGGCTTCCGGCTCCCGCACTTTCGTGGCAACGCTCGCTTTCAGACTGCTGCACCGTATTATTAGTGACGCCGCGGCATTATGGCCTCGATCTCTTTTTCCCCTCTGTATATCGCGTCGTGCCTTTGCCACCTTTATTTCTTCCTTGCCCTCGGAATCCCTGAAAAATGGCGTTCCGTTCGGGCCGCTGCTTCTGGAAGCCTCAATTTTCATTTGGAAACGCGCACGCCCGCGCTCAGTAACCTCTCCGATTCGGCTGGTGGCGGCGGCGACTGCGCGATGTATTTACTTTCGCTTTCTCAATGGGAGACCGCGGGCGCTTTTCTTTATTTCTTCGGGGCTGCATCGGGCGCGGACGCGAGGAAGGCGTGCGTCCGCACCCGGCGACGGGATGAAGGGGAAACCAGCGACGGCCGTCCGCTTTTTGCAGCGAACGAGTGTGGCACCGGGGGAGGCGTTTCAAAAGCGCGCGCTCCCGAGTCGTAACGGAAAGAAACGACCGGACTTTTGAGAGGCGCCTAAAGGCGGTATATACTCTCTTTTAAGAAATGGAAATAAGGGCCTAAAGGCACCGTAACGGAGAGGGGGAAAAGAAAGTCGTACCTAAAAGGCGATTTGCCCGAGGCGCTCTTTCGTTCATTTGAACTTATTTTTTTTTGTTCATCGCCGGGTGTATAGAGGATGGGAAAGGCGTAAAATATTTCATGATGGTTTCGGTGCTTTAGACAATCTCTGAGGGACTTCGCGTGAACTGAATGAAAGTAGTGTTGTCGCGTCGGCACCGCGCAATAGAAGTGTTAATTTTGCTCTGCGATGCAGCTATTCAGACGTTAGTTTATTGCTGGCAGTGGAGAGTGTCGTTCGCGGAAAACAGTTTATTTTCCGGACGCTAACAGCGCTCCATGCGTAGTGGAATGACGAGCTTTGCTCGTGCGCTATGAATAGAATCTTCGCAGCGCCCGTTGCCTTGCGAATAGAGACCGTAACAGCCTTTTGATGTTACGTGCTAACTGGTTTATCAGTGAGTTTTAGTAAAGTGCGAGGGAAGTCTGATACACGGAAGCTGAATTCATGCTTACTAGTGGTATGTGTTTAGAGCGTCAGAGAAGTACGTACGAGAAAATGCACAATGCGAGACATGTATGCTTTCGCAACTGATAAAGATTAATGAGCAGTGAGGCAAGCGTGTCTTACATATCCGTCTGAAGAACCGTAACTTACGCTGCATGCTTTGCGTTGATGTTCTTTGTTCCTAACTAAACGTGAACAAGGTTATATTTACTCATTAGTGCTTGTCAGGCAGTTTGCATCGTCGTTGCTTTTCTGGATCTGAGAGTTTTAAACGCAACATTCCTTCTGGACTTCGTCGTAGGCTAGCTGGAACCAATGCTGCCGATATTAAGGCAATAAGAAATTCGGTGGCTGTGACAAAGAAAAAAAAAGAAAGATTACGAAACAAGCATCTTTTACAAAAAATTGTACTGGAGAGTTGTTTAGGATGAGGTTACCAATGGCTGGAGTCTGCCGCACTTTGCTGTGGCTGCCGATGTAGTACAAATGTAACCATGTTTGGAATGCAACATCTAGGATACCTTAACTCGGTGTGAGTCACACCGCCCCCTCCCCGCCTTCTCTTCACTATGAGCAGTTGACAATGTACTAGCGTAGAGGCGAGCTAATTTATACAAGGATTGTGCTTGCCTGAGCTCTTTGGTTGCACATAGCGAAAAGGGTACCAGCCAACTACTTAGACACGGATAGAAAGACTGACAACACACCACTGGACTATGAACTGAACGTTTATTGACAGATCTTTACATATTTATACCACTTGATATCAGTGCCTCCACACTGGTTTCCAGATTGCCGTGTCTTTTGGTTATTCGTTTCTACCAGCCATTTGCGCGCATGAAACAATATTTTTTTTTCTTTTTCTGTTGTATGTATAGATGGTGCACTGATGCATGATTGTCCACTCCTATCGATGGCCATGGCCTCTAAGACTTAGCGCGTGGGCTTGTTTTCACTTTTTGCTAGGATCATGATATCGCGAAATTGGAAACGTCTTTGGGTAGAACCCTCGCTGGACATCTCGCCTTTTGCACTCGCCATTGTCAGTGCACCGTCAAATTTCATATCATGATCATAGCAAAAAGTAAAGACAAGCTCACGCGCGAAATCTTACAAGCCATGGCCATCAGTGAGAGCGGACAATCATGCATCAGTGCACCATCCATACATTTACCAGAAAAAAATATTTCATGCGCATAAATAGTTGATAGAAGGGAATAATCAAAAGAAAGGGCAATCTGGCAACCAGTGAGGAGGCACTGATATCAAGTGGCATAAATATGGAAAGAACTTTCAATAAACGTTCACTTGATAGTCCAGTGGTGTGTCATCAATATTTCTGTCCATGTCAAAGTAGTTGGCTGGTACCATATTCGTAACTTACATAGGTCAGGCACATAAATTTTACAGTACTTCGACCAGTAGCTGTGCATGAAATACTTTAGCTTTCATATCTTCTTAGGCTGTGATTGGGCGCTACAGATATCTGCGGAAGGAAGCCTCGTCTGAAGAAACAGCCCTGCAGAACATAATGTGTAAGGTTTAAAATGTGATACATATGCTTGAAAATCACGCCTTCAATTATCCATAAAATGACACCGAAATATCTTTGAAAAGAATTTATGACTGTAAAATGTTCTTGTGCTATTACCATAGTTATTGCTGTTAAAGTTAGTTCAGTGGAAATGAAGTGTCGCTGAACTAAAATAAGATTGGGACTTTATTTGCCAAACGTTTGGGCGTAGATTTCCGTACTATCAAACGGTGCAAAGATAATTTTAGTTCACAATAAATGAATGAATGAATAAATAAATAAATAAATAAATAAATAAATAAATAAATAAATAAATAAATAAATAAATAAATAAATAAATAAATCTTGCAGCGAAATGAACAACCTGGAGGATTACTTTCCACGAACAGTCTGATATAAGCGTGGCAGTATCGATTAAAACTTCTTTTACGAATATGTTTGGTAATGGCTCCAGTTGACATGATGCATTGTCCTCAGGGTAAACGTTTATAGAATGCGTTTATATGTGCTTTAATATGAAGAGTAGGCATTGAAAAAGAATTTTTTTTTATTTTGTTCGCTTAGAACGGTGTCCTAAATATGTATAATGCAAGCTTACAATTCAACAAAATGTCATTTTTAGTCAGTAGATTTGGAAAAAAGAAGAGAAGATAATTTGTCAAAGGAATAACGACAGTGTTATTTCAAGCGGAATTTAGCTCAACCGCAGCGTGGAGAAAGAAAAAGGCCCGATGTAACTGCAGGAAGCCTTCAAGTGTATAATATATGCTCTCTACAAAAGATATTTCTAGAGGCAGTCGATTACAACGGGCGAACCATATCCCCTACTCACGAATGATGGAACGCAGGATGGAATGACAAGATCCGGGAATACTGCGCCGAAGCAAACAAGGACTAATAAAAAGAGAGAGACAAGCGAAGACTGAAGGTTTATTATTGAAGGACCACCTATATACATGGGGTTAACAGGGAGTAACCGAGAGATAAGCGAGTCAATAGCGGGGAAAAAAAAGCTATCTTAGATAAGAAAAGCACGTGGCAAAAAAAGTGAAGACTCACTGACGCGTACCATGCCTGTCATTTAAAAGGAACTGTAACTCTTTTTCCGAGAGTACCATGGTAACGCACGCCTTTTGGTTCTCGAGCCGTTTTTTCAGCTTCAGCAATCAGACGGGTGCGTTCATCTCCATACCTATAGATTACATCTGTGTCATTAAACTGCGCTTGGCAGTTTAAAAACGCAGATGTAATTCGTAGGCATAAAGATGAACGCATCCCTCTGGGCGCTGCAGCTGAAAAAATGGCGCGATAACCAAATGAAAATAGGAAGTTGGGCTATCTGGTGTGCATTCGCTCTAAAAAAAAAACAGCGTGCAGGAATGGAGACAGAAAGATGCGGAAAAGACACGCAGCACTGCACTCACCAACTCAAAGCTTATTGAAAAAAAATAGCGAACATACATATGCAAGCTCGGTGCATGCAAAAAGAGGTTAACTTTACACGTCCATTCAACGTGACGCGTTCACCGATGAAAGAGAATTCCTTTTTGTGCAAGATCACCGGAGGTTGGCTAAGGCACGATTCATTAAAGTTACAAATGTAAAATCTGCTAATTAAAAGTTGATTAATATTGTAAATGAATGCAGTAAAAGGACGGCCAGTCATCGATCTAATGAACGCGAAAGGAGCTTCGCTGTCATTCCTCCTACGCATAGGCTTGCGCATAGCCTAAAAAATATAGTTCCCTGTTTCGGTGTTAATGTTGTTTTTAAGGCACCTAATAAACTAGTAAAGGTTTGATCTTTGATCTCAAAAAAGTAGAATGTAACTCCAAATCTGTTTCTCAAAGAACAAAAAAAGGAACGTTCAGTTTGTTCTCTTGTGGGTTGTGTTATAGCTGGCAAATGGAGCGCTGCCTGAATAAAATTCTCTAAAAGGACCTTCTCCTGGACAAGTCAGCGCTTTCTAATCTGGCATCCCACCGTGGCATGTGTGGATGTGAGCCTGTTTTTACTGATACGGGTCTTCTGTTCACTCACCAGAACCAGCTAACACGCGAGGCAGCTGTAGCCTTTTATATTCGTAGGTTCAACGAACCACATATTAGTCAATCCCCAGTGAATTTGCACAAAATGGAATTATGTTTCGTCGATGAACGCATCACTTAGATTAGACATGTGAAGCTGACCTCTTTTGACATGTGCCGAGAGTGCATATATATGTTCGTTTTTTTTTTCAATAAACTTTGAGTTACGAGTTCGTGTCTTATTAATTTCATCTTCGCTCCTGTACACTGCTTTTTTTTTTGACAGGGAAAATTGGCATCCACCTGTTTTGTAGCACAAGGCTAAGAGGAACAGCTGGCCACATACGAGCGCCCCGGTTAGGCGTTGGTCCCGGGTTCGAAACCCGGACCAGGACGAATTTTTAGGCAACTAGGAAGCGTTCATTTAGGAGAAATCCGTTTGGATTTCCTTGTAGCCTTGTGCTACAAAACAGGTGGATGCCAATTTTCCCTGTCGTAAACGTTACTCCACCTTGCGGGTTTCCGCAGAACTCATTTGACTGCTTTTTTTTTTCTTATAACGAGAACCAAACGCCTGCGTTAGCAAACCGCCTATTGGCCTCTCGGAAAAAACAAAAAAGAAGAGAGTTACAATTCCTGGGCAATGACGGTCATTGCACGCGTTAGTTAGTCTTCTCTTTTTTTCCACGTGCTTTTCTTGCCTAACATAGTTCTTGTTTTTTTGCTACTGACTTGCTTATCACTCTGTTACATCCTGCTACCCCCATCTATATATGTGATCCTTCCACAATAAACCTTCAGTTGATAGTCCGCGCCTGTCTCTGTCTTTTTCTTTGTCTTTGTTTGCTTCGGCGCAGTATACCCGGGTCATGTATCACAAACTCGCCCAATCGTCCACTCGGAATGACAAGGCCTAACTTTCTTATGAATGGCCAGGGAAGATAGTAAATGAAAAGGCAACCGCGTTAGTAATTATAGATAAGCGTAGGTTATGCATGCCTAAAAATTTATGACCCAAGCTATAATCTGCTTCGGAGGCACGATGGCTGTGCAAGAATAACGTAACTCGAAAGGCTGGTGAGAGAACTGTGCGTTACGCTCAAGTTATGGCTTGTGCTAACCAGAAGCTGCAGAATAAAATATTCAGCGCTTCTTGAACCATTGGCTTTTTCACGACGTTCCCTATTCGTCTGCCTTATCAAATAACCAGTGTTTCATGCCTACTATCGAATTAATGTTTGGCAAAGGAATTACGAAAAAGGGCACGAAAAGACATTACCGAAATGAGAAAAAAAGAGAAAATAGCAGCTTGTGAAGAAGATTGTGAAAAATACTGTGTCACATAAATGGCCATAATTTCAAATACGTCGTTGTTAGGCAATGTAACATCATTCATGTTTCTTTTTTTTTTTGCGAAGGGCCACTGACAGGCAGCTGTTTCTCTGCGCAGCGGTTATAAGAGAGATGCGCCCTGTAAGGATGTAAAACAACTACGCATTCAGCATTGAAGATTGAGCATAGCTCAGGAGGTGGGGGTTAGAACAAGGCTACAGCGCACGCAAAGGCATATCTTGTGTTTTAAACGTGTTAACAAATATGAGACGAGTGGTAACTGATGTAGGAAAGTGGAAGACGCCCTGCGTGGGTAAATAAATCACTCCTCGTAACTTCTGTTTCCCTCCATTAAGTACACGGTCGCATGATTGTCTGGAGGCCGGTGGGTGTGTGTGTGTGTTGGGGGGGGGGGGGGGGGAGGAGGGTTGAAGTGATCTCTAAGGCAATAATTTATGTAAGAAAGGGGAAGCTGCCCTGCACAGATAAATTACTGGGGCCACATACGCGCCCTCTTTTTCTCCCTGACCACATGGCTATTTCGAGACTGATGTGGTGGGGGAGGTTTGAAATGAGACCCAACGCGCAGGGCAAGATTAAGCGCAGGCTTGAGTCATTGCCGTGGCATGTTGACGCTGATAGGTACGAATGTGGTAGCACGGCACCAAAATTTAGCCAGACATGCGCAATAGTTTATACATTTTGCGTACACCTTCATGTGTGCACTCTGCGAACGTTCTCGTTCTCTTTCTTCCCTTCTTTGTGGGCTTTTGCAATTTTGTCATGTTTGCACAAGCGTAGAGTAGCGAATTCATGTGTATCTGATTAAATGCTATGCCACCTTTTTGCTTCTCTTGATTTCTCTCTATCTCTCTTTCTGTCCCGCATGCACAGGCAGAGAAGCACGCGCGCAGCGGTTGTAAGGAAATGCATCGAGCTCTCAGTGCGAAGGATCGTGAGCTGCAGAGCAGCACACACACAGTTCGCGTGCGCGCCCGTGTGATATTTTCGCAGGAAGCTGGCCACAATGAAAGCCTAGCTCAGGAGCAGCGAAGCGGCAATATTGTCGCCGACGCCGTGGTCGGTATTGTGGCGTCGGCGAAGCATCTTTTGTCCTCCAACGATGCCGCACTCTCGTGGTCCGTCAATGGACGAAAGCAGGCGCCAAGACGACGCCCCCGCCCTGGTCCAGGCGGCCGCTCGTTTTCGTGGTGCTTTTGCCATCGATGCGATTGGTAGGGAAACAGAAGACGGAGGAGGCTGGAAGCAGCAGCAGCAGCATCGACATGGGCGAGAAATGAGAAATTAATACGCGGATCCCTTGAAAGATTAGAGGCGCCGAGCAGAGGATAAAAATGAAAGACGCCAATGTCCTCCCTCGGAGCTCCGGTAAGCCTTGGTTTGCACAGTTGCCATAAATAATGACCGCGTTTCGAGCTCCATTTACCCCGGCACGTCAGTTAATGCAAAAATGAAAGTATAAAGAAACAAAGCACTTTGAAGTTTAAGAAAACCTCGTACAACCTTCGATTTTCCGCTGGCAAAAAAAAAAAAAAGAAGAAAAGCTGCAAAGTGTAAATTATGAGCAGTCGGTCAGCATGGTTGTGAAATACCTCAGGGTATCGTGAAAGAGATTGAAAAAGCAACTAATCATGTTTAATGTAGAGGGTTACATCAAAGGATACCATAGCTCCCGTGAAAGAACACACACGAGCAAGTTGTTTGCTTCCTGTAAAGGGTGCACCACTGCATACAGTGTCTTACTGCACAGAAGCATTTTGTAATCGCAGGGTGCGTTTGTGATTTACGCAGTGTCGAATTCGAAGGCGGGGGTTAAATCCCCAGCCAAAGTGGCTGCATTTCGATGGATCCAAATGCAAGGGCACAGACGTTCTTAGATTGGATCGTGAAAGAACCCCAGGTGGTCGAAATTACTTCGAAGTCTTTCCCGGCGGTGCGTCCCGTAACAATACCGTGGGTTCGTGAACAAACTCCCACTAGATGATGTTTATCTGTGCGATACTCTTTCTGACGGTGACTTCTTTAATTGCTCGAAGTAAACAAAAACTTAGGAATGCAATGCAATTTCAGGCGACAAACCTTTCTACGTTTTTCTTCTCTGGCGCGCTAATGAGGACTCAGAAATAGCTTCTGACTTCTAGATTTGTGCTAGCGGGTGCCACATGAAGAGCAACGTTGTCTGTTGCATTAAATCGCAGAGAAAAAACGACCACAAATGTATAAATGGAGTTCGTGTTGTTAGGAAGAACGATATGTGTTTTTATCCGTGTTCATCGGAAATATATGGTGCGAGAGCACAATAGGAGAACACCTGCGTTCGTGGGACGGTCTAGGCAGGTTCTATTCCGGCCATAGGGACGGTACATTCATGGTATTGAAATACAAGAAGAGAAGCACACTTGTTCCATGTTTAGGTATACATTACCGTATGAAATGCTTTACAGTGACACCGTATTTGGACACGTAGAATTTGCTGGCATATTTTTCAGTGTTACATTTCCCCAAATCTGCCCGAGTCTGAGGGTGATGTTGCCTTTAAAATCTCTTCGTAGCACACAAAAGCTGTAGCACGTGTTTTCACGTGATTAAGGCGAAAGCTTTAACTCGCTTATGAGAAGTGGAGTGCGACTGTCTGTATGGTGCTAAAAATGGAAAGATCGAGTCTCTTTTAGTTGGTATATACCACAGTTAGCATAATAAGGGTACAGATGTAGGATAAACATTGGTCAGTCACAGCAATAACTCTACATGCTTGACATCTACGTCACTAACAACGACTGTAAAATCGCGTGTAGCCCATACCCGCGTTCTTCGGCCAGGAATTTACAGGTATGAGCCACACACAGTGGCATAAATTAATCAGGAAAGCTTTCAAGCCAACTCCATGTCGTAAGAACCGTCCGAACAGCAAAGCGATCGGGCCCAATAAAAAGAAAAGTGATCTCCCTTATGTTCTTTTTCGCCATTGGCCGGTCAGCTTCCGTAAGGATACGGTCAGATTAGGATTGGCTTAACTTTCTCTTACGAACTTTCTTTTGTTGTCGTAATTCGCTGCTGTGAATACGGACCCTGAATGGTGACGTAACTCGCGAGGACGTCAAGCTATTGACGTCACAACGTACCACTTATGTGCTAGTCGCCCCCGTTCACCATTATCTACTAACCGTACGTGATCCTTCCCCATGCATGTCTTTCTTTCTTTCTTTCTTTCTTTCTTTCTTTGTAGCGCTACTTAGCTGCCTTCGAAAATACCGCTTGCACTTAGCGCTATGTGTAGTGGAGGGTTGAGGGCGGGTCCACTTAGCGCTATGTGTGGTGGTCCACAAAAGCGGGTCCACTTTTCGCTCCTCTATGACAACGAGATCGATCATACGACGCACGGCACAGCGTGGATGAGCTCGAAAATGTCAGCGCCCACATAATATCGCTGTGATTACGGGAAATGCGCAAGGAGTTGATTTTGATTGCTTCGTAATTCAGTCGACCGGTGCTGAAAACGCGTGGGCGGTGGAAAATATCGTTCACCTATTTGTAATTGGAACTTCCAGCAATTACGTTACCCCGGATGAACAGTCCTTGCCTCGCTGAATTTACCCAGCCTAAGAAAAAAAAAAAGGAGAGAAAAAGAACGACACCGTGAATAAAGGCTGCCCCGCACCACACAATTCTTTCAAAATGTTCGGTCCTCGGCACTACGAATGGCTTCGACGTTCAATATCATATTTCATCCCCAGAGCAACCGTCACTTGCGGAATCGTGCGCGCGGGAAAATGTCTCGAAAGCGTTACGTTCTCTTGCGTCACAATGTGACCAGTTACAATGCCGGGCTTAATACGCGCAGGCAACGGCTGCGCTGAATTGGAGCTCGCGTCCTCGTTTAGCAAATCATTAGAACGCGGGTGGCAGTCGGCAATTGCGCAACGATCGCCGCTATCCTGACGGCCTAGGGAACAGCATACAGGACTGGCCAGTGGTCTGACGGACGGGCGCCGTGGCGACATTGCGCGCAGGCGAGGATTGGGAAAAGGGGCGCCCCGACGAACGACCGCCATTTTCAGCGGGAATTGATCCGGCGTCCACCACCGTGCGCGCACCACCCGCGAGACTCGAAGAATCATCGCCCCCCCCCCCTCCCTTCCCCTCTTTCTTGACGTCGTCTACTTCGTTGTTGGAGCTCTTGGACGCCGCGAACAATTGGCCTTGTTTCGTTGGCGGCGACGCGGTGACACGAGCGGCCACCAGTGAGGCGCCATTAGGCGTAACACATTGCCGTAACGGCCGCCGTGCGAAATGACGGAGTGCCCCTGCCGTCGCGGCAATTCGCTTTCGAAAGCGGGTCATTCACTAGGTATAACAGAGCTCTCCGCGGTGATCTCGAAGAAAGGTTTAAAAAGGATGAGAACAGATATGGGGTGCAAGAGCGAGGAGTTAAGGTAATGACATAGCGTGTCGGCGCTGGCCTCTCGAATTAAGGTAATTCCTGCAAACACATAGGTAAGAAAGTATTTAGGAGCGGTGTTTTTATTTACATAGCAGAATGAAATAACGTTCAACTAAGCGCCAGAAGATAATAAAACAGGTTGTGCTGGCTATGACATACTCAGCGTTTAGTATGGTGACCGCAGAAGTAAAGAAAAACTAAAAGGTTACTCGATCAGTGGCATGGTTAACAACACCACTTAAGTGCGGAAACTGCCACGTGTTAGTAAGGGGTTATCGATTCGACTATTTGTACACCTAAGATGCTGAAAAGAACTTAGATTGACATGTCACTCAGTGAAGCGAGTAATTTCAAGCGTACTGACGCCATCTTCATTCAATTTATTGCACGTATTATTTTAAAAATGCTGCACTTGCATGTGTAGCAGTTTCTTCAAAACCGGGAGGCTCCAGGGGAATGCGGTTTAACGGTTTTTCGACAATGTGGATATATTACGCAGCCGGCGTAGCTCAGATATTCTTCAGAGGCTTAAAGGGGTTCTTGGACGCCGTGAACAATTGGCCTTGTTTCGTTGGCACTTGGAAGCGCGCGTCTTGTTTTGAGCACGTTGAAAATAACGGAACGAAAGAGAATGCAAAATATATTCCTGGGCTCTAATACAATGCTCTAGCCCAGTGATGATGATTAAACTAGAATATTTCTTCAGCCTTAACTTATAATTGTCATCGCTAGTCGATATATCCGCGGTAAACGAAAAAAAAAAAAAATCTAAAGCACGTTAGGGCGCCTGTAAAGCGTGCACCTCCTAAGTATCATGCAATATGCGGAGAAGAGCCCTTTATTGCGTGGCAGTTGAACCAATAGCAGGACCTTCGGTGATGTACATAGTCTCGTTCTCCGCTATTACTGGCCTCCTTACTGAAACAGTTTCAGGTAGCCATAAAACGGGCCGATCAATCGTAGACACTCCTGTGAACACGTGAGCAAAATATTATCCCATCGCACGCACCAAGGAGTTCGATATTTGGTTTGGAAAACAAATGGAAACGCGCGCTCTTGTTTCAAAATGTCACGCCGCATGAAGCACCGACTAAGTCGATTGAGGCGGAAATAGTATTCAATAATTTCATGTTCCCGGAAAGCTCATCTTCCACGCTTTATCTGTTTGTTTTGAATTCAACAAATTAAGAAAAATTGCTAAAGGAGCAACGGAAAAAGTGAAGCGACTTACTCGGAGCCTCACGTGACCTCTTTAGTTGAAAGAAGAGCGGGCGCTTTCAAGTTGTGCCTGAACCCGAATTGCCGATAGCTTGGTGCGTGCAGTGCAATAACATTTGGCTCGTTTGTTTACAGAAGCCTTTACTGCTGGGCGCCGTTTTCTGCTGCATTCAAAAAGTGTTGTAAGGCCCCCCTAAAGCTTGTTTGGAATGCCATTGCGGTGTCTTTTTTTTTTTTTTTGCACGACGTTCGCAAGCACATAACCAGACAGAATGCACGATTTCGCACCTTAGCCATGATAATTCTCAAAGGGAATTTCATCGATAACCTGTTTGGGTGGTTGCGCTCTGCGTGTAATCCTTGACAACGCAAAAAAGTGCACTAGCTTTTTACCGTTGGCTTATAAAGCGTAACACAAGTGCGCCTCCTTTCTTTTCTTCGTCTCCTATATTCCTCCTAGTTTCGCCCAATACCGCCTAGACTTTCCTCTAAACGGTTTGCCATGCGCTATGCGCCCTACTTTTGCCGGGGCACCATTATCTTCTCAACCACCACGCCCCTCCCTCCTCCGGAGCTCGTTTCAAATGCGGGGACAAGCATAACGTCGCCTATTTCACTGGTGGAGCGCCTACGACTTGTGGAAAAACATGTTTAGAAACTATGACAAGGCTATTCATGCGCCGTTTAGGAACAAAGGTGTGCAAATAGCCTAACCACGAGCTACTACAATCAAGCGGTGTTTCAGCACTCCTGTGAATTTTTTAAAAGAAAGCCTTTGTTTAATGCATTGCAGTTTTATGTCCGTACTACTAAACTGATATACATTGGTTTAATAATGCAAGAGGAGTGCAATCCATGCAAAAATAATTGATTTATTTTTTAATCTTTTTTTCTTACTAAGCTAGAAATGATGCCTTTTTAATAAACCTTGGTATCAAGGATGGTTGTCTTGATGCATCTTTGTTTGTCCGTTGATGTTGCAGATACAAAATTTTGCAGACATCAAAAATTAATCTCTAATTTTTCTCCAGAAGCAGGTAGTGCGGTGTAAGATACAGTATAGTTTAACGTAAGAAAGCTGCGAAAGACTTGAACGAACCTATATATCCTGGAAGCTCATGGCTACGAGTGGCGCGGATTAACGCTTCTAGGATTAAATGTAAATAAATATCCAGTATAGTGGACTTGAATGCGACCGATGCCGTAGTTTAACAGGTAGAGCATCGAAGGCGTTTTCTGAAAGTCATGCGTTCAGTCCCCGCAGATGGTTGTGGTGTATTTTTCGTCCCGTTTAATTGCTTTCCATTTGTGTCAAAATTATTACAGTAAGGCTAAAAACTACACTGTAATTCACCCTATGCTTCCTTTAGCCCCATTAACTGTTGGACTCATTAGCTTCTGACTAACAAATAAACGAGTCCTTGATACATTCCCTCTCGTTGATCTCTCATTGATGTAATCGGATTATCTAAGAAAACGGCAAAGAATTAGCCCTTTTATTTCCTTGGTTTCTTGCACGCACACGTCGTATTGTAAATTGTTCATCCCGACATGAAAGCGTGCGCCACTCGCTGTTAATTAGTGCATTATTTATAAGCGGAAGAAGGAAAAGCGACAATTTATTCCTCCAAGACTGCCTAAAGTGCAGTCTTTGTAAGAAACGGAAGTGACGCCTAATGGAGAATAAGCTGAAATGTATCCATTTTCCAAACCTCGCTTCTTAACGCCTGTGTAGTGCCGTGCGCGAGTTGGCAAGTATATATAGCGCAAAAGGCTAACGCTAAGAAAATATAAAGGTGAAGTGCAGTTTCCACACTAGAAGCAAGATGAACACGCAAATCAGACACCGCGAAAGCCAAGGGCGACGGTAGTGGTGGAGAAATTACGCGATACCGCAATGAGGCCAAAATTTGGCGGCATCCGTGAAATGAGAACAAAGCGACGCTGTTTCGTGTGTAGGGAACCTGATAACATGACACGACGGCACTGGCGTGACACGATTATTTCTGATTACGCTTGAATCTGAAACCCGAAAAAGAAAAGTTTGCCCTGAACCGACGGCGCTAGAGACAAGTACATTTGCCGAAATTTATCTTACCCCAGCGCGAAGTGGATAATAGAGACAAAGCGTTGCTGTCGACCAAAGACTCCTTTGCGAGGCTCCTTCGCGGTGTAGTTTGTTTCTTGGCTTACGCCTTCCGTTTCGCCATAAGTCTGTTTTCTTGTGCTAGTAACAGCTAAGGTGGTCTTAAAGATTTCTGCAGAAGCTTTGTCGTTATGGGTTTTTAACGCACCTTTGTTTCGAACACTCCGTGTAGAAAGAAGACAATAAAAAGACAAAGTATTACCACTGTGCCATCGCATCGCGTTGGCTTTGTGTCCGCCATGATGTTCAGTGATGAGAGATTTAACAAAATAAAGTCAGAACCTTTACTTCCAACAAGTTGTTACAATATGTTTGTCGACGGTACTATCAGCGGAAAGCTGCTGCAAATAGCATGAAAGTGCCTTAAGTCCTTAAAGAGTTCAACAGAAAGAAAGAAAGAAAGAAAGAAAGAAAGAAAGAAAGAAAGAAAGAAAGAACGAACGAACGAAAGCATGCGATTTAGCAGTGTTGGAGGAATTATTGTGTCTCACAAAAGGGGAAGTAATTAGGCGTTTCCTTCATTGATCAGCGCTTGAAAAGTTGCAGTAACCAATAGTTTGAGTGTCCAAAGAAACGTGATTGCATTAAAAGGTGATGTTGCGCCCCCTCCTTAACCTGGCGTTGTGGTGTTCCCTATGGCCGGTGGCCTGGTTTTCCGGGATTAGCACACAATGTCAGAAATTCATTCTTTACTATGACAGTTATGCTTGGGAACGGTTATGAAGTTAAGGGGATAAAAAATGCGATTTTAGTTGCATCTCTGTTCGAATACGCGTCAGGAGGTGAAGATTGCGTAAACCTGAGCAGTTTCGAGGTTATTACGCCCTGACTGCGAACTCCACACTTGTTACCTGCAAGGTGGTTTTTACAAACAAACAAACAAACAAACAAACAAACAAACAAACAAACAAACGAAAAACGATACAGTTCTGGTGTAGCAGGACAAGTGAGTTACACATAACCACGAAGGGTAATTTTGTGGATGCCAAACGGTAGCTGAACTAATGGAACTCTATTGCGCTCGTGTCTAGTGTCGGTCGTGTCCTTCGTTGATTACCTCCTTCTGTGTTTGAAATTTGGTACTCTTAATATATATAACACGTTAACCAATAAAGTTTACTATGGAAACTAACAAATCAGTCTCAGTTTCATTCTAGTCTCTATCCGATAAGAACGAGGGCGTGAATACCGCCACTGCTGCTATGCCTTTGAGATTGTCCCGCACAAAGGCGTTGACACTTCCTTAAGAATCATTATTCAAGAAGCCTAGGCTAGCATCTTAAATTATGGTTGAAACTCCCCTAGATCGCTTAGGGCAGAGTAACAAATAGGGCTTTCAGCATTTCCGTTGCACAGAGCTCTGCAATCAGTGTGGTTGCGACAATACGAGTCCTGCAGCGCGATTATTAGCGCGACGCTGCAGTGATACGCCTCGCGGCAGCTATTTAAACTACGGTGGATTCCATTACAGTGAGTCGAAAAAAAAAAGAAAAACTTTGTGATTGAGTTAACGCCTACTGCGCCGTTCATGACACGCTACACACAAAGAGCAAAGAAAAAGAAGAGAGTTGGAAGGGAACGCGCAAACTGACTGGGACGGCCGACACACTGAAAGACGGGAACAAAGGAACGGCTGTTCGAAGAACGAGCGCTCTTAATTACACGACTGACTCGACACATGGAGCGACGGGGGCGACGCGATGCTGGAATCGATAATTGTAAAGCCGAGTGTACTCGCGCCTGTTCCGTCGTCGACGCCTGTTAACACGTCATAAAAATACAAGCAGCAGAGAACAACCCAGCGAAGCGCTTAAGTCTGACGCCGTCAATGAGGGCCAGAACCTCGGCGAGCGGAGAAGAAGCGGCGACGGCAAACGAAGACACACGTAGTACAAGGGATTCGACAAAGACAAATAAAAAAGGGAGGCTTTCGTTAAACGCGGTGACACCCTCTGTTTCACAGTTTAGCCCCGTATCACTCTCTTTCTCCTCCCTCTAGCATTTCCCCTTTTCTCCCTTGCTCGCCACTAGCCCGACGGTTCCGCGCACGCGCTGTAATGCTGGCTTCAGTGGCGCAGTCCTGGTGGGCCCTCCTTCTACGCTTCCGTTTGCTCGCACGTCAGGTCGGGCTCGATACAGCGCTTCGTCCGTGCATTCAGCGAACCTTCTTTCCTTTTTAGCTAATTTTGTTTTGAAAAAAAAAATCCGGTTGCGATTGTTTGGGCGTCGCGCGAGCGTGCAAGACGACACGTCCGTTTACACTTGCACGTTTTTCTTTTCTTCTTTTTTTCTTTCTTGGCGCTTCATTATTATTTCCTCTGTGGGTCGTCCGCTGTTTCGAAGCGTGCCCGACGAAGCGAAGCAGCTTGAGCGAGGGGGACCACAGTCGTGGACAGTTCAATGGGCTGTCGGCATTGTGCCAAGAAGAAAGAAAGAAAATAACGAAACAGTAAAGTTCTTCCTTTTCCCACCCCCCTTTTTTTTCTGGACGGGTCACTCCGGCAGGAAAAAAGAAAAATATGCTAAGGCTGTATCACAGGCTTCTGGATTTTGCGGGCGTATCACCCTTCAACTACTCTCTTTTTCCATGGCAATAAAATCATACAAACACCAAGAAAAACGGCCGCTTCGTTCTTCTCTAAAATAATGGGAATAGTGTCAGTTGTGAAACGGGCGTCATGCAGAAAGGCGATCAAATATTGCGTACGACACGCACAACATGGAAAGTTGTGCCGCAAACACTGTGCGTATTCATGATTGCACTGATATTGAAGTCTTTCGCGTTAACGTGAAAAAAAAAGATGGAAAGAAAGAAGAATACACCTAAGCGTCAGAGAAACATGTACACCAAACGCGGTATGAGAAATTGTGCATTCCTGTAACGAATATTAATGGAAAACAACGCACATCCAGGCAAACACTTCTACAGTTCGATACAGCTCACGATATAAGACGTCTTCCTGTGGTTCTATATTGTTATAAATGAATGTTCTACTTACCTTTTGCCATGCGAATACATTCATAATAGTATTCTCATAATAGTATTCTTGGGACGTGTTACGACAAATAGGAGTCCAGGAATGTGTACTGCTGCGAAACGCCGCCAGAATGTCAAAAAAAAAAAAAAAAAGAACGCGAGTCATTACTATTCATTGAGGAACAAGAAGATGAATGCCATGAAACGAGGCCTACGGTTGTTGGTTAAAAAAAAAAGAATATTGACGTAATTCAAACCATTTAAGGTGTCACACTTTGAAAGCTCTCATTAATTAACAGTCGCCGCAGATTGTGCGCGCATCTCGGGCGGGCTTCTTTCAGTGCACGTAAACTTATCCTGAATGGAGCTCTAGGTTGAATCGACGCTCACGTCCCTATTGCAAAATATTGCTTTAATAAACCACGCGGTATCGCATGCAATGCGAGCATCCGGGCTAAATTGGGCAGAGATAACCGTAGGTACCGGATCAGTGGCTGCAGGAACGCCAGTGTTTTGTACGAGCTCTTTCAAGTTCCTTCCCTTCTCTCTCTCTCTCCGCCATATTTATATCCTGGTCTCGCTGCCCACACTACAGGGCGCTAATCGGACGTCTTTCTGATTAACCTTTGTGCCTTTCATTTTCTTCCTTCCTGCGTTCCCTCTCTCCCTACTCCTCACTATAATCATCAAATCAAATATAAAATGAACACAAGTGTGCTTTGAATCTGATGGAAATATTGTTTCGCGGTCCAAAATGCAGTCGTGGTGTTCGCCAAACAACAGGGCAATGATTTCATGACTGACACATTGGTTATTAAGATGCTGCCTTCGATCAGGCGTAATCAAAGAAATCTTGAACACACGTATTGAATATATTGCTCCCGGTTAATATTCTCATTGATGTCACTTGAACGCTGGAATAGTTCAAAGAAAACATTTGAACAGTGTCCTAAATCGGAGCGTATCATCAATGAAGACAATGTGTCAATGGTATCTATCTAGAACGAGAATCTTTGTGAACTCGTCCGCGAATCAGTTATAAGGACGTACGTTTTGTGGCTGGCTGCGCCTTCAAGCATTTCCTGTTTGTTAGGGTCTGAAATGAGTGAATGCTGCAGGTGCCTTTAGTGAAGTTACTTGAGGATTTATCTATAAAAGTGTCATTGCTTATGCGATGTATCCTAATACTAATGTAAACAGAGGGAAAGAATGGTGTTAACGAACTGTGCAATGAAATCGAACTCAGAAAGAAAGCATGCGCATTTTCATTTATAATGGTGCACACTGAGACTACGAAGAGGCTGAATGAATAAAGGATTCACGGACTCCGTCGGAAAGTTACAATTGAACTGAAGGCGAATCGGCGACCGTCCGAGGATAGATTATGAACTAGTTATGGACTGATTTCTGGCGATTTACGTTCCAAAACTACGATGTGAGTATGAGAGACGCCGTATAGAGGAGTGCTCCGGACATTCCTGCCACCTAGGGTTCTTTAACGTAGACTAACATCGCACAGTGCACGGTCCTCAACACTTCGCCTCTATCGAAATGCAGCCGCCCTATCCGAATTTCGATCCCGCCACCATCGAATCAGTGGCATAACCGTTAGACCACCGTGGCATGGCTTAGTTATTAAGAATAAAAAAGGATAACAGAAAATGGGCATTTCCGTAAGTTACGAGATCGAGGGAGTCCAGCTTTATCAAAAGAAAGATGTTGCTTTTGTAATGAAGAGAGAGAGAGACAGACACAGCGCGTTTGCTGCAGGCCGGCTGTTCTATTCTATTTGGAAAACTTGCTCTTCCTTCATTACACTTCAAAAGAATAACCCAGGGAAACGAAATAAGAGCTACACGATCTGCTATACATCGTTATCTAGACATCGTTTCGACAAAGGAGAAACCAAACAAATTAAGAAAATTTTTGTTGTAGTGATATGAATCTCCAGTGAATTTCTTTCCAGTGAAAGCTACGGTTACTGTTTCTTGATGGGAAAGGAACAAGAAATCTTCCCATATGACGAAGTGCTTGGCGGGGTTCATTACGTCACTCCGACTCATCGGCGTGGTAAAAATTGAAAAAAAAAAGAAACATGTAGATTCGCTGTTGTGCGAAGTTTATTGCAATGCTATCGACAGCAATCTTCATGACACACTTCAAGGAGACACATACATCATACTAACGTAAATATCGCCTCCGCACACCGTTTCGCCTCACACGATAGTTGGGCTCTACCACCGGCATAGCCGTTTATGGTGCTTTTATTGCAGAACATTAACCACGTTCACGTCTTGATTACGTTCGATTCATTGGTATGTGGCCAGGTTAACGTTATTGTTGCAGCCGGTGGTAATATTACAAGGGTCATGAAGCCGTACATTGTTAGAGGGTATAGAAGTTTAGTTAAAATTACGGACATGAAATACAAAGTGCACACCGGTGCCCTCGTATGCCGCAGGCTGCGGGTCTAGCATAGCGCTGTGGGACGCACATAATCATGATAGCGTTATTGCAGTAGTTAGGACTTCCTAACCGTTCACCAGGCAGGCAAGGTGAACAGGTAAGTAGGCCCGTATTGTGAAACCGTCTGAGGCACGTGATTCCACAACTCATTTAAGTTCCAAAGAAGAGCATTCAACAGTTACCCCTTCGTTGAAAGCTTGTGACATGAGAGGACTGGCTTATATGTAGTTTAAGAGAGAAAATGTTTACTCTTCAGCGAGAGAACGCGCGATCTTCTTTCTTTGTTTCCGCTGACGTTCCCTTGTTGCTAACTTCAAAATACGCCTGCCTTACGCACGCTGAGCCGCTAACTTCGACAACCTGGGGTTCTTTAACGTGCACTGATAACCAAGAATAGTGCTGACCATCTGGCACAGAAGACACCCAAAACATCCTGGAAAAAAATGTCCGAGACGTTATCGACGTCATGAGGACGTGCTAAAGAGTCTTCCTGATGTCTTTAGTGCGTATCAGATACGTATCTAAAAAAAGACGTTAGCCGCATCATAAAGACGTCGCCATGGACTTCTTGAGCTGATACGACGCTTCATATCTGGGATGATGGCCGGCTGGTTCGGTGAACGTTCCTGTTAGCGACGTCTTTAAAACGTCAGCCGCGTTAAATGTTCCGTTTTAAAAGGTTGATCTCTTAGTAAGACGTCTTCAGCACTTTCTGTGCGATTTAAGTTCGCGAAATACGTTTCGCATATTCTTGAGACACACAGCGCTCAGTTTCATAATTTTGGAGGAAGCTTTTATTGTGAACACCGCCGTGTTCTGTCGACAGTGGCTTTTGTAGGTGCTGATATCTAAATAGGTCGAATTTATTATTATAAAATATACTGCAGCACGTCCATGGCTGTCGTAAATAAATACCATCACATCCCTCGCGGAAGGCAAACTAGCCTCTAGGTGCACACTTCTGGTATCATAATTCCCCGGAAGGATTTTTTCCTTCTCCTTATTCACATCCAGCTGAAACTTAGCTACAATAATTGTAAGATTGAACCTGAAGTGGGTACGAGCTTCATTGGCTAAGCTATAATTGTATTTAATCAAGGAAGGCCCCATAGAGAAGTGTCAGAATTTATCGTCATAATTAAGGGCATGTTAACCCTTTACAGGAAGTCGTTGAAAGAATCACCGGAAGTTACGTGAGCATGTCGGCACTAGACGGAAGAGGAGCTTGGGGAGGATCCTCGCTGCATGTCGATTCCACCTGGGCACGTTGAATTTGCAGCCGCTTTTTATTTTCTCATTCAATTCTTTCTGTTTTCTGGAGAGCACAGGTATTTTCCATCCTGTAGGGGAGGGGGCAAACAATCCGCCAAGGACGAACGCCTTATTACGACCTCTCTGCGTGCAGGCTAGGGGAGTTAGTTTTGCAAGGCGCTCTACCGAAACCAATATAAAGCGATGCTAATCGTACTAACGCGCGAAAGTGGCAGTAACTTCATGACATTAGCTTTTACTGCGAAACTGGACACGAAGGACGAACACTCGGAAGGGTATACCTTCGCCATTTCCTTCGCAAGTTCCTTTCCGAAATGCATGTCGCATCGAAATAGCGGAGTACGGTATCAAGAGTGGAAGCAATGTGGAATGCATCGGGTGTCCTTGGCAAGGAGCACTCCCGCCACCGCCATGCTACGGCACGCTTCTAGGCTCGACCTTCACCGCTTTTTACCTGTGCGCACGAGCGGCCGTTTCAGCGGACGTTTCCTGCCACGAACAACTTCCGGGAACATGAACAATTAGATTAAGTCGCTGGACTAAAATCATTAAGGCTCTCAGTAGGCCGCTTTCTGTCGCGTGTAAGTCGCGAAGGAGGCGAGACGAGCCTGACAAAAAAAAAAAGGAGGAAAAAGAAAATCGAGGCTCTGTAGCCGCGGCGTCTCGGTGCTCGTAAAACAGGCGAGCCGCCTTCCGGACTTGACGTCCGCGTCGTCGCATGTTCAGCGAGCTTCTTTCCTTGCTCGCTGCAGGTCTGTCACTACGCCTTTTAGTTCCGAGGGAATCTATTTTTTATTCCTGCGGTGGGCTAGTGAAGGCGACGCCAAGAACAGCAGAAACAACGCAAAACAAAGCAGACAAAGCTCTTTTCCACGTCTTGGAAATCCCGCTGCAAAGCCACGTAAAGAGCTGCGCGGAGAAGGACGACTGGAAGAAAGAAGCAAATAGGGTGGACGGCTAACGACACTGGTTCGAGGGGTAAAAAGGGGGAGGGAGAAGAACGTAAAACAACGGAGAAAGACCACCTTGTAGCGTTGCAACAAAAAACAGGCAAAACAGTCGCAAATGGCTGAGGCTGCTGGGGAAGGCAGAGACTCGGTATGGGAGCGGTGGTGGCAGGACTCGACCAGTTCATTAATAATTCAGCTGGCACATGCTTCCGAGCAGAATGAGCAATGGCCGAGCGTCCCGGAGTCACCCAGGCGAAAGGAGAGGCAATGGTCGTCCTTAAGCGCTTCAGCCGGCCAAACAGACAGGGTTGACTTTGAGAGCACGGCTCTTTCCACTTTTCAAACCCTTGCTATGAAGTGCAGCCGCTCATCTTGTCATCCTCGTCCTTTATGCAACACCGAGACCCGCTCAACTATGACAGAAAAAAAAAGCTCTTTAATTAATTGCCTCGAATCACCGCGCGATCCCAATGCTCTTTTGGGGTTGCGCACGAAGTCGCAGATCCCCTTCGCTGGGTTGCGACCTTTGTTCCTCGGCAATCGTCAAACAAGCGATATGCAGGGATCGGCTTGTTAAGAAATTGTCACGTCTCAGTCAATCTCGCTGTATTTACAAGCCGGGCCAATGTGAAGGCATTTTTGTGATTTGTCTTCGGATTTAAAGGGAGAGACACATCGCCCGCAAGCTTGCTTGAATATTATCTGACGATAGCAGAAAGGTGCCTGTTGGGGTGAAAGTATATTAGTACTGCATTAGGCACATATTATATAGATAAGGTTCGAGGTTTGGGAAAGAGTTTGTCTGCATATTGTGTGTTCGGGAAGCGACGCACTGGATGAGGTTCGCTAGTCGAATAATGATACTGAAATTGATCTTAAGGATAGTAATATCCTAGTAGTTACCCAATCAGAATATGTTATTCGGTGAGAGAACTTCACGCCGCAATTCTTCCCTAAACGCTTTCCTAGATTCGTGTGCGCTGTCCCAATCCTGCTCAGTTTCGAGGACACAAAAATGCACTATCACTGTGTTCATTTTTTCTTTCTACTGCTTGTCAACTTTTCCGACCCTGATATTGCGATAAGGTAACCTACAGGATGAATTTTGAATGACGCAAGTTGTTCGACGTTTGATGAAACTTTGAATACCTTGTCGTGCAGAAAATTAAAAAAAAGAAGTATTTTTCAGCGACACACCATCACCCGAGGCAACGAAGCTCTCCTTGTGTAAGACGCAATCGACCAAAACTTTTGAAACGAACAAAACACGCGGCAGTTTGTGGGATCGATTTTGCTCGAAACAAGGGTGTCGATGTGTCACGTTATCGCGTTTGAAATCTAGGCTATACGAGGGCGCTCGCTTGATATTGGAACTCACGGCACCGTTTCACAAGTCCGACAATTGATCCGCTAGCAACCGGTGCGAGTGATGTGGCCATTAATCTTTCTGGCCATTTCTCTATTGATTCAGGTCGCGACCTTTCGCTACCGTACAGTGCTGCGAATGGGCTGCGAAGGCATTGCCTATAGAGCTAGCAAAACTTTGCCCGCACTCCTTTTTATTACTCCTTTTACGGACTGACTGTTTTTACGTTTGTTAACTCGTAACCCCCTCTTTCTTTTGCCTAGGTGAATGCAACATGGTAGAAAATAACAGGAAGAGACGAAGCTGAATGTTATGCAACTAAAGCTAGGGTTAAACTGTGTTCTTTTTGATAACTTGTAGGCAATAAAGGTGGCGGTTCACTATATGGATTTTTTTGTAGCAGTCTCATTTGTCGTTAATGTATTTCGTCATGTAAGCTAGCTAGGGTGACCTATTTAGAATACATAAAAATAAGTGAATAAATAAATGAGACCTGACAGCTAATTAAATATATAGGTTCGCTATGTCTTACAGATTATCGAGAAACGGCCAACGCAGGTGATAACGAAATGCAGTGGTAAAAACATTATGTGCAATGATCATAAGGGCGCAATGTGCGGTGCCTGATTTTAACAGAAAAAAATAGACATACGCTCGGTTTATTCTATCGTGTATTGTAAGATGCAACTTGAGCGAATATGTCGCGCTTGGCTTTGATTTGTCGGTATTATGAAGAAAGTGATAGGAGGCTATGTCCGGTCCACGCGATACATGTGCGTGATACAATGCAAACGCTTTTAGCGAAACGCTTGTATAACATTTCCGGTAAGCGAATATTTTAGTCAGTCAGTGGTCCGTACCGTAAGATTCATCGCTTTTATGATGGTGCGATGGTTACTCATCTTCCCATAATAAAAATGTAGATGAAACAACGACAGAAATTCGAAAAGAGGAAATAGCGCATGAGACAGTTCGAAACTATTACGATGGTCCGAATGCGTGTAAATTAGAACACTGAAGGGATCCGTAAGGTTCAGTGAATAACATATGCAATGTTTAAAAGTCGCGCGTCAGTTTGCAGAAAGACTTTCAGCACATTCAGTAAATTTTGCGAGACGGTAAAAATGTCATTAATAAAACCGTTCTCATCAAAGTCATTTATCAGAATAAATCGTCTATTTATTTGAAGACTACCGAACGTCGACCTCGTTAGTCATCGAAGCTAAGGGCGATGAACCAACCTTCGCAGTGCCCTAGAAAAGAAAAACAAAACCGCTCAATTAGTTACAGCATGCGCTCGTGCTGTTGCGTTTCTTAAGTCAAATGTTATATATTATAGCTCAGTGATGGTCAGCTGTAATAGCAACTCATTGTGATGGTAGTTAGTCCTCTTTCTTTTTCTCTCTTGTATTTAAACGGCCCTCCCATTTTCGTAAATGTGAGGCAGCATACCAGATTTCTTTTTCTTCCTAGTTAACGTTACTGCCTTTCACCTTTCCTTGTAGTTACGCTTTTTCCCTGCACGGAAAAATAAAACGAGAAGACTCGGGAAGGCGTTCTTCGTCCCACATGGCAATCAGGGCAGACGGTTACGAAGAAAGAGCTCGACAGCTGGCGTGGTCACGAGGGGTCGCTGCACAAGAAAAGCGCTCCGGAGCGGAAGTAATTCTCTTGTCAGAGGAATGGGATCCAGACAGCCATCACTGCTTTGGCTTTCGCTTCGGGATCACATGGATTATCGCCGGGTAAAAGAAACGGCCAGGACACGATGGGAAAATTGAAAGAGAGCAAGAAAAAAAGATAGGAACGAGAACAGCTATAGGATGTGGTGCAAAGAAAAGCCTCTGGCAAGAAATCCCCCAACCAAAGAAAGTGAAGATAACGTCGGTATTTACCCTTGCCTGGTCAGGTTTCTTCGCCTCTGACATATAAAATGTCAGAAGTGTCTGACGGCGCGAACAAGCGTGTCGTGCCACTGCAAGCGGGACATTTTTTTCTTCTTCTGATAACTGCCATTACATCCGTGGCATCTGCGCAGCGGTATTAGATGCCTTGAAAACTACTTCGCTCTCATGTTTAGGATATGTTCAGCTTTATTTTTTGAGCATTGAAGTGAAACTTTAGGCTCGATAGCAAACACAGTATTTAAAAAATATATATATATATGCAGGGTAAATATCGAAACTAAGCTGACATACCTGAGCCTGTTTCCCGTCTTTCTTACTTTTATAGATTCCTTGTATTGATGTGACAGTGCATGTTAGAAGCATGTTTTCAGCTTGGTCGTCTTGAATGTTTCAGAATGTTTAGGTGTGTTTTTCCGTGGTTCCTCCTAGTCGCAGATACACAATATTTACCAGGAAACTTAACCGATGCAGCTTAGATGTCTGAAGCGCAGATAATTATCTGCGTTTACATTTCTTGTAGTTTGTGTAGACGCGACGCTTTTTTTTTTTTTTTTTGCTTCGAATCCGCTAGCATGCAGACCAGCTTTGTTTTTAATGGCATGTCATGTGCGCATGGTCGGTGTGACACCTATGACAGACCGATACCCCTACACTTATAAACAGCTGCGCTCTGGCCTTCGACGTGGAAAAACGTCACTGGCCTTTTATTTGAACTAGCCTGAGGCTTCCGTAGAAGAGAAAGTTCTACGTTCTACAGCTGGGCGCCGCTAGGAAGACGGGCTAAAACAATTAAAAGGCTGACGGTTATAGTATTTAGCATATTTGAGAGAACTCTTGACACTGAATTCATGTCAGTCTGGTAGGTGCCCATGTCATGACAGTGGGCTCAAGTGCGGAATGTCTGTTGCCGTCTTAGTGAGAAAAATGTGCTTGCAAAATATAACAACATGGTTGCTTAGAAGAAAATCTGTTGTTGTGTGGTGTTTAACGTCCCAAAACCAGCTCTGATTATGAGAGACGCCGTAGTAGAGGGCTCCGGAAATTTTGACCACCTGGGGTTCTTTAACGTGCACTGACATCGCACAGCACACGGGCCTCAACATTTCGCCTCCATCGAAATGCAGCCGCCGCGGCTGGGATTCGATCCCGCGACCTTCGGATCTGCAGCCGAGTGCCATAACCGCTAGACCACCGTGGCGGGGCATGGAAGAAAATCAATTACAATAGTAGCTCCATCTGTTCTACGTAATGTGTAAATCTGGTGGATACGATTGCATTTTCTCTGTTTTGTGGTTTCATATTTGCGGAAACAGTCTGCGTGGGCGTACCTCCATCTACAATCCTCAACGTCATCATCGGAGCCCATACGCTTATGCTACACATACCAAAGGCCAGATACCATAACATAAACGTAGCTTTCTGACTCTACTAGAATGATTCTTCAAATTCAGTCATTAAGAAAAAAGCTATAATTTAGAAGGTGTGCGTCTAACTGCGCTGCCTTTTAGAAGCTAAGAGCAGAGTCGACGTACTAGTCCAAGGCGCACAAGCGTCGTTCTCGGGACTCCACGGGTGACATCTACATGCAGATAACACGCGGCTTGAAGTCGGTCACTCCTGAGCAACACCCCCCCCCCCCCCCCCTCCTTCCCTACTCCATTCATTGACGTGCTTTCCTTGAATTTCCTGCACTTCTTTATCGCTGCGGCCTACAACGACTGTTGTGTCCGGGTGTGCCCAGATGTAGTCTATCCTAAGATAGCACATGTTAATGAGAGTAGCATCCTGTTGGCTCTCCTCCAGTGAGGCAATAAAGAAAAAACGCCTTTGGAGGCATAGAGAACTATCTGGTATGGCACAGTGTTTCAGCGTAGTGCATAATATGCTGGTTAAATAAGCTTTACATTAGAGCTGAAACCAGCTAAATAAAAGAGGAAAGCAACTGGGCCAATCTTCCCAGTTGAAGAGGATACCAAGTTTTCTCTTTTTTGATGCGAAGGATGTGCTAAGCGCTAGCAAAATGATCAAATGTATAAACAACAAATGTGAGATGTGATCTGAGGAAGTGCTTTATAGATACAGGGCTTTATGAAAGCACCCGGTATCGATTTTCGACTTACGTGCCGTCAAAGAACGCCGAGTTAGCTTTCAGCACTAATTTTTTATTTTTTATTTTTCAGTGTTCCAGCGCCCATACTCTTAGCTTCTGAAAAGATGTGCGGGTAAAGCACATAGGGTTTAAAGTACTGACATCGCTAGACATCTTAAGGGAGGTTTAAGTGGCAGAAAGTTTTCATGATTCTTTTTCTTCTAAAGCCCTCCTGAATCGAAAGCTTAAAAAAAAAAGAACGGATAGGGAGAAAAACGCGAGCTCAGACGTATAACTTCCTTAAATGTTTTCTCGATGCTTAAAAATAATTTAGGCTCACAGCTCAGAAAATAAGGCGGTATAGTGCTCGGCCTTCTCCGTGAACTCCCGGCTGGGAAGCAGATGAAAGTTTTGTCTGAAGTTTTCTTTTCAAGCGTTTAGTGTCTTAGCATCGCTTCACTGTACTTAGATCCGAGCGCAAAGCGCGACATCTTCATAGAGAAAAACAAATAATAAAAGTGCAAATAGAAAATATCTACTGCACGTTTTACTAAAGAGTAGTGTTAGGATAAAGCTTTTTCTATTCACCGTATAATGCTTGCAACGCCTTTTTTTTGTGTTTAACAAGGTTAGTTCGGTTGAAGTGTTTGTGAAGCTAAGCTTGTCAGTAAACTTTGCCCGTCAAATCAAACTGCGAAATTCGCTATTCACTGGATTTTAAAAAGATGACTGGTTGAAGTGGGATCTAGCGCATTTCGGAGGATGTGCAGCTTTGAAAGCGTACCTCTTAGAATTTTTGCCAGATCAGCTTCGAGGCTTAGCTTTGAAACTTGGTGCTGGTCGCTCGCCACAAGGACGACACCACGCGGCGTTGCCATCGACCAATAGCGCGAGGCTTCGCAACACTGAATACGGTTGCGTTAAAGCGTCCTTTTTAAAAAATATTTCTCATGCAGGAAGACCGACAAAGAAACAGTGCAAATGGTTATGATACGCGTTTTAGATTGCTTACACGTTGGGATGCGAAAACATCTTCAATCAGCCATGAAAAAAGGCTCTCTTCTTTTTATTTCAAGGCAACAACATCAGTAGTACCATGTGATAACGTAATTGTAAAGTAGACACAATACATGCTGACGTAATTGTGTCATCACGTATTCGTATTCGTTGTATTTTTACATTTACAAGGGCAAATACAAGTCGACGGGTATAGATACACCAAGATTGCGAAGCAGTGTAGCGCGCCCATTACTCGAGGCCTCGAACACGCACCTATAGTAGAGACCGGTGTAGGGCCGGCGCTCATAAACTACCTGGCGCTGGCGGACAGGAGCGGTAATGAGATGCATGTCTTCGCACGGGCACTACGACGAACACTCCTGGACGTGGGCTCTTACGAGCGCGCGAGCGCTGGGCGCGACAGGGCCAATTAGGACTGCTAGGCTGCTTCTCTCCTTTCTAGTTTTTTTCTTTCCTGGTAGGGGCGATAAAAATATAGGAAGCACGAAGGCGGTGACGACAGAGAGTTGTGCAGAAGGAAAGCGTAAAAAGCAAAAGTGACCAAGACTTGTGACCAACCAGTGAAGAATCGCGGCAGATCAGACTAAAGAGAGAGAGAGAGAAAGAACAAGAAAGGCAGGCGTGTTATGTGGACATGGAAAGAATATGGGCACGAGGACGTGTAGATGGCGACAGAACAAGGTGCGGGAATAACACTGGCGATGATGGTTGTAGTAAGAGGAAGATAAGTAGACTGACCGGGACAACAAGATAGAGAGGTTGGAGAAAAGAATAGGGAACGACTGCGGTAAAAAGAAATAGAAAAAAAAAGCGAACGGCAAGAGGGAACAAGGACGTCGCTGGAATGTGCGTACAGAACACGTAAAAAGAAATTTAGAAAAAAGAGTAAGTCTGAAAAGAAGCAAGGCAGGACACAGGGACTTCAAGAAAGAAAGCGTTGCCGTGAGAAGGCGGTTGAGGCAAATGGAACAATGGGAACAGGAATGAGGCTCGTACAAAACTTCTCCCACATCCGCTGTGTTGCGTGCTTATTGATTTCGCTGCGCTGAGCGAGCGAGCGAGCGATGGGCCTGCGGCAGGAATTCACCGCAAGGACGTGCGGAGATTCTTGCAGGCGGCAGCGGCGTAGGCGGATCGGCATGGCGTCTTGCACTGCGGTTCTAGCTATAGTGCAGCATACGCATGGCAACACGGTTCTCAGGGCGCCTAGCACCGGTCCCGGATGGCGTTCTTCCGGCAATGACAATGCGCCATGAACAAAAGGAAGAAGTTGAAACTGCTGGTGCTAATTAGTATTCCCTTGAACGGAAGACTCCTTCTTTGCTTACGGCTTCCGTAGACGGCGTGATGCTATGTTGGCGAAAAAAAAAAGTAATATACAGTTGGCGAGAATGCGCCTGGCTCTAGAAGCAACATTAACACGCAGGATCGAACGGAGTGCAGTAGCATCCTGTGCTTGGACCCCGTGTGAAGCAGCTAACGAGGAAGAGTGCCTGTCTTGTTTAATGCAGCGCAGTCTAACTTGAGAAGTGGGCTGAGAAGAGCTGTACTCCCAAATTCCACGCCCCGGAACGGTGGTCCAGTGGTTATGATACTCGGCTGCTGATCCGAGGGTCGCGGGATTGAATCTCGGCCGTGGCGGCTGCATTTCGATTGAGGCGAAATGTTGAGGCCCGTGTACTGTGCGATGTCAGTGCATGTTAAAGAACTCCAGGTGGTCTAAAGTTCCGGAGCCCTCTACTACGGCGTCTCTCATAATCATAGCTGGTTTTGAGACGTAAAAGCTCACAAATCAATCAAATTCCCAAATTAAAGCGTCATTCAGTAGAGTTTGTAGACAGCTTGCAAATGATTTTGTCCAATTTGTGCAGAAAGAACATCAGCGGCTATCGTCGCACTGTAAACCTTTCAGCTAGTTATTGCGTACATATTTCCTGCAGGAGAACGTCTTTCAAATGTGGTTTGCGTAATGACGAGAATTTGGCAACATATAAGTTAACAACAGACACGCACACTCCAGATGACCGAGAGTAAACCCCTAGTGAGAAACCAACAACCTACGCACATGCAGTTAGAAACGATTAACTAGCGATATCAATGCTTCTATGGGCACACTATGGCGGAACAACATCGACCGGCATTCACCACCTATACGACAGGGTCAATAAATAAAAAAAAAAACTGAGAAGGTGCTTTCTTTAACTGCGCAGGACTTGATCTGACACGGATGTACATGCAAAAAATAACCTCAAGCATTCTGTTCGCTCTCTCGCAGTTGTTTGGATATTTTATAGATTGTAGTCTCACATAATTACGTGTTTCCCATTGAAGTAGATCACGTAAGACTAATTTTGGTGCTACGGAGAGTAAAGGACAATTTGAGCTCACCGATTCCCTCCAGCAGCAAACGCTTACATGGATTGCTGTGGCGCAAGCACACTAAGTAGTGGTTACACGATAGTTGCAGGAATGATTCCAGGATAAGCGCACACACACACACACAAAAAGCGGGATATCAAAAATGCTACGCTATGGGAACCATCAAGACAGCCGATCGAAGCAAGAGGTCAAGGGCACATCGAGGCGCCTTCACACTTAGGTAACCAAAGTGAAAATACACTCCAAGCGTTTTATTGTAAATGAATGATTCCGCTTCCGAAGCTGATTTATGTAATAAACAGAGTCGATACATATTTGTTTCATGTTCTTGCTGCGCTGTGCTTCGTTGCTTCGCCGTTTCACTTTGCAACTCGTTTTTCCTGTAGTCAGGGTGTCCTCAAATATCCGCTGACATTCTTGGGAAAAACCTCCCCAGGAGTGGTGCTAATTCAGCTGATGAGCAATGCCGCCGAGTGTTCCTTATTTGCCGATGACAACGCTAGCGCTGGGAGCAGTGCACGGCATTAGAGGAGGCGGCGCACGGAGGCTTTGAGAGGAGGCTACGATCGTAAAGGAAACTGGAAAGCGCTACCGGAGCTTGGAACCGTTCTCACATGCTTCGTAAGCGCGAAACGCGCGAACTGTTTCGCGCCAGCCTGTGCGCGCGCGAATTTGAAACAAAAGCGAGAACTTTTGCGTTCGCCGTGCCTGACGTTCATTGTTTTCGTTCGTAACGCCGCGCGCGCGCGCTCTGAATTCTGAGCGCGGCTTAGGATGGAGGAAGAACTGTAACGCCCGCGCTCAGGAAATGGCGGCGAAATCATTATAGGCTCGTTGGCCGGAAGTAAAACGCAATATACGTTGCGGAGAAAAGAATTTCGCGGCTTGCATGCGGTATAAACATTGGGGTTCTCTTTCTATTGGTTTTCGGCTCTCGTTGCTTTGAAGTTGCGCTTGCCTATTGTCCGTGAATAATTTCGCGCAAACGTCTTTTCGTTCGGAAAGGGGATGCCCGCAACTGCGCCAACGATGGAAAAGGAGTGCGATGCTGGGGAAAAACTGCAGGCTGGCTTCTTCAGCGGTTCACGGTGGTACGGTCGGTACCACAGTTGCCGAAACAATGTGTAGGCTAGCAGCGGTTCCGTTAGCTCATGTTGGCAAAGTAATAGCTAATGTCGTCTAGAGCTGGTAGATGATGCCGAATGTTGGCTAAATTGTAGTTATTTGAATTAATGTTGTCCTCGACACTAATGCTGTTGCGCTAAATGTGTTAAGCTTTCCTGGCGAGCAGCAAATGTAGGCAGCAAGGTAGGCAAAAGATAGGGGTATTAGACATCGTAACTGCTGATCGTTATTGAAAAAGGAAATTTAAAGGAAATGAAAGTCGGGCGAAAGAGAACATATAAAGAGAGAGAGAGAGAACGAAAAGATTTCGCATTAAATGATGGCACGTCTCTTTCAGTTGGTATTCAATAAGCATGTACTCCAATACTTGTGTAAGGCTAAAGGCTCAGTAGTGCAGGCTGGCTTATATATATATATATATATATATATATATATATATATATATATATATATATATATATATATATATATATATATATATATATATATATATATATATATCAATAAAAGTTCTTCCTGGCTATCGGGATAAATATACTATCAGAAGACACGTAGAGAACGACGGTTTATTAAGTCAACGTTTCGGTCGGAGCCCGACCTCTATATATATATATATATATATATATATATATATATATAGAGAGAGAGAGAGAGAGAGAGAGGGAGGGAGGGAGGGAGAGGAAACTAGTGCCGTTTTTCTTTTAAGGCACGCCTAACCAATTTTTTTATTTGCCTTCCTTTAAACATAGCAGCCCTGCTGTTCATCCAAGTGCATTTGATTGCTGGGGAAGGACTTATCGGGAGAAATTTTTTTCCTTTCTATCTGCGGGAACCTGTAATAACATTCACAGTTTCTTGCTTTATTTTTCTTTTTTCGCTTCTTTCATTAGGTCGAGGATTACTGTCCGCGAGATTGGAGAAATAATTGCTGAGCAATGAGGGGGGGGGGGGTTGTACTTTTGCTGTTTCTCCTGTTCACCTGGTCCTTATCCATCTCTCTCGAAGGTAGGATTTAACGGCTCCGTACTTTTACAGCACCGCTGAGCTAATCTATCGCGCTCGAGCATTCGCCAAGCGCTGTGTTTTATGTCGCTGCTGTGTTGCCACTGTCGAAGCGATGTGGAGGGAAAAAAAATGATTTCGCTTCATACGCACTTAGTCTTTTCGCTGCGGGTCACAAGAAATAAAAAAAAAACGTTCTGCACGCTGACTTTTGAGGCTAAATGTATGATTCCTGTGCGGAGACGAGAAATGGGAAACCACTTCAATAAGAACGCGTAATTCAGCGCTTAAGATCCTGATATTACTGTGTCTCTTTCTTTTATTATTATTCTGTGGCAGTGTGCGCGTGCACGGCTCACTGATATCGTAATTATGATCTTAGTGTTTGGACATCCTGTTTTCTATAATATTTAGGTTTTTATCCTGCTTTTTAGGGCGGCACTGATTCTATTCGTTTTCAGGTGCGACCCTTTCGTAGAATAGGATTCGCGCAAGCTTTTGGCACTGCATGCTGTGCATAAAGATTTTGCAAACAGAAACGTGCCTCCCCCCCTCCCGGTATCACTTTCCTAATCGCCTCTTCTAATTAAAATCTAAAGAAAAGCTTTAATTGGGATGGGTTGTCGTTTATAACGCTTTAATAGGTATAGAGCACGCATATTTATATGTTTGTTGGTTACCTTTCATGTTTTGCACTCTTCCGACTTCATTTGCGCTGTTTCCTTTGCTAATTATTATCTTCCTGTATCATCACAGTTAGCCACATAAGCACGAACTCTAAGAGTCAGTTTGTTCTATCCTTGCTACGTACATGAATCCTTCGTTCATACAGAAACCGTTCTTGTAAGCTTCAAAACAATGCATCTTCCCGGAAATAAGTATTTCTTTTTCTCGCTATCATACGCGTCCCTCGCCAACGGAAAAATCTATGCCGCATCGAGCTACACTTACCAGCGAGCTACATTCTCCAGCCTCTTCGAGCTGGCACTTAGCCAGAAGTACAGGCTCATCTGTCACTCAGCCGTTTCCTCGCCAGCACCTCATCTGACATTCTTGGTGAACCAAAGCAAAACACACTGCCTTGCTTGTGTAGCTGTATTTACCTTTTATTTTTCTTATGGTTAGCGTCACACTGGTCGTTCAAACACTGCATATATCTTCACCGCCACGAACTGGCGAGGCGACAGCAGGCCCTCCTAGAACTACGAAGCAAGATTTAGATAAGCCGGAACATTTTTGTTATATTGCCCTATTTCAGGCTTGCCAAGGACAACGGCGGTAGGGATGCGGGCAAGGCCTCGCTATCTCCCAAACGCGCTATACTGGCTGCACTATACAGACGCATTGAGCCGGATAGTAAAAGCGTATTGTCTCAGCCTTACAGAGCGGAAAAAGAGAGCGTGTGCGTGTGAGAGAGAGAGAGGAACGCACGATGCGACAGTGTCGCTTACAGGCTGCTGCTTCCAGCCTTACTATGCAGGGGATGTGAGTATGCTGCGAATAATAGGAAAAAAATAACGCGAAGGAAGCATAGAAAGATCACCGTGAGAGACAAAGGGAGTCATTGGCTGATGGATTGCCAAGAAGCGGCAGTTTATTCTTGTCGCGATTAGTGCCGCTTCACCGATCAACTGGGAGGAAACGTGGGTGTAAGAGAAGCCCGGGCTTGGTTGGGCGAGGGCGAGGCTTTTTAGAATATTAGTAGCATGCCAGGCAGGAACGGGCGTTCATGGTAGTCAAAACGGTGTCGTCTACGGATCGCCTGTCCAGCTTTAAATTTTTTGTATTTCTAACGTTTGTCAATAATTTTTCTTTAGGGTATTCCCCGTAGAGCTTACTAAACTCTTTAATTTTTTTTTTTTTTGTAGAGGATGGTGGCTGGAGCATATCCCCGTTTCTCATATAAAGGATAACAGAAGATGCATAAAAAACTAAAAGAAAGAACAGAACGAAATAGCCATTGAGGTAGCCAACTGGAAATTAAACGACAACTTTGAGTATAATGATACAAGAAAATCTCTCAGTATTAATGCAACGGTATTAGAAAACACGCGTTATAGGTACAAGCTTAAGACCAACTACGGCATTCCTATTCAGAGTAAGAACGCCGTTTCGGCGCCTCTGACGAAGCGTTTGGTAGAAAACACATAGCCATAAGATAGCGTGGCATGGAATCAAAACCGTAAAAATGAAGTAGTGATTCGTTCGCACGCTTCGGTAAGAACGCAAGGAATGCTAAAGTCATTAAGCCATTGAATAAATGAAATATACACTATAAACACTGAAGTTTCTTGTCCTGAGATGCAGATAAGGTTTTTGAGTGAGTGCGTATTGCTTGTCCATATCGTACTTGACCGCTGAGTCGACAGAGTAGGCACACACATTCACGCGTGCTAAAGTTCTTGCATGTTATTTGTGTGACATGTATTATTTTAATAATAATATATTAATAAAATATATTATCTTAACGATAAGAAACGGATCAGAACCCGCTAAGGAGCAATTACGCTTAACGCGCCGAGTGTAACGAGGTATACCACAAATTTTTTTTAGCAAAATGTTGCAAAGCATAAAAATACCGCTGTTGGACTCTGAGAGCAATTCTTACCTTGAATACACCACCACAGATCTTAGGTAAGGTAGCAAAAATAATTTGGATCGCTGCTAGGTTACGAAATACTGCATCTGGTAACCTCGCGATAAAGCGAAATGACTCGGCGTAAGTGCAGGCTTGCGGAAATAGCTAGGTGTCATTCTCCATATTTGTGCCATAACTCAAACAGTAGGGGAAAGAAAAAGGTTGGCTGTACGCCAAGTTGGCTGTACGACCGTCCCGCGTAAAGTATACATTTACGTTTACTTCCGCTGGATGGGACAGTCAATGACCCTCGCACATTAATAGGAGAGGCAATTAGCCGCTATCACGGCAAAACATTGCTTGTGGGAAGTGCCCCATCGCAACGCTCCAAGACTTGGTCCATACAAAGTACCAGCCCGTATAGGGCAAGCACCGAAGGAAAAAAAAATGGCTTGAGACGACCGAACAGGGCCCAACAAATTGCCCGATAAGAACGGCTTGCCCCACAGAGACGCTGAGCACACATGCGTGCCCGGGAGGGAGGAAGAAAAAAAAATGAAGTTTATAGGAAATCCTCCGAGGACTGCTTGGTAGGGCGAGGCGGTCCATCTCCCGACAGCATTTACGCGCCAATCGTGATAGGGCGAGAGCGAGAGAGAGCCCGTTCCGCGATCTCCAATAAGTAGTGGCGACACAAAGGCGTCAACTAAATGAACCGCTCTTCTGCCGAGCTAAGCGGCAACGGGCCCGTCCGGTCCGGCACAAACCAACGTATACACATCCGCGAAAGGCCCGCCACTGGCTTTGTGCTGCGCGCACCCACCACAAGGGTACCCGGCAGCCGAGAAATGGCGACCTCCGCACAAAGGGGCCGGCGATGGACGGCTGTTTTGCCGCAGAGTCATTGCTTCACGTCGGGCACGATCGGACTCTCCCGCATCCCCGCGAAAACGACCGTTCGGCGACGGCGAAGACGGGGGGGACACTAAGTGTCACAAGACGAGTGGCGGTATTAGCGCAGCCGCGGTCAGAACGAGAAGCGACGTCACCCTAGTCGCCGCCGCTGCTGCTGCTGCTCATATTGGTCTCGGCGAGCAACGAGTGTGTCCAGGATAGGGCGTCCCGGAAAGCAAGACTGATGACCGGACTGCGGAGATGACCACTGGAAGCCTGTCCCGACACGGTGGCCCTCTGGGGTATAAAAATTCATCTCTGATGGAAGAAGGCAGGAAGGGAATGGAGACAGAGCCGGGAGGATGGGCTTTCGGCTGCTTTGCCGGCTTGTCCCACGTCTGCCATCCCCAACTGCAGGAGGGGACGGTGGCAGTTCAATGCCAGCCATGTCAAGCGGTCGTCCCGCGTAGCGGGCCACATCTCACGGTGACGCCGTTCGGTACAGGTGATAAATACGGCGGCGCTATGGGCTTGGGACGAGCAGGGGAAAAAAAAAATAAGAAGGCCGATGCGACCGCCGGTTGAGTGGTGGTGTTCTTGACGCGGAAGATTGCGGAGAGGACCTTTCCTTTCCATCGCTTCTCTCGGGGCATCCCGTTATCGCTGGACGCGTCGTGTCTCGTTATGTTGGTGTGTCCGTCTCTTATGTTGTTCGAGCATTGCGAAAGGCCGGAGAAGCCGACCAACCGGCCGTGTGTGCGTATGGGGAAGACGCTAGAGACAGCCAGGCGCTGATAAGGGTGACGGACGGTGACGGGAAGAGTGCGCGTCGCCCGTACTGGGTATCGGCACGTGTGAAGACGAAGGGCCCCCGAGTGTAGCCCCTTGCGAGCGTCTATCTTTTTATTTGTCTCTGATCAAGAGCGCGGTTGACGCTCCTTGGGGGCACGGAGTAGCGCCCATCCATTCCCGCCTATTCTCGTGATCGGCCGCTATCGCCACTAACGGATTTCGCAGGCTAAAAGAAAACCTCGGTACGGGATGAAAGTAGAGTGTGCGATGAGAAAGAAATGTCTTAAGCCGGATTACCGAAGTGAATGTAGCGGTTGGATTAAGCAGCAATGAGCTAGTTCTTATGGTGGCTAGCTTACTGGTGTGTTTTCTTTCTTCCTGTTACGGCACGTGGGTCGTGGTTTAAAGCGGTTAGAGAATATTTTAAGACCCCTGTTTTTTCACATGATGTAAAGGCGAAAGCGCGCCTCTTCATCTGCAGCTTGCGCCTGTTCACTTTTCGTGGTCTTGCATGAAAGAAATATAAGCACAACGAGAAGACTTCGGATGAGTCCAAGTACAATGATGCGCGCTACTGCGATACTGGAAGGAACAAGTAGTTATCTGTATTTACCCCATCTGATCTCTTATGAACCACGGACTATCGACGAAAGTGTGTAAAAGATGTGCTTACCTTCGTGGAACAAGAGAGATCGCTTGAAAAGTCTTACTCACCTAAAAAGAGAGAGAAAACAACAAAAAAAGGTCTGTTAGAGGTGCCACACACAACCGGCATTGAAAGCTTAAAGCTTCTTCCTCAGTACACTCATATTTTCCCTGAAATCATCTTCTGTAACTACTACTGGCATATTTATGGCGCTGTCGTTTACTTCGCATAAATGTCTACACTGTAGTGTGCACTGAGAGCTGTATAAATCCTCCTTCGTTCATACCGCTCCCTTGTCAGTAAGTGTTACTCAAAAGCTTTCGACCAGAAAAAACGAAATCGATAAACGACACGTGGAGTTTCGTCGAATAAATAAGTGCAAGGCCCTGGATGGGAGAGCCAAGCGAGAAACGACAGTGAAAAATAAACAGGGAAGCGAAACGGGCTTACAAATAATAAACAAAATAAAAAGAAAGCAGCGTCGGCAGGTCACGGCTAGCGTAGGAGACTTAACCCGCAGCTGAAAGTTGCCTAGTAAAGAAGAAAGAAGCCAGAGAAAACTGCGTCTTGCTGATGCACTTACGCCTTTGGTCTGCAGTTGCTACTACGCGGTCCGCATTAGTCGAGAGACCCGAATTAACTCTGTACTTCGTGGTCTGTGGGCGTCCGTTTCGTTTTAATGAAAGTAAACGGAGCCCCCCCCCCCCCCCCCTTTTTTTTTTTTTTCTCGATTTCAACATCTAACAATCTGCGTCTGCTTATACTGAAAGCCGAACTAGAGACCCAAGCAAACTGAAAGAGCTCGAGGTCGACGGCGCTTTACCTTACCAGAGCAGACTAATGGTTCGTTAAGTGAAGTTCTGAAGGATATGGTGACCAAGAGTCGATTCGCTGTGTTCCCGTGCGACGTAGTGACCGCACTGATTGGTCGCCGCTTGACCAATAAGCAACTTACATGTGCCGGCGTATGAACACCTTAGAAATGGCTTAGTTTGTTTCCTTATAACCCAGAAAATACTCGCGTTTCTGTGTACTCGGAGTTGGGGCATCAAAATCCTGAAAGGAACGCTCCTAATCACGAGGCATCGGCCTAGAGCTATTCGGAAAGCGAATAGTGTGTTCTGGTGAAATACGCCGGGAAGAAGTGAAAAGGCTATTGCGAAATCCACCACGAGCTCAAGCTGAAGCACGAAAAAAAAAAATGAAACAGATATTGCAGTACTGTTCCCTCCATAAGCTGCTTTGAAAAGACCGAAGAACAAGCAACGGGAGACTTACTCAGCCACCCTCGTTAGCCAGGTTAACACCGCTCATCTGTAATACAGTTATTAAAGCTATGGTGTACAATAGTGCAAAGAAAGGATAGGTAGGTTAGGTAAACGTGGTTCGGGTTGTGTAACTAAGGCGGGGATATTGAGGTGTTCCTTCACGCCAATGCACATAGCAGAGGTTTCTAACTCAGGTCTTACTGATCCGAGCAGCAAACAACTTCGTTCGGAGAAACCTTTCCACACAGGGTAAAGGCAGATGGAAGAACATAACCTGAGAGGAAGAGCTGATTCAGTGGCTCCTGAATAAATCGTTCTATATGTAGCCTGTAAGTTCTAGCTGTGTTGCGATTATATTGGCACAAGAAATGTCATTGGCGAGGGGCGATACCTTACAAGAGATCGATCATTTTCGCCGACGAAAATATCTCACAAGCTCGCAAGATTGTACCGCGCTAAGGGATGAAGTGAGGTGGTAGATCCTCAAACGAATGTAAACTGCTTCGCACTCAACAAAATTTGCTTTTACAATCAAGCAGCTCTTATTTCGAGCTCTCCGTTCCCTTCCCCAGTGTTTACGCTTCTTGTGTAGCCGCCTCCTTTTTTAAATAAATCAGCTTCACACAAACCCGACTTCTCATGACGCCGTATTGTGTCGTCGCAACATGACGTGCTCGCACATATCAAGGAAGCTATGTCTTCCACTAAATTTCTGCTGAGGCAGCCTGAAAACAGCAGCCAAAATATTTCTTTTTTTTTTACTGAAGCCGAGACGCTTGTCTTCTTCGCCGGCGGCGTCAGCAGTCTGGAATAACTTGATACTTACTCCGATGCAATTATTTCCGCAAGCGAACCAAAATAAAGCATAGGAACTGCGAATCCGAGAAATATATGGGGAAAGAAAAAAGGGAATCGGCAAGAACGACACATCATTACATACCCCTTATTCCGTTTCACACGTGTTCAAAAGTGCTGTCAGCGCCGGTGTAATTTACTACGACGACGAAAAACGTGAACGCCCCGGGCGCTTTCTTGAGCTCGTGTACTTGTTTCCCTGGATACGAACAAACAACCCCCGGGTGCTGACGGGTCTTTCCCCTCTTTTGCCTTTCCTCCGTTCACACGCACAGTTACAGTGCGTAAGAAGAGCTTCCAGAATAGCACACGGTCCTCATTTCTCGCTGCATGCTCGGCAGTAAGGAATGGGCGTTGACAGAATGATTTCTCTTGCGAGCCGCCCCGTTTTCCATTTTCCTTAGACAGAAAAAAAAACAAAGAAAAATGCAGGGAGCGTGGCGAAGGCGGGCGCGTGAAGTGCACGAGGAGCTCACTGGCCCTTGCAAGAAAAAGCACTGGCGGCGTTGCTGCTCTGTTCGCAGAGATATATTTGCCTCCGAGGAGTGTTGCGAGTGGAAAATAGTAACAGCAGCAAACAGAGTGCTAGAGCAAGCGCCGGCGAGCAGCAGGACGATGCGCGTGGAAAACCGTGCAGCGAGAGAGAGAGAGAGAGAGAGAGAGGAGAGGAGGGAGAGGAAGAGAACGAGCCGGAGATAAGGCAAAAAAAGAGAAATAAAATAAAACGTATCGAAAGTGCACTACGTTTCTAGAGTACGAAGTAAACAAGCAGGAAGCGTCCAGAGGGGGCCAGAGCGAAAACGTCGCGAGATGGGAGCGGCCCCCTCCCCTTGATGACAAATGCGGCAAAAGGGAGCATGCTGTAGCGCGTGGAGGCATCGGCAGCATTGCCGGCACGGGAAAGAAAGGTCAGGGAAGAAAGGAGGGGAGGGAGGACGGGAAAGACAAAGCGAGTGGATGCGATGCGCTCGAGGGAGAGATAGAAATGCAGTGGAAGACGGGGGCAGACGAAAGATAGCGCGTCAGAAAGGCAACACGGAAAAGCGGCGGCGGCGGCGGGCGTGTGCAAGAACGCGCGCGAGCGTAGCGCATCCGTAGCAATGCGCGCGCAATGCGGCTAAGGGCGAAGCGAACTGGCACGAGTGCTGTAAAAGAAAAGACAATGAAGGGGGGCGTTGGGTTGGCAGGAGGACGCCGCCGAGTCGCGCCAGAGAGGCGTTCGAGCAAATCGCGAGGGTGAGAGCGAACGCGTGGCAGCCAGCAAGCTCGGCGAGGACGTGGAAGAAAGAAGGGGTGGGGAACGGAGATGTAGGCAGGAGATCAAAGATGGAAGACACGCCTAGATATGGCGCGACGGGGAGAGGTAGATGGAGAGGACTTGACGCGAAAAGGTGCACGTAGACCAATAAAAAAAAAAAAAACGACGAATAAAGGTGAGAATGGCGTACTTTTGAAAAAGGGGTGAGGCAATTGCGTAACTTGCACGCAGCAGCGTGTCGTCGCGGACGAAACGAGACAGAACAGCGAGCGGAGACGCCGAAGCGAGCAGAGTGATGCGAAGTGAGGGAGTCTAGAGCGTTCGCCAAAGAACAGAAACTGCTTACAGGCGGAGGTGCGCACGCGTGCGCGTCCCCGGAAATGCACGGCGATGGCGTGTCAGCAAATCGATGGTCAGGGGCAAGGGACGGGCGTCCTCGACGTTCCGTCAAAAGAACGGTGGCAGGGGTCGTGCAAGCGAGAGTCGCCCCCCCCCACCCCCCCAACCTTTTATAAGTCTAGGAGAGAGGACGTGGCAGATGCCGAAATTCCGAAAGCCCTTCACAACGGGTGGGTGGCGGTAGTTGGGTGACTTGGTGGAAGAGTACAGCGCGCGCCAGGCGAAGAGCTGCCTCACGGTGACCCCTGTTCAATGGCGCTTGACTGATTCTGCCGTTGCTGTATCCTGAAAAATCCCCTTCGTTTCTTTATTTTCCTTTCTCTCTCTCCCTCTCTCTCTCTCTCCAGATCAGCCTTTACATTGCTCCCCCCTTGTCGCACCCCTTATCTCTGGCATCAGTGACTGCGATGCACTGCATGGAAGCGCATCAACGTGAGCGCGAGCATTGGCGAAGACGAATAGCCATCCGACTGGGAAACAATCAAGTCGGCGCTCTGGGAGTTGGCCAGATAACGGCAATAACAGGGAGTCGACCTCCCTAAAAGGGAGCTGCCGGATCGAAGAAGAAAGGAAAGATAAGGACGGTGGCGAGCGAATACGCTAGGAAGATGCCGAATCGTCCGAAGGTGTTTCGCTTTCTTTTCTTTTTTTTCCTTCCTTTCTTCGAGTGACGAGAGAGGAGCTCGCTTTCGGTCTGACGCTCACGTATAGGGTTACCCCTGCGTGGGCTCGCGTTTTCGCTTTTGCTTGCATTTCTTGCCAAGCTTGCTTGTTTGCCGCGCTGAAGCGAGCCGCTCTTATCCTGGTAGAAGGATAGCAGAAAGGAATAAAGGGAAGGCGAAAAATATAAATAAATATAGAACAGCTGTGTTTCCCTGGCTAGCTGGGTTTTTCGGGTATCACTACGTTTTCTTATGTTGCTTATTTTTTATATTCAGCTCAGTTTTCTTGAGGCTTCTTTTGTGAAAGGACGCGAGGTTCAGGTGTGCGGGCGGTATGCTTTCAGGCTGTAGAGCCTACGCACGTGCCCTTGGAAGCGTCTCTCTGCGTTATCCGACGTCCGCGAAAGAGCGCGGCTTTTTGCCGAGAGAAAGCTTCTATCTCAAGTGACAAACAAGGACCCTTCTTCTTTTTTTTTCTCTTAGTAAGGGAGAAACCCAGTCATCATCGGCGCTGGTGTATTCGAAGACTCTTGCGTGGCGTAGGGAGACGCCAGGTAGCAGGGAAAACGTATCCTTAGTGGGCGTAATTTTAATGCCTGATAAATAACCTTTTCAGACACACTACGCTATCAAGTTTCAAGTTTGCTTGTTCAGTGTGTGTCTGGATACGCCACTCTCATGGGACCGTGTCTCTGATGGAGCCTTCTTAAGAGCTTTATAGCTTTAATAGAAGAGAAGCTCAGGGGAAGATGGAGGCTTGAATCGATGAACATATCGCTAAAAACGATGTAGGACAGGGAATGTCGCTGGAGCCAACGTTTCGACAAGTGGACTCGTCTTCGTCAGGACGGCGGCCTGACGAAGACAAGTCCACGTGTCGAAACATTGGCTCCAGCAACATTCCCTGTCCTACATCGTTTTAAGCGATATGTTCATCGATTATAGCTTCGCTGTACGTTAAATGGAAGCTATTGTTCGGGTTCAGAAACCTTTCAGCCCTGAATTTTTTAATGGGCCGATTTTTTTTTCGTAGTTATTGCTTCACTAGCACCTAAAGAGCCAAAAAATTACGAATTCGAGCACACCATTATTGTAGTAACAAATGTGGCGACATGTTCTATATATAAGACACCAGGGCTTAGTGGTTGTAAAGTGGAATATGGTGCAAGTTGAAATAGATATTTTTTCCTTTAGAATATGTATAAACGCTGCGAAGTAGCGTGCTAGCAATCGTACGCACAGTGCCTAGTGAGTCTGAAAGTACAAAAGGAAGCAATGGTCTCATGACACACAGCTCTTCATTGCATCTGAACGGTCTCCGCTTACACATTGGGCCCTACGTCAGACCTAACATCATGATATGTTGTAGAATCATCCTATACCTCGCCGAAATTGTAACAAATGCGTGCAGGAGCAAGGTCTCTGTACTGAACTTCATAATCGTCTTCTACAACCCTCACGTGCCATTCGCATAGTGCAACAAGCGTCTTTTTCGTACACTGTGCAGCGATATGTCACTATATAGGAGAATCCTTACAACTAAGTAAAACATTCAGTCTTATTTATGGCTTATTTTTCGCTTTTCCAAAAAAGAAATGACAAGAATTTGGGCGCTGACACAACCAATACGGGGCTAGAGCAATAAATTTTGCATTCGGGATCGTGAAAACTACCGAGCCCTGGTGTCCTATTTTTATGAAGTGGCGACTTTGGATTACTGTGGATGATCCGTATATGATAGGCTAAAGTAACCTGTGTCAAAAAGATCTTCAACATATTAGAAGCAGGGGACAAAACTGCGATAACTAGCGGGATAGTATATAAGTTGTGAAATGCTATCGAAGATGCGGATTGTGTTGTCATTTCCGTCATCTGCCATCTTGCCTCCACGCCCCGCCATGGTGGTCTAGTGGCTATGGTAGTCGGCTGCAGATCCGAGGGTCGCGGGATCGAATCCCGGCCGTGGCGGCTGCATTTCGATGGAGGCGAAATGCTGAGGCCCGTGTACTGTGCGATGTCAGTGCGCGTTAAAGAACCCCAGGTGGTCGAAATTTCCGAAGCCCTCCACTACGGCGTCTCTCATAATCACAGCTGGTTTTGGGACGTTAAACCCCACATAACAACATCTTGCCTCCATATCCGTGGTGCTCCGAGGAAGACAATGATGAAGAAACCACTATCCTTAAATTACATTTATTAAAAAAAAAGAAACTACTACACATGCTACAATAGGTACATTGAGGATACCTTAGAATTTTATTTTAATTGATTACGTATTTAGGTTATGGTTTAGACCAGGACAAATTTTACGACCTGTTACGGTGGTCTAGCGGCTCTAGTTGCTGCTTTGAGTGTCCGGGACGGAATCCCGGCAGCGCCGGGTACATTTCGATAGAAGCAAGATCTTGATGTCCGGGTACTGTGCGATGTCAGCGCACGTGAAAGAACCCCAGGTGATCGAAATTCCTGCAGCCCTCCACTACGACGTTGCTCATGACCAAATCGTGATTTCAAGACTTAAATCCCCATATATTGATAAGGACGAATTTTGCGTAAAACTGAATATGTTCTTTTCGAGAAATCCATGCGGATTTGTTTGTTGCTTTCCGCGACATATGGGTAAGTGGCATTAAAGCAAAACAACAACACTCGACTTCACCTCCATTTTCAGATCCATCTTTCGAATGAATGAAGTGGGGCTACATGGGTGCCTTAGTTGTCGAAAGAATACAAGTAGTCCTCCATCGTGTGTGGTAACAGCATATGCGCAGAGGGTTCGGAGACGCCGTAGAACATGCCGCAAATATTATGAGAGTAATCAAATAAGGAAACCTGTCGACCTGAGAAGATTTCAGCTGGCATAAGACCGCGAAAACAAAATAGGTGTAAGCGAGCCCGTTGTACACCACAGAAAAGAGAGAGAGAAAGAGATTATGCTACTGACATCTCCTGTTCACCGTGCTAGGCTTTGCTCTGTGAAACGTGCAAATATACGACATCAAGAAGCTAGTCAGCGCGTTCCCTGTGCGTGCCGGAGGGTCATCGCGTCAAGCTTCCGAGACACACCCACTAAATCAAAGAGGCCGTGGGCTCGGGATTCCACGAGTTCGTGCGGACACTCCCGTATCTACTCGGGGATTCCAGAGTTCTACGAGGGATCTGCCTCCGTAGGTAGCACGGGCTTTGTCTCACAGCGGGACGTCGGTTGCAGGGCTCGCAGCAGAGCGAAAATGCCGTGGTCTCACACTGACCCGCGCCCGGGCGACAGTGGAAATGCGAGAGAGGTAGAGGAAGGCCGCGTCGCGCAAAGACACCGCGCGTTTGCGCGCACTCGGTCTTAATTAAGGCCGACTTCTCTCCCGTTCTCCCTCACCTGTTGATTTACCCGCCTCTGGTGTAGTAGTATATACGGCCGCGAAAAGATTACAAGAAGGGAGGGCTCCGAGGCTGCGGCGTCCGCCGCGGAATGCTCCGTGCTGCGTAGACGCCATTAGCCGGCCCGCATGGCGACGCCGCGGTGCGCGACTGGTTTAATTAAAGCGTTATTTCTTCCGGCCTGGTTCGCAGGCGGTTCTCGATGAACTGACTGGTCGTCGCCGGCACTGATGCCACGCTGCCAACGAAGTCACGTAAATGCGCTCCGTTCCCCCGGCGAAGCGAAAGGAAGTGGAAGGGGTGACGCTCGGACGGGCAAATGACCACCGCCGAGCACACACAGACAGAAGCCCCCCCTTACGGTGGCTATGCATTCTGGCCACGCCGCGGAGCTGCCGTCCTACGGTGGCGAATGGAATAGGGGTGGTGAGCTTTTGAGCGTTGCTGGGTGTTACGTCGGCGGTATATAACGGTGCGTGGCTGAATGCATAGCGGAATTGCAATCCTTTAAATCGGTTTCGCCGCAGCATGCAGCCCCCCCCCCCCCCCCCATTTCCTTTCTCGTCTTTAATTGCAATTGGAAGGGCGGAAATATTATGTAAATGTCAATCGAGGCCGGCCACTGAAGAATTTCGGTGTTTGCTATGTGGACATGGGGGCACTGCTGAGGAAATTCAGACACTGTTCGATAACAGCGGTTTGTCTGTAGGAGAATAAGCAATGGTAGTGTCAACCATCATCGTCAGACAACGTCCCCTTTGATGCGAATAATATCTTATGGTTAACCTCGGGCATACACTATACGCCATAAGAGACGAATGCCATTTATGAATCATCGCCCTTGCCCGGTGACAGTCACGAATGTGATCGCACTTGTTCGTGATATATTTGCCACTTACAAATAATATATGGTGTTATTTGAGTTACCACTGTTTTCCTAGTTAGACTGTTCTTCAATCAATCAATCAATCAATCAATCAATCAATCAATCAATCAATCAATCAATCAATCAATCAATCAATCAATCAATCAATCAATCAATGAACTCAGGCTTTTGTCTTGCTCCGTTGTTGGACGCGCAAAGGAGGCCTGAACCGCTTTATCGGGAAAAAGTGTGCGAGAAATATGATTCGCCCATTTGACATTGTTACTGAAGTTTGAGTGCATGAAAGTAGAACATTCCGCGAAAGCCACGCATCGCTTAGCGCGTTTGTCGCAGTGTTCTGAAGACTCGTGGTGAAAACTAGCTTTATTATTTTTTTGTAGGTTTATGCATATCACACATTTTGATCATCCACTCACATAGCCTTCATTTCAGTTTCCACTACCACACAGTAAATGAGCTTACACGGTTTTACTTAATTTAATATTTTTCCGCTTTTGATCTTCAATGATGCGGCCCGTGGACGTTCAACGCTGTTTCAACACTGAATGCGGAGATAATGAGACGGAAAAACGGCCAGTCACTGGCTTTTTTCTTTTTCTTTTTCCGCGCACGCTTACTTGCGCTGGCAGCTGACACAGTGTGGTAACTCTTTCCGGCTTTGTCCGGGAGCTAACTTCCACATGGCTTCGTCGTCGGGACCAGAAACAGAAATAATATAGCGGCCTCCCAACCAACAGCCAGACAGTTCTTCCATCACACGGGTCATAACGCACGGGGAAAACCCCGCAATGTCCTGCTTGGAAACGCCTCTTCAACGAGCGATTACACACCTGATAGCGAAAGGGAAGCTGGTGAGCTCGACTTTGGGGTCAGAGGGGAGCGCGATTCTCTTCAAATGAAAGTTTCGTACTGTCGTTTTCCAACGCGCTGATGAAATCCCCTTATGATTGAGGAACTGGAAAAAGGTAAAGCGAACAACGACATAAAAATATAAAATTGCGACATAGAAGCAGATGTTATTTTTTTTCGTTTTTTTCCTTTTTTCTTGTCTTCCAGTTAGGCACTGCGGTCCGGCCTTTGAGAATTTGAACATAATCTGAAGAAGCTTGTAGTTAACAATAAAAACAAAAAACAAAAACACATTCGCGACTCACTTTACGGCTATCTCTGACTGGTTGCTTAACGGATCAGGGATCAGATTTGAAACTGAGTAACACGGCAGTAAAAGGTTACTGCGCATTTCAACCATGAAACAATTTTCTGCGTCATTACGTGGAGCTTTGTTAAAGTATACTTCGCTGAGTGGACGCGTTGCAATTGAAGACGCTCCTTACCATCCAACAGGCTTGTTTTCTGGCCATATAACTCGTTACACAGTGCGCCTTCTAGACTCAGCAGCAACACAATTTCTCCTTCCATCCGCCTGCTTTATGTCTGCTATTCATTATCATAAAGAAGCACTGCCACAGACATTTTCACTCTTTACAGTACTGGACTCTGACATTAACCATCTGCAAACAGTTTATACAAAGTGACGTAATCTAGTTGCAGCGTACGAACATTCACCGTGTTTTACGCTAACCTCCTTTGTTTTATGTACAAGGGCAGCATTTATTCATTTATTCTTGAGTTTTCATGACTCGGTAGGAGCGATGTGGCTATCTTCGAAGAGTCCCAGCTAAGTTTAACCAAGCTTTAAAAAAAGAGTACAAGGGGAAACTCGTACAAACACGTACAAACGCGTACAATGTGCGTTTCTTAGACTTATGCGAGATTGACGGCCCAAAGTGACGCCCCGGAGGGTTCAGCAAATTGTATTTATTGAACAGGAAGCGTTCGGCGCACTGGCGTATCACTGGAATTGTCTCCTCTGTCCTTCTAATAGTTGGTTACTTTCCTTTCCACTTGGTGCAGAGTTGCGACCTGAACAAAGTTTAGTCTGCTATTATAGAGAAATTTCTTGAATTTCCTTGTTCTCTTCTTGCTTCCTGTTTCTGATGTCTGTTTCTCTCTCTCTCTCTCTTTTAACACAGAACTCGCCCAGCCATTGAGCGTTCGCGATTGAAAACTTCTTCACGCGTCAGGGAAACGGACGAATGCGAAGTTGTGCAAATTATGGTAAGTAGCTCATCAAGATTTAATGTTAACCACTGTGACAGCCTCCGGCTGTCGCTCTGAAGGAATCGGCACTGTCGCCGAATCAATTGACGATACTATTTTAAGCATAGCAGTGTCAGCAGCGGGCTCCCCATGAAGATTTTCTGCTAAGTCAGCAAGGACCAGTGTCGGTAGTGTAGAGGTAGTATTTTCGAACTCGAAAGTTAATTTATTTCATAAACGCGTGAAGTCATTGTCAAATAACATTACCTAACAGTGAGTCCAACATCGATGTTGACGAGGGTTCACTTTTACAAAGAATTCTAGCCTGATATTAGCTGCGAAGCACCGTATGCGCTTGGGCTGTCGGCGTCTTCTGTCGGCATGGCCTGCCGTCGTCGTCACGTTAAAGCAAGCGGTCTAACTATGGTAGAAAACGTCAACGCACAGTTGACAAGAAAAAATACCACCCGCTAAAATTCGAACTCACAACTAGCCTCGATTCGATGATAGGAAGTGGAAGCTCCACCGACCACACCATAGACACATACGCGATGCATGGGACAAATGGGCCATGTGTCTTCATAACACCGCTTTACAGTTTGCATGTAACTGATGGCCGGCTAAAGGAAAGGTGTTTAGCTAGGAACGTCGCATCCCTTCCACTGCATTCTTGGTTCACAGTGGTGGTACCACCGTCTAGGAACGAGAGAGCGAAGCAGATTGTCGTGCTAATGCACGCAGGTAGTTGGCGCTTCCGTAGTCTCAGCGCGTCTATCGCAGAGGAGATAGCGGCGTGGCGGCGTCCTAGCGGCGCGTTGCTTGGGCAAAGTACGACCACTGGCGCTACAAAATGTTTTTTTTTTTTGTGGCCAGTTGTGTTGCGACGCGCTTTGTTAAAGTAACGGGAAGACCGCTGCTGAGAAGCAGATGATGCGTCTTTTGCTGCAGCGTACTGTTAAATAAATAGCCTTTGACAACCCGTTCGGTTTCGCTTACAAGGTTGCACCGTTTGCGGACCGTTTGCGGATTGCCCAGTAGCGATGAATCACTGCAGTGCTTCGCACATTCCAGGGTTTCACGTTAGTGGAGATGCATGCTTCGCACATCTTCATCGCCATGTATAGCGGAAAGTTTTTTGAGAATATGACTCTCATGTTTACTGTTCTCGCGGGTACATTAATGCAGATGAAGAGAGCTATTTTTTAAGGTAATGAATAAGTTGATCGCGCTTTAATAATATCAGTTGACTAAAGAAACCTGAAGTAGGAAAACGCGATTTTGTAGCACGAAATTACCGTCTTAGAAATAAGAATCAGTCATATATTTACTGTCACAACATTACTACCCACACTACACAAGGAGCGCTTGTAACAAACAGGTCTGCCACGTGGACGATGGATGGGTGCGTCTGCGACGGCAGGCAGTCGGCGCCGTGTTGTTCTCGCCTGTCACCAGTCAACGTTTTCCGAACAGCGTTTGGTTTAACGTCCGGAAAATCCTTTCAGACTTTCAAGAAACGCAATAAACCTGCGAAGTAGAATGCTGTCTGCCACTCGAGGGGGATAGTAAGTCCTGTCACCCAAAGAATTGTAGTACACCCACTCGTCGCATTCCCCGGAGAAAGCATCTGACTTCCACGAGAAAAGCTTAAAGAAATCAGAAGAGGGTGCTCGTACTTTTGTACCCTCTCCCCCCACGTCCTCCCCGCGCACTTTTCGCCAGTGTCGCGCGAGTTCTTAGGGATCTATTTTATATCAATATAGAGTCAAAATTAGGTTCGAGTTACCCTAAAACGCGCACTTTTTCTTTTTTCAGCTTCGATGTCTCGCGAAACGAGAAAGACAAAATAGAAGAAAGACAAGGAAACTCTAAGTTTCCTTGTCGCTATAGTATTCCGACCTCCCTCCCCCCTCCCCAACCCACCCCCCTTCCTTTTTCTCTGCAAGTCGCTCGGAAACCAAATCCGAGTAAACAGCGGCATTTCAGTCGGGCCAGATTGAACTTGCCTCAGACGGATCCTATTACGGACATGCTCCGGGGTCACATGCCGACAAAGGCACTGCGCTGCATTCGTTCGGGAGGAGCCACGGCGAGGGTGTTTGCGGAAAGGGAACGCGGTGTACCTCGTTCCCTTCCCGCAAGATTGTACTAGCGGGAAGCTTTAACCCTCTCAGTGCGCACGTTCGCCTTGTTGCGTTCGTTAACTTTGCTGGCGGCGTGCGCAGCTGCGCGCATGTTATCGCAGGCTCGGCGAAGAGCAAACTGCACGCGTTGGCTTTATCTCCCCACTTTCTGCTGCTGTCATCTTTTATTATTTCTCGAATTGCGCATAAGCGGTTTGTTCGTCGAGCGTGCGAAACAGAGCTAGCTCCCAGGGGTTTCCGTTGAACGAGGAAGAAAACAAAAACTTGAGAAGGGTGTTCAGCTTCTTCTCCTAAGCCCTTTTGCAAGACAGCGCGAAAGCGACCTCATGCGAGCGAGTTGTGGCGTTCGCTTCTCGTCTCCCCGGCGCTTGCTTGCGAGGTATAGCGGGAGATGTGCACTTTCAAGTGGCATTAGCGAAAACGTTGGGGAACGCCGAGTCAGGAGAAGCCGAGATGTGAAACAGGAGTCGAGTCAGGGGAATAAACAAAACAGATGTCTTCAGTCATTCTTTGAGATACTTTTCGCGCAGACACCTTCGCCTTATTCGAAACAATGGCCATTGCTTGAAAGTTGTATTTAAGTGCTTTAAAACCAATTTTGGTGTAGCATCATATGCACTGTAGCACTGACGAGAAGCAACTCTCATTCGTACTGGCGTAACCTGCTAAGTTCGTCGTATGAAGGCATCTTGCTTAGGAATAATCAAGAGTGAAAAGAAAAAAAAAAGAGGCAGCCGGAACCAACTGAAGGTGTTGTCTACTCATATGCAAGAGCGCACAGACTTCCACATGTTCGATCAAATATACAAGATCTGCCTTGGATGGGTTTACACAATGTGGAACTCATTTTCTTCTTGCACGAAGACAGCGTTTAAAAGATGGGTGCTCCAGTATCACGCACATTTGAAAGGCTCAAGTGTGCATCCCCCTTGCAACAAGTGGTTCTTGCTGCAAGGATGGTTTCCAAGTTATAACAGCTTCATCGAGTCGTTTTGACTTGGCGATGTCGCGATGCCATTAGGGAACGTATAACAAGAGAGCAAAACAAGGCTACCCTATACGAAGGTGAGAAATAAATTATCCTGTTGCTACCTAGTTAAAAATATATTTAGGATGACCTCGCGTTTCCGCAAGACCGGTTCTGCACGCATCCCCTTTGAGCGGCATTCTAACGCTTTTCTTTCGTTATTCTTTCATTACGCGTTTGTTTCCGCTGCATACAATTGAGACAGTTGCGGGGGTTAAGGTAAAAGCCGCAAGGAGGCAGGTGCCCTTATCTCACTATTACATGGTGGCAGTGAACCGTGCAGTGACTGCGAGTTAAGAAACGCCTGATGATGCAACATTAAAAATAAAATTGAATGTACGACGCAAAAGCAAGGAAACGTAAGTAAGACATTAAAAGTATATTAGAATTATAACAAATGCAAGTAACATTACAGCCTCTAAACAATGACAAATATCAAGCAAAGAACTATCCTGCCCCACTACCACTTGAGTATTCAAATATAATGTGCAATGCTTATTTTCTTGAGCAAGCTTAAACGGTGAGCCATCTATGTTACACTTCGGCAGTGCAATAATGCTTTCACTTGTAAATTAAAAAATTGCTACCAGAGTGGCTGGATGTCATAGAGTAGAAATATTATTCCATTGCAAAGAGCTTGAAACGACCACGGGATCTACAGAATATTAAAGAAAGCCGAATAATTAAAGCACAACGAGACCAATTGCCATCGCTGTCTTTGTTTCTTTTTCTATCTTTCTTGACTGTGACCTGTAATTTTCTTGCCAATAGGCCCCCATACCATCGGGGAGGCGTACGGTCTCTATCGGTACCCGGCACTCCGGTTCCCCAAAGAAATAGGGAGACGTCCCGTTGCTAGAGCCACGCTAATTTATAGCCCTTCTTCTAAACAAAGAACCGCGAGGACCGCTAAGAGGACCAGAGGAGAATTTACGAGCCAGTCTTGCGGGTGCAGAAGCGCGCCACTTTTATGGGGCGGCGAGCGGGGAAAGGGAAGAAGACGGGAATACTGTAGAAGAAGGAAGGCAAGCGGATGCGACTGCCTAGGGAAAGGAGGTTTCTTGCCCAAGAAGTACACATCTATGAGTCAGAACGTCTATCGAACGCTTTCTCTTTTTCTCAATCTCAGAAAAAAGAAAAAAACATCGCAAACGCAAGCACTCTAGTAAATCGACCTTATTCGACCAGCTCCTATAACGCCGAAATTTGTGCAGCAGCCCAAGTAAGGTGGAGCTCTAGAGGTGAAGGCGACACGGGACACCTATGCCACCACAGTCGCCCTCAGACATCGCCAGCCGGAGACTGAGAGGCGAGTGCAAAGATAAAGTCAGGCGACAACCAAAGAATCCGGGAGTGGCTGCCGCCTTCGTCTCCCCGGTGTGACTCGCTCACAAAACTCGAGGCCCTGGGGAGTGAGGAAAGAGAGACCGGAGGCACGATATTAAGCGAGAAATTAATTGATCAATGGAGGAGCCGATTGTTCCTTTTTTCCCGCTCTCCCGTCCAAGGGAGTCAGTCCCCTATGCTGTCCGGGGCGAAACACAATTGCTCTTTGACAAGCCAGCCGCTTCGATGGCCGTTGGGTCGGGAAGGAATTCCAGGCCGCTCTGCTCACTACCGGCATCCATTCGCTTTGTTTCCCCCCCTTTGACTTCCCCATCCCATGCCTTTTGCTCCCCCAGCAGCGCTCTCTGTCTTCGCTTCGTTCCACCAGCATCAGTTCTCCCCCTTCTTACTCCGCAATCAATGGAGGGTGGAATCGTGACAGCGAGCCACGCCATCTCGATGCTGCCGTTTGCTTTTTCTGTAGAGGCGACGGCGGCGTCTCTTCAGAGTCCGCCGTTGCGAGGCAACGCGTCTCTCGCGAACGATGCCGCCCGCCGAACGTCCAGCAGCCAGGGAAGGGTCGGCTTCCGCGCACTAACGTCAGTGCTGCCGTGGAAACAGCTTTTCAGGCATCCACTCCGAGAGGGCTCTTCTCTTTGGCGACGCCGCCGATCCTTTGCCGAGGCTCTCGTCACCCGAGAACGCCGCACTCGTGAAAGAGCCTGTCGGCACCGAAAGAGAGAAGCTTTCCGTGGAGCGCATGCTTTGCTGGCGTTTATTCGTTCTTTAGAAAAGAAAGGACAAGTAAATAAAGGGAATAAAATGAAAAATAGAGATATGAAACTGGCAGGTAAAAGGGGGAAATATGAGACGCCGGGCACGCAGTGAACAGATCGCAGCGTGCGCTCTATATCACAACTGGGTTCCCCTAGCAGCACTTCAAAAAGTATGGTTGAACCATACGCCACGCCACCTATGAAGAGTCTCTGTACGAAAAAAAAAAATGTAATTGAAATGCGAAGGTGGCCGGTATTCTGCAATTTGTACTGAGATGGCTTAGTTCGGTTAAGCCTTTGAGGCCAACCTCTTGAAGTAGCATAAAAGCACAAAGTAAACATGGGTGTAACTTCCTAAAACCTCGAAGCCTCCTGTGATAGTGGGTTGTCAATCTTTCTAAATATTTTCAGAAAGATAGTGGTACATTCTAACAAAAGTAGATTTGTCGTGAAACAACGCAACGTTTCGAATGTTGTACATTGTTATTACTGTTACTTCACGAACTGGCTTTTGGTCTATCATTTATCAATGACGTGGGCATTGAAAAAGGAAACATCTCTCCATCAACGTGATATAGAAGACACTGGGATCGAGAGCTTCTTTCGGTAAGATTAATGGCTATTGTACAGTTAAAGACTCATCTCAGCGTTAGCGGTAATCACGGGAACGTATCAAGTGTCAGCAGAACGTCAGAAGACGGCGCAGAGGGGTTTCAGTATACTGAAATCAAGTGTCAGTAAATTCAGAACGTGGCCCTGCCCTTTTTAACGTGGAATGTCGTACATGTTTCCATGCCAGCTAATAATAATAATAATAATAATAATAATAATAATAATAATAATAATAATAATAATAATAATAATAATAATAATAATAATAATAATACGCCACCGCAAACTTCGGGCAATATCCACAACATTGCAGTCGCTTGGGGCTGTTGTTTCAACCATTGGGATTTCCGTGTAGTTAGCGTCGTTGAGCCGTTATGGTATCCATTGACAAGCAAAGGGAAATGAAAGAAGAAGAAGAAGAGGTGGGCCACGGTCTGTGCGTTTCGCTTGTTTCCTTCGTTTTCCGTAGGAAGAAGAATGCATTGTCTGGTCATAAAGCAAAGTTCGAAGCAATATATCGAGGACTTAGAACGACGACAAAAAAAGAAAAAAAAAGAACAATCGACAAGACAACAAGAGGTGGCCTGCCGGCAGCGTTGCCACAGGCTATCAGGCACTCGAAACAAAGCTCTCGAGGCTTCGTGGGCTAAAAAGACGCAAGTGCAGGGTGGGATACGCTATTTGACGAAGCGGAGTAGTGTACGGCCCCGGGCACTCCCGTCTAATGATGTGAAATGTGTCGAGTTTGGCTCGGGCGCCGGCCTCCGAATTAGATGCCTGATGATCGCTCGTACCGTGTTGCCGCGGGCGCTCTCATTCTGAGCTTGGACGGAAAGTGTTTACCGGGCAATTCGCTTCTGTTCCGCGATAACTTTACTTAGGGAACGGTTTGCTTTTTTTTTTTTAGTGTTCGTAGGGCCTCGCGGGCTTCTCTTAAGCTTTGGCAACGCACTTATTTTTTTTTCTGTCATTGATTTTGTATCTAACTTGTCTACGGTTACGTCACTTTCGCGCCTAGTAAGGTAACGTCGCGCCTCTCATGAACACTGCACCCCGAGCCTCTCCTTTCCTGGCGGTCTCCTTAAACGACTCGCTGCAGTTGTAGGAAGGTGCCAGATGGTGGTGACCGCTGGTGCTCCCGGAGTTATAGCGTGATATTTACGAAACAGTGGCCGAGTTAGCCCCGCCAAAGTGCACGCGTGCGACTTTATTATTTAGCTTTTTTTTCCTCCGAGTTCCGCACGACTAAGTGGTGCTAAAAGTGGTGCACGACTAAGTGGGGCTAAAAGTGGTCCTCGTTTCACGCATCACCTAATGCGTCACTTGTCGACCGCACGAGTGCTGTAGAGGAACTTCAAAGGATAAAGGAAAATGTCTTCGTAATAATATTTCCCTGCATGTTCCGCCTCTTAAGGAAATACGCTAAGCGGGAACCATTCCCCCCAAGGAGCGGACATTGGGTGAGTGCATGGGACAAGACGGATCGCTGTTTCGATAACAGGTGACAGGGTACATGCAAGGACAAAAAAATTATATATACATGAGAAAGCGTGTGACACGCTAGAATGCTATTACCGCTTAAATTTTGTGAAGTTCTACTGACGGCGTCTTTTTTTTTTGTTTGAACCAGTAAAGCTAGAAGTGCGTAAGCAGAACTAATTTTATTTGCTGGAACATTATTAAATCTTTATTACATTTAACTGAGGGTAATTTTCTAAGATGTTCCTTCTTTCTAACAATTCAATCAAAGGATGACGAAGAAAGTGCAATAAGTGTCGTCATGGTGTCGTCATGGTGTCGCCATTTCTAACTTTGTAAATAATCAGAATCGGAAAAGGTACAGAGAGTCGCTGTGATTTAGCGTAGTTGAACGTCAGAACTAGAATAACTGAACTCTAATACCTTTCACGAGGGATCGATGCGCGATATTTCTGTCACAGCCCACGTACGAAACTTTCGGCTTAATTTCGGCGTAAATGGATTATATTATCACTTAAAGGGTGTTTTTGCTGCTGCCCGACGCCCACACAAAGGGCTCGCGTATTTATAGCAGCAGCACAAGTTCGTGAATTCCTAAGTAAGGGCGTAAAGCAACGCGCCCACATTCATCAAAACACTCACGAGATCGTACGAACTAACGGACTGTCCCGGACGCAAGAGTATACGTCACCAGGTATGCCGATAGGAGGATACCCGTCGACGGTCTGGGATATCTGTCCTTGCTCCTACGCAATGTGCGAGAGCGATACACACATCTAACAAGACAAAGCCGTGCTTCGAAGCTGATCGCCTCCAGCGGGACGGCAACGGCTGGGCGCAAGTAATCACGTTCGATCGTTTGCTGAGTGAGGCGAGATTTTCATCAGGAAGACCGCGGGGTGAGTGGGGGCGCTCGCGGGCGTAATGCGAGCAACCGGGGCTGCGACCGACCGCCTCGGTGGAAAGAGCTCGAAGAATAGAGAGAGAGAGAGAGAGGAAAAGGTAGAGGAATGCTCGGGAACAGGGTTATGAAAGGTGAGGGCTCGTCGGCAAGGGGAATCCCACGTGCTCGCGCCTATTAGGCCAAGCGCCCGCACGCTATATCATTACCGCACTCAATGCGCCCGCCTTCCCAGCCCATACCCAGAATCCCGCTACAAACAGGCGCCTAAATTGCCGCCCCCGCCACCCCCTTTCTCTCTCTCTCCCCACTTCCCGCTTGCCTATACTTGTTCGCTCAAGTCACGTACTAATGTCCGCAGCGGCGGAGGCGGTACCACCTTTCCTCTTATGTCGCTTCCAAAGAGAACGAAGAAGAGCGGCCCCTAAAAGAGACAGCGATCGCCCGATAGAATTACACGACCCGAACGAGCGAACGAAACGCCGTTCGCTCGCTTCTGAGCGACGATGACACGCGTGGAGTTAGGCCCCCGCCTGCCGTCGTTTGTTTTGCTGAACTTTTAGTGTGGGTGTGAAAAAAAGAAAAGAAAAAGGAATTCGCATTTTGGTGGTGTGTACACTTACCTTTCGTGAGCAGCTTTATTAAAAGTCACATTACTGTATTTAAACAGAGCCGACGTGCTCTAAGCCCTAATGATGCTGAAAACGACGGCCGTTTTTGATAACGCGGTCACTGTTTTATTGATATAGGGGTGACATCTTTCGAAGTGAGATATTCAAGAGCTTCTGTTCGGACGTGCCAAGTCATCGAATGCAGCTTTATATAACGCTTTTGTCGTAGCAGCGTATTGTGTTACACAGGTTGGTCTTTATGAAGGAATTCAGTGAGAAAGTTCCTTGCATCATTCCATATTAAACAGAAGAAAAAAGATGGCTACAAGCGGCAAGGAAGAAATATTGAAACCTGTTACATCGAAACGGACAGCTAAACTCGTGCTTGTCTGTGCCTATACCTGAATAATATGTACACTCGTTGTCTTCATTAATTGCCGCTCAGGTAGCTAGCAAATATGTAGCACATGGATTCCATGAGCTTGTAAAGCTTGGAAGCCGTTGGTGTAAGACAGACGCTAGAGCAATGTTCAGTTCAGTTCGGTAAGGAGCGGTTAATATCCAGTTCGTCATTCCGAATTTGAGATTGGAAATGTATTGCTCAGCAAAATCAAGCTTACATGAAGCGGTGTATGTGTATTTTAAGCGCCTTTTCTTAATCCAGTTCATCGCATTTTAAACGTCACAACTTCGTTAATATAGGTGGGTATGAAATCGCCCTGATTCACGAAGTTTTTTCTTGATGAAGAAGAAACTCCCGTTCCCTTTTATTATCTGCCTCATTCATGTTTCCTCTTGTTCCCGAGAAATCGGTTTCATTTCTCAAAACATGAGGAGATAGAAATAGATAAGAAAATACGCATGATACGCAGGGCAGGGTAGCACCTTCGGAAACAAGAAAACAGGGCAAGTCTGGGGCCACAAGTGCGCTGGCAAACGCACAAACAAGCGCACTCAACGTGGACGCACGAAAAAGCATAACGCTACACCGGTGAGCCAGGAGAACTAAAAGTGAGGACCACGCCTACTCAGAAGTGATGGGCGAAACTTGACACGACCCTAATTTGCGAGGCAACATGTAAAGAGCAGGGTTGATGGGTGGAAGGGGACACGGCAGCGTCGGCCTTACAACCCCAACTACCCCCCTCTACCTCTTCCTTCCCGAACTGCTCCCAGCGCAAGAAAGTGCGGGCGAATCAACTCTAAGCCCAGGGCCACAAGTTAAACAGTAGAAACACGATGGGGCGTCGCAGGGAAATGAGCGAGCACTGGGGGAACTCCTTCTCTGAGCGCCAACACGACCGGGCAATCGTTCACTCACGCGCGCTGTGCTGCTCGCAGCGATAGGGGAAACGAGGGCGAGATAGTGTGACGAAGAAGGATAAGAGGGAAAACGGGAAGCAAGCGGGTCGCCACCCGTGCTCACGTCGCCGTATGCGGATCACGTCGTACGGGCCGCAGTCACGACATGCACAGAGAAAGACGCGCAGGCAAGCATGCGCCACCGAGCTCCCAGTAGAGCCGGTGAGCGAGTAAAACCAGTGGTGGCTGCCGGCCTCCCTTTGCCGGTGCGCCGAGGTCCGAAGCCGCGATCCCCAGGGGACCGAGGAAATGGAGCGTGCGAAATAAAGAGAGTGGTTTACGATGTAAAAGCTGCCTGGCGCCTCTTCCACACACTCGCCTCTCTCTCTCTCTTGCTCGCCAATGATGCACGCGCCCGTCAAGACACTCGGTGTTGAGAGAGGTGGCGCATCGATTTAGGGTGGTAGACCTTACTGCGAACATCTCGCTGCCGCCGTCGGTGTCCACGCGCGCTGTTGCTGCATCCGTGCGTTGTTTTCGTATACGTTGCTTGCCGCATGCCGACTCCTGCTCATAGCATTTAAGGCAATTATCCTCACTGTGACCTCAACGACGCGTTGCTCGAGCGGAGTTCTGTCTTCGACGTGGATAAATGCAGTAGGATAGCATTGGAGTATTGAGACTTTAGTAATGGTACTCGATAGTAGTTCTTCCTTCACCCCCCCCCCCCCCCCCTTCCCTCACACACAAATGCTGGCGCATGGTGTAGTAGTGTGCACAAAATATTGGAGACGCGAAATATAGATTTTGCAATACAGCGAGAATCTTAAGTAAGGGAAGGCTGAGAGACCACCATTTATCAACTTCGCGTCACGGTAACTTTTTACAGGTCATAGGCGGAACATATATCTTACGGCAAAAACGTTACGTTCATATATAATACCTTCGCACGACAGCAGCCTATCAGTGAAAAATTGTAGTCCTTTCCGTCATATTTTCTGAGTCATCGCGGTGCGAACGTTTCCGTATTTTCTATCCGCACATGCACAAACCCGTATGAACTATCCTGCGGATGAATAAAAGATACATTAGGAAGCTTGAAAACCACAGGGAAATAGAAATGTTGCCCCCGCAACATAAACTTGCTTTCAGGTGCGAACCGTGAGAGGTCAGCAATGTTTCAGTTGGTATTGCACATTGGAAGTTTGTGTTTAAGACGTTATAAACTGACGTACAAGGGCAGGCGCATGAAGGAGCAGTAGACAGGCCTACACAAAAGGAGAAAAAGTGGTGGTATATTTATGCAAGACCATTAATCACGGTAAGCACCGTGCCTAATGGTTTATCTTGCTACATGTCTGACTTCAAGTTCACGGCACGGCACATAGCCGTGGCTTTGTAGATGCTCTAGTTTTCAGTTTTCGTACGGAAGTGCTTTTTGCGCTGTCATTTCCGTGTCCCTCGAGAAAGGAAGATGACAAAAACGAACGCCCACCCACTCGTAATAGTACTAAGCTGGGAGGTGGCGTTGAGATTTTGAATTGACGTTCCGTTTGTACAAAGCTACGAATGTTTATTTGAAATGTGATTGATTATTTTAAATACTCTTTCCTTCTTAATCTCGAGAACCTCGTAATTTTGAAGCGCGTCTAGGCGTGACAGTTGTGAGTTCAGAACGTTGCCGTATTCATCCAATAATGCAAATTACTACTGCTTTTTAAGTACGTCGCACAGGCGAGAGAGAGAGAGAGAGAGAGAGAGAGGAATACAGGTCAGAGAATGGAGATGTTAGCCTCAATTAATACTTCCGGTTCACTGCTCCCTACCAGGGCACGCGAAGGGGGGAATGTTGACGGAAGGAGCGGAGGCAACAACAAAAGCATGTAAAGAAAAAGCTTCTATAATAGGCCACCGTCACAAAAAAAGTCAATGGAGCGTCGACCGACTTCAAGTGCAACGGCAGTTTAAGCCTGTATTTTAAGACTGTCTGTTCCGAAAGCAGCCTGTCGTCAAGGCAGGCCAACACGGGCGCTAGCGAAAGCCCATGGGCGCTGTAGGCAGGACAATGGCAAAGAACACGAGCTGCAGTTTTCACAGCTGCAGAAATGACTGCAAGCAGTCCATATCGAGTCGGAAGGCGAGATATTTCGTGAAATCGGCACGAAGACGCAGTCGGAAAAGTGCCCTTTTGTCAGGAGTCAGGAGGGTCCATATGGTGAGTGCTGAACGTCAACAACAACAGCTGCTACTACTACTACGACGGCGACGAAACAGAGTTCTGAAGCGGGAAAGAGAATAACGATAACCTAGTAAGCCGCTACAAAGAATTAAAACCCGTTGAAGGGACGGGTGTATCAAGTACACTCTAAACACGGTAACCTTTATTTTATAGGTACACAAAAATGTGAAAATATGCTCCTTTAGTAAAGGTCAAACTGCTTTAACCTTTAGTAAAGAGGCATATTTTCACATTTTCGTGTACCTATAAAATAAACTAAAGGTTACCGTGTTCAGAGTGTATCCTTGACACTAGTATGGAGCGCAAACAAGTAGACACAAACACAAGAAATCCTTTGTCTTTCGTACGCGTTCTTGCGTGCGTGTCTATCCATTCTCGCTACTGACTAGTTGCAAAAGTTACACATTCACACAATGTGTCTACGCTAAAGACAACATTCGCAACCACATTCAAAATTACAGCGAACACGTGGAGCGTTCCATGCAGGTGGCCGTGGAATTAAGTGTGTGGCATAAATTTGATTAACATAATTCGATGCAGAGTGGCATTAGTATCAAGCTACTCAAGACAAAGGAAAGAAAGAAAGAGAGTGGAAAAAAATGCATTCGTATTCGCTTCGACGCAACTCATTTATGCGCGTAATTAACTACGACTTCTAAAACTCTTAGGGCTTAATCGACACGTTTTCCGTGGCAGAGAAAAAAAAAACTAAGAACGAAAACATAAGCAAGAACAGACAGGCACACCTATGATCATTCTCAATTGCCGGGCAAACTATTCTGAACTCTGTTTCAAATAAACCCTAAATATAAGTTACTCCATGACATTACCGAACAAACAGCGCTAATTAGGCGAATACAACATTCTTCCACAATTGCAAGTGCCGCCTCTGTCTGCTAATTGCTACCAAGCGAGGCATAACTGCGAACACGGATCGTAAGAAATCGTAAAATAAAAAAAAAAGCGAGGAGAATTGCAGACTCGAAGGAATGAACGGAGCGATATCTTTGAGCGTATGCGCGATATTGTATTTCTTTCTCGGAGTTTCAATTGACGGCCGAGGCCGGGGCTTTGAATGGAAAGAGAAACAATTATCAATATTTCAAACATCCAATTAGGCTGCCTAAAGTAGCACGGATGAAAGGAACGTTGCAGGAGTGCCGCCCACCCGCATCTGAGCTCACTTTTCTCTTTTTATAGCATTCTTATTTTTTCTCGCTAATCTTCTTTACTGTTAGGATTATTTTGCGCCTTTCTGTCGTGACTTGTTTCGCAAGGCATTTCTCGGCGCCAGACATTTCGAGAAACGGCCTAAGTGGAACGAGCAGAGGCTGCCAGTTTTGTTTAAGCGGTGGCGGTATGGAATAGCTAAAGAGGCTAGGATCGGACGAAACTACAAAGAGAGAAAAAAGAAGAAAGGAAAAGGAAACGAAGGGCTTATGCACTAGATACTAAAGTACAAGAACGAAGAAAAAAAAACGGAATTGAAATGCCAAAGAGAAACAAAGTTTTATTTTTCTGACGAAATTTGAACGAGACGAGGAAACTCAAAGTCGCGCGGAAGATCAACGTGGACGGGGTGTCACGTCGAGGAACACGAGAGGAGAAACAAGAGTTAATCCTTATTATCGTGAAACAATCCTGTTATCGTCCGGTTCGGAGAGGGGGTGGGGCTTTAGTTTTCGTCTTTCTCAGCGGGGAAACAATAATTCCGCTCCTGTTCTATCATAGAGGGAGGATTATGCAAGCCCTCACCGCAGCATTACGCGAAGAAAGGAGACGGCGGATCGCTGAAGCTTCACGATACATGCGCCGCATTCCAGATGAGCGGTCGTACGCTGTTGTCACTGTTCTTGTTTCGCGGAAACTCACCCCATCTATGCGTCAGGCTTTTGTTCTTGCGGAAGATACCACGGCGCTCACAGCTGTTGGGGAAGAGCTCCAATAATAACCCAATATGTGAAGACTTGTTTTGATTACCTATAGAAGCAGACCACGTCGCGTGCAGTTACGAAGAAGCTCCAAACACCTAATAGCTGAACAAATGTTCGGCTCACCTAGAAGAACGAAATTATAATAGAGTCTCCGAAAGAAAATAAACGCAGAATAATTCAATAATTTTAAAACAACTTCGGAGCGCGCTCAAGATGCAAGACTGCATTTTGTTTTTTCGCGGCTCTCGAAATAGCGTTAATGCGAATTTTTCGCGGTAATATGGACGTAACGTGCTCTGAATAACGTCTGGGAAAAAGAACCTTTAAGTAAATTAAAAAAAAATAGTTTCTGCTTTCATGATGGAGTACTTTAGGAAGGCCTCGGAAATGAGCACTATAATATGCCAGGAAATTAGTCTCTTGACCATGTTTCTTTGCGAGGTACGTGTTTCACACGCGCACGCACAGACGTCGCGAAGTTTAAGTGCGGTGTGGCTAAATGGGATCGGCCTAATTAACCTACTTGAGTGATGACTTTATTTTTCTTTTCAGCAATCTTGAAGCATGACCTTCGACATTAACCTGAGCTCAGTGGCTCGTTTTCATTAGAAAGGATTAATTTCAGTATTACAGAGGTGATAAATGATCATGAAACCATGCAGTGTCCACATTAACGACACCTTTATCTACGCGGAAGAAAAAAGTCATATACTGTGGTTCATTATGGTGTTATCTTTACGCTTGAATTTGAGTGAAACTAGTCTACTATTACTGTGCTACAACGCGTGAAACACGTGCTACACACGGGTGGGTGCTAATTTTCACTTTCATTATTACTGTACTCAGCCACGCTTGCTGCACGCCACAAAAACAGCTTGCGAGGATTAGTTATTAAAGTAAAAACTACACAAATTAGAGTGCTAGATAGATATCAAGTGACCTGAAAGAAGAGACGCAAATTGAAAAAGAGAAATATAGGCTTTTGGTTAATAATACTTGAGGAAGTTCGTATCGAGTTTAACGGAATAATCAAGGCACTTTAGCACTGCGCTTTCGCACCGAATATAGGTTGCAATCTATTCACCACAATTTGCAGAAAATTCTAAAAGAAAATCATGTTCACACTGCTAATTTATCTCGCGATGAGTTTAAGATGCATATTGTTAACCTGCAACATATATGTTCAGGTATAACGATGCATATAAAAATGACCATGTTTGACCATTTGTACAACAATGTCTGTTGTTGAACCTGTTGAACCTTAATATATCCTGTCACAATTCATGTATCTGAGTTGTGAAATTTATGTTTCAGTTTTGTACAAAAAATGTTACTGTTATAGCGCGGTCACGTATAACGCCTGCTGAGTCAAGTCAGACTGTTGACGGCAGCTTTTAGCCCAGGAGGATCGTTTCTAGTGTACTAGAAGAATAATAAACTTGAACTTCTATAGCACTTAGCGACGGAAATTACAACGTAGCGACCTGCGTGTAGTATATAGTAATTCTTTAAAGCTTTACGTTATGATTTGTTCTAAGCCTTCCTGTACTGCCGCCTACGATAAGGCATAAAAGACGTGGAAATATTAATTTAGGAACAGGTTTTAATCAGGAAGTCGCTGAATCTGTGGCCACAAAGATCCACAAAGTTGTTTGTGAACCACAAATTTATGGTGCGTATGTTGAACAGAAGATCGGTCATTGAATATACATTTCGATGTACATTGCATGTTGCAGGCCGCAACTAGCAGAGAGACGAAATGAAATCGTTGTGAAGTAACCATGCATATGAAGCAGTCGCTCTGTTTGATGCAGCGACATCGCAAATTTTATTCGTTAGTTGTTGTTCCAACTAGTCAAGACACAGAAACACGAGGGCACGCTTGGTAGCGAAGCAACAATATTGACGCCCTGTCCGCACACACTATGCTCCCTGCAATAACAACAACGCTGTCACTCTTTCATTTTTTGCGTCATTCGTTTGTTGTTTCGACTCAACAAGACGCTCCTTCTTTGAATCCACTCTGGCTACACGCTTACGCGACGCGTGCCTTTACAAGAGCCTCCGGAATGGCTGCCCGTCAAAACATCGGCTGCCTCTGCATGAGTAAAGAAGAAAAAAAAAAGTAATGAAAGAAACATAAGAAAGTGCACGAAGACGTGTATTGGTTGCGAGGAAGATGCAAAGACAAAAAATTAAGAAGCACAACCGTCGCGCGCACAACAAGCCGCTCGCGACGAAGTAGTTTTTCTCAACTAGATTGGGCGGGTGCCGCTTGTTTGGAGTGTCCCTCGCGCGCGATGGCAAGTTAGTTGTCAAGCCACGTTGACGCGCTACGGCCACTAACACCTCGCGACGCCCGCCGCGTCCTTTCAAGCATCGACGCGCGAAGAAGAAAAATAAGGTGGAGAATACACAGATAAATAGTACTACCACCAATAACAACCGCAACAACCCGCAAACAGCAAACGATCCAGAAAACTGCAGTAGCAGAGGGGGTGGGGGGTGCGAGCCAAAGGGTTTGCCTGGGCGCGGTGACGCACAATGTCGACGCCGCTAGACGTAATAACGGCTTCAGCCCCCCGTTTTGAAACCCCTCCTCCCTTCCCTGGAAACACTTCATTGCTGAGCGGCGAAAAATTTCTCCCTCGTCGTTCGCTCCTCGAGGGCACTGGTCAACAAAGGGGTTTCTCTCAGCTTATTTAATCTTCTCATTTCTTTTTTGTGTGTGTCGTGGATTGTTGAAGAGCGAAATTGGCGCCAAGCCCTCGAGGGTCAAACGAGGGGGCGCGAGAGATGTGTCTTGAGTGAGGCATTGGAGAAACGCGTAGGAAGTTAAGGCTTGTTCAAACCTACCACGTCGCGTCCTTCTCCTCCGTCCCCTTTCCCACCGGCCTGCCAACACTGTCGGCACTTATTTAGCCCGGGGGACGATTTCTTGAAAGCGGAAGATCAAACAGCTAAATATTCCTGGAGGAAGCTGGACACTTAAAAAAAAAAGAAAGTGAAAGAAAACAATAAAAATAGAGTGCCATTCTTAGAGAGAAAGGAAAGGACCAACAAGACTGACAATTTTTTTCTTTGTATGAAAAGCAGGAGGAAGAAGGGTGGACTGTGTGCGGCCATAACAGCCACGGCACACAAAATTTACGGTCTTTCGAACTCTGGAGCTGACAGGGCAGGAGGGGGTCGTCCGCAAAGATTCGCAATCTGGCCCGGCAAAGAGGGTCAATTAAGTCTCCCTGCCGCTGACACATCGGCGGCGGTCCTCTTCAGCCCGGTCATGCGCATTACGCGCAAAACGATTTCTTGCTAAGCGCGCTAGGATGTTGAGGACGAAGACTGCAGGGGCTAATGTGTACGCCGCAGTTCGAGAGGCGAGACGCTCCTCGCCGCGAAGAGCAACTGTGAAATCAAAGAAACGGTGTTGAACAGAGATGCTTGTGCTGCTGCTATACGTGCGCCTACGTCGAGAAACCCAGTGTCTATATTAGCATTTTTTTTTTCGGTTTGAATTCGAAAGAATATGCAGAATCCTCGAGAAAACGAAGGTAACGTTACGAAAATTTCGAAACCCGTATCTTGGCGCTTCTTCAAAAAAAAAAAAAAGTGTCTTAGTTCTGTGTGCGAGATCATAATGTGGAGCTTACCAACATTCGCCGCAGCCTCCTTCTTTTATTCTTTTTTCTTTTTTTTGAATGCAACACATTTCTATGAAAAACCACGTCGACCCGACCCTCTCACTTCGCTACTACGCATTTTTTTCTCTCTTTTTTTTGCACTAGTCGCTATAGTCTTTTTAGCTCTACGTAATGCTGACGCGTTGTGTAAACGCCGTTTGCAGAACATCAGGGTCGTGGGACTTCTTTCGCAATGTTATAAAAAGATATGAATCGCACATATAATGAGACTATGCTTATCTTTGATAAGTGTAACAAAACAAAAATAACAAGAAAATGTATAGTGAAGCAGGAAAACGGAAAGAAGCGCCACGCACTCGAATGCACTTCAGCTCGCGACGCTTCGCCGCTGCAACACTTCAAGTAAAAAAAAAAGAACTTTTTGCAGCACCTCGTTTTAAAAAGCGGCTTTGAAAGCAAATAAGAAAGCAGGCAAAGAACGGCGAGACAGAAAGACTCCTTTCTCAGCCCCCAGAGACGCAGCCTGTGTATAATGTAACAGTGAGCAGGAAAAAAAAAAAAATGTGTGTGTATTAAGCGCAAGTAAAGAAATAAAGCAACGAAATACTCACAACCGGAGCTAGTTGAGCGAGGATTACCTTTAATGATTCTAAATCACGAGCTCTGCGCTGTAGGGATCCAGTCTCACGCACGTGGGGATTGCGCACCTTGGAAACCCCGCACGCACCTGACGACAAATGTTCCCCGCCCACGGCGTCTGATTGCTGCTCCGAGCACTCACCCTCCCCCCCCCCCCCCCCCCCCTCCCGCCATCTCCCCTGCATCTGCTCTGTTTCGAGGTCTTTTGAGCATGTACCCTTCGCTTGTGTCAGTGCTCTGCTTACGTGGGTGCTACCGAGTCAAGTATACAGAATGTAAAACAGAGGGTGATACTTTTCGTGCAGCCGTATTCTCACCAGCTTTATATTTGGAACACTAAAGAAAGAAAAAAAATGAATCCACAGCGAAGGCTTCAAGACTCAGTTGAGTTAAACAAGACGCTCAGAGAGAGAGACGACTACTTCGCTAAAACCGTACAGCGCAGTTGGAGGAAAGGGGCGCGCCTGCCAAGCCTAATGCGGGGAAAGAAGCAATATGTAACATTTTTTTTTCCAACAACACAGAGTTTCAGGACGAGCAGCTATTGCCACATCGCTCGAGAGCCGTGCTGAAATAGCAGCCGATGTGTAGCCAGGCAGAGGACCGCGCAAATATATGCTAACGCCTTTGTCAAGACGCAGGCGACCTAGCAGGAGTATAAAGGTCGCATGCAGATACAATGAGATGGGAAAACTACGAGCTGCAGTAAAGGTTCGTTTTCACGCTCGCTCGACACGAAACACCATGCGTATAGCTTTCGCAACGTTGCATAGTTTTAGCGAGAAGAAGCTTAGAATAAGGGAGTAGGAAGAGTGGAGACTACAGGCGGGGATCCCAGCGAGAGGAAGCGTCCCGCCTGTTTCTTTCCTCCCACCTGCGTTCCGGCTTAAAAAATTGACAAGACATTGATTTTTCGGGCGGTCCCCGCGGCAGCGCAGGAGTCTGCCTTGCCTTACCCGCTGCTCCGTGTTAGCTCTGGGACGACGGGGCCCAAAGACGATGCCGGCGGTCCTTTTGAAACGGCGTTTCGGCAGTGCTTCGATCGCGTAGTATAGAGCGCCAAAGAAGTCTCCATATATACGAAGCTCTCGGCGCTCCGCTCAACGCAGTCACCGCTTGTCTCCGCTCGTTCCCCAAGACCATCGCCGTTCGCTGATCTTTATTATCGCAGCGCCAACGCTTAAGCGGACGGCCGAAGTGCGCAGAGAGCCGCGGGCTGCTTTCATTCGAAAAAAAAAAGGGGGGGGGGGGGTCGTATATAGTGTAGCTCGCGCCGAATACCGGCGGTGTAGAAGGACGGCCATGCTTTGGACAGGCAGGAACCTGGAAGCGATAGGCCTAATCCCCGACCAGATGACTTGAGGATAAAAGGAATGACAAATGACGCTACGGCCTCCATCTTTTCTGAATTTTTCTTGCGTTTACGGGTTGATGGGGAGAAAAGTGGGCGCGAGAGAGGGCACGGCTCTCTTGGGCGGCAGCTCGTATAGGCCTATACAGCTATGCCGGAGAAGGCGAACCATTTATTTTGCATGCCCAGCTAGAGGCTCGCCTTTTTAACCGGGTGAAAAGGTGGCGCACGGTATACAGTGCGGAGCGGAGAGCTTGTAAAGAACGGCTTTTGCACTTTGTTAACGTTTTCGAGGTTCCTTGCTCGAGTGCTTTTTTTTGCTTCGTTTTGTTTAGTCGGAGGTGCATAACGGCTCTTTCTAGGTCGCCACTCAATATAGAGAAGGCTCAGAGCCTGTCTCACAGGAGGCCAGCCACCTATTCGACAGTTCAACGACCGCCTCGCTTCGGCAACGCATATTTCTGAAACGGACGCTTGTAGAAAGGTCTTTGCAGCACACCCTTTTTCGACGCATTGTTAGCGAGAGAATCAATCTTGGGCTGCAATTATATTTCCTTGGAGTATATAAAATACAAAGGAAGCGACTTTCTGATGGTCACATAAGCAGGAGAACGGGTCCCTGTTCAGCCTCAGACTTTCTTCCCTTCCTGCTCATGACTATGTCGTTTCTTCTTCCCGTTAGGTGCGTATTATGCTTTTAACACCGTAACTCGAATTAGTCCAGTCTTTGACGTTACGCTAATTACACTCCTCGAAACCCATCGTGAAAAAGTAAAAGGTTTTGTCAACCAAGGAATAAATAAAAGAAAATGACGCACTCGGAAGATGTCACAAACAGAAGACAGAACAACACGTCCTAGACATATTACTCGGTTTAGCGGTGTTGGGACGCAGCACCAGAAAACGTCACCCGTGCACGGCCTTGAGACAACGCAGGACAGAGCGCATCCTTTCTCGCCCGTTCTACATCGCCTCCTCTCCATGCTTTGATCGCAGCCTTCCCTCTGGCTTGCCCGACAGAACTGCGCGCCGAAAGTCACCTAGCGGGGGAAAAACTTTTACAGCCAGTAAAATTCGAGGCTGGTACAAGTCGCACATTTTGGCCCAGGCAAGGCCATCTAGGCTTCACAGCGGCAGGCTGGCTGACATGCACCACGGGGATGTTATAGCAGTAGTCGCTGGACGACGCTGCGGTCCCCTAACTCTGCCTTTCCCTCTTCGCTACCCCCCTGTTCAAGCCACGCCTCGTCGTTGCGTCGTCGGCGGAGGAGAAGGGACGGAGGCGACATGTGAAGCGGAAACAAACCGCGCCGCTGTAATTCCAAAACTGCGGCCCCGTGACGGGATTACGAATGGCCCTTTCCGCGTGAATCCCCGTTCTGTGGCGCACGGCGCTCCAAACCGCAGCGCTGTGTGCTTCGCGCTGGCTGGCGTTAGGAAATTCCGTGCCCTCTCCGACCTTTTTTCCCCCGACTTCCTTCTTTCCTCCCGTCCCACCCCTTGATTCCCGAAAAAGGCCCGGTTAGTGGGCTCGGTTTCAGTAAAACCGTTCAGCGGTGCAGATGCGCAGAGCTGTCTTGGTACCATGAATATTTCAATTTACAACCCTGCCGTCGGGCTATCCATACAACCGTTACACGTCTCTGCTTGTTGGTGCTGTGCCGTTATAGCTTAATACTAACGAATTTATGACGCCTTGAGAAGGACATTTTCTTAAGCTCAGGAGAGAGCACATGCACACCGAGGTGTAAATTCTAAGCAATGTCAGCTGGCACTAGTGTGGAGCTTAGTTGTAGCTCCCAGATCTTCAGAATTTTTCAGAATATGCAGAGTCTTATGATCTCCTGTGTTTAACGTAGCAATGTCTACAGGTCATATGCTTGGAATAAAGATAAGACCCATATGTTAGCAAAGTTTATCTGCAAAAGTTGCTAAGACTTCTACAGGTTAAGCTATCGGCAGAACACTGCACTCACAAGAGGCCCGTCTAAATTCATCTTCACAAAGGCCAAGTAAGGAACGTTCGCAAACGGCCTGCTCGAGCGCAGGAAAGCGCTTATCAGTCACGATTCGTCCGCTTGCATGCCAAACGCGTTTGCCATTGGCTGACTGCCGCTGTAGCGTCTACAGTGCTGCACATTACTCGATGCGAGACGCCGAGGAAATGTGGAAGAGGAGGAAGCTTCTAATTTCCTTCGCCTCGTGCAGCGGAAGGAAGGCAGGAAGGAAGGGGTCAAACACGCGCGGCCATTCGTGACACCGCGCTCTCCTTTCGTTTTCGCATTCCCGCATACACCGTTCGGCGTCCCACCCCCAGCGTACAGCCCCTTCCATTTTGTTCAAATATTTTGCAACGCACGCGTCTGTCGCACACTCTCTGCGGGGGCGCCCCACGTCGTCTTCCTGCCCCATTATCTTCTGTATATATGTGCATGAATAATATCTTTTACTTCCGGCGTGGTTTATTACATTGCGACGCCGCCCGTTCGCGACAGGGTGTACCAAGCACCGCAGGTTTTTCGGCATCTCTAGGCTGTAGCGAGGTCTGCGAAAAGAGTTCGCGACGCGAGATTTGTCAGTTGGCGAAGTTCCTTTAAGCTCCGACAGCGGCTTCACGTTACCTCTACCGCCCCTCTCACACGCCCTCAATTGGACTGTCCGCGGTTTTCGTGTTAGAACTCTCCTTCTACCTCTCCGCTGCCTCATTTGCGAGCCCCTGCTGGGAAAGCAGTGCCGCGCTGCGCACTCCGAGGTCGAATCCACGGGCCCTGCGACCCGAACGAATTGGAGAGACAGGTAAATGAGCGCGCCGGAGGCTTTGGCTCTCATTATTGGATATTAGCGCAGGAAGAGCACGCGCTCGTGAGGCCGGTGAGTGGCGGCCGATCGGGCCGATGCTGTGCACGTCGCGCTGGGACTCTTGTACACTTCCAGACCCCTGTGCCAGGACAGGGACGTGAAGGCAGCACGCGCCGACACCCGAAATGGTACAGACGCAGTGCAGCTCTCGATTTGTTTGATACATTGCCCATTATTCATTATTGGCGGTGCATCAACGCCCACAGGCAAGACACACCACGAACTGATAACTCACAAACTGATATATACATAAAAGGAAAAACAACGACAACATTAATTAATATCTTTGTTCAACCTTGGCGGTGGAATAGGGTAACTATATGGAGACTAACGAAAAGAAAAGAATAAACACAGAAGGACAGAAAGAAAAAAGAAAATCAATTGCTTCATAATTACTGATTTTCTAATAAACAGTTTCTTTTCACAGATCAGTTGTAAAGTTGCCTTCGTAGTGTCTCATTCACGGCCATGTTTGTGTTGCGCAGGGCACGAAGTCAGCCGCCACGAACTTGCTCAGCTGTCAGTGTAGTGTTACGCAGTTGAGCAGATTACTGCCTATCGCGATAGCCTGCTCACTACATACTGTCTCCTTTAAACGGTCGTTCGAAGTAACAAGTCGATCATATGAATGAAATAGCCTGAGTATATATATATATATATATATATATATATATATATATATATATATATACACACAATAGCTTCGCCGGCACCCTCGAGAACGCCGTTTTCAGGCAAAATAAGTACCGATATGTCGATAATTGCACTGGAAGCGCACAATTTTTGGAAGACACTGGAACGTTCAACAGCACATTGTATCGGCACAGCCCTTCCAAAAATAGACAATATGCATGCCACGTACTCTCGTGGACAAAAACATGCACAGAGATGTTACGCTCTCTGTGCAATTCTGCTTTCCCTTTTGTATCTTCTCTGCAATACGTGGATCTTCGAACGCTAACGAGAGCTGGTGATACTGTGATCGGGATTATAGTTAGAAGCGTATAGCGTCTCTCGAGTTGGCGGTAATGGTAATCCCCTTAATACCTATTAGCACGGTACAAATTAGTAAAGCGCGCGGGTGTCCTACAGCTTTGCTAACAAGCTATTCATGTTTATTTATAATGAAATTAAATACGAAACCGTATGGAAGATCATGGTATATCACTACGCGTTTTCGCGAAAGCGAAATTATCGCGATCACCAGCCTTTAGCGCTCATTGGATAATTTATTATATTTCTTTGCCTCGAGGCGGTCTTGCAGGTCTCGCCTGAATGCGCGGTGAATAAAAGATGAACCCCGCTGGCTGTTCCCGCTTTTAATTCCTCCTTTTTCGCAATAGCGCCCGTTGCTCTGAACAACAACAAAAAAGGACGCGTACAGTTTTGTTGCCAGTTGCATCGCGAGCACGTTATGAAGAGGATCAACTCAAGAGCGTGAAGTTTTTCGCGCCTATAACAGCGGCGCGTTTGAAGAGAGCTTTCACTATAATCTCGCACCTCGGCGTTAAAACACTGATCCAAGTAAACAAGTTCCAAACACTCGCTAACGCCCTCTCGAGTTCTCGAAGCACCGGCGCCGAATTCGGCGCATAATCTCGCCGTCAGCGCCAGCCGAAGTTCGAAGAAAGGCATACGTGTCCGCAAGCCCTCTTCCGAGCAATACCGCAGCAGGAAACTGCACTACCGCATAAGAGACTACCGAGGCCGTTCCTGGCGAAGCCACTGCGGACCCAGAAATGAAAAGAAAGTTCACGCGGAAAGCGCACTGCATATTCACGGAGGATAGATGAGCGAAAGAGGTGAGAAAGGTAATATAGAACGGAAAAGAAAGGAAAATAAAAAAAATAATAGAAAGAGAGATGTAGTTCGTCGAAAAGAACCAATCAAGCCTGCATGCGCGGCCGATAGCGGCGCAATCTCGTTACGCAGAGGAACGCGAGCATAAGCTTTTCGCGCCGCTGCTCGAGTTCTGCAAAGCAGCAATAATTCACGGGAGCCCGCCGATAACGAGGAAATATTTCACGCTCAAAAGATGCACCCACATCGCCCCGTCGCCTCCTCCTAACCCCACGCGCTCGCACCCGGGTACAAGCTTGAGGTGTTCCCTCTCCCATCGGCGTGGCCTCGTTTCCATACCTTTTTAACTTTCACTAGCCCTGCTGCTCTCCCTATACGTACAACATATAGCTCCGCTCTCGCGCACGTTTTATATCTCTCTCTTACCGTTCCCGTCCAGTCGTGGCAGCACGCTGGACCCCGTGGCTCTTTCCCAGATCCCAGTTCGACCCTCGGTAAATCATCGCTAATGCGCATCAGCCCATCGGAGCTGCCGAGTCTCGCCGATCGTACATCAGAGAGGAGGGGCTGACAAAAGAACATGGACGGCGTTCATGAGAAGCTGTGCCTGGTGTCCAGCACCCCAGCGGTACACTGGCGTCTGCCTTAGCGAGAAGCAAAGCTGGTTGGAGACGTTACCGTAGCCGGTGCGCATGCGTTGTGAGCATTCCATTTTTTCTTTTCTTTTCGAGGCCTGTCGTGTGTAAAGCAGGAAAAATGAAAGCCGGAACCTTTTGCAAGCGAACAACTTTGATTTTCTTGTAGACTCCTCGGAAACATTATCTCGAGTCTTATGAGTTGATCCAGATAAAGTTCGCGGACGAAGCGCGAAACAGCCGCAGGGATAACCGAGGAATTATGAGAGAGAGAGACAGAGAAGAGGAGAGGCTAGACACGCGGGGTGTGTGAAAGTGATTACGGCGGAACGCCTACATTCTCCGGGTGTATGGACGCTATCTAAGCGCTTCTCTTTCTAGGGTTTGCTCGAAAAACTTGATCCACCCCCCAGAAGTAAGGAAGAGAACGTAGAGTTTGCGGAACCTCGCGCTTCCGTGGTGCGAAATTATCTCAGTGGCCCAACGTTACGCCTCAGAGTGAGCTGAAAACGAGAAACAAGAGCCCGTGCGTGTCCGTATATGAAAGCTCGGCGTTAGCCTGCTGCAGCGGACGCGCGGTTAAGGACGGCGAGCGGGGTAATCTTCAGCGAAGCGTGGCTGAGCGTAGCAAGCATGGATGGGCTCTCCTTGCTACCAGCTAATGTACGTGGGCACAACAGAACGGGCAGCTGCCTGAAGTGCCTAGAATCGTTGGTAACGAGGAAGTCTTTGGTACGCGGCTAGATATCTTAAGAAGCGTTTGTCATGCAACAAATCTTTTCTTTTTCTAAACTTACAGGGTGGTGAATACCCAACGTAGGCTTCTGCGGCACCTAAATGTAAAGGTATTGTTCGACTCGAAGGTACTTTTGTTTTTATGAAGCTGTTACTATTCTTCCTTTAACCGCTCCCTTCCTTGCCGTTCGCAATACGCAGGTGAACCAGGTACCGTTCACTAGCGTATCGTGGAAATGCGGCTAACCCCCATACGTTTCCTTTTCCTTTCTTTCAGCTATTTCTCTATTTCTTATTACACTGAAGCAGAAGGGCACCACAGGGCTTATTTCAAACCAGGTCTGCAGCCAGGAATTTTTCTCGAGGGATGGGGGAAGGGGAGGGGCACACAGTGAAGGCCTTTACTATTTGAGGAAAACTTCTATTTTCATTATTTATTTTCGGTAAAAATCGCATTATGCACATTGAGTGACTTTTTCAGCCAAACCTTAAAATAAAATGACTGCAATGTTGTATGCAATGTCAAAATGCAATGACGGTTGAACGCCATGTTTGAAATGCAGTGTTATGTTATTAGCACTACATTGTGTTATTAACGCTACCCGCCAACCAAAACTTCGAAAGAGCCAGCGTCCCCTCCCTCTATTCTTACAGGCCTGTTTCAAATACTAGAATGACTTTTAGAACTTGCAGCAAAGGTGTATCATCATCTGTCGTACCATTTAAAAAAGAAAGCCTGTTTCGCAGCGATGCAATGCTGTCATTGATTTTGGTCTGCAGTACAGTCATGTCATGGTATTTAGTTTGCTTCCTGGCAGGATATCTAGAAAAAAACAAAACTAAAACATTTTAATTGATTCTGCGCTCGGGCTCTCTGTCTTCTCCACTCTGACTGTGGAGGCCGCCGAAATTATACATCTAGGGAAACCTAGGCAAATTACATAAGAAGAAAACGAGCACGTGCATACGCCTGTGTCCCCTTACCAGGGCGAAATTTCGCAAACTCGCTCTGGCGCGCACCGCGAACCACAGGGATTAATGGTAGTAACACTCCCGACCCGGAAATGGGCTTTCCTGCGCAGTACGGCGCGCCGCAACGGTGCACAGTTGCGGACTCGACACGCGACTGCACTTAGGAATGGAATCCCGGGCTCGAAAACGAGGATTGACCTAGCAACTCCGCGTGCCGTGCTTCTGGCGATGTACCTGAAAATTTTCCTAAACACGTCTTCAATGAAACGTTACCGGATTCGTTGCCCACACAAATCCGTTAATACTAGACTGCACTTACTTTGCTTCGAACGCGTCTGCGTACTTTTGCAGGGTGATGCAGAAGGCATTGGAGAAAAACCGAGTGGTGAATCTCAAAGTTTTTGAAAGTTCAGAATTTTTCCTGACTTGGGCGAGAGCTAACGGAGCGATGACCACAAGAAAAAACAAGTTATCCATTGAGCGCGTGGACTATTTGATCTTCCTCCCCTGGTAACGGCGTAGAGAACAGTTCCTATAACAAGAATATCCATTCAAATCTCATCAAGATCTTGCGGAAAACTGAAAATGTAGAATTACCTAAGTGGCTTCAGGAAACACGACTTGTGAAAAGAGATAGTGCGCTCATCAATTTTTCGAGACTAAAGAGTCTCCATGAAGGGACAACTGAATAGAATCTTCACGCAGTAACTAGTGATGCGCAGAATGCGAGCTTGATTTTGTCATCTGGAGCGGGCAGCGGGATCCCATTAGTTGATACGGCACTCTGCCCTTCGCTACAATGAAAACTAAGCGCTCTGGTAATGGCGCCGCTATTGACGCCGCTATGGACCGCCCGCTATCTCGAGAAATCACCGCCTCCGGCTGTGGGATAGGAAGTTAACTTGCGTAATAACGACGAGAGTAACAGCGGCGAGAAGCGGTCCTAACCAAGAGATACCCGTAGGGCTGGTGAGAATGTGAATGGCGAAGTGACGCTGGATGGAGTGGAACTTGGGTTGCCGTTGGTCAGATGTGAAGAACAACAAGGACTTGAGGTAAAAGTGGCCGTTCGATTTAATTTGTAGCCAGAAAGAAAGGACGCGATATTACCTATTGCTTTTTTTCCCCTTCTTGTTTGCTCTTCAACGTAGATGTGGATTGAAAATGTGTAAACTAATTAATACAACTTCCAGATGCTTCCACATAGCTTACAAAGAATAGACTGAGTTTTTGACAGAACTTTGGAACGTTCTACCAAACAAATCTGCGGATACTTCAAAAAGTGATGCAGTTTCACAGCCAATATGTATATGGCTAGGTCCTGGCGGGTGGTTTCCGCTCATGACACGACGTGCAGTACGACAATTGTACAGCGGTACGCCGATCTCGCAGGCAGTGCAAGGCCCGCTGGAGCGCGCCATCGCATGTTTTCCGAAGTTAGTGAATGAAAGTGAGAAGCAAAGTCAATCAACGGTGCATTGCGCGTACTAAAGCCAACATGATGTTAATCGAAGCTCAATTAAGCGAATGAAATATTACTCAAATTGATTCAAGAGCACCCTAAGTGAAGCAAATGTATAATGCATTCCATTAAGTTCTATGTTACGTTCTGACTCAGAGTGCGTCCATTTGTCGAATCGTGTCAACAGAGAACTTACAAGCCGTAGGCTGATTCCACCGGCGCAGCTTCACTGGCCATCCCATTTCACAGAGTGGAAAGGCACTGTCGGTTAACTGAGTTACCATAACTACGGTGCAATTACAAGTGGCAAACTCCTGTTTACGACGAGCAGTCCATCGCCATGTCGTTGTGGATCTCTGTTTCTCGTAAACTCGCACGAACACACGTGCTCTGCACAAGCATGAGCGCGTAGCCTCAGCACAGATGGTGGACAGCGAGCGCCAGCAGCGTGCTAGCGACGTGTTTCCCTGCGTGTGCGTTACTTCGTCACACCGTCTTTCCAGTCGTGTCTTGCTTAGAGGCGTCTCGACGCACACCAGCTCACTGGAGGTTAGGAACAAATGCGGGGTTCGGCCAATGCGACACAAAGAATCGTAAACAATCAATTATTCCTTGGTATAATTTCTGGGGCGTTACGTCCCGTAACCATGATATGATAGACGCAGTAGTGGAGGGCTCTGGAAGTTTTGAACACCTGGGGTCCTTTAGTGTGCGATTATATTATACAGTAGATCCGCGTCAACATTCCGCCGCTATCGAAATGTAGCCGCCGCGGCCGGGATTAGATCCCGCGACCTTCGGATCAGTATCCGAGTGACGAAGCCACTAGACCACCGCGGCGGGGCATGGATTATACTTAGAATGGTTGGCTCGTGTGTCCGCAAATACTAAAATAAAATGGCTAGTAGTTAAGCCTAAGCAAATGTTCAGTTTAGCCAGAGAGTAAACATGAAGTCAACCTGGTGTGTGTGTTTTTTTCTATTCGTAAAGATCGGTTGGAAACTGGCCACTTCGCGCAATGTGGCCACCAACGACAAACCTGCTTTCCAGGGACCAGGCCAATTCAGAAATGTACTCGGCAAAATACGTGGCTTAGAACATTATTGCTTAAGCCTGCAGTTGTACTTGATCTTTTGTTCTTGTTCTTCTCTTAGCGCGCACTGTTTTTAGTGCGGTTTCTTTTCAGTCCAACTGCTTGAAGGTTACGCAGAACGTTGTCATACGTTTTAAATGTTTCTCAGAAAGCTTGCCTCTACGCACCGGAAGTCGCCGCATGGAACTTAGCTTTAGCAGAAATGGGGTCGAACAGTAAGAAGGCAAGCACAGGAACATAACCATTATGCGCAGCTTAACGAGAGGTTCTCATTTATGTATATTTGGAGCACAACAAACATTCCGGCCAATTCTTCATCACGTCTTCCGCTACAGTTCTCACGAAAGACTCACAGAGGGCATTTAATTTAAAACTTTACGATAAGCTTCAGCGCACTGTAGTCTAATGAACAAGAAAAGAAAACTATGATCGGAAGTGCGTCAGAAATAGCAGAAACGAGCTCTAGTTTCTTGATGATTGCAATCGTAAAGTGAACATAGTTACAGTTCTTGGATTGAGGCGTTCTTCAAAATACTTTGCTATAGCGTGCAAGTTAATGATTCACGGGACCCTTAGCGAAAGGCTAATCACTAGCCCCACGTCCCAATGTCACATTTCTGGGCAGTGCGTTTAGTTTGGTTATAGCTCCTGCGAAGTTCTTTTCACACATAGTCAAAGGTATGGTAACGTCACGACTAGCTTCTTTTATTACAGCATGGACCGTTCTTCAAGTGCTGTTTGGCGTGCATCGTCGATTCGGAAGCGGAAATAAACTCGAGTACATCAAACACATCTCGCTTTGCTGAGACAAGCAAGAGTTTCTCAAAGCTCAAGCCCGAGACGTCGTTTAATGAACAGCGCATCGGTCAAATACGATGGCCGTTAAATATTAAAGCAAATATGGCGTTCATGAGGAGTAAGAGGGGATGATTCCACGCCGCACGTGTGCTCTCCGTTTGCGCACAAAACATCGTTATTTCCACGTACATAGAGGTATGCGCGCCGGACTCAAGAAGTTGAACAAATTCGGCGTACAAAAGCAGCGCTACTTCGGGTATTACAGCTTTTTTCCGTTCGTCCCGCCCACCCCTCTCCCCCCGAAAAGAAAAAAGAAATATAGCCGCGCAAGCTACTGGTCCAGGAACACAACATAAAAATTGTTTACGTTTTGAACCGGTGTTTCTCATACACTAAACCTTTAACTTGGTGTATGCGTTCAAAGAAAACTGGCGATCGCGTGCAGCCGACTAAAAGTTGCTTTGTTGCGATACGTCCTCGGGACTGCGCAGTTTGAGGCCTCAGAAGTCTCTTAGGAATGGTGTATGTTTGCGGTGTTCGCCTGTTTGTTTTGTTTTCTTTAGTTTGAATCTCTCCACCCTCTTTCTCTCTCTCTCTCTGCCTCTTCCTCTCCTATTCATCTCCAATGCATAGAGGAAAGAAGAAACGAAATTTTTTTCTCTTGAAAGCAGTATTTGGTATAAGCTCGAACAAACTCTATTGCGAACCACTATTCAGCACGCGCAGCAAACTAATTAATTGCGGTTGCTACAGACGATAATGCTAGTGGCTTTGCTTCCCTTTTTCAGGCCTAAGTACATAATAGTGACAGGGCGATTCATTACCCGCGCGGCGTTGCGGAATCCTTCATCGCGACAGAACCACGGAGCCTCGTGAGAGCCCGTGCAGCTGCAGCAGTCGAACGTGGAACGCTTGTCGGGCTATATCATCCCTAACGTACCAAGTGCTCTGCGAGCGACGGCGGCAGCTTTCCCGTTGGTTGTGGTATGCTGTTGAGGGTATAGGGAAAACGTTAACTACGCTAAAGGTGAGCTAACGTTTAGATTCTCTCCTACAGTCTGTCGGATTAGACGCTTCACTGGACGAATCTGCATGCGTAGTGTGATGCGAGGGAGCTACTTAAGCGTACGAACTGTGGGAGCGCTGATTTGATGAGTCTCGCACGTCTCCCATTTATTATAAGGAGTGGGGAGAACCTAGCCTGTACGTGATCACCAACTCGGTATTTATGAGCGCCTGTTCTTAATTTTTGTACGTAACGCTTATTTTAATTTTGCTCCATCTTGTGCGGTCGGAAAAAGCACACTCACTATCGCTCGCTCAAATTCAGAGCACCAGAGAGAGAGAGAGAGATAGGTGGTAAGGAAAGGCAGGGAGGTTAACCAAACGTGCGTCCGGATTGCTACCCTGCGCTGGAGAAAGGGATAGGGGGATGAAATAGAATGGAAGAGAGAGAAGAGCAGCAGTCATGCGTGCACTTGCACAAGAACATTCTCTAGAGGCGGTCGCGCAGACCTGCCATCTTCAGGTACGTCAGCAACGTATCCATTGCCTTCTGAGCAATCGAAGCATATGGCCATGCTCAAGAAGCCTTGACTGCTGCAAGCGGCCTCGAGTCCAGCATAGAGTTTCATTTTTGCTGCATGCTGCAGCTCTCGAGTGACATTATACTTGTATTTTACGTTTGATGTTTCGCAAATTTAGGAATGAACGAATTGATCAACAATCTTAATGTGTCTAGCCAATCTTCGCATTTTTTTCCTTTTCTTTTGCGATTCCCCGTAGACTAGATGAGGTATCGAGAGCTTCAAATGTATGTAGAGGTCTTGTATGGACTTCCCATGGTTATTCGTGGGAAGGAACAATCCTTGAAGAAACAATTTTTTTTGCATAGAAGTAGATAAACGTAAATTAGTGTGCGAATTCAGCGTGCGCCGCGTGACGTCAGGTCACTGCCTGTACTGGAGGTCCACAACAATTATTAAACGGACATATTAGAGGCAAAACATGTTTCCTCGGTAGCACAAAGACCTTCCGCTGAAGTGAAACGTTACTATGCGGTCTCTGAAGCCGGTTTCATTAACGAAGACATCCTTATTCCGCTTTGGAGCGGCTGATACATCTTCAAGCGACCATTACGGAAACGAAGAGACGATTGAATAAGTCCTGTTCGTCTTCTCTCATAAGTGCGTCCCGTAACACCTGCTTATGATAGCACTAGAGTGATTAGACTCGAGACATTTCTCTGAAGCCCAGAGTTTCGGACCGTAACCATATGGTCGATGGTGCAGAAGGTAACGGTGTCCCCAGCACACCTAAAGTTGACAGGTCTTTACGACCGCTAACAGCACCATCTGCACGCTGTGGGTGCTCTATTTGCGTTGCATTCTGTGTGCCCTCCCTCGAGAGCAAGGAACTAAATGGGGCATGCGCTTGGCTGACATTACCGCCTCTCTATCTATCTATCTATCTATCTATCTATCTATCTATCTATCTATCTATCTATCTATCTATCTATCTATCTATCTATCTATCTATCTATTTTATTGCATTTCAGTGCTTTTTTTTATCAGCGCATTGGCACAGGCTACCACAGTCATAGAGGCATCATCAGAGGTTCACATTCGTCCACTATGACAATCAATTTCAATCTGGCAACGGTTATGCGAGTACGGTCTAGGCTGTGCGAATGCATATGTACGTAGGAAAACTTCATATGCTAAAAAATAAGGCAGGTACAAGCTCAAATGCGGTCGTTGTACTAGTAAGCATTTGTGTGCAGCCATTCACGTACAACAGTCAGATTGAAACGCGTTGTCGATCGCGACACCAATCTGAGTGGCATACTATTGTGCGAGCATGGAGATTTAGATTAGGTTGCTACGCGCGAAGTGAGGCAGCATCGGCAGAAGGAGCGGGGAAAGGTTTTTGTTGCGGCGTCAGCAGAAGAGAGACTACCGAAAATGCACGGCAGCCGTGTGTGTGTGACTGGCATCGGGCCAGGAATAAGGGAACGAGGCAGACGAGGACAAATGCGCATTCCGAATGTCACCCAGAGGCCAGGAGGCCCGACAAAGCAGCTCTTCTGTCGCCTAGAGTGACAGATTGCCAGACAAGTATGTGTTGCCGACGTGTCCCTTTTGTATGAACGTCGGTTAGCCGCCGCGGTGGTAAAGTGGTTATAATGCTTGGCTGCTTGACTGACCCGAAGGATTCGGCTTTGATGCCGTGCGTGGTGGTCGCATTTTCGGCGGAGACGAAAATGCTAGACGTCCATATGCAGTGCATTTTCAGTGAACGTTAAGGAACCCCAAGTGGTAAAAAATTCTTGAGCGTTCAACTAAGGCACGCTTCAACTAAGGCAAGCAAGATAATAATTATATATCTTGATTTTCACACGTATAGCACCAGCAGTTATCATGAACGTGAGCACCGCAGCCTCTTCTGACATTGTGTGTATGAGCACGCGGTAGGGTTTTGCTATTGAATATTTTTAGGTGATTCTCTGGTACCCACAGGAGCGACGTCTCTTAATGCCGGCGATTACACTACGCCTACAGTGGGTACTGTCCATTCCCGTGTGAAGTTCTTGAAATGAACCAGCCTGAGAGTGTAACGGGCGCTAAGTTGTGAGCGACTTTTCATGGACATCCTAAGTGTCATCAGACAAGCGCTCAGCACCCATATTTTATGTCCGCTATGTCCTCTTTTATATGTGCGCAGCATAGGGTATCAAGCCAGGCTTACGTGTGGTTGGCTCTCTTACGTTTCCTACATCACTGCTTCCTCTGTCTGCTAGGTATTTTGAAACTTACGAGGGTACCAATTTGGGCTTGTTGGTTCATGTAACTGGCTCAAGCGTAGCGCGGAAGCCGACAAGGAGAACGCATGAAGAAACAGACCAACAGATGCATCCAACAACGAGATTTTATTTACAGGGCGGTCAATATATATGCTCTCAAATCCACGTGTAAAGATGACATGACTGGTTTTTCTTCTTTTTTCTTAACATGCGATCTAATCAGACGAGCATGCAGTAACGATGCAACTTTTACACTGCAAACCCAATCACTTGTTAAGGCACGCGTAAGCATTCGATTTCTTTGACAGGCAATGACGGCTATATCTCTCAAAATGACCACTGTATCTCTCAAAATCCTTCCCGACTGTGCATATTATTTCGGAGAACTGAGTCAAGTCAAGCCTCGTCATGCAGCTTCATCCCGCTATTCTTCACCGCTTCTGTTCATCAGTGTACTAATGCGTTGAATTAAATTTCAAATGCTAAACTTCAAATTTATTGTGCACGGAGTTGCACCGCAGGGCTCTACTGAAACACTCTTTTGTTCTGCGAGAAATCCACTACATGGGTTAGTTGAGTTGTACGACTGTATAATTGCGCTGAAATCTAATGAGTTTCTAACGCCCCCCCTCGAACGTTATTTGAGTGATGCACAATCATAGTATAGAATTCTGGACGATTTTTTTCTTACGTGTTGGCGCTCTCATCGTTTTCGACTGACGCACGGGAGCAGTGATTGAGATTGTAATTCTCTGCTTTGTCAGCTTAAATTTCTTACATGTACTTAACACTTCAAGAACGTCCAACAGAACTCGACAATGCTCATTAAAAAAGCAAATGTTTAGATCGCGAGCACTGATTTGATTCACCTCCTGCATTTAGCAAAATAATACCAAGGAAATTCACACCGAGCTAGTGACGGTCTACTGCGATAATGTCCCACGATGGCGTGTATTGGAATGGCGGCCACAATATCAATGCGTCGGCAATTGAAACATTGAGATGGGCGTTAGTTCTGCATTAACAGTAAAAAAGGTGGCGGCGGCGGCGGCGCTGGTGGTGGTGGTGATGATGATGATGATGATGATGATGATGATGATGATGAGTGAGGACGACGAAAGACGGAAGCAACTAGCTTTTCCATACGGTGGAGAACGAATTGCATCTCAAGTGAAGGATTTCATGGATGTTGACCGACGAACTTACAAGCTAATAGTGCAGCAGGTTAATGCGACGGGAGTATAGGCATATGTGAACCTTATACACGAGTCTCTGAGATAAACATGCCTTTTTTTTTCTACTGTAGTAATACAAAATAGACCACGTACAAGGCCAACTGGCGCTCCGGTTAGCTGGGTTACTGAAAGAAGCAATTAATAAAAATATGAAACAGAATTTTCTGAGAGAGTTTCTCCGTGCGAGCGTATTTCCATTTGGGATTGTGTGCATGATAAAGAAAATAAAAACAGTAACGAACGCAACGCTAGCAAGAGATATTTTTGTTAAAATCAAATACCTCTTCTGTTCTGCGCTCCCGGTAGCACCGTAAGTCCCACTTCACTAATATAATGTGTGAAAAACGCCTCAAAAACCATCCCTTGCCAAGGAAAGATGTACATGAAGGTGGCTTATGTTATTTACGATCCGTGTAACGTTCGTTTTCTCAGTAAAGAATCTCTGTCGCCACGTCACTTCTCAATCTTCGTTGTTTGGGCTGTTCCTTGCAAATAATTCCTTTCTAGCGTTACATATAACATGCATACCAAGCAAGCTGCGGTACAAATAGATCGAAAAATCAGCAGAGATCAGTGATTCTTCCTGCCGTTACCTTATTTATTCGATCAACAGCCTACGCTCACCGAGAACGGTACGAGAGTGCTTGCGCGCTCGCTCATCAAATATTTTGCGTCATGTTCCGCGGCAGATTTTGCTGCGATGAGTACCGAATCGCTTGCGTCAGCTTCAAGAAGTAGCTCTTGCTGGGCTCCCCGAAACACGTACACGGGGATGTATCTGCTCTTAAGGGCTAGCTCGGTAGCCTTCAATGCACCAGTTGTGTGACCTTCCAAACGTGACACCTGAAACGTGCTTCCAATTCCGAAATTGTTTTTGGAGCAAGCACTTAACAACAATGTTGCCTCTGCGATCAGCTTCTGTTGGCTGGAGTGAGCAATCGCAGGGCGTTAATTTAGATGATTTCTAAATCAAGGAGAATTGAAATCCCGTATATGTTAGGGCACGCAGGAAGCAACGACAGCGTAGCAAGGAAGCCTGGTTATTGTTGTGTAATAACTGCCCACGTATAAAGGTACTTAAGCATCTTGCGGTATACTGGTCTGGACAAAATAGATTATCATAAAAAACCAAAGCATTTCAACGAGTGGTTTATTCACATGGAATCTGAAATGTGTGCGGCTACTGCTTTATATATATTCTGAAGAAACGTTAAAATTGTCTAATCGTCATTAAGCGACGATAGGTCACAACTTGAGGAATATTTAGGATATAAGCTTCGCCTCGTCTAAGCAGAAGCGTCAACGAAGTTGTGCATCGAAAAGCTTTAGCTACAAAGGAAAAATATCCTCAAACAGTTCACTCGCACTTAACGAAAAAAAATATACACATAATTGCATACAAGCAAATATAGGCATTAACTATCACAAGGACGACATATCACTTGAAGAAGGAGATCCTCGAATCAGGACATATATTTAAGGGTCGTTTTGAATGGTAGAACAAATGCCACAAGCGCCTATACTTAATTTATTGAAGTGGATCTCACCATGCGAAACATATTTTTGCACTCCGCTGTCACAGCGTTTCCTTTCAGAAATGACTTCGCTTTCTTCGAGGTGACGTCAATAAAACAAATAAAAAAGCCGTGACTGACAAGCAGAACGTGCCCGAGTCCACAGATCGAGGCACGGATCTACCGAGGAAATTTCTCCTCTCTCGTTGACTCAAAACCGTTTCTCTCGAGCGCAGTTTCCGGCGTTGGGCAAATGGCCACGTCGTTTCGCAATTTCGCCGCCGCCAGAACAGCGTCTCGAGCAAATGCAACTCGCGTATAATTTCGCTTCCACATCTCTTAACGTCGACGACGAGACAGGCATGAGGAGAACTGCTTCGCGATAAGCTGGGAGTACCTTCTGTTTTTGCTTCCCCCCTTTCCCGTTCGTATCATTTCTCTTTCAACTCACTCGTGTGTGAGCATCGTCTGAAGGCAGTCAGAAGGCTGCGCTCGTTTCCAGGATTAAAACGTATGATCGAAGGAGCGAGTCGGCAGCGCGGTGCGGAAAGGAGCAGCGGTGCTCGGCATCTGTCTTGTTCTTCTGAGGGGGGAGGGGGGGTTCCCACGAATCGGGCGCCGGAGATGTGGAGCTCGCTTCCGGGCACAGGAAGTGGCGCATACGACGGGGGCCCACCGTATATATAACCACACCAGCGTCCCGCGACGTAAACAAGAGAACGCGAGAGAAGATCCAGCATCGTTCAGCGCGCGATCCCTCAGAGACCGACGAGCACGCGAGCAAAAACAGAGACCGACGACGCACGGAGCCCCCCAGAAAGCGAAGCGAACCCCCGAGAAATAAAGAGGGTCTCGTTAGATTTCGTGACTGTCTCCTCTTTACCCTTTCTCTTCGGGCGTACATAACGAAAATTTTGGAAGGGAGAAAAAAAAAAGCAGGACGAGAAAAACAAAGGACCGGAAGGAACTGGGTAGATATATACGTAGCAAGGGCTGAACTTGTTGCGTGCAGAGTAGTAGATTTAGTGGAGGCAGTGCAGTACGCTATATTTCACCGCTTCGCAGTCGCATTGAGTGGCGGCACGGCGGGACCGGGACTAGGATGGAAGAGAAGCAATGTTAAGCTGAACTGGGGGAGGGGGGGGGGGGATGGAGGGAGGTGTTTACTTAATAAGTGGCAGCGGATTAGCAGGTGTGTCTAACATGAAACTATGGAAAGCTCTTGCGCTGAGCACTGTTTGCGCCGTCGTCCATGCTGTATTGCAGTCCTCTCGGCGTCTCGCATTTGTTCGATGATGCTAAGCCTTCTCGACAATTTTTGACTGCTAGTGCCTAAAATTTACATTTCTTTCTTTCTTTCTTTCTTTCTTTCTTTCTTTCTTTCTTTCTTTCTTTCTTTCTTTCTTTCTTTCTTTCTTTCTTTCCTTCCTTCCTTCCTTCCTTCCTTCCTTCTTTCTTTCTTTCTTTCTTTCTTTGCATCATCAAACAATATTTCCTATTACCCTTGAAAGTCCTTGAGAGTTCAGGGACTATTAACCCTAAGGGTTGGCCCTTTCTGCAACAACAGCTTTGAACATGTGGGGTTCAGCTGTCGAGTTCGGAGACACCAGAAAATCACAATGAAGCGCTAAACAGGATTAGGACTTTCGTTCTAGCCAAAGAGTTGCGCAAATAAGGCGCTGTTGCATGTGCATGATTCATTGACCTGCGCTAATTTCCGCGACGATAAATTGAATCTCCTTTGCGCCTGGCAAATTTGACCAGACACAATTAGCTTTGAAACCGTTCTGGTCTAGTGTCGCACCGCTGTGGCGCAACCTCCTGCTTCTAAGAAGCTAGCAAATTAGTTTCCACTATTTTATTTTTGCAGCTTTTCTTTTGAATGACTTGATTGCAGTCTTTCGAAGAATCCGAGATGAGACTAGTGCCTCAGAAGGAGCGAAAGATACTGTCGCGCCAGAAACTCTCTTCGTGAAAAAATGAGCAGCTTTGCCATAGGATGCAACCAATAATGAAGGACGGGGAGCGGCGCAGTATTCTCGAATCTACTTAACGTTTCACGCAGCCGTTGTCAATACTGAAAAAAAAAAGTCACAAGCACCGTGCTGAAGCCGCCGAAGTCGCGCCTAAGTAGTACAGGCAATATCGAGTTCAATATGTGAAACAGCAACCACCACTCCACACTGCTGTATAAAGAGCATACTTAGAATAACTTTCCCTGCACATTTAAGCAAACCACGATGACCAAACCCTCGCTGGATGGCCCGAATGGCCAGTGGTTGTCCGCATATTTAACATCTGTATGAACTAAAAAGTAGCTAAGATATCACGGAACAAATTAAGGAGGAATGAATCACATTAATAACATGATTCATTGCTTTCGGAGATTTTCCCGGCGCCAGCAAGTAACAAATTACTGACACTCGTGTATGTTGTCTTGCGTGAAAACTGCGAGTTCAGCGCTTGGTTAGATCACTGTGCATGTGGTATTCTTTCTCTACGCGGCTTTTACTTGTGGGCATCCATGTTCGACGATAAATAAGCGAAGGAAACACCATTAATGCAAAGCAGTTAAACATCTTCCAATTGCTTTCAGTTGCACTCGATAAAAAGCACGTAAGTGCCGTGGTTTGGAACGCGCATGCATTATTCACGCAGAAAAGCAGGAACCTAGAAACGATTCGCTGTTTGCGTAGTTTCACTGTAAACATAAGAAAGAGGGCGACCTGTGTAATTGCGTCAGACCAACCTTAACCACGAGCTGGGCCACAGTGAAACATTGCAGAATTTGCTTCGAAATTAGAAAAGAAAAATGCTCTAATTTGCATACAAAGTGCCTTATCGGTTCTTTTGCGAGAAAGCGTTGGCTCGGTGACCGCAACATCATTCCTGCCGCCGCCTTCGCTGGGCGTAGTCAAACAATTTCCCCGGCCTTTGTGTGCCGTGGCACGAGTGGCCCAAAAAGCGTGGAAGAAAAGAAGAAAAGAAGAAAGGACAAATTCTCGTCCACAAAGGAACCTATATAAACAAGGATGCGAGTCGGTGTAGTGCCCGTTTTGGTCGATCCACAAATTTTCCTATCCCTATTTCAGCCTGGCCATATCGTTCCGAGAAGACTTCCCCATTTCTTTCTCCCCCTTTTTGTCTTATATGCCACCGCGGGGCGATGCGCCTTAAGGCGTACGGGACGCACGACTCCTTTATCCAGCCTTAAATGGCTTCATCTATTATTCTCCATCGAAGAACAAAGAGTCGGGGCGGAATTAAAGATGTACGATCCCAGTAACAAGAGTTCGCAATGGTTCTTGCCGCTCGTTCTGGAGCCCCTTTCTTTATGCGGTTTTCGCCCGGAGCCCAGCGCGGAACCGCCCCGCTCCCGTTGAAGGCGAAAGTAATAGGAAAACGAAACAATTTCGAGAGAAGGAGCTGGAAACAGCGCGGAAAAAACAAAAAGAGCGAAATGTGGGGCAAGGAAGAACGGGGACGAGAAAGACAAGGCACTGCGAACGAGTTTGCGAGAAGAAATCCGCCGTGGAAACCAATAAGGCGGCGCTCTGTGTACCGGAGAAGGGCACGGAGACGTCGTATCACGGGAACCTGGAGGCCCACCTAGTACTGCACTCTCTTCTTTGTTCGCGGCGTCTCGAAACGGTGCCCCGGGCCTATATTTGGCAATAGCCGGGCGGTACAAATGAGCTAATTAGACGATGGCTGTAAGCACGTGGCTCGAGGGCTCCGCCGTAACTCGGGCATCGAGGCGGCGCCAATAAGTTCTGGGCGACGCCTTGAAATGAGCGCGATTTAAGCACGGAGCACGGCAGGGCTTACGGGATTTAGTGGCTTCGTGAAGGCGTATCTGCTAGATGTCTGTGGGAGGGCACCACCGTGAATGTCAGCGGAAGAGCGCGCGAGCAGCCTGTATAGACCCGGAGTCGGGGAACGTTGGGCGATGTGTGTGTGTGTGTGGGGTGGGGGGGGGGCGGAGGGGGAGAGTCAGCAAATATCGGCGCGTGATGGTGCGCATGTATGAGATGTATACGCGGGAAGAAGACCTATGTAATGGGAGAAGCAGGTGCAGTTACAACAGTACCAAATAAGCGGGCGTGGCACGTGAATATGACAAAGGAGCGCGTGGTAGATTTTAGCACTGTTTACTGAAGGAGAAGCTACAGCAAGGTAGTCGCGCAAGCACGTGCAAAATAAAAGATAACCAGGGGCAGAGTCAGCCCGCGTGTACATGGTGAGTTTCACGGGTCACGTGTTAGCTCAACAGTACGATAAAAAGAGAAAAGAAAGGGAGTAAGCTTCTCAGAGAGGCCACATGCCGAGGCGGGCCGGCGTGGCGTCGTGCTCTCTTAAAGAAATTTTTGTTCATGCTGGTGTATTCCTGACGGAACGTCTGTGCCTCTTACAAAAATTCCATATATGGCGATATCAGAAATTGGATATATGTGGCTATATATGGCACGTGCCCGTATGAGGCCGTATTTGCCTAAATCATGATAGGTGCGTATATGCCAAGGAAATAGCAACACAAGGAATGTCATGTAAGACGCTGATACATGTTGGGTAAATACGGCCACATACGGACACGTCCCATATATAGCTAGATATGCCTATATGGCCAGATATGCATATCTGGCTAAATGTGACACGTGTCACCAAGTGGCCCTATTTGCCCAATACGTATCAGAGTCTTACATGACATTCCTCGTGTTTGTATTTTATTGCCACATATGCTTCTATCACGATTTAGGCAAATGCGGCCACGTACGGACACGTGCCATATATAGCCAGACATGCCCAATTCCTGATATCGCCTTATATAGCATTTTTGTAATGGGCGTCACGTGTTGGCGCGTATGTATAAGTATAATACGCGCGCTCGCTCTCTCCCAGAACTGATGAGTGAACGCAAGAGCGACCGACAGGACTGTTCATCTTGACTGCGTACGGGATACAAGCCTAAGCGCGGAAAGAAGCCACGATAGTTTAGAGCGATAGTATTCTGGTGCTACATTTGTTTCACTGTGAATAAGTAAAACTCCTATCTATATATGTTCAACTAACTGCGCACTACTTAAGTGGAATGGAATTAGAGTCTTGTTGTAATGTCCCTTCAGCGAATGCAGGCTAGTGGTCCAACTATTTTAGCACCTACTGCAGCTCCCTCATCTTATGAGAGCGCCGTTATGTATGTGCAGCACATGGTGAGTCTCGTATTAGCGTGACCCACTAAGAGAACCGATTGATTGATTTCTGGAGTTTAACGTCTCAAAACCAGTTCTGATTATGAGAGACGCCGTAGTGGAGGTCTCCGGAAATTTCGACCACCTGGGGTTCTTTAACGTGCACTGACATCGCACAGCACACGGGCCTCAACATTTAGCCTCCATCGAAATGCAGCCGCCGAGGCCGGGATTCGATCCCGCGACCTTCGGATCAGCAGCCGAGTACCATAACCACTTGAACACCGTGGCGGGGCCACTAAGAGAACCTTAAGAGAGATGCGTGAAGGTATTATTTTATTTCTTCTGGACGAATAAAACTATTTCCACAAGGTTTACCTGGCAAAGCGCTCCCCGTTCCCAAGGCCTTTCTCCCTTTCACTTTTGCGTGCGTCTCCCGAGTGCTGGCTGCGATTGGACGGGATTGATTTCCCTTCAGCGAGCGAGGGCATTCTCGCAACCGGTTCCTCTCCATTTTTGTTTTATTTTGTTTTTTTCGAGTCCCTTAAGTGCGCGCGCGAAGGATGACTTATTCAACTCTACCCGGGCCGGTGTTCTTGCATCGTCGTTTCTTTTTTTTTTTCGATAAAGTACGGTACAATCACTTGACGCCACTCATCCTACGAGTTTCGAAATAGCACCTCCTTGCAAAGCTTGTTGCGTCATCAATTGGTCAATCATATAGCAATAAAGCATCGTAACTCACTATGCCGTATTTGCTTTAGATTCTGAAGCATTACCGATGGCTCTCCACAAACGTAGTCGTGCGCTCACGATGTAAAAGAAAATAACAAAAATCATCCGCTTAGTCAAATTCTCGCGTTATCTTTTTTCTTTTCATGATTAATGAAAGACACCAAAATTGGACTTGCGTACGCACTGCTTATAGTAACAGTAATTTGTCCTCCCATTGAGTCGTGGAGGAGGGATGTGGAATCCTTTCTTGGTCGAGAGCCACTATTAGTCGGGCGTAGGTCCACAATCAAAATTTCAACGCTTTGACATGGGAACGCTACATGGCACGGGACACCAGTCGGATTATTTGCATCTGGGTGACGATGCCGCATTGGTACTCCCGTATTTTTACACTGCTCTATTTCTGACCGATACGTTCGGTGCACATTCTGCTTTGTTTGCCGCGATGTAAAACGCTTCGAAAATACAGGGCCGCAGTGAGTTTCTTCAACAGCCTCGCGGGAGCGCCTGGTTTAGATACGTGTTTCAGGAGAGCTCGACTTGATTATAAGTAAACAGGAAGCCCATTTTGTAATCGCCCGGAGGCAAGGAAAAATGAGAATGTAGAAAGAAACACCTAAAGAGGGAAAGGAAGAAATAAGCAAAAATAAAAAAAGAAAGAGAAATGAGTTACCAACACGCCAACTTATAAAGTGCCGGTACGTACACTGGCACAGGCCCTAAAATTGATAAAATGAAAGGAAAACGAAAAAATAAGCAAACACGAAGCAGGCAAATGAGCAATACAGGCGAACTAGAGCCATCCGAAGAGTTCAACTCGACCGAACCTTGTGTTTGTTCGCGAATCCTCTTGCTCAAATGTTTGTTTATAATGCCGCGAGGTCAGTGTTGTCCAACAGAATAAGAAAAAAAAATGTATAGAGGTACAGACAATTCTTTTCAAGTCCCCACTTTTCTCTCTGCCTTCTTTTTTTTTTCTTTTTACTTTCTGAAATCCATTCTCCTTCTTGAGGACGCATAAGGGAGCATGGCCGGTACATACAACGACGTACGTGAATGGCAGGGACCCCCTCCGCTTTCCTGCAGGATCAAGTGGCACTGGTGCGGAAAGCGTCGCCGAGATTTTTCAATTCCGAAGTGGAACGGGCCCGTTTGAAATCTTACTTCAATTACTCCTATGCACTGCGCAGGAGGCTCGTGCGCAGCGAAGGTTGGCAGGGCTATAGAGTACGGAGCGAAGAGGGAGTGCTCAATATCGAAGTCCACCACCGCTGCCTCCATTTTTCAGCGACGAAGGAGGAGGACACAAAAGCGGCCCTGCTGTGCGCTATCTATATGATCGCGCGGGGCAAAAAAAAAATTTTTTCTCTCTTTCTACCGTTTTATTCGCGATATAGTAAAAATGAAGGTAAACATAAGCCAGGATATTCGACGGCGAAGTATATACGCTGAACAAGAGGAAAGAGATACTCATAGAATTCTTTGTGAAGCGAAAGAAGCATAAATTATAAGCACTCCCCCCTCTATATATCAATGGCGGCTTGGAGACAACGAAAGAAATAAAAAAACAGCGGGTTTCGCACCGCAGTGCGATTTGAGTAATGCGGGGTGCTGTTTTCGTGAAGAACGGCGCTTGCTTTGTATCCCATATTTGTTACGATCACTATAACTAAACTATCACTGGTATCATAAGTATCATGTCTGAACGAAACGGAAACGTTTAGTTTAGTTGTCGTGGTAGACGGCGGACGAAAACTATTTATGCACCTCGGTTCCAATCGATACTGGCGTACCGCAAGCGGCCGCGTTAGCGCCTTCGTTCTTCGCCTTACACTTTAGTGTCCTAAACCAGCGGTTATCTTTAGAGGGCGATGGCACGAGGAAAACACTCAGCGACCGTCGCTGCTTGCATTCTCCGCACCAAGCTTCGTTCCTTAGTTCCGCTATTTTAGCAGTGGCCGCCTCGGCTAATATCCTCTCTTTTTTTCTTGCTTTTTCTTTCAGAGTACGCGCTACTACGATAGTAGCGCACGTGCTCCTCGTTCGCGGGTTCTCTTAGAACCCACCGAAAATGCATTAGGCTTCTTCCGGAAGCAGGAAGAAAAGTCGCAAGTATCAAGCACTCAGAGAAATTCACATCGCGTGGAAGATGCCTGGCGGGCGGCGGCTAATGCGGTAAAAGCGACGCGACGGCGCAAGACAGACAAGGTGAACAAAACTGCCAGGGACCGAGCTTGGCGGGAAAGTTTCGTCACGAATTACGGGAAAGAAGGAGATAAGAACAAAACAAAACTGTACTTAAAGGGACCCTAATGTGAAGCCGTAAGTCAGTTTCACTTAGTGTTTGTTAACTCTGCTGTCAGTAATTTCTCTATAACAGGTTCATTATTAGAAAAAAAGGAAAGAGGGAAAGCTTCATTCTGCAGTTTCCTGCTGAAACCTTTGCAGGCGATCGTCGGTGTAACGCCACAGATCTCTCAGACTTGATTTCTAACTTGGACCCAATGGATGTAGGAAAGTTTCTAGAGGTCTCCAGTTGCGTTAAGGCGCCGTGTCATTCGTTGTTAAAGATGAAAGTTATGCGAGTGTGTGTGTGTGTGTGTGTGAATGTGTAAATAACGTACGCGCGACTTCAGTTCACTTCAATTCTTAGCATAGTATACGATAGCTGGTGGGGAAGAAAGAGAGGGCGGGGGTGTGAGATGAGGTTAAGGATGAAAGAAAAGAAGACACAATGGAATGAATAAAGAGATAAAGAAAGAAAGAAAGAAAGGAAGATGACAAGGAGATAAGAAAGAAGAAAAAAACAGATATATAAATAGATAGAGACAGATAGATGAAAGACGGAAAAAGAAAATGAAGACACGGGAAAAAGGTGAAGAAGAACAAGAACTCAATCTGCGTTCGCAAGGTAGTGGCGTTTGCCAGCAAGCTACGCTGCTTACCCAGATTGCGCAGGCGTTGAACGTTGTGCAACTGGCTTGATTTACTTATCATTTCTTTTTTTTTTTTCGTGTTTTCTCTCGCACATGAGTGTTGTCTCGTGGCGGAAACGGTGCTTTGGATATTGTAAAATGGTAATTACTAAAATAAGGATGGTATTAAGTTGATGATATTTGTTATGCTATAACTGGTGATTCACCTACATGACCAAGCGCCATGGATTGACTATTGGAGTACGTTATTTTTTTAGGAGAAGCTTTCCTCAAGAATATGGCCATGTTCGTGAACTTGCATACATGTACCATCTCTCTCTATGTATGTGTGTGTGTGCGTGCGTGCGCGCGTGTGTGTGTAGGCAAAGTGGTCTGTATTTCGCATGAGAGTTGGGGCCTTTCAAACAGCATTTGATATGCTAACATTGCTTTGTGAGTAGGCACGTGCTGTTCTCCTCCATAGCCTTGTATTATGCACGTATTGTGAAATCCTCATCGTGAATCGCATCTGTGGAGGACCGCTTGGCGAGTGACTGCGTATCGCTAGAAACGAAACACCTACGCTAGCGTAGAGTTGCCGTGCGCACTTCGCAACGGACTCAAACACACACGAATAGAAAAAAAAAACAGAAAGAAACAGGGGAAAGAAAAACAAATCTACCGGTGCGCTCGTCCGACTCGTCTCTATGCGTTCGTCCATTGAAGAGCGCCCCTCAAATTGTTTATATGACTCAAACTGGCTGCAGAAATTGCGCGTACACTTCAGGCCTTCGCTTTTCACCGAACTCTGCGCTATTCAAATACGCCTGCGCGGTCTTCTATTGTTTCTGTTTCACCGAGCAGCGTTCATTCACTCGTCGACTATTGCTTCTCCCTTCTCGTGTTCAAAGGGCGGAGCAGGTTTACGAAAGTATTTTTTGTTTTTTTGAACTACGCTGCGGCGATGTTGCAGCAACCACCAAATGCAGCAGCATTGATCAGCATTGCTGTAGCAACAAGCAAGTGGAGTGCGCTCCGCCGCACGGCACGTAGTCTTTGGTACAATAAACCACGAAACCGCGCTTATTCTGACGGTGTCCTCTGTAATATAGCGCTCGCAAAGTGAGATTGGCATACCTCATTACGCAGAGAAAAATATTTTTTTTCCCTTTAGTGCAAACTTTCTTATTTTCATGATAGGGTATACTGACCAGTGACAAAGCAACTAGGACAAATGAGATAAAGACAGGGAAGTTAATAATCCTGACTAGAACGTCCAAACGTAATGAAGACTCACTGTGCGTGGCTATTATAACCAGTCGTTGCTGTGTGGAAGCATAATTAGTGCGCTCGTGTGCCCTCTCGATTTGTTATCACCGGCTCCATCCCACTGCCGCTAATTTTCACATGTTTTTCGCTGTTAACAATTATCAAAAATTATCGATATATTGGGAGTAAACATGCAATGAAGTTACATCAAATTTCTGACATTCAGGGATCTTGACTAAATAACGTGTCCGTCAAAAAGTAGAGAGAGGTGCGTAATTTTAGTGATGGGTAACCAATTTCGTAAAACCATAAGGGCTGACATTCGTCTCAGCAATAGTGTCTAGCGCAAAACAGCAAACATAACTGCGATATCACAGTGCGCTACTCTCAGCTATCTCTGATACACACACACACACGCACACACACGCGCACACGCACACGCACACACACACACACACACCGTCCGTGCACGTGCCACGAATGAAGATAGTCGCGGAACTGTCTTGCGCAATGATCGAGCGGAGACCGAAACAAAACTGTGGCGTCGCATTACTAAATTGAAATCTGCTTATGGTCACCCGAAAGTTTTTCCAGTAATACCCAGGAGGTCCAGAACAAACGACCCGTGTCTGCGAAAAAAATAAAGAAAGAAGTGCAAGGCACATCCGAGGCATTCTTCGTTCTCACGAAATTGATCATGCTCGACGATATGAAACCACCGGGAAGAAATAAACACATTTGTGAGAAACGGACCGGACGACACGGCGAAAGTTAAAGCTGCGACAGCAGTATCATTTCTTATTGTTTGAGGGCTCCGTCTCGAGGGAAAACATTTCGCCAAAGGTTGCGAACGAGAAAAAAGAAAGGTAAAGAAAGAGAGAACTTAGCGCTGGCCGTGATGACAGTTGCTTCGGATTCCGGCCACGGAAGGGCTTCACTTTCGTACATTTTGCTGCGCCACCGCCTTCGTCACTTTGATAGATTTGATCGCAACAGACTCGCAGCAGCGGCTGCGGGTGAGAAGAAAGAAGAAAAAGAAAGTTTTGTTGCGAAAAAGTTTTGCACTTTTGATCACACCTTCGCAGTGTACGCTTTAATTCAACTCGCGCTTTCGCCTTTTATTTCTCCTTGCTCTTCTCGCAACATTTTTGCGCTCTTCCCTTGCTCTTTGACTCCGACCACCTCAAGGAAAAACAGACTAACATTTTCTTGTTAGGGGAGTCAGCTGCAAGCAACACGAGAAAAAAAAAAAGAAATGCGTTTTCCCGTTCCATCATTTCAAGGCAGTGAAATGCGGTGGCGGGATTTTCTCCCTACTTCCGGCATCGTGGAGAGTTTTGTGGCTGTCAAGCGTCGGGTTTTTCGTCATTTTGGAAATCTTTATTCTTGGCGGGGATTCTGGGAAGACGAATGAGACAGTCATGGCTAAACCAAGAAAAAAAAAAAAAAAGAAAGGAAACGAAAGCCTTAGATATTCCCGACAAATAGTTTCAGTGATTTCTGGTCAGCGCAATTTTTTTTTTCTTTCCGAAAAAAGAAGGGACGATATCCGAACGACGCAGTCGTAGGCGTGCGATCTGGAAGTTTACGAAACTGAGCTTTTTCTGCCAGGGGTTGCAAGTTTCAACCGCAGAACGTGCAGGTAATAAGAGCCCATTAACGGCGGGTGCACGCAGTGTCAGTGTAAATTAGAACAATTGCAGGCTTAATTAGTTGCCTGGGGGTATTGCGTCTCCAGACCACGGTACAATTATTAGAGATGCCGTAATGGAGGGCTCCACAAATCTTGATCCCGTGGGGTTCTTTAACGTGTATTGGCACAAAACAATTCACGGGCCGCCATCGCCTCCATTGAAATGCACCCGCCGCGGCCGGGATTGGATCCCGCGTACTTCGGACAAGCAGCCGAGTGCCATGGTCATTTATAGCACCGTGTCGGGGCGTACAATTGCGGGTGCACTGTTCCAAAACGCATAACGGATGTCTTTGATCAGTAACTATATTTCCGGTCTTGATGTGCTCTGTTCATGTTATATTTTAATGTATATTGCACAGATAACTTCGTTAATCGATAAATGGCATTGCATAAATAAATAAATAAATAAATAAATAAATAAATAAATAAATAAATAAATAAATAAATAAATAAATAAATAAAGACCTTGTCGTCCGGCTCCTGCATCGGGTTACACAGCAGGGAAGAGCAGACCCGCAGATGCCCGCGACCTATTTTTTACCTACACCTTTGCCCTTGTGCTATTGGTGTGCTATTGGATGCTATATGCTGAGCGCACAACATGATGGAGATACTGAATTTGACACCCTTGTGAGTTATGTCCTGGTTAATCATAAAAGCACAGCTTCGCCGTTCCCATGGTTTTTACAGCGTTGAATTGGCTTGAGTTCTTTTCTGTCGAGCATGCTTCCTCTTTCTCCTGTTGTAAACAGCAAGTATTTAAACCAGCGGGGAATATTTTACTCCATACAGAGTTTAAGAAATGTGGTCAGTATTAAAGAAGGAGCTACTGCGAAGAACGTAAATTGGAATGAAGATCTCACGGGGATGCGTTTGACTTGCAAGCAGTCTTAGGAGAATGCAGACATGCATTGTGGAGTAGTCTGAGAAGTTATTGATACGTTTAACCAAGGTTGGCCTTGATAGGTTTACTTAGTACGCGATAGTGGCAATACAATAAATTCTTTGCTTTTCAGTTTTTCTAAAATAAAGCGATAAATATTTCTTTTTCAATTTGTTTGTTTTTCTTGCTCAGGAGCTCAACATTGACGCAAGGGTGACCGCTCTTCTTGCTGCCACGGTAAGCACTGATCCTTCTTGTGGCGCTTTTTAAGTTGCGAAGAATGTGTACATAACCTATTGAAGTTTCGTGGAACCTTTACCACTTCGGAGGTGTTACACCGAAGGAATCTATACGACTCTTTAACAGTCAGGACCCAGTTCATGAAATTTCCAGTTTTCTGTTACCGGTGCTACGTGCGTCGTTATTTCCGTGTAAACGCAGTAAACCAGCAAGTAGCAGTTACCGTGACAAGTGAAACATGAATAAACGAATTGCCCACGCGCACAACGCATGATGTGAATGCTTTTAAACGTATAGTATCTGCTGCTTTGTGGTAAACTGGAGGCTTGTTTTGAGAACTATACCAAGAAGAATTCGTTCCTTTTACGGTAGTTGAGAAGACGTTATTGCAACTAGGACAATGCATCATGAATGGTAGGTATGAATTTGCTCAGCCATGCCATTTGATTTTTTTAATAGGGATAATGATGGAGCTAGCGAAAAGAAAGAAGAACCAAGAAGTAATAAAAAAAAAAGCTGTCGCAACATTTCTCGTGGACAATGGTCTGGCAAAAATTAATCAAAATAAGTTTTCAATCAAACTTATTAGGACTACGAAAAAAAATTGTGAAATAATCTTGCGCAATTTGACCTCTATAGCTGCCTTAATTCATTCTTTAGCAGAAAAGAAACCATGGCCAATCTATTTCGTGGTGGATCTTAGCTCATTTCCGAAATTTATCTTAGAAAAATGTTTTAAACACCGAGTGCGGCTTTAGAAGCGCCACGTCGTACCTCCCTATCGTGGTACATTGATCCTTGGAGCATACAAGTAATTTTAAACCCGTAAAGCACCCTTAAGAAATTAGGACTGTTCGTTTATATTCCAGGTGCTACATTTCGATCCGTGAGCTAAGTAAGTTTCTAGCTCACGGCTAAATAATAATATTACAGAGAGCACCAGAGTTAAACCTATGCGTCGAGTCCGAAAGCGCGGTCGATAAATTTAAGCGTAGGGATTCGGCATAGTTGATCCGCGTCACGCTAATATGAAAACAAGACGTGCGTTACAAAGGGCCGCTTGTTTGCTTTGTTCCCTAAGCTTCGCGATTTAATTTTTGCGAGACAAGAAGTACACGACTGTTTCAAGGTGCGCGGCAGCATTTTGTCGTTTTTATTTTCTTTTTGATAGCAGTCTTACGAACGGTAGCGCTTGAATGTCATTGCAAATTCGCGAGGATGGCTATCACATTCGCGCTTAATATCTGCAAAATGACGACATATCCAGAACTGCGTATTCAAGAGTGTTCGAGACCATGCGTGGGAAACAAAAAAAGAAGTGTTCGGGCGTATAGGAGGAAGCCAATAAAGTGGTTCAATGGCCTCTTCAGAAATGCAACTACATTAAGGAGCAATAAGCCGAATCCACGAAAAATTGTGCTCCTAAGGGTGCCTTTCCGTTGGCAGGCTGCTTTCATGTGCTCACAATCTTGAATGGCTGAAATTTGTTCTTGCGGACGAGCTAAGCATGATAATGTCATTTTAACTAAGCGTCGAAAATTTGACAATGTCAGTGTTTCGCTGGTGACAGCGAGGTCGCCAAGGTGGTTCTTGCTGCAGCTGCCGCATTCCAGTGGACGAGAATGCAGCAGATCGCGTTAACGTTCATCACAAATTCCTTAATTTGTGATGTAATTATTAATTACTTCACAAACGGAACGGGATGTCTTGATGTCAGCACACCACCGAAGATGGGGCACTACATGACGTTCTTTCGAATAAAAAAAGGCATTAAACCAAAAAGCAACCCAGATAAAATTTATGTCCATGTTCAAACGTATATATTTCAATTGAACCCATACATAATATGTGAGCCCAACGACTCCGCAGGAACACATCTATAAAACATTTGAAGAGACCGCAAAACTTACCTGTTATTCCAGTACACAAAAATAACAACAACAAAATAGAAAAAAAAGGCAATCAGTAGATACGGCGGCAACACTAACGTATACTGTAAGAAGCAAACATTCCCATTTACTGAAGAAAAACAAGGTGTTTAATGTTAAGTCTGATACATAAGGTGCTAGGCGAAATTTCACTAAGACGGAGTTATGTGGCGTTGCCTTAGTTTTCACCGAGTCTCGCCCTGAGTACAGTTTCTTATGAACTTCATAAATCCAAATTATATGTAACAGCGCATACATCCACACACGTTCCCTCTTTCCGTCTACAGAACAAAAACACAGGTGAAAACATAACGCCATCTGTTCAACGACATGCACCTTGTACGCCTGGGCCCAGCATACCCAGCAGGCCCAGCATACCCAGCAGAATGAGCTTGTCAAGAAACAGCACATCCCAGGCAACCACCGCAACATGTGCTTCCGTTTTCACCGTAAATAGGTTACGATATAAACCAGCGATGCCCAACCGTTACAAGTGAAGTGACTCTTTCTTCATCGTCCCCGTCGTTTCCGCCGATCACTTGTTTCAGAGCACTGCCGAGCGGGGTCTGCGATCCGTCAGGGACCGTCGACGGCGCAGCCCGATGCAGCCGACAGTTGGATGCTAGTAGCATCGGATGCTCAAGATAGAAGGAAAAAAAAAAAGGGGGGGGGGGGGGGAGGAGTGCGAGCGACTCACCGAAAGGTTGCTCCTTGGTTGCCGGAGCCTGAATGAGACCTCTGGCTCGTCGGTGCAGGAGCGACACGTTCCCGGACGACGTCGTAGTCACTGCCGCCGCTGCCAGGAACGACAACGTGAGCAGACACGGGGAACACAGAGGTCGCATTGAGAACGACGGCGTCACGACATCCATAAGTGCCGTCACCGCCACCCGCGAGTGCTGGACGTGTCAAACTACTAAAAGCAATCACGGAGTCGCCGCAGCGAAGTACATCGTAGTCATCGTCGTTATCATCACCTTCAACCGCCGATCTTGCAGTCTACATCACGGGAACATTGCGCGCGCGAAGAGGAACAAACTTTTCCAACTACGTTCAAACTTTCTGAACGCCAAAGTGTCGTCGTCTAAGCCAGCATCGCAACGCAGAAGTTGTTTCACAGTCGTTATTTCCGTTTCACAATCCGACGGCACTAGTTTCAGATGCTGGCAGCAGAAAAAAAAAGAAAAAAAAAACAGTTGCCGGTCGACAGTGGACTCCTAGTTGAAGTTGCGGGTTCCAGCGAAGGTTCGTCGCTGCCGGCTGTAAAATCGAGCGCGAGGAGGCCAGGCGAAAGCGTCTGCTGACCTGCCGAACTGACTGCTGTGCGGCGCGCTCTCGCGCGCGCGACACTTGCCCGCGACGGCGAAATATTCCGGCGGCGCGTCGTGGGTGCGCTCCGGGGCTCTTCGCGTTGTCTTCTCCCGCTCTGTGCTGCTGTGCGACCGACGGCGCTCGCGCATCGGCGCTCGGGCCCCGCAACTCCCCCTTACCTCCCACCCTTCCTCCCTTACCGATCGATGCTTGAGCCGCAACGCGGCGAACGGCCGCCGCTGCCTCCGAGGCGCCACGGTCCCGCCACTGGCAACCGAAACCTTTTCTTCTTGCCTTCATCCAGGAGCCGGCAACGATGGCAAAAAGCAGGGGGAGGGGTTGCTGTTTGTCTTAATGCCTCTGCCTCGCGAGCCCGGAACGCGTCACGGGCTCTCGACTCCCCCCCCTCTCTCACCCACCTTCAACTCCCTGTCTGCCCTAGATGGCGGTCTGCCCCAGGGGCCGAGCCGGTGGGGCATTAGTTATCCCTAAGTGTCCTAATCCCCAGTCGGATCAGGCAGTTTGGGGGGTGAGAGAGGGAACGCATCGACAAGAGCGACTAATGGACGCGTGCTACGAGCACGCTGCGGCCGGCCTCGCCCTCGACCCCTTTCTCTGCACCGTGCACCCTTTGGCTGTCGTGCGGATTTACTGAATGCGATTGTTTGGCAATACGCCCGGCCGCCTTTCTTCCGGGCAACGCCTCAAAGGTCGTCCCTTATCTCTTCTTGTCGGCAGAGGTTCGGACGAACTGGCCGTTGACCGGCGACTCGTTTATGAGCCTGCCGATGAGCGCTTAGGTAATACTGTTCAAGGTTGAGAGCGCCGAATGTACAGCGATAGAAGGCTTCTGATATCACGACCGAACGCGTTTAAAAAGCAAGGTGAAGGAACTGTGTCGGGTGGCGCAGTGAAAAATTAGGCTGGAAAAGTGGCGTCTTTGTAAGGATGTTGATGGATGCGAACGCCGTCGCCATTGTACGACAGCTTTCTTCGAACCATATGATTTACAAGTGGGATACGTGGAGGATGTGCCTTATTTGCAATGGACATAGCAAGAAGGGGAAAGTTCACTGATGCCTTCAACACAGAGGTCAAACTGATCTTTTCTTCATGTATGCGGTGTTGTGCTGCTTTACTGGCTTGGTGTCGTATTACTGAGGACCTATACAGCGCAACTGAACTAGCGACATGACATTTGCGAGGTCTTCACTGTTTATTTATTCGCTGTACAATAATCTATTACTTCCGTATTCTTCTATGGATTACCTGTCACCGTGCTGTACTGTGGGAAAATGCAGCCAAGAATTCAGAGAGATCACAATCGGTACAACGACAAGCAGCAACGTATTGGTTAATTAGGCTTTTGGGGGCATGCTAGCAAAGTTTCCCTAGTGCAACGACAATCCTCAATGAGTCGTCCCTAGTAGAATTAGTCCTCAGCGATGCGGATTGCTGTGCCATATGCTCTTGCCCCTGAACGAATCGAATGATTAAATTGTGAAAGTTGTACCTATGCACGGACGCTGAACATCCATGGTAACGTACTTCAAGATAATCAACCATGCTCAAGAATTTTGTATACTCCCGATAGTCACGGTGGAAGACACTGCTTTGGATAGATGAGCTAGTACTGACCGCGAAATCATATTAAACATAGCGCCTATATTGAATGAATGAATGAATGAATGAATGAATGAATGAATGAATGAATGAATGAATGAATGAATGAATGAACAGATTTAATTTCAGAAAGATATAGAGAAAAACACTTCGTCCACTGGTAACCACAAACAATGACATAAGGTACTTTTATGATGACAGTAACTCCAAACGAAGTTGATGGGTACGTGTACTACGGGTTTTGACGAGAATGCCGATAAGTTATTCTGTATGAGAGCTGGTGGCAGCGTCTTGCAACAATTACTTTATTTCTTGAAATATAGGGGTGTTTCGGAAAATCTGTCCGGGGTAATTATAAATACAGAAAAGCGTATATCATCACACTTTTTGTAGAAGTGCTTTGTTCATGGTGGCACTCACTGCAAAATGTGTAGGAGGGAAAAAGGGAAATATCTGAATAGTCGTTAACATGAATAAATTAATTAACCTTTAAACTAGGACAGCTCGACGCTCAAATTTAGCCGAAGAATAGAATTTATTTATACAGGCAATCCATTTTCATCATACGATTTGCAAAATGGCGACGCTGTCAGTTTCTACAGATCTATGAAATCCGGCTGATTGGAGAGAGGAAAGAACTGATTCATTGGTCAACGAGCACAGCTCCCGCTACCTGCTTTGTAGAGACCCACGTGACATAGTTGATCCCCTAACATTGCCGAGTGTCTACGAACATACGCTGTGGCGCCGCTGTCGATTGGCTGGCAGGCGTGGTCAGGCGCAACTTCGAAACGATAAAAATCGCCGCCTGTTAACGACGCTTACACACGTCGCTCAGCAACAGGAAAGGAACAACTGTGCCACGCAGGTCGCTACCGAGGATAGCGGCAATTGCGCTCTTTCACCACTCAGTTTCGGTTTCTTTGGCGAAATTAAACGGATGTGATAAATATGTAGAAATCAGCAGCGTCGCCGTTTTGCGAATATTATAACGAAAACGGATTCCCTGCATAAATAAGGCCTATTACTCGGTCACGTTGGAGCGTCCAACTTACGAGTTTAGAAGTTGATTAGTCTAGTTTTGTTCACGACTGTTTAGGTTTTCACTCGTGTGCATTTTACACTGCGTGATACCATGATCAAAACATTCCCGCGAAATGTGCGCAGTTATCTGCATTTCTTTACTTATGTCTCTGGACGAACGGTCTGGAACACTAGGTATAATGCCTTGCTTATTAGCGACGAATAACTGTTAAAATGAACTTTCATGCAATGAAGACTGTTCCGTAGTGGCGTCAGTATTTTTGGAAGATATGCCAATTTCACCTGATGCACCTCACATATTCAAAGGTACATTGATAAATCTGTGCGCTATAGCAACTTTCTACATTGCACTTGCATTGCCCTTCATTCATGAATCTTCCGAATTGACCGACATGATCATTTTGCGTGATAGCGGAATATAATTCACAACACTTTCATTACATGCCACGAAGTTGACGCTATGTTTCGCGGTGTACCTTTGCTTGGACTTCGCACCTGCATTCACCTGACGGCAGATTAAAAAAAAAAAGCTTTTGGGAGGCTTAAAAACACAATTCTTACTTCAGGTCACTAGCCGACGCACTTTGTGCAGCGGCTAATTTAACACATATATGGGATAGCAGCGACCTTTTTTCTCGCATAAGGGTTGTCGCAAATAAATTCTTCGCAGCGGGACCAATATCCTTGACTGACTTCAGCGTTTCTTCCTGCCACATATCTTAAAATATCGCTTGGGGAATCTGAAGATTTTGAGTGATTAGCTTGTCTTGTGAAACTAGTCTAAACAGAGTGAACATAGATATTTTGGGCGCATTCTTAACGGGAAACTGCGACAATTTTTGAACAATGCAAAGAACAGTGCCGATCAGTTGTGGAGGCTGCTTTGAACGTGCGAGCTAAATAATATAGCACAGCATGCACCAGGGAATTCGTAATATAGTTTCAAACGCAGGTTGAAAGCACTTGCTCTTATTTTAACCTGTGAGGTCACATGAGGTACCAACTAAGCTGCTTGAGGCAGAAAAATCAATGGCTGATTTCATGAGCGTGGAAAGATCGTCTTTTTATGCTTTATTTCTGCGCTTTGGGTTCAACAAATCTAGAAAATGTGCGTACCTCTCTTAAAGGATGACAAAAAGAAATCAAGCGACGATATCGGTGTCCTCAATGATGTTATTAGTTGAAAGGATATTCTTTGTGCGAGTAAATTTTCCAGGAAGCCAATGACCCCTGTAGAGTTTTGCACGAGAAAGCGATCGTCAGCGTTTATAACGCCGATCTTTCCTTGAAAAAAAATGGGGCCACAAAATTTTGTTAGGCACCCTTTTCTGATACTATTGCCCTGAGGGTTTTGATTCTTAAAAAAGGCAGGTGCTTACGTCGTACAGTTATTTCAACAAAGTAGTTATTTAAATTCTCAGAAAGTGGAGGCTCCGCTATGAACGATGTTACGTCACATGTTGAAGCATTTATTTACTGCAGCCCCAACTTTTTTCTTTGATGCCTTTCTGAAGGAAGAGATAGTCACCTGTACTCATAATCTGACGGAAAACTATGCGGTTGTTTGGCAGCATGCAGTTCATGAAAACTAATAAACGCAAGTGACCGAGGACAGCACCCTGTCGTACACCGAACGATACATGAGTTAACGAGCTAAAAAAATTTAGTTGCGATAGTAAGCTGCTGATGATTTGAAAGGAAGTTAGCGACCAATGATCAAGTTAGTCAGTTTAATTTAAAAGTCTAAAGTTTTGTCATTAAGGGATCATGTGCGACAAGATCAAGCGTTTTCGAAAACCCAGACAAAAAGTAATTGGCTTGTTCGGCATTGTAGGACATAGTGCGGATATCCAACCAAAATTAAACTGATTCACACGATAGGCGCTTCATAAAATCATGCCTATTGTAAAAAAAAAAAAAAATTGGTCAGTTTCAGTGTGCCTTTAAATCTTCGAAACGTTAATATGATTCGGTAACTTGCAGGAAATGCCTATGCAAAATGAGTACATGGAGCATATAGAGTTCGCAAGTACTGTGCCGATTTCCAGGAGGACCCGACACTATACTGCTTTAAACCAGAGTGAAAAATGGGGCGCGTTGGCTACAAGAGTATCTGCGCGGGCGACCTTCGTCGTACCAACAGCCTTCATCGTAGGTGACCGTGTTTTGAGAAATGACGTTTTTCTCTCAGTAGCTAGGCACTGTGATTCATTGTTTTAAAAGTTGACGTAGTGGTAACCTAGAAAATTATACGAAAACTGAGCGATCAGCGCCGATTCTTCTTGTTTGAAAGTTTGGTGGCAGTGGTGAAATCGAGCACTGAGGAGCACTGCACTGTTTACTAATTCTTATCCGGTTGATTGATTCATTGCTTGATAGATAGATAGATAGATAGATAGATAGATAGATAGATAGATAGATAGATAGATAGATAGATAGATAGATAGATAGATAGATAGATAGATTGATTGATTGATTGATTGATTGATTGATTGATTGATTGATTGATTGATTGAGTGAGTGAGTGAGTGAGTGAGTGAGTGAGTGAGTACGAAAAGCCATCAATTCTGACAACGCCGCCATGGAAACTACCCTCTTGGGCCATAGTCACGACTGTACCGGGCATCAAGACTAAAAGTAACACGCCAGCTCCAGCACTGAAATATTTCGTCCTGGAGCATATTAACGCCAACTACAGATCCTGCCGCCACATTTACACTGATGGCTCTGTTACGGATACATCATCGGCAATAGGTCTGTGGATCCCGTCGGCAAACATGTCAATTTCTGCCACCTTGGGTCACCGCACATCTGCCACAGCTACTGAGCTGGCTGCGCTGCGGAGAGCGCTTATTTACATCGTAGCTCAGACACCTGATTTCTGGGTAACCTTCTCTGATTCGCGAGCGGCGCTGCAGTCCCTGAAGTCACCACGAGCCCAAGAACAACTAGTTTTGGACATCAAGCGGCTAGGCAATAATGCTCATGAACTTAATCACCGCGTTGTATTCCAGTGGTTACCAGCCCACTGCGGAATACAAGGAAACGTTCGGGCCGACAGTGCTGCCAGAACAGCCCATGGAACTAAAACACCACTAACAGCCATACCCCTTTCAAGAAAAGATGCGGCGAATATGGTATCGACATTTGCCTGGAATCAGCAGCGACACTTCTGGTGTGATCCAGGACATCAGTATGGACCACTACATGCCATTGACCCAGCCTGTAGCTTCCACGTACCACAAGGTTTAGCCAGGCGAGATGAAGCGTGCCTTCACCGATTAAGACTTAATGTAGCATACACGAGAGATTATAAGCACAAAATACAACAGTCTGATTCTCCATTGTGCTCCACATGCAACACACGAGAGGACATTGAACACGTCCTGTGCAACTGCCAGCGCTACGAGTCGGATAGAAAGACTCTGAAGGCAGCGCTTCACTTGCCACACGGTACGACCTTGGAGCTGCGGCATCTCCTAGGCCCGTGGCAAGACAGCGCCTGCGCACTACGTAGCACCAAGGCGCTGATAGCGTTTCTACGGGCAACATGCCTCAATGAAACGCTGTAAACTGAGTTATAGTGTATATATGTATATATGAGTGTGTGAGTAAGTGTGACCGTATGTACGTGTTATGTTAGATGTGATCACTGTAAATATCATAATCACCGCAATGTACCTGGAGTAGCAAGCCAGGCCATTAACCAGGCTAACATCTCCGGTTCATCAATAAAGTGTTCTCTCTCTTCTCTCTCTCTATGTTAATAAATTGAATCAGAACCACCTTGGTTAATTAAGCATGAAATTCCGTGTTGCTTTATGCATCAGAAGTGCCAATTTATCAAGATTAACATTACACTGGTATTGCATAAAAATGGCCAACCAAGAACCCAACAACTGAGCATTAAAAAAAAAAAAGAAATAACCTGTCACTTGTGTCTTGTACAGTGCATGCACGAGCTGATAACTCACCATATTCTTACTAAACGCTATTCATCAAAACGTAGCGCAAATAATCGGGGCCTTATGAACTTCTGTACTTTCGATCCTTAAAATCTTTTCGCAGACCTCACTTTCATATTTTTATTGCCTTCTTAAAACTTCATACTAGCTTTGAGCATGAATATCTTTAGGTTGGAAAAAATAAAGTGCGCACAATGATATAATGAAATTCGAGATGACGCGTTGCAGTCGAGTCTACAGAGTACCAAAAAGAATAATTTCATGCACAATGCCCAACTAATTTTAGTCTCGCCACCGTCAGAGAACACCGAGAAGTTACAAGAGAAGAATCTCAAAGACATTTCTTTTTTTGTTACGCGATATCGGCGTGTCAAGAAGGCAAGAACAGCGAAGCTCTCTTAAACGCCCGAAGCGTCGCGCTCGCTGCGCACGTAGCGAAGCCTAAGGCAATATTATTAAACGAGGACGATGACAGTTTGAAACTCCTTGACACGTTAAACATGGCTTCCTCCCCCTCAAGGATGAAATCCACCGTTGGCGCCGCCGCTTATCGAGCTTCTTAAAGACGGGCACTACACGCCAGCGCACGAGAAACAAAAGAGCAGGAAGTGTTGAGATTTTGAAATAAATTTCTCCCCGGAGCGAGATCGGAAATCCCGGCGCCAGCGACGGACGTTGACGAGGCGGCGGAGGTCCTTGCGCGACACTCTTGCGCCAGCAATGTTACGTTCGGTGGAAACGGTGGCCGGCCGCCGCGGCGCGAGCGGAAAATCACGAGGTGCCGCCGCTGCCTATATGAAACAGGCGCGCGCGCGTGCGTGCGATGAAGATATGGCTTTGAGAAAACCGCACGGTTGGCCGCGCCGCTCAAGCCATCATCGCGAGGAAGTGCGGCAGCTCATTTTGCAAGACGAATGACGCGCCTGCCCGCAAGGCACGGTGGGCTTTCTTCGAGAGAATTTCTACCGGAGCGCGCGCTAGCAAAACGCGGCCGTTTCTGCCGTACGACGTGCAAATGAGATTTCCCCTGCTCGAATTCCAGCTGCACCTGCCGATGACAGTGAAGAATTTCTCGCACTCGACAGTCTTATTGGCTCCTCTGTGCTGGTGTCTCGCGCGTTAAGCGATAGGAGGGACTGCGTGATAGGGCGAGGTAGCGAGGAGGTGGTGCTGCGACGAGCGCGAACGAAATTTGCGTGAGAATCGCGTCTCGGGAGCGACGGAGCTGTTACGTACGAGCCGTGCTCGTGTGTCACCAGTGCTTGGCGGTGAAGCTAGCCTCGGGGGTTTCGAGCCGGGGGGTGGGGGGTGGGGGGTGGGGGGTGGGAGGAGAACGTGAGACACGAGATAGACGGAGCGTTCGTATAAACCGTCCATCTGCGCAGCCCGGGGGCGTCAATTCGTAACGTAACCCGTTAGTACAAAGTATATGCCTGCTGCTGTGAGCTGGTTGAATTGTTAATGTCTGCCCAAATGGTTGATACTTAATTGATCCCTGATGACCTATCGTATGACACTTCGGGAAGCCTCAGTTAAAGCTTATGAAGAAAGATAATCTTGGTAACGAATATGAAGGACAGGGACTGCGAGACTTTATTGTGGGTGGAGTTTGAGAATTTCGTTGAATCAATATATGTGAGTGAGTGAGTGAGTGAGTGAGTGAGTGAGTGAGTGAGTGAGTGAGTGAGTGAGTGAGTGAGTGAGTGAGTGAGTGAGTGAGTGAGTGACAGCACCAGCTTGGGCATCATGGCCTAACGAAACTTCCGCCAAAAGAAATGCTGTAGGTTTTTCTTTAGGAAGTAGAAAAGTATATAGAGTGCGAGCAAAACAATCATCGCTCATCTTCTTCACTTATACATAATCATCATCACGGTGAGCGCCATCTTCGTTCTGCGCGAGGCTCGGCCAAATAAAGGCTTCGAGGCAGCAGCTGTGCTGCTGCCTTACAAGTGAAACAATTCCTTCAGTGGGGTTATTAACAAAGCAAAAAGAAAACAGGGGTTGAATAAGGAAATGTTTAGATAGCCGGAGATGACACGTAGGGATGAAGCTGTTGGGAAGTGGGATGGCTCTGATGTAACAAAAACGTTAGTTACATTGCATGGTGGCAGTTACCACAAGATTGTTTTTCACTTACGGGCACGCACGTGATCAGTGTGAAAGATGAGTAAAAAGTAATAAGTGAGTGATTAGGACAGGGAGATACTCAGCTCGAAGGCTGATATATACTGTACTGCACTAACATAAACCGGGCGATCTGTATGCGTGACGTTATGTAATCGTAACCCAATTATTATACCTGTATACTGCAACTTCGTAAAGGAATGGTGTCCTTTCCTCGTTCGATAAAAGATAAGAAACAAGCTCGTTTGTGCACTAAATTTTCATAATCAAATGCGCTGCTGCAGCAGGCTTGGTTAATGAAGATCCCTTGAATGTCCAGGTTTCCTTGTTACAGTTGCAGTGAGGAAAGGACGTCCACGCCAAAGTTTCAACTTCTCGTCCAATACAATCTGGCAGGCAGCGCGCGAGAGTCGATAACAAAGCCGAGTTGTTGCAGAGTTGTGAGTGGCTGGTCAATATGTATTCAAATGCGAAAATATAATGCGGCCTTGTTATGAGCGTTCTCTCATAGGCGAAAACAAATCACCTGTCAGTAATCAAACAAACAATAAAGAAAGAGGGGAAAAGACAAAAACAAGCTACTTTCCGACACACCGGAGCAGGACACGTTATAGTGACTGTGCGACGGAGTTATCTAACTTCACCGAGGGCTTGAAGAAAATTCTTCCCAATGTGCTTGCAGCACAAGCGTTACCCTTAACACCACTGATCTCTGTTTACAGAAATAACGTACTGTATAAATCCTGAAGGACGAAGAGCTTACGATCACTACGGGAGAAAAGAAAGGCTCATATTAAGCATTTATTTCGTGTTAGTCCTCTAATTTCGGTTGAACTACTATGCTGCGAGCATTTCTGTTTTTGCCTTTGGCCAGCCGGTTACCCTAATGATGTTACAAGTTATTCCGTGCACTGAGTAACGCGTCGTAGCGAACATGGAAATGCACCAGCAAGGTGAGGAAGGCGATGATCACAGCAGCGCTCGTTTTGTTTTCGTACTCTTCGCTACAGTTGTTTCACCTTGTAATACGTCCAGAAAAATGTGCTCTTGGCGCGATAGCGTTGTAAAGCTTGTGTCACAGGAAATGTTTAGAAAAAATATGTGAGCGATTTAGTACATCGTACTCTACTATGGGAGAGATCCGTAGAGCCGTCCCTGTGAAGCTAAATTGCATTGCTGAATTGCGTGTTTAAATTGCGGTGTCTAGCGGACATAATCATCTCGAGCTACCGCTGCTGTCGTAGCAGGCCGGAGCACACCACGCGCGGCCCTCCACCTCGGCGCAGGTACATCACCTGAACAAAACTTAACTTCTCAAAGTAAAATCCTTCAGAAGAAACGTAGAACTACGAGTTTACTAAAACATGCACGCACGAAAGTTGGGACTATAATTCTGTTACGAGAATACTGTTGCTTCTGTTACGAGTAAACTTAATTATGTTACGACGAAACTCAAACAAATCGAGGGCTTTATAGAGAAGGCGCCAACGTGAAGCCTGTGTACGTGACATTTGCATAGGTGTAAAAAACCTTCCACTGCTCGCGGATGCCTACAGGAAGAGTTTCGCGTCAGTGCTAGGGAGAAATACGCAAAACCACCATTGCACCTCACACTTGTGCGATGAATTAGGTACCGTGCTTTGGTGCCGGGCGCACCGCGGAGCCTCGTTCATCGGCGAGTATTGATGGGGCATCTATGTCATCTCACACCCTACCACGATGGAGGCCACGCAAAACGAAAACATACTGCGAACTAATAATAAATGAATGTTGTGCCGTGACACCTACGCGGTTATGTGACTCAAGAGCATGGCAAGCGAAATAGAATTGCGATGCGAACTGGACACTATAATTCTATCGCGTTCCACACCTAAAGGCGAAGCTTAGGCTTCCCCTCAATTTTCGCTTTCTCTTGACTGCTGTTGTCCCCGTAACAGTAAGCCCAGTTTCACGATTGGCTGAATCATTCCCTTACGAAGATTGTTATCATAACACAAGAATAATACTCCTTGCTTTCAGTGGTTGCTTAATACGACCGAGAGAGATCAAAAGTGGGGCATACTTCAGCGCTGTTTTCTATTGTTGTATGGCGGGATCAATGAATGAACAGCACAGCTGCAGTGCTAATTCGCTAACCCCAACACAAGTCAAACATAGGACCCTCAGTGGAGCGTGGAGCTGTGTCAACTAAAAACGTCTACATTGTTGCTAGTAAGAAAAAATAATCAGCCAGTCACGATTCTCAACATATAAATTGGGAACAGCCAACGGGAAACCACGCTTACGAACAATGACAACACTGCGAAAGCGGCCATGCTGCGTAACGCTACTTTAAAGAAAAAATGTCATTCTATTACCAGGAATTCAAGGGGCATAGGATTTGGAAAATGCCACTCCTCGCCGCAAACAGCCCGACGTGGTCTGTTAGTACCGTGACGGATTCGGGCACTCTGTAGCGATCATCGTTGCCGAGCTTATGTGGCCGCCGGCCGAGACCACAGACTGAGCTTCACGATTATGAGTAACGAAACAAAAACGTAGTACCTCTCTCACTCTAGTGAAGGTAGACGAAAAGGCAGTTTAACAACAGCTACGCGTTCTACATCGCAACAACCGCACACGTAAGTAATAAGGCGGTAAAACTCGCGATTTGACACTAACGAGTTTCACACCTCAGCTCCGCTTCCCGAAAAATCCCTAAGCAAAATGATGGAAACATTGATTGATTGATTGGTTGATTGATTGATTGATTTGTGGGGCTTAACGTGCAAACATTGACAGAGCTGACCGAACGTCTATGTATTGTTTACCGTGTCGCAGTGCCAACTCGGGGAAGTCACGTGGCATCACGAAAGGCATCGCCCCGCCACGGTGGTCTAGTGGCTACGAAACTCGGCTGCTGATCCGAGGCTCGCGGGATCGAATCCCGGCCGCTGCGGCTGCATTTCGATGGAAGCGAGATGTTAAGGCCCGTGTGCTGTGCGATGTCAGTGCACGTTATAGAACACCAGACGCTAAAAATTTCCGGAGCCCTTCGCTACGGCGTCTCATAATCACAGCTGGTTTTGGGACGTAAAACCTTGTACATAATCAATCAGCCAATGGTATCAATGCCGCACTTAACCAAAGGTTTTAGAGAACACAAAGTGAGGGGGGCTGTCAACGTCCACGAAAAGTATTTTGCCTTATGTTGTCAAAACATGGCCTCTGCCTCCCGGCCGTGACTTCGGAAGATCCTCAATATCGGCTCGGCGAAGTAAGAAACACGGCGCCTCATCCCACGTCTATGCGAATACGTGCTACAGAGCATGAAATGGCGAAGCCGCTCGCAATAGTGCGAGCTCACCGTCGTATAAACGCGAGGGTTCAGGCTGGTGGGCCATCGCCTCTCCTTGATAAGGCGGCACACGCCGTAACGTTCCCGGCGCGCGCATGATGCCGTTGCTGCGCTCTCCGGCTCATCAATCACTGCCGTCACGAACATAGGCTCGCGGATTCGGGAAGACAACGGGGCTAGCGAATAGCCGCGGAGGGTGCAACAACTCCTCGTGCGCTGATGCTGTTGGCTCGTTTCGGAAGTGGTATCTCGTCAGTTTGTTTACCGAGATTCCGATACCGTAAGCACGCTTAAGTACCAAAGTAGTACCCGCGGTACTTTGGTACTTAAGCACTCGTATGGTGTTGTTACCCACTTTATCGTATTATATTTTGCTAAGGTAGTATTCGCTTTATTAGGCTGCCGGGAACCGTCAGGCAGGGCTGAGAGATTTTTGTAGGGAACAAAAATGAAACGCTTATGGTTTGCTAGTAATGATTCTGCCCCTGCTGGGGAACTACATTCGATAGAGTAAAACTGATAGGTGCGTGTTCATTCACTAAAATTTGCATGCGAGTAAGGCACCGATATTACTTAGAACTGTAGTTGTCATGGAAAAGAACTTCTGGCGTAGTTCGCTTGAAATACCTGATCAATTCCAGAGGTATCCTAGAAGACTATGGTTTTACGAAGCTAAATTGCGTGAGTATTTTTAATGCATGAGTATTAAGGAGAATAATCTATTTTGAACTCTTATAACACGTACATACATCAGTTCGTTTAAGAAGTGAAAGAGCATTTATGTTTTTGCTTATTCCCGATACAATAATTCATTACCACACCCCCAAGCACTGTCACAACGATCAAGAATAAGGGCACATCAGAAACGTTCACTTACAGTTTCAACAACAATATACGACGCAACTACTGAAAAGTTATGTTGAGCTAACCAAATCCCAACTAGGATTTAGATTATTTTACTGACAAGAAAAAATATTTCCTCATTAAGCATTATGAGGGAGCGTTGTTGAAAGGCGGATAATGATTTTCTATGATTGCGTGCGCTGTAATTTTGCCAATAATTTTCACTGCAAACGAATGAAATCGCATTCATCAAGTGTTCTTTATCTTTTTTTCTTTTTGCCGTCGCGGTTGCCTTGGTGACAGAAAAACTACGAACATAAAGCAGCTTTTCGAACATCTGTACTGTGCTGCCTGTCTCAAAATATGATGCTTATATAAAGCCGGTATGCATTATGGTGAAACTAGGCAAAAGTTATATATTTCGTGTCTAATGTTAAAGGGTACCTCATTTCATGGTATTGTAATATAGATAAATACGTATTGAGAGATGCGAGATGGCAGTGTGGCAGTTTCTCAAGAGAGGTAGAGAGAGAGGAAGAAATGAAGAGGAAAGGCAGGGAAGTTAGTCAAGCACCTGCGAAGCAGGCAACTCGAAAACCGGAGAGGGGGAGATGAGAATATAACGTAGAGCAAAGAAGAGCAGGAACAAAAAAAAAATGGCCGCGTATCTGCGTGCTTCGCTGAAAATGTCGTCGAAAGACGATAGTCTTCTGCTCGGCCCTACTACGCTGCGTGAGATATGGATGCCATCTGGTAGCGCCGTCCGGAAACATGAGTTTGTGCAGAATCCCTGGGCAACTGCCAGGTGGCAGCACCAAATCGTCGGCAGAGGCCTTTTTTCGTGCATAGCGTCGCATTTTTAGCGTAGCAGAAACACTAGGGTCTTTAGAATTACGCATCTATGTATTTTATAGCAAAGGAACACACCACCTAATACTTACGCATTGATGTTGCGCCTCAGATGTGCGTAATATTTGCTTTTTGATCGGAAATTTTCACAATATGAACGCAGCTACCAGTTCAAGATGGCTGGGCGTTAGGCGTGTGCTTAAACTTCAGCCGGATGGCTGAATCGTGTGAAACCACAGAAACAGAAAGACATACCAAAATTTCTGCGTTCAAGTATCCCAAGAAAGAATAAAAGATATGAGACGACAGTTGGCGAAAAGTCATGCACAAAGCGACTTGAGCCTGCAGGAGCGCGCCGGCCAAGGATCCAGGATCTTCTCTACAGTTCGCGGCAGTTCCGCAAGATCACGGCAAGCTTTCCTGATGAGATTCAGTAACGACGGCACGTCATTCATTAATATTTATTGAGAGATAGTGCCTCCTTTATAGAATACTGGAATTCTTTCAATTTCAGTGGTAACAAAATTACGTTTTCCCGTACATTCAAGTTACCCCCCGAGCTACCATGCGCGTAGGCGGTAGTTAAGTAGCAGTTTGCACTTTTTCGGACGAATTACGCTTCGAAAAATTCAATTTCGCTCGCAAAGTACCTGCGGCATGGCGGAACGCCTGCACGGCCGGGTGCTCCGAGTTGCTGCGGCGGTTGTTCGAAAAGATAATTTCCGCCGTGAACGCTTACGCCGGCACCGACGCTGGACTTCCTGCCACACGAGCTCGTTGACGCTAAACTCCCTAATATTTTTTCCGTAGAAAAGATGTAGGGACTTTAGTTGACGCTATTGCGTTAATACACAAATACAAATGGCATGAAGATGACGCAGTGCATACACACATACACATGTTCTGAGTCCTGAACAGGCAGGCGAGTTCTCGACTAAGTCGAACACACGCGGAGATGAGAAAAGTCAAACGAGGACCCAGAGAAGGCAGTTAAAGGGCGGCTTCATTGTATAGGGTGGACCACATTGTTTTACGCAATTGGTTCACGCTTATTTATTGGGTCGTTGCTACGTGCTATAATGTGCGCAAGAAACTGCCGTAATTGCGTTTGAAACGTTACGTGCAGCGCTGCGAGATGAAAGTCGGTAAATTTTATACATTTCGCACATTTACGGCACTTAATCATAAGAGTTACTGAACATGCCGTTTACCAAGCCACAGAGCTGGTAATAGCATCGCCAGGGTCCAGCCGACGTTACGTAACCTGGTTAGCATGCTGGCATGCTGGTAATACTGAACACTCTTTCTTTTTATTTTGTAAGCCGAGAAAGACCGCACGGTGCTTGAAAGGAGCTATTATTTAGCTAGGGCGTTGTTGCGCAAAATTGAGTGAGGCTATGTTGCGTGAAATGCTAGTTTTTAAGCGAACGAAAGGAGATCGTGAGACCTGTTTTTACGGCGTGAGCTGTTGTGGGCTCGCTGCAATGGACAGATAATTGGTGTCGATAGTGTCCGCCGCCGCCGGTGTCAGTAATCGCTCTCAGCTTAGATGAGAATAAAGAAACTCCACACCTGTGCACATTCGAACCCAGTCCAATAGGAGCGGTGCCAGTACACCCCCGGCTGACTCTCGCCGCTTGGTAGAGCATCTTGCATTCTTAGCCATGGATCTGATATGGTAGGATTGGTGCTTCGGAGGAACACGTTTTTCAGTCACGGCATGTAGCGTCATTGATGAAGACGAGAAAAACAAAGGGGGAGGAGGAGGGAGGAAAGGACGTAGATAAGGCAGACGATGGCGATGTAGAAGAAGAGTAAGAAGACGCGGTAGACTACAAAGAAAAGGAGGAAGAAAAGGGGGGACATGACTACTAGTGAAGAAAACGGTGAAGTGAGGGGGACTAAGGAACGACGACGAGTAGGACGACGAAGAACTCGAGTAATAAGAAGGCGACGAATAAGATAAGGAAGGCAGCGACGAAGAAAAAGAGGAAACTGGAATGTAGGCAATGGAAGATTGAGAAAAGACGGAGGAATAGCAGGAATGAGATAAGACTAGAAGGAAAGTACGACAGAGCAAACAGAAAAAATCTAGCTTACGTTAACTGTGGCGCATCCTCCACGTAGGCCTCGGAAATTTTCGTTAGGCACAACCATATGAAAAGCCAACAGGAAACAAAGCTAAGGAAACAATTCCGGGGGGGGGGGGGGGGGGGAGGGAGGGATTTGTACCTTTAATTGAAGTGCATTAGGTAAAAGGGAAAGGAGGGGACACAAACAAAAAATTACTTATTGTGGTCGAAAAAAAAAGAAATTATATCTAAATGTGGGTACCGAACCCACAGGAGATTAAAGCTATAAGAAAGACAGCGATGTTAAACAGAGGAGCTGTCCGGTTGATCACATTATGCTGAGAAGGGGATATGGAAAATGAAAGAGGGAAAGAAAGTTTGACGACCCATCTCATAGCATTCCCATGAAGCCTGCGATGTTCCAGCAGTTGAGCTACGGTGGACGTCGCCCTCACGCCGAGGTATTTATTATTATTATTATTATTATTATTATTATTATTATTATTATTATTATTATTATTATTATTATTATTATTATTATTATTATTATTATTTCTCCATTTGTAACCTTGAAAGTGTTCACCAGCGCCACCCATGACTATGGCGGCGTACCTGGAGCATTATTCTTCGTGTCAGATGGAGTCGCGTTACGCGAGAAACTTTGCGAGCTGGTAATTTACCAGCAGACCATGTCTTGTTACTCCAAGGCATCGGACGTCTATCCGCGAAATACTGGACTCGCACGAGGACAACTTGAGGGCACACTTGTTAGTAGACACAAGTGTAGTGCCCTAACAAGGTGTTTCAATGGTTAAGATGTGTAATAAAACTGTCAAGCTGCATTTCTGCTGGAAGTGCATTTCTTTGTGCTTTGTGTGGAAGGCTGACCATTTTTTAAGGTGGTGATTTTGTAGACTCATGCTGAGTGTAGACCCGTTCATGGCCAAAGTTCCCTGTATGGTAACTGGCATTGTCGCGTAATGCGTGAACTCCTGTATAATGGTATTTATAATTACATCTGTTGAGAAAGATCACACGAAAGTTTCGTAATTGCAAACACAGGAAATGCAAACAGTCGATTTGCAGGCAAAGTACAGCGAGCTTGTCGTACGAAATGTTGTTCTGTCAATAATTCACTGGCCTATTCAATTTTGCAGTAGATTTCTTTCTTCACGTTCGAAATGAGTGAGAGCGAACTTGTTTTAGATTCTGTTACACATCACAAAAAAGCCTTTTGTAACACACGCCGGGTTTCATGAGATAGATCTCCGTTTATTACTTACGCCATACTCGATATCAGCGATAGGGGTATGTTGCGAAAGATTTCAGCGTACAATAGATCGATGCAGTTTTAACTTTTATCTTCGCTTACTTTCTTTTACGTTGAACAGAGTGGCGTTTATCGCCGTAATGTCTGAAAGAGGCTCTCAGCGGGGTGCGCCATAGTCTTCCCTTTTGCTGAATAATTAAGCTCGTAATCGTCGACCAAGTGCCGCGGAAAAGCATTAAGGGCAACTTTGTCGGAGGGTGGCATTATTCCGAAAAACCCCGCTTCGCGAGACGCCACTCGCTGAAGCTGCAACGATAGCTCGGGCCTCCCGCTTACCGAGGACATGGAGATTTGAAAACTTTGCCGAAAGGGACGGAAAGAAGTCCATTTTACTCTGGAGCCCACTAAGGGTCGTACTATTTAGCAGTTATTGACATTTGCTGTTCTTTTTTTTTCCTTTGTGATGTCATTGGACGACGTTACGCCAAACCTACGTTATCACTGCTATTGGCCAGTCAATGTGATAGCTGATAAGGAAAAATAGAATTCGTTGAAAACGTTCCTCTATAAAACTACAAAGCTGTACAACATGTTGTGATTACTCTCAAGTTTCTGTAATGGAGCTCTTTGGCCACGCTTGGCCTTTGCGCCTCTAAAAACCAAATATCGTTGTGTTGTGATTAGGTTCAAGGAGACATCGTGCATATGCGTGTGTGTCTGCGTGCGTGCGCGCGCGCGTGTGTGCGTGCGTGTGTGTGTGTGTGTGACTGCGCATTTAGACACTTGGATGGTAAACAACAGTTACGACAAAAAGGAGGCGTGAAAACGACCTTTTAAGAATGCACGTGACAACTACACTGTTTTCAACGCGTCTACTTGCGCGGAGTTTCAAGCAAGCTGTATTACACCGTCACGGAATGACATTTTCTCGACGTTCGAAAACACCGATTGAACCATCGCCTCATTCAGAGAGCAGAAGGATTGACTTGGAGATGGTCCGGTTCCCACCGGCAGCGAAAGCGACTCCATGCAGGGTGGATAATCTATAGCGACGTCAGCACACGCTAGCCTGAGTGCTTTGTCCGGCGTACCCAGCAGGAAACGTGAGAACTGCCAAGGGTACTTCTTCGAGTATCGTAGTACACAATTAGCACAGCAAGCCATCGCGTCTCCCAGCTATGACAACCGGGCAAAAGATTAAAGCTACACCGACTTGAGACGGAGTCGATGCGTCGTGCACTATTTTTTTTTCTTTCTACCTCGCAAAAATCAAGCGACGTGGTAGATATATTTTAACGTAGAGCAAGGAATGACAATGTTTCGAGTCAAGAGACCCGTAACCACGCCCCAATTCCCCAAGCAGCGAATCTAGGGAAACGGGGCTACGTAAGCGCGGCGGATTTCCATGCATTTCGGTCCAGTAGCTTGGTCAACATGCCATAGAAGCAGACCAACAAGTATACCTGCCACAAGTTTTTAGTGTGCCTTCGTATCGGCTAGCTGGAAGTTAGTCATATGCGCTACCGTACGCACCTAAACATAACCGTTCGTCTAGTTTAGACGCATCCTGGTGTCTGCAACGCAGCCATCTGCACTTAAATCTCAAGTTAGCTCGACCTGCTTGAGATCGCTTTCAAGCAGTGTCTTCCGGAAACATCCAGGAAGTTGAAATTCCGCTGACATCGAAGTCCTGCCACAGCTCTCTGTGGCTTCTCGCTTCCGGTCGTCAGGGACTCAATGCTTCCGGTCATCTCACGTATGCAATCAACTGTTCCTACCTTCGTTATTGCACGCTGTTAACCACTGTGAATTCAAGGTTCAAGGTTCAGGGTTCAAGTTACTCGTGGCGCCTCTACGCTGAGCCCCTCGCGGGCCTCTCACTCAAGGAATGCGCGGGCGCGCACAATAGCAATTATGAAATAATACTTGTTTGGGATCTAAATGTAAGCTAGAAAGGAATCAGAACGAGGATTGTTTACCTGGAAAAGCTCGGATGCCTCTGCCGCCCATTATGGCCAAGGAAATGTAGTCTCATTCCTGCTTCCCAGTCATGCTTGATAGTGGGAACTTGCCGATATCGAGTATCGGGTGTACCAATCAAATCAGATATTTATACTTTATTCAAGATGGCACATTTGACTCAACGCACTCCCAATGGCAGTATGCAAGTCCTCGGTGTATTACTATATCGCCGGCTAAATAAATTGGTGTTGTAATTAGCCCCTGTAGGGCGTGTTCTGGCGCAGTTTTGGTTGGCTGGTGATTTCATCCTTCTCAGATTTTGCTGTAAGATATGGGACCAAATTTTGGCCGCACGTATGACTGCAACACAGCTCGGTTGGCTATCTGCGATTGGAACAACAAAGCAAGTTAGAGGTAATTAGTCAATTTTCAGATTAATTATCAGTCTGCTAATTATTCACGACCGAGGGATTCCCGCCTTAGTCAATAAGTTAAAGAACGTGTCTGAAATAGGTCGTTTGGCAAAGGTGTACCTTAATTAAAGATGTCTGCACTCATTAATAAATGACGTGCTGTGCGACCTCCTCCCCTCTCTTGCAAAAATAACGGCTAATTCATAAGGTAGGTTACATATAATCAGTAAATTTTTAATTAGTTAACATCATTGCAGTACGTCCTGGCCGAGGGATTCTCATATTGTGAAGTAATTTAGAGTAGATGACTTAATTGCGTCGTTCGCCAGCGAAGAGCCTTTTGGAGGTCTGTGCCTATTAATAAATCACGCATGTTGTGTACCTCCCACGCCGACAAAGCGCTAAGACGCTAAGGCGTCGCCAGTGAATGCGTTAAGTTTTCATGCCACAGCGTTAACACCGTCGTTCATGTCTGGCGTGTCACGTCCTACATGCGAGCTACGCTACCTCGGTAGCACCAGATATATACCACTCACTGCTTCAGCGAAACCGGGGCAACGGAGAATAACCGGCCTTGTGGTGGGACGTGAAGGCTTCTTCCAAACGTTATTTGTGATACGCGGCTGCATTCGCACGTGCCTTTGTCTACCCCAAGGAGAGTTGCGCCGACATGGGCTGACTGTACTGCGTCTGGACGGGGAAGTGAATGGTTCCCTCGAGGAACGTTTTCCCACCATCGCCACTAAGAAAACGAGACAACGTAGACGAAAATAAACTGTCAGCCATCCTTCATGAGTGACTTCGATTCTGCCGTTAATCTGTCTAGCAGGCGGATCGCGGGGGTTAGCTGCACGTACACTGGTCGGCGGGCAGACAGTGTTCTGTCGAGCGCGAATGAGTAACGCACTCTAGGGAAACGTGGTTAGTTCCACTGACGCGTTCCCAGCCGTTCTCGAAGCTGCTGACAACATCGTGTGCGACAGAGTTCAGCGCGACGCTGATACCTAGATTTTTTTTTTCCTTCAACGTCTTGTAAGTCCCCATTTTGCGATGGTGGGATGTCTGCGTATATGCGGTATTATTTATCTAACCACTTTTGCTGTAGGCCGAAGCTAGCGTTGCGTTTGGTGGTGTAAGTTTGTGCAAGCGATTACCTAGTTGCACGAACATCTTAACCATGTTATGCAGTCCACTTCTTCGCAGCCTTTAACTTGAGCTACGAGTAAATCGCTAGTCGACTTTTGCATTTGTACGTCAGGTAAACGTTGGAGTTGTCGTAATTTTTTTTTCAGGCTAATCTAGCTGCGGACAGAAGTACATAAGGGTCATTTAGGTATCTTTAGCCTACTACAGTGATAGCGCCTCGGATGCGGCGCGTATGAATTGACGGCGTTGAAAAAGATAAATTGGTGAGTGCTGGCAAAAAAACAAAACAAAAAAAAACAAAATGTACAATGTCAGGCACGACTTTAGGACAATAGAACGTCTTCAGGCAAGTGGCGCGGTCTACTGAACGTCATGTATTTGTGGGTACATTTAAGACTTACAAACATATCGAAAACGCCCCCGCGACATACTGACAACGTTAAGGTACTAACACACGCCGCGTGCGTGTTGCCCCTTTTTTTTACACGTCTTAATTCGCTCCCACAAGATATATTTAAAAAATTCGGGTGTTTTACTGCCCCAAAACACGACATAATTGCGACGGACGCCGTAGTGGAGATCGCATGAAATTTCCTCCACCTGGAATTCTTTTACGTGCACTGACATTGCGCAGTACACGGTCTCCAATATTTCGCCTTCATCGAAACGCATCTGCCGCGGCCGGGATTCGATCCTGCGACCTTTGGATAAGCAGCCGGTTGCCATAGCCACTAGACCACCATAGCAGGGATCTTCTACAAGAAGGTTCTTTCGTAAACGTCGGAATTAGTTCTATATGATGATGCCAGTACTAGGAGAAATGTTGCCTAATTAATAGGTAAGAAAGAGCTCCGTGTATGCTCAAAGGGTAAACCAAGCACGCCTTGCATGAAATGCAGGGAGGTCAACGGTACCTGAGCCAGTATGTCGTTATGCCTAAACATGTCTAGTCTGTCGAGCGGCGCACTTAAGGAATTTTAACTGCATAGGCTAAGATTCGCTGAACGGTCTTGTGCTGCGTACACAATTTGCTTCAAATAAACTGAGGTGCACTTAACTGAAGTACAAATTAACAGACATGAGTAAGTTTGAGGAGAAAGAGGTGTAATCCTGCTTGAGACAAATTACTGGCTTGCAGTATTTGAAATAAATAAATAAATAAATAAATAAATAAAAAATAAGGTACAGAAGAAATTTTTGAAAATGAAGATGTGAGGTAAACAAATCTTTCTTCGACACGCCCAGTGCCAAAATGCATCCCTCAGAGACAATTGGAGCATCAACAAAGCTGTCGGTGGTGGTGGAACTAAATAATATATATGCAATGATAGACCGATAGAAACATGGTCGCAGTTGCAGTATTGCGTCAACTTTTTCGCCCAATCTGTCGACAAGCTTCTCTCACGGACATGTTGTTGGACAGAGTGCACATACATGGTACTCTGACATTTCGCACCACTAGGCCTGCAAGCCCTGTCAGAAGAACACAGCTCTCTCCTACCCAGCGCAAGTCGCAATATTCACGAAGCCGTCCGTACACACACGTATGTAGTGCACACGTCGCTTATTTATGTCGTGTAAACCATGCATAAGCCGATAAACCTTATAGTAGGCGTTATCAGTCACAAAAGAGCGAGAAAACTCGTGAACAAAGAGCAACAAAGTCCGCTTTGCCAAGCAGAGAAACTCCAAGTACGGAGGATGCTTAGGTAATCAAATGAAACCGCGATACATAGGTATAGAGCCAGTGACATGATTGTAAGACGCTGAAAAAAGACATACAAGCAAAGACTGAAAAAAAAGAATCAAATAGCATCCGTTGCCGCGACACAAACCGAGTGGTAGGTAATCCGGCTAGCGCGCACTGCTAAATAATAGATCGCTTTTCGCGGCGTTGAACAGAGACTAAGCGAAGCGGTTGACATAGGAGAAAAGGAAATAAAAAATGCTGCTCCCCTTGGTGCGACACGACTCTGAGAAGCTCGCATGCACAGGCGTGCTTGCGCTTAATAATGCACGGAGAGGACGGCGATTGCCGCACGGGCTCTAAGACCATAGGCCACGCTAGCGTAGGCACCAAACGGCAAAGAGGCCGTGGGGAGTGCACTACGGTACACGCTTGTGAAAGAGAGACGTCGAGCACAGAGGAAAAACCTCGAACATAAATCGAGTGAGTCGCTATCGTTTCCTCCTCCTCCTCCTCCTCCTCCTCCTCCTCCTCCTCCTCCTCCTCCTCGCCCTCTTTATGTTTTAGCGTTATTGCTGCTGTTCTCTGAACCCTTTCCTTATGCGCTGGGTTGCATTCATGCCGTGGTGTTAACAGTTACGTTCTTCTTTTTTTTTCTTCCTCTTCGCGTCTTCCGTTCCCCCATCCTTCCTTTTACATCTGGTTTCATCCTTTTGTCCTTCTTCCCCCATACTCTCATCAGGCGTCGCGAATATGGAATAAGAACGCGAAATTGAACGACACAGCGTCCGATTGGCGAAAGCGTGGGGCGTTCAGGAAGACGCAGAGCGAACGCTCATGCTCCCGACGCGGGACGCTGCTGATGTGTGCGCGCGATCGAGAGACGGCCCGCCATGCCCTCTCTTGGAACGCTCGCTCATATCATCCGCCATCCCTGGTGGCTTTGCCGCGATGCATCGAGTGGCCCCCCGCTCGCTACTCGCGTCTCCTCTTTCTCGTATATACCTTCTAGTTCCGTGACCCGGAGATCTTCTGGAGCGGATACCTTTCTGTTCTTTAGCGTTCTCTTAGCGTTATTCATCCCGCTTTTTGTTCCTTTTTATTTATCCCTTGCTTCTTTAGGTGTGTGTGCGTGTGCGCTGAGCTAATAGCCCTAGGGACGACGTCGGACTGAGTTTGCGCGCTACGTGTTGCCACATTGCGGAGCAAGGGCCTCTCCGCTGAGGAGAGTATATGAGCGACCTAATACGGTGTAGAACAGGAGTGATCAGAGAGGATATTTCGCCACACCGACGTTTCTTTGGACACATGGCAGGATGTGCTAAAAGCTCCTCCTTCCCCCTCTCTTCCCTTTTCTCTTGTAAACATAAATAACAGCGTGCAACACACGTTACGTGTGCCTCTTGTGCCAGCTCCGGTTACAGCGACAACATGCGCCATAACTTAGAATATGGATGTTCCATTGAGCCCGCTCTGCACTGGATCACACACCTCTTCAGTGGACACGTGGCGATGGTCACAATGAAGTTCGTTTCAGTTTCTCTCTTTTCTTCTTTTCTTTTTTTTTTACCGTGGAAACGAGCCTTCCACCCCCCCCCCCCCTCTATCATCTTATCGATCGCTTAAATAATCTGTTTCTAAGGTATGAAAGGGAGCTGTTTTATAGTGAATCGTATTTATATTACGTATATATATCTTGCGCCTTTAAGGCTGAAGAACGACGAAAATGGAAATTTTCAAGCAAATTTGAATTGGGGATAATGAAGGCTGTTTTTACAAGAGTTCAAATGCGCGAAATTAGCCAGCCACAGTTCCCATAAGTGTCGGCAAGCGGGAGACGTTACCGGACAAGGCAAAAGCGTTCATCTGAAAGCAAACCTTTCTTTTCTTTCTTTCTTTCTTTCTTTCTTTCTTTCTTTCTTTCTTTCTTTCTTTCTTTCTTTCTTTCTTTCTTTCTTTCTTTCTTTCTTTCTTTCTTTCTTTCTTTCTTTCTTTCTTTAAAGACGTGATGAGGCTCTATGCTTGGGCTCCATGCCGCATTCACAAAAGATTACAAGAGTTATCTGTTATTCGTGCTGAATGAACATACAGGCTAGACATAATTTCTTTTATCGGCGTCAGTTTATTGCTCACGACTTTTACAATGGACAGGACAAGACAGAAGGCTGTGAACGAGACATATATAGAAGTATAATATTCGTTAGTCTAGTCAGTTTCCCAAACTTTTGCGCAGCTGCATTTTCGCGGCGCGGTTTACATGTAGTTAAAGAAAGATTCTGCATGACAATTTGCATAACAATTTGCGCGCAATCTGGGGCGTCGTTATAACGCAACACGTACTCAGGCTGTAAAACAGCCGGCGATGAAGTTGTTGAGGACGACGAAAACAGAGTGAAAACAGTTCTCAGTCGCTGTTGATACCATTGTAATAAACGGCTGGCTGAAAAAGAAATATCTCTGCTGCGTTCCTCTCCTCAGACGCTACAGAGGAAATATACGTCATGTACTAGACGGCTTTTTGTAGCTGGTGACTGGTGGGGTCAGTGCGCTTTAGCGTACACATAGAAACGCACCGAATTTGCAGAGTTACGTAGGCCACCACTGCCACGTTTTTAGAACTTTAAAACGAAATGCGGCATCGTGTAAGCTAGGTCTGTTAGAATCGTGCATTCTTGCAATAGTACGAAGAAAATAATCCATATGACGCGATTCTACTTAGGACTTAGGCTGCGCGAGTGTTCCTTAGTTGTGGAATATTGTTAGTTCACCAACACGGCAAAATTCAACACACGACGAATGCGAAGAGCATGACACTACTGACAACACGTACGCGTGACATTGCCTTTTTTAAAGCTATACGACAGGTCGGTGAGGATGGTTAACTAAAGGCTTGTCATCTGTCATTGGAAGCACTTCGCAATAGGCAAGTAGCAACTGCGCGCTCACAGGGAATAAGGTACATACTAAGTCCGTCATACCCGAGGGATTCCGGTGTTTCATTAGCTGGGGAAATACTTCGCTAATAAGCATGCGAAAGTTCACGAGGGCAATCAGTGCAAATGGAATTTCTCTTCATGTTCTTACTGAACGTTCTTTGAGGAATACGGCCTTATATGTGTACATCAGTCTCTATACCTGACCCTTGCGTGGAACGCATGCCTATCCACTAATAAGACTTAAGGTAAAAGCTCCCCCTTCCCCCCTGCCTCTCCATCCCTTTCGCCCGGGTATGACAGTTGTGTGGTAACCTTACCAAGTGGCCGTCCTATGAACTCTTGCGTTCCCCAAAAGTCAGCAACCTGCACAAAGCCTACCTAATTAGTCTGCGAATTCATGTCGTAATATAAGAAACCGAAGTGCTTTTGTACGTTAACCACTTCTTAACCATCGAGGTTATCAACCTTGTAGCTCTTTTAGTGTCAGCTTTATTGAAAAGATGTTATGCAACCGCATACGATGCGTCTATGGCAGACAATGATGTGCCGAAATCTCCCAAGTTCTCATAGTCGTTGTTTGAATAATAGTAATAAAAGGGCTCGTTAACACTGTCGCGAAGGCGGGTCTGTTCGACAGGAACGAGAAACATAAGACACACGATACTTTCGTAAAATCTGACAAATTGCTATGCCGCGGACTGTTTCAGGGAGACACGTTTAGTGGAATGCGAAAGAAAAAAAAAAGCGGGGGGGGGGGGGCTCTTCGATCTAGCAATCACGTATGAAATCAATGTTTAGTGTTACATCCCAAGATGCATTCTGAAAGTTGATTGAAATTGCCGCACATTTCCTGGAATCGACCGAGCTGCGCGTGAAGGCATCAAACGTTGTTACAACTCGTGATGATTATTCTTGCACGCTTGATGACTATTTCTAGAATGCTTGCGTGTAGCCTCATCGAAAAGTTTAGTTGAAGCTTTGCATATGCGCTCTGGGTTTGCCATGTGCCGTTCTTTTGATCACGAAAAAAATTTGCACGTTTTATACAGCTGTTAACCAGCTAGCCTAGCTTAGTGTGTAGAAGGGCGTTACGTTCGCCTAAATTGTTACTTTTCTTCGTAATACGCACGGGGCAGGAAGGTTCGGGATCCCATTTAGTAAACTTCTACTCCGAAATAGTTTTCACACTTGTTTGTCTTTCTTGGTTAACGACGTAAGCAGCATAATATTGTTGGTCAATTTCTAGGTTAAGCGCCCTTTGCGAGCCTTGCACTTATGATTTTGAAGTACTAGTTTTATTGTCTTTTTTTTTTCAGCGCTACTGGAATTTTCAGCCAGAATACGAAACTACATAACTAGCACTTCAAAAATCATCAGTTCAAGGCTGGTAAAGAGCGCTTAATCTAGAATTTGAACAAAAGTTTTATGCTCATGATGATGATAATGGTGAACTATAAAATTTTTGGTCGAATTCTAGGTTTAGCGCTTTTTACGATGCTTGCACTGATGATCTTGAAGTACCGGTTATGTAGTTTCGTGTTCTGGCTGAATATTCCAGTAGGGTTGAGAGAAAAAAAATATAAAAAAATACTAAGCCTGAGCGTTTCCTTTGCATAACTACACAAAAGCCCGCGACTACTGCCGTGAAAAGGACACCATCGGTCACGTTTTGCACCAGTGTCAGCAGTATTGTGCACACAGACGTTCCATTACGGCTCTGCTCAACCATTTCGACAACCGAACTCTCCAGGTGCAGGCAATCCTACAATAGGGACGTGACTCTATATCCTACCAGAAACAAAACTGTCGAAGCAACGTTATGCTTTTTACTGCTCACACGGCTGGTTTAACGCACGTCCTCCTTTCTGGGCCTTTAATTTTTCGTTTGCTCTGTTCTTTCAGCCTCTGGCTTTAACTCATATGTAATGCAGTAAAAAAGAAGAATAACTTCTCGTTAGATTCTGTACCTCTCGTTTTCATCATCCGCACAAAATAACAACGCTACTAAAGCCGTTGGTAAAGGCAACAACCTCTTTCACATTACCTTGTTGCTAGAGATACACGTGGCCGTCCTTACTTAGAAAATAATAGCGTCTTACGTATACAATGCGGAAATAGCCGCCTTTTATAAGGAGTCTGCAAACATGTGGAAGCTGCATTAAATATTCACCTAAAGGAAGTCAGTTGTTTTAGCCAATGTCTCAGACATGGCAACGTGGGGCAGCTTTATCCTATAATACGTAACGCACCCTACAAAGGTACTATTTTCTAACCAACTTGCAATCCTTGAATAAATGAAGAAATTGCAGTTACCTTAGCCACTTCACGGCTTAAAACACGCTGATCGTATAAGAACTTACAGCTGTATGGTTCTTTTCGTGTTGCGTTCGGATGCAGCGATTTACAACGTCCTCAAATCAGCTTACAAAGACTGAATGCGTATTTGCTCTATTGTCCAAACCACTTCTTCAGTTTTTGTTTGAACCAATATCTTATCCGCCGATTTTCTATTGTGTAAGTGTAAGTAAACACGTGAGGAAGGCTGTAGTTAGTAAATCTGACTTTGTACGGGTCTGTATTAGAACTGCGGCATGTTTTCGGCGCATGGCAAAGCACCACCACTGCATCACGCGCCACGAAAACGCTGTTGACATTCTCGCGAGTCACGATCCTCAATAAAACTCTGTAAATGGTGTATTCTACTTGTTTGTGTGGCTGTATGTGACGCTATACGTAATGTGTTTATCAGCGTATATACCAGTAATCATCACCCGAGACCCTGGAGTAGCATGTCGGGCACATAGCTAGGCTCTCCAGCATTTCATTAAACATTTTTTTTCTCTCACTTAGCTTCCGCCTTTATATCACAGAGTTGTAGACATTGAATTTAAGTTTGCAAGAGTGTTGCAGATAACCTGTATGTATGGCCACATTTACATATCTGTCCGCAAAATTTTCACTGTGGGGATGGATATCCTCCCCAAGCCGAAATGTTGCAGCTGACGTGCGCGGTCCTGCTCCTGCCATGTCAGCAGCACGAGGCGCTACTGATAATATTCCAAAGTTTGCAAGACTGCCCTCCGCGAACTTGTCGTTGTCGTGCATAATAATGATCACACTGCTGGAGAAACGCCTTTGAAAAAGAGTAGAAAGTCTGTTTTCGCATCTTGAAAAAGAATGAAGGCGTAATTTCCCGTCTTATTCATATCACAGACAGTACACCTCTGTCGGAAAGAGTGTCCTCTCTTTTAGTGGCTCAACCCGCCAGGAAAGTGTTACCATTCCTACCGCGATCAGCAAGAGTCGCCCAACGTGACAGCCACAAACTAGTAAAGTAAGGGGAAGAAACCGGGGGGCAGAGGTGGAAGAGGGGGGTACTTTCGGCTTCGAAATTCGTTCGGGATTCTTCTGCTTTGGAGCGCGCTGAACGCACTTTTAGAGGCTGCTTTGAGAAGTCTTGTCCGCACGGGCCTTTTATTCAGAAGCTAATTGCTGCCTCAGCACAAAAGGTGGACACGATGCCGCGCGGGAGAGGCGAATGCACTTTGCGCTCGTGAGAGACTCGAAAATAGAAATGCGTATTAAAATGTAGTGATGAGAGAGAATTATATTAGACGATGGGGGCCGTGAATAAAACAAGAACAATGGGCTAGAGGATTCAATCAGAGCAGATAATATATGCTGCAACTGCGTGTCCCTTTCATCATTGTTTCGTGCTGGCACGCCATTCGTCATATAGTTTTTGAGGGTCCTCTCCTGGAAACGAATACAGCAGACCACTCTTCCTTTGTCCCTTCCCGACAGACAGAGAAAGCTCGGCGTAAGGATTGCTTTAGTTAGCTCAATACTTTTTATTGTCTGTAAAATTGACTCTCCCTTGCGCAGGATAGAAAGAAAGAAGTCAAAGAAAGAAAATATGGGATGTGGTAATTGGACTTGAGAGGATATTGTAATTGTATCTTAGTTCTGGCAAGATTCCGCTCTCCTCGCAATAATATGGCGAAGGAGAGGCCTATCTCTGTCGTTTCGTACATTTAGGATGGGGAATGTGAATGTCTTTGCGTGTTTCCGAGAAGCAGGTGTTGGGTCCCAGCGCATGTCGTGAACTGCTTAGTACCATATACATGGTGTGAATGTTTACGCGTAACGATTAAATTATCAGGCGTAATAAAGTAATGGTTGCGCATCAGCGTGAAAACGAGCAACAGAACTTGACTGGAGCACGTTGCTTATTCAAAAATTTAATATTTGAACATGAACTAAAAGAAATATAAGGAAGGAGGAAGGGACCAGAAGAAGATGGAGACAGATCACGCTCTTGACGAGCTTTTCTACGCAACAAACGATACCAAATGAGACCAACCGGTGTACTTTCGAGGTGTTGAAACGTCAAAACAATGTAGCGGAGCATTAGTTACCGGTCGCATTTAACGACATCTTACGTATCGCAAATCACCATTAAACAACTGATGTTCTTTAATTCCCATTCGTTTAGTCTTTGTTACAGAGAAGGTAAGAGGGTTGGGGGATGAGGGGTGGGAGTTATCTTTCTGTTTATTGTGCATGTAGCCTGGTACCCTGTAAGTTTGGTGTCTTTACGGTGTAAGTCAATTTTTGAGCCACACTCCATGACGTAGATTATCAGGCACCCTTTTCTCGCTTTGTGAATTTGCAGATTTCCGCACTTAACACCCTCGTAAATGTGCGTAACTGTCAAAACTTATGCTTGCGCCAGTTACTTCCCTTCAGGGTCTCGAAAATTAGGGAATGCCAGGAAATGCAAAAAGCGTGTGATAGCCGTCAAAACAAGAGTAATATCTCGAAACTAGGAAGCGCCATTTGCGCACAAAAACACGTGCTACCACCGCTCAGGCGTGAGAGAGCGGCAGGGGAATAACGGATATCGTGTGCGCCTTTTTTCTTAACGCCTTTCCAATGTATGCAAACGAGATGCGTATCGTTTCCCCACGCTGTCTGCAACGCGTTCTTTCTCACTGCTTATTTTACAATATGTATGTAGCTTCGTCACTCAAAGTTTTTTAAGTTCCAGCTGCGAAAACTGAACGATGTAAGCGAGAGAAAACAAAATAGCCAGACGAACTAGTGGGATGGCGGGGAACACAATGTCGCTGTGCACGTCGTGAACGAAAGAATCACGCAGGGGGCCGAGACGAAAATGCAGCCGGCCAGAGGATAGCATGTCGACCGCGCTTCGGGTGCCAAACAACACAGTCTTGGAGTGAGGGAGGAAGGAAAAAGAAAAAAAAGACTCATTCACCGGAAGGAAAGATGTCAACGAAAGTGCCTGCCTTGCTCGCCGAGTCTCCCCTATATACGGCCGGGCTATGCGGCGTTCATTCCAGAGGGCACGACTCCTGCAGGAGGCGGCGCGGCTACGTCGTAGGCAAGGGGGGCGCCGAGGAATCACGTCTCGGAACTCGCGGGTCCGGTGATAAGGAACATCGATGTTGCCTGCTTTGTTTCACTCGAATCCAGGGTTGCACGCACCAGCGCAAACATTCTGGGAGCGCCAAACGCGCTTCTCCTCTTTAGATTAAATGGAGCGGAAGGAAGTCTCGTTGCCGAGCCGCGATACTTTCTTCAGGCTTTCTCCCTTCTCTCTCTCTCTCTCTCTCTCTTCTCCTTTCTCTTTCATTTCTGCCTCCCTTACAACGACTGGGCAGGCTTTGCCCCTCCCGTGACGTGCGAGAGATAAACCGGCGCAGAAAACAAAAGTATCCTTTCTCTAACCTTTTGTCTCGTGGTCTTCGCAACATTTTGATGCTCTTCCCTCGCTGTCTTGCTTTTGTCTAGCGTTTATTTCGCTCTTTGATTGCAGAGGGCGTTCGACCATCACGGCTGCCCACGCACGCATGTCTGGAGCTGAGACGCCCATTTTTTTCCCCCTCTCACGGATTATTACCGGCGTTAATGATAGTGGAATGTTTCGTCAAGTGCAATTACTGGTCTCGGCCTCTGCTGGAGCACGTGCGGGGACAGGGTGCGTGTGCTTCATTGCGCACGAACACTCTGGCATCTCGCCCGAGCTTGAAGCACGTCAAGACCGCCTATCTCCGTTTTGGTAGCCTTTTACCTTTCATTACCTCCCTCTCTTTTGTTCTCCGATAAACGAGAAAAGGTAGCAACGAAGAAAAAGAAAAGCAAACAACTTCGCTTTCACCCACATATGAAGTACATGCAGTTAACGCAAGAGCGTAATTTGAGATAACTGTCAGTAGCTCTACCAGCTTTAATAATATACCTGCTTCACAGATACCTGCACGTGAATCAATCATCGTGGTTTGCGCCAGTTTTTTTTTTGTTTCTTTTTGGTGTGATCAACGGCGCTGAAGCTCAGTTTGGCGATGATTACCTCAAAAGCAGTCTTGAGTCATTAACCAACTAAAGGTCGTAGAACAGGTTTCTGAGTGCAGCAACTTTACGCCCAATGTAAGTGCTTCATCCATACTGCTGCGATCGAAATTAAGGTTAGATTGTAAACTTAGAGATTTGCGTGGCGCTATGCCATGTAAGCGATGTTTTTTGAACGGTACAAGTTCCAATGTTCACTGCATTTCTTGAAAGACGGACAAAATATTTCACCATCTTGCCCACCGTTCTTTCGTCGTAGGTGTTCAAAATTAGGATGAATTTCTTACCGTATAAAACTCTTGCATCACATGCTCAGTTAGATGAGCCCACGTGTTTAGCGTTCATCAATAGCGTGTTAGTTAAGAGCTTGCCTTCCTTTTGTTCGTCGCTTTTCGATGAACAAATGATGAACTGCAGTGTCACAAAAACGAACAGGCAGCTCCTATTTTAGCGACGACTGTGTAAGATCGTTTAGCAATGCGTTCTTTTTTAATTTTTGCTTTAACAAAACAAAAAAAAAACGAGCAGGACTGGACGTAAAAAAATAATGAGCAGCTTGAAACTCTTTCCTCGCGGTAGCAGCAGTCGAATGAGCAAGCGAAAATTAAATCTGCATTCGTTCAGGGGGGCAACAGCGCTGTAGAACGTCGTTGGCACACCCCCTTCAGTAACTCACGTGTTCTTTTTCAGTGCGAGTAAGACATGAAAGCTCGCGTTTATGCCCGTGCCTCTCTTCTTCTCCATTCCTCCTCGCCTCTCTCAGCGGGCTGCTAGCACATCACGCCCTGTGTGTTCCTCCCACCCATTTTTTTTCTTTTTTTCATTTTTCTTTTCGACACCCTAGACCACTCTATAGCCTCGACAAAGTTTGCTAGGCTCTGGCCACTCAGTAGCGAGCGCGGGGGGCGGGCCAAGTCCCATGAAAAGCGACAGCAGCGGGGCGTATTAATGACATTTCTCTTATACAAACTGCCGTGTGCCGCGGCAGCCTTGTGCCATGAAGCCAGCCGCATAGTGCTTTCGGCGGACGCTTCGTGTATCTTATATACTTTTTCGTTTCAGATTTTTTGTCCCCTCTTCTCACTGTACGCCTCTGCAATCATTTCACTGTCGCCGGCGCCAACACAGAAGTGGGTGTGGCTCGAATTCACCGCACGTGGGTTTCATTCTGGGAGGTGGCGTTTCCAGGCACCGTTCAGATAAACACGCACACACACTGCCCGGCACGCGATCACGCCGATGGTGCTCGACAAAAGGCACGTCCTCGACGCGGCCGCGCTGAAACAACCCGCGCCCCTGCGACAACGGCCGCCGGCGGCTGCGGCTGTCGGGTCGACTTTGACCGCGTCACGCGGACGATGGACTCAGTGAGGCGTCAGGGAAGTGTGGGCGTGAGTAATTTGCAAGCGTAAGCAGGGCAAATGAGGAACATATAACAAATTACGCACACGCAGGACCCGTGATAACTAAGAACTTGGTTAACGACTGCTGCCTGGCTAGTTCGTGATTCATACCTTCATAAGCATAACAGTGCTCTGTCCCGTGTCTTCCTGGTCCTTGTCTTTCGTTCTTGTGTTGTTATAGTTATGAAGTTACGAACTGGGGATTATTTCGTCGTCATTTAGACGAAGACATCGTCATTGATAAAAGGATGCCGCTTTATCTGCTTACTATTAATCACCATATTCATGAAAAAGACAAACAAGCTCCGCTACGGTAGTCTAGTGGCTATGGCGCTCTGCTACTGACCTGATGGTAGTAGGGTCGAGTCCAGGCCGCGGCGGCTATATTTCCGTGGAGGGGAAATGTTGAGGTCCATCTACTCTGCAATGTCAGTGCACGTTAAAGAGCCCCAGGCGGTCCAAATTTACGGAGCCCTCTACTACGGCGTCTCTCCTAAAATGATATTGTGTTGTGGGTGGTAAGGCCGCAGAAATAAATAATTCAGTTATGTAAAAGAAAACGGATGTATCGAGGCACACAGACCGCATGCGTCAAATGGTTAACACATTGTGTTGTCTTTGCTCTCTCTTTTCAAAAGCGACGACAAGAAGTTGAAGCGATGTAAACGAACCCCCACTGCACATGCTTCCATAGAAATTATTCGCTATAACTTATAAGGGCAACAAAAACGAAGTGTTAGTTTCAAAATACAGTGTGGAGGACAGGCTAGAACACTTTCGCATGAAAAGTGGCAACGCAGAATGGAAGGGTGAAAGCAACAACTAACGACAAATATGCGTATATTTCGCCTCTTGAGAACTTCGCGCTTTCTCTGGCGATTCGCGAAATAACCACTTATTGAAAAGATGACCTAGTGTCCGCTCAAATATCCCCCTAAGAATATGCCAGCTCAGTAGCACTGATCTGCCATGTGCATTCCCGACGCATTTATTATACGCGCACTATTACCCTAAATGCACACTGGGAAAAATTTGTTCTAAGCTGAGCCCACTTTGTGAATACGGGCGAATGTTAGTAAATAGCCCATGCACATCACATTTTTTGGGGACGGTTCGAAAGATTAACCACCAAGTACAAAAACAAAATTTTGCTGAAAATAAAAAGTCAGCCTTTACAACAGGAATGGCGCTGACGTGCAAGATGGTTCAATATCTTTACTTAATGATTGAAAACACAATGAACAAAACATCAGCTTGAGCAGTGCATGGGTACTTCCCCTCTAAAATGAAAATTCTGCTGCATCACTAACAATCACTCCAAGATATTCAAAGCAGTGACGTAATCACGATCAACAGCAGCAACGTGACTTTCATTTGAACTTGTTCGCGAAAAAGTGTAACAGCGTATTTTGGTGCGTGCGATTTCGATAGCGATTTCTTCTAATAAAACGCACTTCCTTTAATTGGTAAGTAAATTGCGCGCTTAATTATTCCTCATGTTGACTGATTTTTAAAAGGGATAATGACATAGGATACACGATTACGTGTATTAATGACATCAAGACAGGCGTTCTCAGCGTAAGCATGTTTATAAGAAGAATCAGACATAACACATTTTTTGTTTTGTTTTTCGGGTAGTAACGCGCACAAAGTCACACTGGCATATATTTCTTAGAGCGAAGTAAAGCGTTTTCAAGTAGTCCTCGCTTTTGGATACTGCACAAAGCCATTTATTTGCCGTACTGCAAAGTTTTATCGCGAACACGCGAGTCCTGTCGAAAAAGAGCACAATTGTGGGCAATTGTCCGGACTTTGTCTCCACCTGTCAGTCCGCATTACACATTACGCACGCCTCCCTCGAGAGCCAGCATTCGTTGTTTGAGCTTGTTACAGTGTAAAACGATAAGCTGCCCCACGTTGATGTTTCTTGTTTTTTATCTTTTGTTTCAAATTCGTTTTACACTAGACTGCCTTCTCCTCAGGCGTTCTCTTTTGTAGGCAAAGCACGCTTTACAGAGAGCACCTAAAGCCGTTTTGAATTGTTACTGTAAAGCGTGCTCTGCCTCACAGATACTACTCTAGAGGAGAAGCCACCTTTCCTTCAGGGATGGTTACCATGAAGAAGAACGTATTGACCCTAAGTTGAAATGTTGGAAGAAGCTTAAGCTTCACCTTTATCCGACGTATGCTACAGAGCCAGCAGGCCCGTTCGCATTATCCTGTCATAAAACATTAATTAGGATTGGGGCCTTCTCTATAAAATGCTGGAATCCTTTGAGTTCACCCCTGACAGAATTATGTTGACTTGTGCATTTGAATTACAGTCAGAGTGATCACGTGTGTAGTCTTTAGCTAGGTCGTGGTTTACAATTCTTGTGACAGACTTTACAGTGAAAAATGAATTTCCTTCACTGAAGCCCCCGCGCCTTCGAGGAGGGCTTGCGTGGTCGGGTGGTCTGGCAAGCGGCTGTAGTTGATTATTTCCGCAGTGGACACGTACGCCTACAGCGCTTACACCGACTGCAACGTTGGATTTTCTGCGAGGTGAGCTCTTTAGCGCTCTCGCGTTAAAAAGGGAGACTTAAGAAGGAAACAAAATACCGGGTAGCTCGCTGGCAGTACGTTTAAATGTGCTATGCAGCATTATGTTAGAAACATCCTGATTACAATACAAGCTTTTCACCCGCACAAGATTTTCTAATTATACCTCTCTGTAGATAAAACGTGTGCCTTTTGGCCTTTTGTTGCCCCATTATTCGACCATGTTTTTAATCCGTTGGTAACGTCTTCTACTTTCATTCATGCATTGGCTGTTCGATTTTAGCGGTTGTACGTTATGTCATGATACATGAATATTCGCGACACATAAGATCATCATACAGTGTGATTTTCCTCGGGTTATTGTCCAGAGCTTAGTCATGTATCTTAAGCGTTGTTGAGATAGGTGAATGCGCACACCACCTATATTTTCAAGCCTCTCGTAGCTAGATGCTTCATCATGTAGACGCGCTCAAGGCAGGCATCTACTGCGCATGTCACGCTTTGTATGTGCCCTTTATCAGCAGAACCATATCTGACAATAAAGGCTTTTGCGCAGACTGCTCACGCAAGTTCACACCTCTGAGCGTATTTATTCCGATGCACCAGCTGCTGGTGTTATTTGCGCGCGTGTAATGGCAAATCAAAGTACGATGAGCAGAACGGGCCGCATTGAAGTGATAGAAATAGTACGCTGATGACGGGGCTTCTTCCTTGGAGGTACCTCAAAGTTATTCCGCCTTTATGTAGAATACTTCAACACTGGCACAAAGAACGATGCGTATGCTCCTGGGAACTCTCGCCCTTTATGCGACACGACCGCAATAGCTGCTTCCACAGCACATCCTTCCTTGGTCATCTCTCATCGGCCCTACAGCGACCACCGCGCGAGCCGCTGCACTGCGGCGGCTGAAGGCGCTAAAACGAGCGTGCGCCAGGCAGCACTTACGCAGGCATCTGCGCATAAACGCATAATGCGTAGGCGGCCATGTTCTCACCAACGATATAAACCGCGCACGCTTTTTCTCCTCTCGAGCGACTGAGCGCATTCGAAGCACGCACACATTCCAGCCGCTTCACTGCCACGTTGCAACGTGACTCCTTGGGCGTCGTTAACGAGTGGCGGCCGTGGATTCGGCCGATGTCGGCTCGACTCTCGGCGTCGTGAGCGGCGGTGGTTGCGGCAAGCGTTACACCGTGCGTCGTACGTATGCGCGCACCGCCGCCACGCCCCAAACTTCGTGCCACGGCACGCGCGCCTAGCCGTCCGCTCGCCGTATACCGTCGTTAATTAAGGGGACGCTATCTCGCCTCGACCAGCAGCACACCGCACGCCGTATCAGAAACGAAAGCGGCGGGCTCGCGGTAAGGGCTGACTAGGCTGGCCCGCATAGAGCAGTGCGAGGAAAGAACAATTAAAAGTTACCGCGCAGTGTTTTGGCGGTAGATGATGCGAAGAAGGTTGGGGAACCGCAGAACGAGCGCATACAAAAGCGACCACAAGCACAGGAACCGAGACGCCGCTGTGGCACGTTGCTGGTGAGCTCCGCTGCGAGCACGTATAATGGCGATGCCCGAGATACGTTCGGGAGACTGATTGCGTGCACCAGTGGGGCGGTTGATTGCGCGCTCGCTTCGAGATTGAAATTGGACAGGAGCAGTAAAACCTGAGCTTTTACGCCAACGTCTGGGAGTGGACCTGGGCTTGGTGATGACCGATGCAAGGAGGGAAAAGAAGCCGCGACCAATAGTAGCCCTCTGAGATTGCTCGCTGGGGCATCTATTATGAGTACATACGCTCGCGTTTCTCTTATTTGTGTTATTCTGCGGAATTGGAACTGTATCGACATAGTGGGCAGTGAGTAGTGCTCCAGTAAGTCAGTGTCCTTGATTGAGCACCTGTTACTGTAGCCAAGTAAAGAAACGCTAAGAAGGGGCTCAGTAGCGCGCCAATATTGTCGTAATATGGATACACGCAGTTATGAAGAAAAACCGACGCGTGGTAGTAACACGAACGTGTGCGTAATTGTGGTCGCAGAGGTTCTTTTAGAATCTATGCTTGAAGTAAAGAAGCATGTTAACGGTGATGACGTTTCTGGGTGACGAGGCTTTAGGATCAGCGATTCGTAATTCTCGAATACCGGAAGCACAGATTAGTCCTATTAGAAACTGTGAAGAGTAGCCTCGCTGCTTTGTGCCGTGTTTTGGAAGTAACGAAGTGCTTTGGAAGATCTTCGACTACGTTCTCTGCTGCAAACCACGGACCTTGACGTCTCTTTTGCTAGAAGTAATGCCCCACGAAACAATAACTCATCAGCCAACAAAATAATCAGAACTTCTTGTGAAGCCAGGAGTTGGGCGGGATCCCATCTGGCTGGGGAATAACATGAATGCTATTGAAATTCGGTCGGTGCACGCTACCGGCCAAAGTCAAATTGTATTGATGAAAAGAGATTTCGTAGTTCACAGCAAGCTTTGCCTACGGGAACCGGAACGTCTTATAAATTTGTTCTGCAATGTGTGTTTCTTCGGTGATGTCACTCTCCGTCTCTGCTGGATTCCGAACTATTCTCAGAACCTGTGCTAATGTACATGTGAAACTATGTTTAAGTGCTTATTAGAGTTGTCTAAAAATATATCGTTAACTGACGCAAAAAATCGTGCTCAAGTTTTTCTGACGCGATGAAATCATTTAATTACCGAGAGGTGGTGTCAGTTCATGTCGTTTGATTAATGCTTTTTCACGGTACGTTCGATGAGGATAATCAGGAGGAAAACGAACATAATTGAAGCAGGTGATTTGGGGAACAAAAGGCTAAGGGGTCTGAGACGAACAGATGAGGTTCGTAGCAGCAAAATATGGTCAAGTCATTTTGTCGCTTTGTTGCGAGCTAGTTCTCGTGCTACGAAATTTTCTTCTGTGTCCCCGTCCTGTTAGCTCTTTATTTTCCCTGTATGAATTTAAAACAACTGCCTCAAGTATCAGTATATTAAAAGTATGAAAGTTCAGCCGGAAAGCTCGTACAAGTCTGCCACTGCTCAGTGTTATGAGCAGGGAAGTAAGGATAAAAGCTAGGGAAATGATGCACGATGAGTACATGAAGACCAAGATTCGTTGAAAGATCATGTCTTTTTATGTATTAAGTAGTCTAGATAGTCCATTCGAGCGCAATAGGCCGTGTACTGCCCGTCGTGGTGGAACAGCGGTTGGGTGTTGGGCCCACTGAGCACGAGGTCGCAGGATCGAGACCCGGCTGCGGCGGCGGCATATCGTCGGGGGTCGAAATACAAGAAACACCCCTGTACTTAAATGTAGGCGCACGTTAAAGAGGCATGGGTGATCAGTATTACTCCGAAGCCCTGCACACCGGGCATTCCTCACGGTCATAGGCGGTTTTGGCACGTAAAATACCATCAACTATCATTAATATGCCGTGTACTGAAGTAAGCATCATTTAAAACTAGTGCGCCGCAGTGGTCTTGAGTGGTTATGGTGCTTAGGTGCTGATCCGAAAGACCTGGCTTCGATACAGGCTACGGCGGGCGCAAAATACCATCAACTATCATTAATATGCCGTGTACTGAAGTAAGCATCATTTAAAACTAGTGCGCCGCAGTGGTCTTGAGTGGTTATGGTGCTTAGGTGCTGATCCGAAAGACCTGGCTTCGATACAGGCTACGGCGGGCGCAATTTCGATGAATGCGATAACGGTAGAGCCCCTTGTATTGTGCGATGTAAGTTCAAGTTAAAAAATCTCGAGACTTCCAGAGCTACGGCATGCGTAATAGTTATTCTGTGGTCTTTTTTCGTGTCAAAAACAAAAGAAAAACTCTTCAATTATTAAAATTCTATAACCGTCGTGCACTCGACTGAACCGGATAAACAAGAAGGTTCCGTGTAGTTTCTAATCCAGTTTGCTCATGAACCTATTCTTTTTGTGTTGGCAGTACGGCAATCATTCTAAAAAAAAAAAGATAAATAAAGAATAATCAAATATTAAGCTTGAAGACATTGAGAAGCAAACTGTGAATTTTTCGCCAAAGTGAAAGAACAGTATTAGTAGAGTGTTTTTATTTTTGCTGGTTAAGCAGGAACCAGTTACAAGCAAAAGGAAGGCGAGATCTCTGAAATGTTTCAATATACCCGGAAAAAAATAAAGTGCGACACTTTCTTATTGGTATAAAGAAACGATGCCGTGCTCTGCTTCAAGCCAGCGCCACCCCAAATCGTCTTTAAAACTAATAATTTTTTTCCTATGGCTTTAGTTGAGTAAACGAGAAGGCCAGGTGCTTTGAGATTTAACAAACCCAAAAATTCCATTTTCCTGCAAAATCCTGCTGCCGCGCCTCACTATTGCTACGCGCGCTTTCTTTTTATACACGACATTAAACTGTTCCCTTGCCCGATGGGCAATTCTTAAAAAAAGGGGGGGACTTCTAAAAATTAATTATTTCCGTTTCTCGGGCGTAGAATCATGTCCTACCAAGATGAAAACGTCAGACCCTTATTGGAGCTGGAGCTCCGTTAGCGGCCTAAGACACACCCCTAAGACACTTTCTCTTTTCAACCTGCCTTTGGGCTTTACTATGTAGTCGAACGGTTTACAACATCCGTTGGCTTGAAGGCGTGTCACCGAGTGTGACAGGCGGAAAGAAGAAAACGCAATTCCTTGTCTGGGAGAAAAATACGGATAGGAGTTTGAGAAAGAATTAAAGGCAGCGCTAACTCGAATCTGTGGCTCTACAAATATAAAGCAACGAAAGTGGTTCCGACGACAGCAACGATACCCTATAAGAGAAGTGAAGCCATTGGGGCAATTTCTTAATTTGTCCATGGCGTGACCAATGCGAAGGGGTGCCGAAGCAGGACGAACAAGAGAGAGGAAAAAAAAAAGAATAAGCCATCTAGAATTACTCTATGGGCTTATGTTTCTAGTCTCGAAGGGGAAAAAAAAGCTAATTAAGAGGGGAGGACTTGGAGTCCACCTGCCTGGAAGGGACCTGTCATAAGCAGCACCAAGCTCGCTGAGGAGTTTTGCTAATGGCCTTTTCTGAGGTACAGCTGAAACCCAAGGTGTGTTTGCTTTCCTTTATTCCTTGCTCTTCGGATAGTCTGTACCAAAACAATGATAGTGAGCTCGGCATTAAAAAAAAATGTGGGTGTGAAAGAGAAGAAGTTAATATGCGGACAAGGGCCTTTGAGGACTTAGCCGGGCTCTTGAGCAAAATTAATCATTTGGAACTAGAACTATATGTATGTGCGACGGGATGACCGGAGGCAGAATACCTACCTGTTAAATAACGACAGTCAAACCAGCAGCCCGTCAGACTTGGAACATCAATTTGATATTGACGGGAAAATTGACGCGTTCTCTTTTCATGGCTCTGCTGTATTAGTCCCACCTATACTGACAGTAACGATCAGAACTTGGTCGGCAACGCGTTAAGCTAGAATGTGTGGATTTATGAAAGGTGAAAGTAGTCTTGATTTTTATAATGTCAGCATTCTAGGCAAATAAGTTTGAGACAGTTTCAAGGCTGCTTTCAATTCGAACTAATCTCTGTACTGCGGAATATCTGAAACAAGAGACAACACGAGCCACCTTCACTAAGTCATTCTCTTCGGTTAGGATATACCGATATTGAGGCTTGTAAAATGACAGAAAAGAGGAAATAGTGATATTGAGGGTAGTGTTGTGTGGTATTGAGTGTAGTGTCGTGTGATATGTAGTGTAGTGTGGTACTGAGTGTAGTGTAGCGATAGACCTTGCGCGGAACTCCACATGAGATGTGCATGCACGATAAAAGTCAAATGAAAAAAAAAATAACAACTTTAATAGCACTCTTGCATGCGCAGAAGCATGACCGCATACACTTATAATGGTAATTACCTACACTTTTGCATCTTGTCTGGGGAAAACAACGGCAGCCTATGCTACCAACAGGCGTCGTCATTGTTCAGCAACGTGCAGTGATTGCCTACTTTTGGTTCCACCATGAGTATAGGTAGGCCACTGCGAGTTTTTGTATGGAATTCATTAACCTCACTGACATCTTAACTTGTGTTCTAATGAATATTTTACCACCCTAGTGAGAGTGAACTCATTTTCACTAATGTTTCACTTTGACTGTGAATAATTTACTTTACTCAACCGCTGACCCGCATGTCACGACCAAGATAGGAAGTTTTTAGCTTCAGGACTTCTATTTCAAGAAAAGAAAATCAGGTTTTATTACCATTTACATGTATTTATATTTTTTTTCTAGAACTACATAGAGTCAAGAAACTTGATACTATATCAATATTGAGGATATTTGGAACTTGTCTCGATTGAATGTCCAGCATGGCGCTTCGTTAGGCTGTAATCAGTTTTAAAAATAATTTAAGTTCCATCCTACCTAGGTAATTTATCTCAGCGATTTGCCAACATAATTTATCGGAGCTCTTGAGTGTTCACTGAAGAGCTTCGTTCAACACTCCTTGCTGTTCATCTAAGCATATTTAACTTTACGTAAGGCCACACTTGCCACTTTTCTGCGACGTTAATTTGTCTCGGCTATTGTCTTGTTTAGGGAAACGGACCTTGCGCTTCCTGTTCAACTGCAGCCATATTGTGGCAAAGATCTTTGTGTAACAAATGATGAAAAACACTGACACACAATAAGGAACGGTAGTATTCTGAGAATTCGACAAGTCCAAAATTTAGCTCCGCTTATTCAATAAAAAAATATGCGAAAGGAGTGAAATATCTCGCAAATTAATGAGTTGGCGCCCTTAGACGAACTAGAGGCGTAGATATTCAGAATTACCACTATAGACAAAAAGCTCGTATAGCTAACGTGGCCTTCTTATGAAACGTTGTTTTAGCATGTTCATGCTTTGTGGAACCGCGTATAATACCGTCACGGGGACGTGACACACGCGTGACGTGACAACGGGGACGTGACAACGAAAACAACCGCACGTGTCAATACATACTAACGCCTATTTAGAATGCACCATTGAGCGATTGAAATTTACGCTCGTTCATTGAAGCATAAATATCTGGAGACTAACAAATCGAGGCAGACGTATGCCCAAGCTTCCAGACAGTCATTACACAAGTCTGTCTTTTTTTAAATCTTCATGAAGTGCGATACGCAACGAGCCACGTTTTTCAGAGGCCTCATGGCAATTCCGGTTAAAGGCAGCTCAGACGTCAAACGAAGTGGACAGATGTGTTCCCACTCCGCTCTCAAGGACTGACGCTGGGAGAGAACTTCGCATTCTTGCGTACACTATATCTAGACTTGAGTGGAATACCGCAACTACAAGGCGCACCAGGCTGCCCAGACTTGACTAATTCCATCGCTGCAACTCGAACCTCCGAGTGCTGTGCACCGACATGAGGCGTCGCTTCCGTGTCGTCTGTAGTTGGGAGTGGCGCCTTCACGAACGCTGATTGTGCATTGATTGGAATGGCTGGCAGTCCTCCGTGTGATGCCTGCGGATCTGAGGAGACTTTTGCACACTTATTGTGCCGCTGTTCGCAGTTTCAAACACACAGGCAGTTTATGAACGAGTCATTGAAAAAAAGAAAACCTTGATGATTGTCCCCTGAATGAACAGATTTATAGACTACCGTCCTCACCGATCAATGGTTTATAAGTCAGCGAAGGCACTTTTGAGCTTTCTGATAATTTGCTTAAGTGAACGCCTTTGATGCTATAGGACTGCTCATGTATGTCTTACATTCCCTCTCTCTCTCCTTCCATTCTTTTCTTCCCCTTCTCCTGTCCTGCAGAGTAGGGTAGCAAACCTGACCTCTCATTTGTTAACATCCACGCCTTCCCGTCCTTGTATCTCTCTCTCTGTCTCTCTCTCTCTCGGTTATAGCCTACGCTGGAGATCTTTGAGGGCCTAACAAGGGGCATTCTTTTGCCAGATTTCTTCAAATTCCTCCCTTATTTGTCGACATATAAATGTGTGAAGTGCCGCAAAACCATTAATTTAGGAGTGGAGAGACACTGCTAGTACGACATCCTTGACACTTTCCAATACTGCGGGCCGAAGCGCATGCTTTTTTGCTCGCAGCAGCTCGCTTCCTGAGTGGAGGTAGCCACGGGAAGCTGCGCCTCCTGAATGGCTCGTACAAGTTGCCGCGCGCTCGACAAGTGTTACGTGTCACCGCGAGCGATATCACGACATCACGGTGAATAAGAAGCGGGATAAAAGGATCAGAGAGACTAAGAGATGAAGTAAGGAAGTGTGCGCTGAATTTACACACGCATGCGCTAATGCATCGCGATTCTCGAAAGGGTCGCCCAAGGAAATCGTCCTAAAGAAGCAGGCAAACGCCTGTGGGCAGGCTAGAGCGGCACGTACAAATATAAGGCAAACAGAGAGTCAATCGACAGTATTAGACTTGTTCTAGAAAAAAAAAAAGAGAAGCATGCATAGTTTATGCACGAAAACCCAGCACTTCTTTTTGTGTACGCAAATCTGGAAAAAAAATGTTAAACATTATCTTTATACATCTTAGGAACTGAACTATTTAACTGCATTCAGGAACTTCAACATGAGTGCTGAGGAAAGAACATTTAGTTCATTTCCATTTAGAAATAGCGAAAGTGGGATTTTGATTAGGACGGCGATAAATAAAAGCAAATTAGAGAAATATAACGGCGGATATTTGTTTGTTTGTTTGTTTGTTACTGTCAACCCCATGCCTGGGGTCATTACAGAAAGTATGTGGTGCCAGAAATACTTCATACGTAACATTCGCCTAAAAAGTAGCATTCGATAGCGCATTAGGGTACCATATGAATAACCGACATCAGAAAAATAAGCTACAGTGAGTATACAAAATAAAACTATACCATATTTGTTGACATCTTGCCGTTATTCCTGTGATAACGTGGAGGCATACCAAAGAGGTAAACTAAAACAGAAAGACAAGCTTGGCATCGATTTAAGACATAAAGAGGTGAAATAAAAAGATAGCATTATTGTAACCGTTGTAAGGAACAACATTCTTTTTCAAAAATTCACTGCTTATTACTTAAGTATGTTTTCTGAGGTTCGTGCTCAGAGTGAGTATGGTAAGCCCTTATAGGCTAGAGATAACGGTAACTAGGATGTAAGGGAATAATTTACTTACAAGTTTTCGACAACAAAGAATGTAAGTCCGAAGCCAGAACCACTAGGGAATGCGTGAAAGCTGCACAGTCTCTGCTGGAGACTTTATTACGCTGATGAGCCTAGAAACCGTGGAACCTAACCACCCGTAGAGACTGGCCACCAGTTGGTTGGATGAAAGAAATTTAGTGGCAATGTGGAGCCTAAGCGTGATAGTGCTTCCGCTTGGCTTCGCCGTTTTCAGCGGAAACACGATGAAATTCTGAATGTACACCTCCTAATCTACGTATGAACCGCACATGTATCTCTATTATCGCCATAATACGATGATACTAATGTGGCTTGTGTGTAGGCATAGTCTCTTATGAAACAAAACGTCCGTGGCTATTGATATTTGTACGAGAACGAGAAGAAGAGAAATGTACTGCTCACGTACCTTCAGTAATGATAGGCATGTACATAACAATTGTAATTCGCGCTATGGTTCCACTGCTGAATGGGTTTTCCTTTCTCATTAAATCGCCATGATGTAGCACTAGGATAATAGCTATGCCTGAGCATACTGGGGCTTTAAGGGGCGAAGAAAACAAAAATAATTTTTGAAGGAAACGAAATAAAACGACTATATCGTTCTTCGCCCAAGTTTATAGGCGTAATGAAATGGCCTTGCAATCTTAATGCATACTTACGTATATAATGGCCGGCGAGAAAAGAAAAAGACACAGGTTCACTTGAAAGACGACTCAATGATGGCGCGTAAATAAACATACGAAGTATGTTCTGTAGCGTTGTTGGCTTGGACAATTGCGATTCTTATTCGCTTAGTACACAAAATAACCTTGGAAGTCAAGCGCAGAAATCGAATGCAGCAAAGCTGATTGGTGACCATGTAGATTTACGGTAGATCGGTCTCACAATGCTTCGAATGAGTGATTGAATAAATTAATTAATTAATTAAAACCTTTCTGATCCTTCTTTATACGGAAAGAGGCAATGGGATGGAGGATTGTGGTAGAGTAAGCACCTCGAAGTAGGCATCTTCTACCTATTCAGCTCCATCCATTATGGCTTGCTAAATGTCGAGTCTCGCGCTTTGCAAGGCAGTTTTTCACAGCTCCTTACTAGAAATTAATTGTTTGAGCGAAGCTAAAGGAGCTTAGCAAAGGGAAAATTTTGGCAAATTCGTGGTGTATAATGAGCTACAGTGCAAGCGGAGACGGGGACAGAGGAATAAGTAACCGGAACGGGAGGTTTGGCTTCTTTTCGTATAACTTTTTCGACCTTGTATTTATTCTTCTGCACTATTTATATGCGCGTTTCTGAAGAAAACAAATTCTGTTCTAAGCACCGCTGCGTTCATCTCCTGATTCCTGTGTCGCTGGCTCCGCTTGCGCTGTAGTTCATTAGGTAAGGAGGGGCTTCGGGCAACTTAGATGGATGCGGTTTAAGTCCTCTCTGAGAGAGATGCAGAAATTACAAGAGGGGGTAGGATAAATGGAGGGATAAATACGGTAAAAGGGATAAGGAAAGGGAAAGGTGCGAGCTTGAAGCTGTCGCTACAGAACTTCACTCTTGCGCAGGGGTTTGCGCATGAACGGCGGGAAAGTTACATCGACTAAAAGGAAAAGCTCGGCACCGGAGACCGAACACTCCGTGTCATCTCTCGCTTTGCATCGTCTCGAAAAACATCACTGAACCACCAGTAGTTGGCCCAATGGTACATGAAACCACAAGCAATAGTGGCAAGCCATAAGCCTTTGCATCCGCCACAGAATATCTCAATATATGCGTGTGCGCTTAGCCTTTCGGATATTCCTTACCTGTAAGAGAGAGTCTAGAGTACGAAGAGAAATAAAGGCACCGCCCCTTCCTTGTATGATAAGACGACTTGACGGCGAGATCTATTCCGCACTGTGATAAACATTCTTTGACATGGTGTGCTTTAATCGATGTCTAAATTCATTTAACATCACGTGGGTGTATCTTGATGTGCTCTCTAAATGGATCTGAAGTCACTTGAATACAAAGACGCCCACTTGTTTTCTTTTCTGTCATGTTGACCGCTTTTCTTAATGCGCGATACGCTTGTTATCATTCGATGCATGCAGGCAGCGTTTGATTTTACGTGAACTTCGCGAACGTTGCAGACTTTTCCCCTAACTCCGCATGCAGGACGCGTATTCGCGAGCACGTTCTAGATCTTGCACTAGCATAGGTTATAAAGCTCGAGTGGTCTTTGACGCAGGTAGAAAGGCTGACGCGTTTCTCCGCTCGTCAATTCTTCATTGATGCCGACGATCGTGCTCGTTGCAGTTGTACAGCGAGAGCTGTTTTCTTTGCAGGGCATAATTTCGCCCAGCAAAAAGTTTGATATTAGCAGTTTGGATTCAGCGCCCTTTAGCTTCAGAACAAAGTGACCGCGTTTGTTGACATAGGCTGTGAAGGTTAACACTGTCGACGCATAATCGCGTATCCATGGGGTGCGCGTATGTGCCACACGTGATTGCAGTCTCGTTAATGGGGACGTTATTCATATCGCGTTGCTGATGTTATGACGTATCAGTCTCGTGAGTCATGAATTCCTGCCCTGCCACGCCAACTATGGTATATCAAAAGTGAACGAGACGACCTTGTTTGACGGCACCCGATTTTTGGTATCATTCTTGCTGACGCCGATGCCGGTCAGTTCTGGGATTCGATGAGGCATACAAGACTACCGGTTTAGAAGCCGGTACACTTAGTCGTAGCGACCTAAAACAGCGGTTGATCAGGAATCACCTCGCAAATCCAGCTTTCACACCCACAACATACGATGCCTGTGTGCGACCATGACTTTATGCACTTGCAGTTTATCAATGGCGTCGCAGTTACAACCACCACGGCTAAAATTTCGGTGATGTTTTCATATAAGTGCAGTCGCATTAAGATCTGCAAAGGTTTGCAGCGACGGATGCGCAATTGTTCAAAGAAAGAGTGTTTGTATAGTTCCTTGAAACGAGTATAAAACATTGTTTTGAGTGTAGGACAGCAAGATCGTTCCCTCGCCTGCTTCAGTACGTCGGAAGTAGGTTCACTCTCTGCCCTATCAGTTACGTGCTTGACGACACCGTGGTATTTTCAATTTGCACATTTTTGTTCTAAGCAACTTGTGCGGTTGCTTTCTAGAGGCGAAGCAGACAAAGGTAAAAAGAGAAAAAGAAACCCTCAAGCGTTATTTTAATCTTCCGACATTGATTCTGCAACAATTTATTTTGTTCTCAAGCCTTACCGTTCCCTTTGTGTGCTTCCCGTTTCGAAGACGGCGCGTTGTGCCGTCCTCCGAGATTGCAGTGCGAAGTAATTCGCGTTATAAGGAACACGCAGAAGCTTGAGCTGAGGTGATTATGCTATCCTGGGAGGAAACTGCGCAAAGTAATTAACTGTCAATCAACGGCTGCGTAGCTGGGAATTATTCTCCTTTTGACTTTTTTGTTTAGAACCCGCCTCTCTTTTTGTTCTCGCGCTGTGATTTTAGATTGTGCTAGCTTCTCGTCAATACCAAAACGCCAATTTCTTTTTTCCTCTTTTTTTGCGGAAGTTTCATTATTTAGGCCTGCCAGTATCAGCTGTGCGCATAACGTCGCCGTTCTTTCTCCTGTCAGAGCCCCGAGTCTCGTGAAGTCTTCTCCAGAACACACACACACACACACACACACACACACACACACACACACACACACACACACACACACACACACACACACACACACACACACACACACACACACACACACACACACACACACACACACACACACACACACACACACACACACACACACACACACACGCACGCACGCACGCACGCACAATATCGAGAAACAATCAGAACGGAGCAGAACGTAGCGCGAAAGAAGATGTAAACGCGAGAAAATGGAACCAAAAGTGGGCAGGAAGGCCAGACGCGGCGATACAAAATGGAGACATTAAATGGTCACTCCTCTTCGGTATCGGACCCTGCAAGCATCCGTCCATTTGCCCGCCCTTTTTTACTCCTCATTTCCTCTTCTCCCCGTTCTTCCCACTAGCTTTCCGATTTCCGAATGCCCTCTAGAGATCAAAGCAACGCCGACCGAACATCGGAGATAGGCGGTGGCTGCGGCGTTAGCATTGGCGTTGTTCGGGGCCGCGTCGCAATATCCAGCCCGCCGCGGAGAACAAGGAGCAGTCGTTGCCCCGGGTTGCAGCGCCGAGACCTCAAGAGCCAGCAGCTCGTCGATCTCTCATTTTGCTGCCAGAAAGAGCCACCTCCCTTTATTCCTTCACTCTGTTTGCTCGTTGTTCCTTATGGGCTTACTTTTCCTTTCAGCTGAAAGGTATAAAGCTCATTTCATTTCCTGTTTCCCGAGAAACGGGAACATTTCCTTTATATCTCTTTCTCTTGCAACTACCATCGTTGGGCCTTGCTTTATTTCGGCCAAACATTCAGCACTTACGCAGCCACTTATCGCATATATTTTTCGCTTTCTCTTACTCTCTTTTTTAGGTTCACATTTCATCTGGCGCTTACACGTGCAATACGGTTCCTACAGCACGATGAGAATGCGAAACATTACAAGCGTGCGCATATATATGCACATCGAGTTTCTCCGTTCTCTATATCGTTCATATCTCGTTCACTACGTGGCAAGCCCAATCCCGACTACCGGTACGTTGATTTCAGCTCGTACGGCATATGCGGCGGTTTATTGGCGAGTTGCGTTTACTCTAACTACGTTGACTTCACGTACCACGCTCACATATCGGGAGATTGCACCTATCACGAGTTTAGTTTACTGTTACTACTCGATTTTCACGCGTCCCCCCGCCTTTGGTCAACGCGAGTTAACGGCAAAGAAGTGCAGCGAACACGCTGTGCACTTCGGCCCACGGGAACACGAAGGTTTGCCGTTTCGTTGATGCCAACACGAAGTGGCTCAAATCCGTCTCTTGTGTCCGATTGTAATGAGCGCCACAGCGATCGTTTTTTGAGGGTCGGTTTACAGTAGGCATGCCGGCCTGTTTTACCCGGATGTGCCAAGGTAGTCACTTCGTGACGTGCGCGACCATCCTGGGCTCGTGTAAGTGAAAAAAAGGAAGGTGAAAAAGTCGTGGAAAGTAGTAAAGCAATCGATCACAGAATATATCAGTGCATATATAACGTGGTCACATGATACGCAGGATTTACGACGAACGTTGTATTGATCCAAAGAAGGAGCGGAGACAGTCAAAGACCTGATCCCCATAAGCGATGGAGAACAAGAGGAGACTCGCATTGCAATGATGATCACGGACAGATGAGAAGCAAGCGCCTGATAAAATTCCCACAATGCGTCTTTCAGTGCGCTTAAACAGAGACAGCGCTGCATATTAACAGATGCAGGAGATGGCCGGAAATTCTAATTGAGACTCGCGAGTCACTCGTCATTAAAGAGAGGACAGCCACACGGAATGTGTAGGCCTCTCACAGTGGAAAAAAAAATTAACCTACGTTAGGGCGAGCCCAGCGAGGTGCTTTATCCTGCTTTGCGAGAAATAGAGCGAAGAAGGAGAAAGAGTAGCCTGCGTCGCGAAAAGGAAATGAGCATAAGACGAGTCCGTAAGGGAAAACGAAAGTATATACACCTGGTCCAACAAAAAGGGAATGTGGCAAGATGGCGGCAGGGTATCCTCTAGGGGATCTCTGGGAGGACCAACGCCGGCTTCGCCCCGGAAACTGAAAATTTGCGGTCGATCCTCGCTGGCCGGAAGACGTGGCTCTTATGGTTTTCCTTCCCTCTCCGGGACACTCTCCCGTCTGCCTACCTCGGTCACTTTTCTTTTTCTTGTCTCCTACCCAGTGTCCGCAAATTCCGAGCTCCCTAGGGTACAGGGCCGGGCAGGGCGGCGGCCGCTGAATGTCCTGCACCGCTCAGAGCAGCCGCCGGCTCCGGGAGGTCCTAATTACCTCGCAGATCGCTGCGGGGATACACCGTGCCGACAATAGGGCTGCGTCGGCATTATGCCTCTATTTTTTTTTCCTACCCTGGAGCGCCACTGACTACCGCGCGCCCCCGTTGTGCTGTCTCCATTATTTAACTTCGTGCCCGCGTCGTCGTTGGTAGCCTTCTCCTGACGAGCCTAACGCCGCATGCGCGCAATTTGGCATGCCCGCGCGAAAGAAAAAAAATAACCGGCCCCGAATTGTTTCCCGCGTGAGTAAAATAGGCGCAGCAGTTAGAACACGCTCATGCTTTGCGCCGGCCCATGTCGAGTGCCGAATTAAAAGAGAAAAATCTTTGGACTCCAGAATGGTTAGAGGTGGATCGGAGCTCGTGCGAAGTTGAATGCAACGACGAGGACCCGTGCCCCAGCCATTGATGCCTCTGTTAATCTCGGCGGGTGCGATTGCGTACGGCAATAACCTTATCATTCCCTACTTACAGGGGGCCTTTGGAATACTGCACGGAATTAGCTGAGAGTTAGCATATGGGTGTACATTTGGGAAGCGGAGCGGTCCTCTCTGTCGCTACTCTGCATCTAAGGGAAGAAAAGAGAGAAGCAAGTCGGCTGAAATTATCCCCGCGAAGGTCGTCAACGGAGGAAATGAGGGTGAGCTGCTAATTAAAACTAAATTAGAGAGCGGTAAATATTATCGCATCTGTTTTATGCTCGACGCTTACGTAAGCAGCCGCTGGAAATGATATATGAACTGACGGTGCTTTGCACTGTGCAAAGAACTTATGACCAGTGCCGCGGGGACTAGGTGCATTGCACGATCTGTTCTTGTTATAAATGGCATAACTGACCCTACAACGCTTTAGAATAAGAATGGAACTCGTGTTCTACGGCTGACTTGTTCTACCTGTTTGGTATTTTGCCACACTAAACAGTACGAAATAAGCTAGACAAAGAAAACAGCCTAGACTCATGTGGTTCTCTAGCAGGCAATTATGTACAATGTATACAGTGTGCGATTATGTGCTCTGTGGAGAGTGCAGATCACGTGTTAACACCGTAGAGGCAACTGTCACAATATAGTTTCGCATATGCAGCCTCCATGGTGACCTACACACTCAGCTTCGGAATGACTGAGCCGCCTTGTGCCCGTATACGTTTGTGCATAGACGTCTGTTTTGTCGAAGAGAAATACACCGTGCAGTGCATAAACGTAGATCGTTCGAGCGGAGTCGAAAAATTACCGGCCGTTCTACTAAAACCAAATCAGCGTGCGAATAAAAAAAAATTACAGCATATCCACGGAGTGAATGATGATGAGTGGGCGAAGCTCGGGAGGTTCATCGTAGATCGTGCCAAGTTCCGGATTAATTTAGTTAAGGCGCACGCTACGAATCCTCATGGTTCAACTATGCACAAGTGAAATCTCCCACCGGCACTTCATTGCAAGTCAAGATCCAGTGCATATATATATATATATATATATATATATATATATATATATATATATATATATATATATATATATATATATATATATATATATATATATATATATATATATATATATATATATGCGTTGCCGGTGAACGCTTCTCCAACGCGAGCAGTCGGTATTTCTCAATCAAGAAACTCGCTAGGAGACGCTGCCTGCGCCAACGTTGTCTCTCGCGGGTGAGGGCGCGTTCTCCTTCTTTGCGAGCTGGTACAGCGTTCCTCTAAGAAAGAGCGTTTCCATAGCCAACGCGCGCCTTTCGCTCTCTCTCTGTCTCTCTCTCTCTCTCTCTCTCTCACAATATAGCAGAGGCACGCGCCGGGAGAGAGAGAGGCACGCGCCGAGGGCGAGCGGGTGCCGGGAGGCACGCGGGTTACGCCTGACGACTGACGCCTGACGCGTGACAAGGTTAGACTAAGAGGAGCTTCGCCCCTAAAAGAGCGGTTCACGCCGCTGCATTTCAAGTGCGAATAATTTCTTGGGGAAGTTGAGTATCTTTGACCGTATCTATCTATCAAGCTGCCTATCTATCTATCTACCTAGCCGCCTACGTCTTGTGCTCTCCTGGTCGAGTCGTTCACTCGGTATGCACCAAGATGGGGATGGCGGGCTATCAGTGCATGATGAACATGAATGACTGATGTAGATGTCATTAACAGTACATATGTGACATGTACACCACAAGTGACGATACTATAATCACGCGCGGCTATACCCGTAATGCTCGGCGAGTAAACGTCGCAGGTTATTGAGTGTTAGCATTTCATATTATGCTAATCAAGGACCAACCAAAGTAGGCATGGAAAATTTTATCAGAACACAGTCTGCGTGCGTCAAACGCGAGAAAGACACAGCGTTTTCTGTAGCTTGCGATTGAAGTGTACACGTAGCAAGCATATAGACACTGGCAAACGTGCTGGTTGCGTGATTACTTCAACAGATTTGCATTGCTAGCACACTGTAAAGTTCGCCGCCTAATCGGAGGTACCCGTGCTCTGTTCAGTGGTAGTAAGTTCGCTTTCAAAAGTGTGGTGCTGCAGCCAACGGCAAAAACGCGTTGATTGTGTTCGAGCAAAACTACGCATATCAATGAGCCAACGAGTAAACATGCAGCGCAACGAGCTTCAATTGGAGGACGAATACCTCGATTTCTGCTGGGAGAAGGGAAGTACATTCATCACATGTAGTAAAGCTTACAGTGGAGCGGGAAGCACGCGATGCAAGTTTACCCATCACTGAGTCGAGTTCTTAGAGCTGCGCTGAGTAAGACAACAGCGGACAATGTACATCTAATCAGCCCCGCCAGCGTTACCCTTCTTGCCTTTCGTAAAATGAATAAAGAGAAAATTGAGTCACAACCGCAGCAAAAGTAAATCACAAGCCGATATAGTGAGCGAGAAAGGAGCAAAAGCGCAGCGCCGCATGAAAGCAAACAATCTGTATTTCTCCCAGGGAGATTTATATCTCGTGACGCTGCAGACAGTCACGGCAAGACGAATCTATATTTGGCCCTTTCCAGCCCAATCCTCTCCTCCACAAACCTTTCCGCTCTGACGCCGAGCCGCTTTGTTCGCTCCGGTTGCAATTGCGAAGCGCACTATACACGCCCGCCATTGTTGCAGCCTCTCTTCATTGGTCATTGCTGATTCAGTCGGAGGACCTCGTCTAGTGATCCTGACTGGGAGGTTCCTTGAACTCGCAACTTGTTCGGCCGTTTTATTTCTATCATTCTTCTTTTTTGCCCGCAGTAAGCTCTCTCTTGCGCTGACAACAGCTGAGTGATCACTGCGAGTACGTGCGTCGAGTGGGTGGCAAATTGTAACGCACTCTTTTTTTTTTGGGGGGGGGAAAGACATGTAAGCTTTCTGAAAGATTGGTTGCCACGGAATCTTTGTGCACGACACGACGATCTCCTGCCTGCTGTCACCAAAAAAAGGAAAAAGCACTTGTAGTAAGAACCCGCGTCGTAAATTTAGCCCCCGAGCATTTGGTGTCTCGCTCTTAAGCGGTCAACGTTTCGACAATTTAAGTAGAAACAACGCAGCAATTTTGAAAAGGAAAGAGATTAGTAATAACCAAGGCTCCTGTTTAATGAGAGACAAGGAAGTAGTATGTCATCGCGCGAGCAAATGCTTATGCTTCTTGGTTTCCACCGTATCAAAACCATAGACTTAGGGTACACACACACACGCACACACACACACACACACACACACACACACACACACACACACACACACACACATATATATATATATATATATATATATATATATATATATATATATATATATATATACGTAACGCAGATAATGTAATGCCCTTTGTGCAACATGTAGTGCCCTTTCCTAAGTATTCACAAATTCATTCGTGTATTTCGGTAGATGTATAGCTATGCAAGCGACCTCGCGTAAAATGTTACCGTGTGGAGGTGATATCTTTCATTACCGGAATAACTCGTTTCAGTGATGCATGATGCATAAGCGGGTCGCCGCCATGTACTAAAGAATTCTTGGTGCCTTCAAGCTGTTTCTCTGAAAACGCTGTCACAAATGGCACACAAATAGTACGTCGCACGTTCTGTAGAAAGCGCGGCCTAGTCTCCCTATACGACACCCTCGTCATAAAAATGCTGCTGGTGATTAACAGGGGTTAATGGAGGAAAATCCACTAAAAGGACGACGTTGAAAGACAAATAGGAGATAAATCGCGTTACGGGAAAATGATTAGGACCAAGATTTTTACTGGGGCATAACAGTAGACCGTCTCGCAGTAACAAACGACCTAGGCGCGATGTTGAATATAAGGGACACGAAGTAACGACAGTAGTTGGTAGCTAACCTTTACTGTGTACCTATTGAATACGCTATGGTTCTACAAGCCTCGAACCATTACTCTTTTTTCTTTTTTTATTGGTGTGAACTGGCCATTAATGAGACCCAGAGAGAAACGACGGTAACCTAGATTTATGAATATGGATTCCACGAACCGCCACGACGCTGCCTTTTTTTTTTCCTTCTCTATCGCAATGCACGACAATGAATCTTTGCGTCACAACGCTTGGGAAATCTACATCGACCAGGAGTATTTGTTCTATGCGAACTGTAGATGGTTAAGTAGATAGGGGATGGTAGCTCCGAAAAAAAATGGAGAAAAAAGCAGAAAGGGGAGGTACGGTGGCGCGTAGAAGAGTCTAGCTTCACTGAAATCATGCTATATCAAAATGGATAAGACATAATTCTTTCTTGATAGAGGGCGTTGCTTCGTCGTGGAACCTTTTGGGAGACCGTTTAGATAGCGCAGCATGACCTTTCCGAGAACGTCTACGTTACCTGTGTTCCGCCGTAGAGAATGACGCAATTCCTTCCATACTTAGCCGGTCACATCTCTCGAACGGTGATAGGAACCTTCGTGACGCGGAAACTTCACCGAAGCGAAAGACTCAGAAAATTGTCGCCGTTTCATAAATTTACGGACCAATTAGCCAACAATAAACAAGGTACAGACGAAAACCTATGTTCTCACAAGACCTTAATTACATTAATTAAATTACCTTGTCATCCTCAGTCAGTTAAGTTGCACTTTGATCGTCCTTCACTTAAATTAATTCACCCTAGTTCTCTTAAGTTCACCTAATTTCTTCTCTAATTCACTTTTAACTTCATTTCACGTAAATGCAATTTAATTCATCGTTGATAGCTCTTAGTTATCGTTAATTCATATTTGATTAACATTCATTAACTTGCCCTGATTAGGCGCATGTGCGGCACGCGTGACGTTTGGTGCCCCGCGGGCTGCGGCAAGACTGACAGCGGGTTCTTTCACTCATGAGCCGACTACTGCTTTCGCCTTAACTGGGTAAGACTTCGTATACGCTAAGGACACCGCGAATCATTTTTCTTCTTTTTATGGAAATCGCCTTACGTGTGGGCGTGAGGTTATTCATGCCAGCGTTCTAAGGCCACCGAGCTATGTGGCAATGGCTTTGCTTGAGTGAGCCTGAGGTCCAGATGTCGTTTTCATTCTCGGAATCTACATTTATTACGGGCTTGGATACTATGCTTAGGGGTGCTCGGCTGCTGGTCCGAAAGATGCGCCTTCAATCCCAGCCGCGTTGGTTGCATTTCGATGGATGCGGAATCCTGGAAGACCATGTACTGTGCGATGTCTGTGCAAAATATCCACATGGTCGAAATTTTCTGAGCCTTCCTCTCCAGCGGGTCTCACTACAGCGTATAGTGGTTTGGGCACGTTAAAACTCCGGATTTGATTAATATACCTCGTGGAAGTGGACCGCTGATCTTGAATGGCTAAGTTCCCGAATGTTCCGGCCTCCGCAGTCTGAACCGCGGGTCATCTTGGTTTAAGATTTGACCCCGTTGCCGCTTCATGGGTGCTCTGGAGTCCCCATGCTACCCGTTTCATTAAAGCAGCGAAAGGAATCTTCACATGGCTGAGCTCCAATAGACGACATCTATATAGAATCAACTTCATTTCAAGCATGCACAATTGAATGCCCCGGATCCACACCTAAGCTTTCAAGTTACTCCTATCCAGCCTTCGCTGGGGAAGCGTTACCCTTTTCCATAAGTTATCGTTGGGTGCCGCACTCAAAAACGCCTATTCATTCCACCTAGGGGTGTCCGACACCACATCTTGTGAAAGTTTAGCCAAGTGGACATATTATGAAGGTGAAGGCGTTACCTGGCTCGTAGGACCATATGGCTCATATGCGAAATATGACCGTCCGTTTGTGACCCTCCAGCGTTTTCCTACCAGCGTTGGTACCAAGACCTCTAAGTGGAATTTTGTTCGCCTGGTATATTTATTTATTCATGTACCCTAAAGGCCCGAGGGCATTACATAGGGGGGGTAGTAGTATACATACATAAAAACTAACACGAACAATAAAGTGATAAAAGGTATGAAAAAGTAAATAACAACGTATAAATAATGTACAAAATCGCAGAAAAGTAATTATAAAGACAAAACTACACTAAAAAGGAAGGCGTAACACAAGAACAAGCGAGGCTGAACATTTATATGCTAAACAATGCTAAACATAGTCAAGTAAGCGAGTTATACAGCGAGCTCAAACAAATCACTATATAAGCACATGTACATCTGGGTCCGTTATACTAGGTCATTCAAACACCAAGATGAAGCTTTAATTTGTGAGCAAATTCTTCGTGGTTTTTTATACAGACAATATCGTTGGGAAGTTGATTCCAATGATTAACAGCAAGAAGTAATGGTGAATGTAAAAACAGGTTTGTTCGGGCAAATAGAGGTTCTAATTTGAATTCGTGGTCCAGACGAGCGAATATTCGATGAGCAGGTTTAATAAGTGCAGACAGTTGCGAATCGTTATGGTAGAGATTGTGAAAAAGAGACAGAAGAGACGACCACAATTGTCGCAGAATGGCAGAAAGATATGAATATATGGTAACGTGGAGAATAGGAGATAGTGGACGAAGAACAGGACGAAGACGCTACCGGCTCGCTCCATCTGTTCGCTTCGGTGTGGGACATCTCGGACACCGGGGGCAACGGAGGCAATCCACCAATGCGGCGGCTTCGACGCAGATCAGGTGGTTGGAGAACCGTGTCGCCCGTGCTTCGTGGTGGTCGGGGTAGCCAGCGACTCTACCACTAACTGTTACGAGTTAGGGGTGTGTATTAACAAATGACGGTAAGCGGGGATGGCAGATCACCAAGGTAGATAGCCACGGAGATGGTGCAATGGTCGCAATCCACTTCGTCGTCCTTTTCTTTCTCCACCATCTTCTCTTCTCCACGTTACAGTATGATCAGCACGATCGATAGGCCCTGACATCGATACCTTGGCATGCTCGACATTTGCGTCACGTACAACGATCATGAAATAACTTGCGAAGCATACCCAAGTTCCTTGGGCAGGATTGGGCGGGTATAAGCCACACTTGATTGAATGCGATATTGAAATTGCCATTGGACCTTCGGGTTTATGCGTAGCTATGAGACTCAAAACACACGACACTCTGTATTTTAACCCCGAGACCCCGGCTTCTAACACCAAATTCAAGCGATAGGTGTTTCCAATTTACGTCGCTCAGCGACACGAAACAACTCGTAGGAACTTTCTTCGTCTGCCCGCAGTTGAGTGCAGAGAAACAATAATTTACAGCGCACTTAATAAGTTGGACGACCGACATCTCTCAGAAATTATCTTATGCCAAAGATAAGACTGAAGGCCGTCGAAGAAGGTTGGGAAAGCACTACTATTCTCGTTATTCTCTGTTCTTTGTGAATGAGGTTAATTGGAACGCCCTACAAGTAAGTTTTTAATCTTTTTTTTCCCTCTCTCTATTTGCGTTTTTTATCCAACACCCATTTCTTCGCCCTAGTTCAGTGCACCAGCTAAACCGGGTATTCGTATCTCGTTAATCTTTCTGCCCTGAATCTTTCCATCTTTCCTCCATTGTTGCTAAGCGGTCTCTATGATTTCGTGACCGAGACTATTCAAGTATGCTGCTGCTGCTATTTCACAGAAAGGTCACTGCAAAAAAAAAAATTGGGAAGAAGAAAATGAGAAAGCAAATCAGCGCAGTCTTCTGGTTGCGGAATCAATCCTCTGTCTCACGATATAGCAACCCAATGCTCTGACCATTGCGTCACTGCGTCACGCATTGTTCTTTATTGCCAACGCTAGCTATATTTCCTTCAACCATGTTCTTTATTATCTACACATCGATGGCAGTGCAATATAGGAGCGGTGCAGCGAACCTGTGCGTCATCTGTACTTGCGATCGGCGAAAGTGAACGCTGGTACGGTGAAGAAATTGAAGCTGTAAAGCTGCCGTCTCCGACATACTCTGGCCCCACCACAGTGGTCTAGTGGTTATGGCGCTCGGCTTCTGATCCGAAGGTAGCGGGATTGAAAATACCGGCCGCGGCGGCTGCATTTCGATGGAGGCGAAATGTTGAGGCCCGTGTGCTGTGCGATGTCAGTGCGCGCTAAGGAACCCCGTGTGGTTGAAATCTCCGGAGCCCTCCACCACAGCGTCTCTCATAATCATATATTTAGTTTGGGATATAAAACCCCGCAGATAGTCAATACAGCATACCCTGCAAAGGCAGATTAATGAGCTGAAACGCCCACTAATATGATAACTAATGCTCTTCGTGGCAATACCACGATATGATTTTGGGACACGCCGTAGAAGAGAGAGAGAGAGAGAGAGAAACTTTAATCCACAAATAGGTCCGACGATTTGGTCGGGGGAGGGCCACAAGCACCTCAACCTAGGTGACGGCCTCGAGCGCTTGGACACGGGCAGCTTCCTCGGCGTGCCGGACGGCCCAGAGTTAATCAGCGAGTAGAAGAGGACTTTGGAAATTTCGGCCACATGGGTTACTTCAACACGCACTCACACTGCGCAGAACATGGGCCTCAACATTTCGCCTCCGTCGAAATGCGACCGCCGTGATCGTGAACAAACCCGTGTCCTTGACGATTGTGGTAAGGTTAAGGAAAGGAGCTATTTCCTGCAGCTCACGTCGGGAGCACGGCTAAGCGTCCGTGGTGTTAGGGGAAAGGGACTGAAAGAGATAGAGGGAGAAGAGAAAAGCCGTAGTGGAGGGCTCCGTAAATTTTGACCACCTGGTGTTTTTTAAGGTGCACTGACAACGCAAAGTACACAGGCTACTGGCATTTTCGCCTCCATGGAAAATGCGACCACCGCGGCCCGTAGGCGCAAGGAAAAGGGAATGATAGGCATAAAAAGGAGAGAGACGCCGTAAATTTAGATCTCCGGAAATTTTGACCACCTGGGGTTCTTCGACGTCAGCAGTCGAGCACTGCAATCGCTGTACAATGGCTGGGAGAGAGAGAAGCCTGGTGGCGACGAGGATACATCGCGACGAGGAGACATCTGCGTGAGCGCAGTGGTAAAAAGGAAGGTGCGAAGGAATTTCGCTGCATGCAGGTCCCATGAAGGCGCGTTCGATTCGCCGCACCATTCTATAATCTCAGAATTGCTCCACAGAACTTCGTTTGCCGGAATTGCTTTAATTTTTGCTTACCAAGTTATGAAATAGATCCTTACAGTGGACGTGGCGCGCGCTTTTTCGTGGTTTGTCGCAAGACAGCACGAACTACAGGACACAAGGTGCTTAGGCTGCTGAAAGTCAGCGCTGTGTCTGTCTTCTTTCATCCTTGTTTCTTGCGCGCTGTAGTCACATTAGTTACAAGAAGGAACGACATTCCAATGCTGCTGTCGTATGTCCCTTCATCGTGTGTCCCGTAGTCGGAGGTGTCTTTCGAACAGGTAAACGTAATTGTACTAGATGCTTAGCATTAGGCGAAGTTTATGCAATGAATACTGAGAAATAATGAAAGCCACATGATCAGCGGCCAAGCAGAACGAGCGCAAAAACAAGTGACAGTTGTCTTCGTTCACGCCTGCTGCTGGCACGATCATTTGTCACTACGAGAGACTTATTGTCGACGGAAGAATGAAAGAAAGAAGTGGCGCGCTGGTAGTAGCAGCAGATAGCCCTTTCCCAAACCTGTTTATTGAACGTAATCCTTATTAAAAAACATTCGTCCGCTAGTATTGTTCGTAAGTCCAGTTGTTTGAAATATTATTAGCTAACGCGGTTGACCTGTATTCAGAAATACTTGCGAATAATGTATCTTGTGACTTTGGGCTCTCCTCCCTTCCTGCATCCGTACTGTTACACGTCACGTTCAATAATTTGCTGTTTACTGGTACGCCATCAAAAATCATACGGTGATAACTTCAGATTGACTGATATTACTGACCGCTATTTCTTTCTTACCCTTTTTTTTTCGCAGGACGACTTGCGCAAACACAAGCATCAACTTAAAAGTAGAACAAAGGAAGGAAGAACTCGCGGCTACTCTATCGCGCTCTGTTCTGCCCGCCATCATACTTATCATGTCTTTTTTATTAACTAAAATACAAACCAGGTACAACGGTCATGAGCACTGCTGAGCTATCTTAACAATATTCCGCAAATCAAACTGCTTTATATGTTCATATTGAGCATCTGCATGTGCATCTTGTACTTTCCTTCCTTCGAACGGGTAGGCAACAATGGGAGCTTAAGAGGAGGAGGAAGGAAAACAGGAAAGACAGGCAGTTTAGTCAGCGCTGAGACAGGCTGGCCACCATGTGCAGGAGAAAATGGGTACGGGGAATAAAAGGGGAATTTAAGTGTACGTTTAGCGCGAGCATAGACCTATACACGTATCTGCCTCGGGCCTTACAGCTCAAAGATCGAAATTCAAGAAATTCCTACGCTGCAAGCCGGAATTAAAAATGTAGTACCGCTAAGGCCTGCGGTGGGGTAAGCAGAAGCCTCTAATTAAGGCTGCTTAGCTAGAGTGAAAGGATTCCAATTGCAGCCTTGTATTTAGCGAGAGAATTATACCGGCGAAAAGATGGAGGGGAAAAAAGGAGGGGAAGAGGTCATCTTGAATGAGGCATATTTTCTGACTCTCCTACGGTCGTAAATAGGGGCCCGATAGGCTAAGCGGAGGAACGAAAAGAAAATTATACTTTCGTTTTGTCGAGTGCGCGCTGACCAGCGATAATCAGCGATCCAATCAGAGCCGGGTGAAGCAAGCGCCGGTCGCGCACTGCACGACGCCCCCTTCGTGAAACCAGATTGCGGGTCTTCGCTAATGAACTGGCTTGGCTTCCAAAAGATTGACCAGAAGAGAAAAAAAAGGAGGGGGGGTGGAGGGGCGGCTGCCACAAAAGTTAGAAGCGAGCGTAATGGACGCTAGCACGCCACACGTGCCTTGCCTCCTCCAGTGCGGCACGACGATGGGACATCGAAGAAACAAGACCGAGGGGGAAGGGACGACGACCTCGCGGGTACGCCAATAATTCGGGCCAATAACTTTCGCGCGCCCCGGTAACACAAGAGGGCTCCCGAAACGCGAAAGACATGCCATCAGGGCAATTTCATCTCGTGTCTCTTTTCGGTGGCTGCCTCTGCCTGATCGCCCACTTCGTACTTTTTCTCCGTTGTCTACCAGGGATTGACATTCTGATGTCCCAGCGCCGAGGTGGTGAGGTGGGGACTTGCGGGGGCGTTCCACGGATGTCTACAAGAGATAGGAGGCGGATATGCTGGTAGCTGGCACCTCACGTTCTGCCTCGCGAGAGACGAGAAAGGCAGTGAGTGTACACATAAGAATGAAGATGAGAAAGAAGTTGTGTAAGCTAAAGACTGCGAACGATGTTCGTTATCTCGACATATTCGTGCTCATGCAACTTTTTTTTATACCTCTTCGACGAATTAGTCAGCTGGTTGATGCATTGCTCGACGTCTTGAAATTCTATTATTTATGTGCAATTTCTGGCTGTCGTCACCTTGCCGTATATTGCCAACTTGTAAGCGATGGGCAGCTCGTCAGACGTTGCAAGTTTCAGTCCCTTGCTGTTCCTTTTCAAAGACATTACAGCTGTGATTATTGATTGATTTATCGATCGATCGATTGATTGATTGATTGATTGATTGATTGATTGATTGATTGATTGATTGAGTTTATGCAATGCTTCGAAACTTTTAGTGACAAGGAAAAAGGGGGACGTAGTCGTGTACAAGTAAGAACAGTTTACCGAAATTAAACGTGCCTGTCGATGGGAGATAACATTTGTGCGCCGAAATGTCAAAACTAGGTGCTTCACAAGCGGGGACAAGCGAATGAACACTCACAGAAACGCTCATATTCTCTTACTTCTCGCCAGTCGTGTGCCTGAGCACTCCTAAGTACGTCTTGAGGTCAAACGTCTGCGCTCGTAAGATGACATTCGTGTAGAATTTAAAACAGATCCGTGCTAGTAATAATTTATTCTAATTACCAGAGGCAACACAGTTTTATCTCTTACGTTTGGTTGACTCTAGGTTTGTTTAATATTTGCACTTTGATATGTCGTGCAACGCACGAAAACCGACATGGAATAGTTGTTATTTCTAGACAACCATTCGTTAAAAAACGAATATGTGAGTGCTGCACAAAAGCAAGTGTTGCTTTATGCGCATTCATGACATCAGTGATTTAATCTTTGTTCAGTAGGGAATGCGAGTATTCGAGGTGATGCCATAAACACCGAAAAAGTTCAGTGGACTTGTCTTACAAACGGAGGATAAGTGTAGTGTATGAAAGTCTAGCACAAGGCTTTGGCGGATGTCCGCCTGGTCGGGAAGAACATTCGAATAAATGGCGAACTCGCGTTTGATTCAGTGAAGTACCGTAATGCTTTGTCTGTGGAATCATCTTATGTTGGCAAGATGTTTTATGTCGTTTTGTGATCTCTTCGAAACGGCCAGTCTCCTTTAATTTTTTGTCGCATGGAAGAATCATCCCCGTACTTATAGCAGGCGTTGACAACGCTAGCGAAACTGTCCTTATTGTTCAGTGCATCTTAAGAAAGTGGTTCGGATAGAATAGCCTCATTTCTAAAGAAAACAATTTATCGCATTTACCAAAGCTTTTCATACAGGCTTTCACAACAACAAATTGGCTTGTTAAAAGATTGAAACAGTGCTAAGACATCTTTCTTGGTTCATTCTATTCTCCTGCTGCTGTCTTGCTACGAAACTCTCCCTCCTGCCTTTTCCCCATTGTTCTCTCCACGGGCGTCACCGATTCACACATTTTCGTGATGCGAAACCATGCAGTCAAAATTACGTCACATCTGAATTGTAAGCGCTCCTATGTTCTAAACGTCAAATAAAGGCGCTGGTTTCTGTGACATTTGAAGACCCTAGATGTCGAATTCAGACATATTTTGTTAAAAAATGCTTTTTTTTTTTTCACTGGGAGCCCACCTACGTTTGTGGTATGTGCGTCCTCGCAATTTTCTCTAGTCAACAATTCTTTCAACACGCATTTTATCCGAAAGCGAGGCTGAAGCCTCCAGTCATGCTCTCAACAAAAACGAAAGGTGCAGCGCTTTTAAAGACGTCTATTCGGAGAGCGAAGCTCAAAGGCACGAAATTTCCGCTGATAGCCCATTAAATTTTCGTCACTCAATTGCTCTTAAAAATTTCGGGTTCAGAGCCCCTTTGTCTCGTAAATGTTAAAATTTCCGGCGGCGTACTTTCGCTTCTGAGTAATGTGAAACACATAGCATCGGCCGCATTCAAATTTCCGACAACGAAAGGCCTCAACATCGATCGACCATAGAAGACGCTTCTCTGTAGTAAAATACGTGCACAAAGAACCAGCTAACTTGCGAAATTTTGTGTCCGAGTCCCGGCAGCGCGGCCCACTTGATGTCACTCACTTTAAGGGTAACCATAAAAAAAAAAAAAAGCCGAACGAAACGCGTTCAAGCCACACTCTCTCCCTTCCGTAGTGGCCAAACATAATCGTGTGAGTGACATCTCATCAGTGGCCCTTACGGAAAAAGGCTTCTACTAAATGTCTTCTTTGATAGGCAATCAGCTTAAGTAGAGCAGTTCTTTTCCTGCTCTCACTCCAAGTATATTTAGAGATGCTTGGGAGAGAGAAAAAAAAGGAAGTAAAGATGCTTTATATCTCGGAATGGTTTTGCCGACGCAGCTTGGCGGCTACTCGTTCTATACCGAAACAACACTGACGAGGTTTCATAGTTCTTTTTTCTTTTTTGTTTGTTTGTTTTCTTTTGTGTGAGGAAAACTCTCGGGCCGCTATTACTCTCTAAGTGTGGGCAATAAGCGAGGACGTTTATGGCAAGAAGAGCATACTTCACGAGCTGAAAGCAAAACAGGAGAGCATAGGGGGTGCAGAGAAAGCAAACATAATTGAGACTTTCTCACTTTTAGAAAGCCCGCTTCTGAAGGGCCGCAAATGAGTTCTGAAACCAAAGAAATATTTATTTTGTTGGCCGCTATCTTTCTTTTCCTTTTCCGCGATGAAGTATGCGGCGAAAACGCCAGTGAAATGCAAGCGCTTAAAAACCGTAGGTTCGTGAGAGACGAGGGAAATTGCGTTGCGTTATTTTGCTGTGTGCGCTTTTCTTTTCCTATGCTTTTTTGTCTGGCAAGCTTCCGGAAGTAACGATAGCTTCCGGATGTCTTTTAGCTAACTCTAGATAGGAAGAAAGAGAGAGTACGGCAACGTTGTGAGTTTAAGCGAGGAAGAATTATTTGCTAACTGCTTCAGCTTTCGCGAATCGCAGCGTCCTTTTTATTTTTTTTTCTGTTCTCGTGGAAGCGAACTGACGTTTTACAAAGTTGTGGAACCATTAAATTGGGTAAATCGCTGCGCCGGCGGCTGAAATGAATCAAAAGCGGTAAATTGTAAGGACTGAGCGCTGCCCGCAAGGCGCCGCAGATGGTGAAACGTTTCTGCTTGAAACTTCCATGAAGAGCATGCTTCAAGCTGGAGAAAAGCAAGTTGAAGTGTACACGCCATCAAACTGCCACAGTTCGCGCGATTAAGCTGAGGGGACGTACATAATCGTTGCGTGTTGTATACATTCCTTCACGTTAAAGTCTTTACGCGTTTTGGTTCTCTTGTTTCCTATCGACGTGAAGGATGGTGCCTATCCACGTTGCAAAGCAGAATGCCACCACTAGATGTAAAGTCCGTATTTATAAAAAAAAAATGTTCTTACGCTGGAAACTTTCGTAAGAGCAAGTTACAGCTAAGTTTAACTTCTGCAGATTATAAATTTTGCAGGCCGATTAAGAAAAATAAAGATCACTTGTGGATGAAAAGCTTCGCAAACGCAGCCCCAGATCACAGGAGTGTGGAACAATAGCTTGAGTTCCGTTGCATCTGAAACCATTACTGCGTATTCCACGAAACATAATGAGTGCGCTAGATAAAATCGAAGGTAACGAATAATCGGTGGGCGTGTTTATTACCATATCCGACTGAATTACCTTGACGAGAATCGGAGCATGTGTGAGAAGGGTAATTCGAGAATGTTGTTTTATGGCCACTCCCTTTGTACGTCCGGACGCAACGTATGGGGCCATTGGTCATGATGTGTGTATTCCACACTTCATGTGCTTCAATTTGCAGTCCAGTTGTGGGCTGTTTTGCTATCATCTCTGATGACCATTATCATTGCCCGTTGATGCGCGTGACATCATTAGTGGTTTGGCAGCTCAGCAACGCGATGATAACAAACGGCACCTTCAATTTACTCTCAATTCTACCGACATTATGAGTTTCCATTGTAAGATGTAAGGTATGCAGGCTTCACGACACGTAATGCCACTGCTAGGCCTTCATTAGCTTGCCTTACATTTTTGATCTGTTGGGTGTGATGGAAAACCGCTGAGAATATAGCTACTGGAAGTGAAAGAAGATCTGCTGAGATGATACCGTGTCACGGATAGCTTTTGTCGTACAAATGCTGCAGGATCGACACATTCAGCTCTGCAGATCGAGGTGGCTCGTATGAAGCAGTAAGGTTCGCCCGTTGAAACCGGTGCCGTACGTCTAGAAGCGTTGTTTAGCGCGTTTTGGCGCTTGCGCCTTTAGACACGTCAGCAAAATCACGAGGCGTTTGCTGAATAATCGGCAGTTGGGCGCTTTCTTTACTGGTTGAGCAACCTGATAACGCATAGCAAAATACGAGGACACGTGGAGGGAAAATACACAGTAAAACGTTTGCGTGAAGCAAACTGTATCAGAAAACGCATACGTACTGAAATATTCACATACACCCGCATACTCTCAGACCGGCTACGCCGTTCACGGCGTAAAAGACTGATGACGTGACAAAAAAGCTGATCCCACGTTCATTCTCTGGTGTGCGTGTTGATCTGTGGGGTTTAACGTCCCAAAACCACTTCTGATTATAAGAGACGCCGTAGTGGAGGTCTCCGGAAATTTCGACCACCTAGGGTTCTTTAACGTGCAGTGACATCGCACAGCACACTGGCCTCAACATTTCGCCTCCACCAAAATGCAGCCGCCGCTGCCGGGATTCGATCCCCGCGACCTTCGGATCAGCAGCCGAGTACCATAGCCACCAGACCACCGTGGCGGGGCCCGGTGTACGTGTGGCAGTTCAAATATACGAGTGAACCTATTTATTTCACGCTTACACAATGCGTCCTTGTTTATTTATGTGGTCGGGTTCTGTATATCTGCAGGTGACCTTCCACGTACGGAAAGGATTACAGTAATATTACTTGAGCTCTCCCACGTTCCGGACAGCGCCGTGCGAATCGTGAGTACACTCTTTGCACGGTAACCTTTAGTTTATTTTAAAGGTACACAAAAATGTGAAGATATGCTCCTTTATAAAGGTTAAAGGGCTTTAACCTTTAGTACAGGCGCATATTCTCACATTTTTGTGTACCTATAAAATACGCTAAAGGTTACCGTGCTAAGAGTGCAGGCGTTCATTTCTAGACAGCGCTTGCACGTAGAGGTCATGTTCTTGTTATTATTTTGAGCTCTTACACGGAACTTTGGTGGTTAACGAATTCCCCGCGTGCGTCTTATAAGGAGGAAAATTATCGCTAGGCTGCTTCGCAATGAAGGATGAACGGTAGAAGTTTTCCTGTCGAGACGTCAATGCACAGACGCCCAAAGTTAAAGCATGCCGTTGGCTCGTTGTTTCACTTGGTTCACATCTAAATGCTTCTTTCCTTTCATTTGAACTATGCGAGTGATATTTTCTGGTTGCGGTTACCTCGTTTGTCATGGAATTTCTGTTTGCTAATTCCGTGACCTTCGGTGCGTGTTTGTACAGAGAGCTCAGAGCACTTATTGCGGGGGCTTTGGCAGCGCAGTGTTTGCAGGCAGGAACGCTTCTCTCCGTGTGCATTAAACACGTTAAGCAAATCCAATTTGTCGGAAGTATTTCTCTGTAATATAATCAATACACGCATGTTTGTAAGCACATGCTAAGCGGAAAGCTAAAGCACCAATAATAAGCTCCAAACGACTTCTTCACGAGTAACATGGAGCACTCAAACTGCGCCATGACTTCGCTACAGAACTGTTTCAGCCGCACCCAGTTCGTCGCTTTCTAAAGCACACAACGTACAAAAGCACAGGAGGTACAACTTGTATTGCGTGAGTGCAACACATGCGACATATGCAATATTTATGCCGGTGTGCCAGAGTCCTCAGACTACGTGTTACTAACGACTCTGGAAGTGGGTTGTCACGCGAAGCGCCCATTCTGTACTGCCTCTGGCGCGTCTAGCCTGAATTTTTAATCGGCTACCTCCGATGGGGGTCTACACAATCGAGGCAATTGTGGTTTTCGTGCGCCCCTGGCTCGCAGGTGCAATTAATATCGCCTGACCGCATGTTCAAAGTGAGTGTGACGCAAATGTATCTCCTCTTTCGCTCCGGCAATACGTTAGTAAGAAAGCGAGACACACAAAGGGCCTGGATTGTGGCTGCACGCAACGGGAATGGACGATGAGCCCGAAAAGATATAGCCACTCGTGAATTAAAGCTCGAAAGCCAGATGGCGTATTTTTTTCTAAATAAATCACGCTACCTAAAGAATAGGGTGCGCTAAGATGTCTTTTTTTAAAATGTAGCTTTCTCGGCGACAAGTGATTTATTCACGCACCTTGCAGGTAGAACGCGGTATTGCGAAACGGTAGTAAATTTTGAAGGACATTGCACAATGTACGCGGCAAGCAGGCTGAATTTTCCATTGTCTTTATGCCAGACCTGAGTTACTAAGCTGTGAACTATGGCTTGGAACAGTCGCGAGGCAACAGTTAACACGTTCTGTACACTACCAGTTCGAAAATTCACATGAATGACTAATCCCTCCCATGTTTCACCTCACCTCTCGCTACTTTTCCCAGTCGCCCGCAGCGGCTGGTGAATGTCGTGTTGCATCAGTGCAGCTGTTGGGAATGAAGCCGGTATGCTCGGCAGCGAGATTCTCATGTATGTATACTGCGTAAATGTTAATGAAAGGTCAGTTATGCGCCATAACTTAACTAGGCCGACCTTCATACGCTGTCCATAACTATGTTCGGTGGCGGTTTCCTAATTCACTGAAATGAATGAATGAATGAATGAATGAATGAATGAATGAATGAATGAATGAATGAATGATCTTCATTTATACTCACCTATGTAAATGACATCTATAGGATAATCATTTGTTCCCCGTACACCAAGATACCCTGCGCATTCAATCTGATTTCTTGGCCATGGTTTGCTTTTGACAGCGCTGAATATCTCACTTATTGTTTAGTATTGTGTTTTGACTATAGTTACCATTGAATGTGTTACAGTTGTACGGTACAGTTAGATAAGAGTTCAGGAAGCATCTGAATATATGGTTGTAAGCCTTCCGGTAAGACCTATTAAGAGCACGCATAAGGCTAATCACATGCAAGCGTTGCAATTTCCCAACGAAAAGTTTTCGTCTCAACAAAAATTTAGTAAAAGATCGTTAAAAAGTTTACCACTTAGACATTTAATGCATGAACTCAGTACGACTGAGTGGAATATGCTTTCGATTCGTTATGAAGCACTTTACAAAACTAGAAAGCGCGCGCAAGTGCATAGCCGAGAGGCTGTGCCGCCATCTGGGCAATGGAAGTGCAACTGAAACAAACCGAATACCGTAGCGCAGTGGCAGTACGCTTCAGATAAAACTCGATCATTCCAGTATGAGAAAACAAGAGGTGGCGCTTGTGATGTGTTTTTTTTTAAAAAAAAGAGATTTATGTGTTGAGTGTGCGTTCTCTATGCGAGCATAATTTATTCTAAAATCGTGAAGATAATGCGGCGTAATGTAAGCGTTCCTTCGTCTGATTATCGTGAGATGTTAGTTTGTGAGGAATCGAGATTCGCAGCCGTAACATAAGTGGGCGTTTCCTGTTATAGGATAGTCCGCCTTGATGGTATGGAGCTTGTGTGTGTGTGTGTATATATATATATATATATATATATATATATATATATATATATATATATATATATATATATATATAAAGGGGTGAAGGGCTCGTTTATTTGTTAGAAACAGCTTACTGAACCAGCAAAAATTGAAGCCTAGATAAGCATAGAGGGAGTTATTGAAGTTCGTAATAGTGGTACTGTAATTTTTGGAGTAAGTAGAAAGGAATTAAAGGGGACGAAAAGACAAACCTGCCTTCGGTTCGGTGAAATGCGGAGCAATTAGTGGTGCTTCCAGAACAATAAATGTTTACGTGCTCTTCAAGTAAAAAGCCAATTCCCCTGCAGTGAAAGTTGTAGGAAGCGCAGAGCAGCGATTCGCTAGTATTTCGCTCGTGTTTATCGTCTGCGTTCTCGAATTATTTTCGTGTAATTTGATCTAATTATGCAATTATTTACCCTTAATGTGCACCTTTACTTCATTTGAATAATCTGGTTTGTTTTACAGATAATGATATGGACCAATTTAGTTTACTTTAGCTCTTATTGGTCGGCTTTGTGGTAGTTCACCGGGGTTCATAGGGTCGTGTTGCTGCGGCGCAGTCATTCGCCTGTATTTTACTTGTTCTTGTCCTGCGTTCATCGCGGGCAATTTCAAATAACACCCGCTCAGTTCGACCTCGTTATGCGAATAACTACCTTTAAGTTGTATCTTTCTTTTTATTATACTAATCTAGTTTATCTTAACCGTTCTTACTGAGGACCCATTTAGTTAAACTTTAACCGTTATTAATCAGTTTTATGGTAATTCATCAGGCTGTGTAAGGTTGCGATGCCACGGCGCAGTCATGCGCCTATGTTTTCCTTGTTTCTCGTGGGCGTTCTCGAATAATTTTCGCCTAATTTGATCTCATTGTGCTAATAGTTACCCATAAACTGTATCTTTTATTTTATTATACTGACCTGCATTACATTTGCAGTTGTTACTGTGGATCCGTTGTAATCAGTTTTGGTCCGTTATTAAGCATGCTTTGGCCCGATTTTCAACTGCTGTTTTCTGAGCATGACTACACACCACATGAGACGTCGCCGGCAGCTCGGTCACTTAAAAGTGCGTCGCACTAATTAACACATTTTTTTTACCAAGGTGCCAGCAGCTTGTGCTAGAACGGTGTATTCAAAAGAAATATTCGCATAAAACGTTGTCTGTCAATGTTCAGTTGTCGTGCACTGACAACCTGCGATAAAAAGGTTTAGAAGGGTAATAACATTGGACTAAGTCAAGGACTGGTGTTAAGCAGCTGTAATATAAATCATAATAGTCATAATGCAAATGCTCACACTTATATCGTATGAAATATTTAGTCGGGTCATAAGACGTGTAATCGGTAGAAAGCGTTTGCACTAACAGGCAGTTATTGCTACAGGTACAGAAAATACCTTCAGTATGGTTGTTTGCGCGACGAATAAAGCCGCTGTAAGTATGTGTTGGCGTGCTTCCTTCGAGAGATTAGTGGAAAAAGAAATATACATTTGTAGTAAGCAAGTATTGTGACAGAAAAAAAACTAAAGAAAAGAAATCGCATTTCCATACGCAGAGTGAAACAGGCTTAAGGAGTGGTATTATGGAAAATTAGCTCTGAGAATCCTGCAGAAGTTTGATGGCTGTCAGAGTTCTTGATGATTTTGAAACGACACGATTTGGAGGGATAAACTGCGACCAGATCACGTGTGACCGGAGAAGCCAGTCTGTAAATATTTGGCAGGGGCCTTCCTCTTGCAGTGGACACAACACGGGATGATTATGAGGATGTTGTTGATGAGGATGAGACGCTCGTGTTTTAGGCGGGATGTACTGCATTAAGTATACGCTATGCACCAACGTGTCCACATTAAAAAAAATAATAAAGGCGTATACCACCATTAGGTAATTTCTGCGCAGATCCGAATTCTGTAAGACTGCAGAAAATGCTCCGCGTCATTGAATGATCATGCCACAATATGGCCAAAGTTCAAGGAACTTCAGACATTACCTTTGTGGATAATACGCATTTAAAAATGTTCGATTGTCTTAACGTTCTCAAATGATTATTTGTGAAGCGCGATTCTGATGCCTTATATACGGTTTAAGGCCTTAAATGACACAAGGAAGGTGAAAGTGCTTTATTAGAAACATTTTGTAAATGATTTCAGTGAATTTACGCCTGCAATAAGACGCCTTTTCAAAGCTACATTTCAAAAAATGGATTTGATATCTATTCCTTGGACCATATTTAGAGTTGGCAAGATTGATAAAGGTCGCTTCCCGAGTGCGCTCATTATCTGGCTAAGGAAAGGCGAGCAAATAGTCAGTTCTGTCGCCGACACACGCTATTCTGCTTCATGCAGCGCGACACTGTCACCAAGGGTTACTGTCCTATAATATGACCCCATAACTGCAATATGAATATGGCCCCGCCGCGGTGGTCTAGTGGCTACGGTACTCAGCTGCCGATTCGAGGGTCGCGGGATCGAATCCCGGCCGCGGCGGCTGCATTTCGATGGAGGCCAAACATTGAGGCCAGTGTACTGTACGATGTCAGTGCAGGTTAAAGAACCCCAGGTGGCCAAAATTTCCGGAGCCCTCCATTGCGGCGTCTCTCATAATCACCGCTGGTTTTGGACGTAAAACTCCCAGAAATCAAAATGAATATAAGACATCGCCCTGGTTAGGTATGGCCGATCACTATTAAGAAGAGCACGGCGATTTTTAAAGTGCATAAAAACGAATGTGCGTGGCCAATTCTGTATTTCGGCTCCAGCCCGATCAAGCCACCATGGCCGGTTATCGACAATGCGCTTTCCTTCGTAGAAGCTGAAGGACGTAGGCCTTACAACACAACGCCGGATGAGCCTCATTTAAGAAATCAATAAGGCGCTTATTTACAGCAGCAGTGCATCATATGCAGAAAAGAAGTCTTAAGAAAGGGCATATTTCTCATAGCCGCGTTTCTCTGGTTGCTGCGGGCCCGTTCAAATGATGACCTGAGCCCATGCCACCTGGAAAATGCTAAGAAAACAGTGCGCATGTAGTTGAGGACAACACCACTTCTTTTTCTTCTCTGGAAACGTGAAACGAGAAGCTCGGTAAAGACGATCGACGTCGTGTTCAGCTCGATCATTGTTTACATCGGGAGCCATGCCCGCGGATCGCGGGCTTGTTCCCTCATAACAAATGCAGCGCTTCCAGGTGGCGGTGAGGCGAAGCGAATTTCCAAGCCGCGATGCTTTAAGGCGCTACCAGCTGTCGCTTTCGGCAGAGCCGTGGCCAATCGATAAAGCAGCCCGGGGCTGTGTCTCTGGCGTTCAGGGCGTCAGGCGCCACCTCGCGCGGGATTGTAAAACCAATGCGCGCTTCGATCGCAGGCCTGAATTTAAAGTAACGGCCGCTAGAGAACGCCGCACTCGCGCGGCCTGGATTCTTATATGAAGCGACACATTTTCCAAGCACCAGATGGCGCAAATTGCGTGAAGATTTGTTTTTGTTTTTTGGGTATATATGTTGCGTCTTGTAACTAAAGGTAGGGACATCAAACGGTGCTGTAGATGCACGATTTTAAGCAGCGATTAACCGCGTGTTTATATCGGTTGCAGCTGCTTGTCTTAGGTTTGGGCGGGCGGGGCGTGGGGGGGGGGGGGGGGTTCAGAAACAATATATTTTACGATGGCAATGATAATAAGGAGAGAAAAATAAGACAATCAAATAAACGGGCAACGGGAGACGACGAGGTGATGCGGCATTCAGTAAAACTGTGTTCTGCGCCTTTTACATTCATTTGGAAAGGTTGTATATTAACGTTATAACTGACGAAGGCCGACCCAACGGCCGAAACGTTAATGAAACAAGAATTTCGAACATGTGCCCCTCTTGTCAACCGTGTGTAAAAATAAATAAATAAATAAATAAATAAATAAATAAATGTGTGTGTGTGTGTGTGTGTGTGTGTGTGTGTGCGAGGAAGAGGGTAACAAACGTTCGAAACACAACATTTACTAACTTTTCGGCAGGTGGGCCTGCCTTCGTCAGAATGAATGCCGAGGACTCGAGCTGCGCAAGGCAGCCTCCCACTGTTCCTCACAAGGAATGAGTTCATTAAGGGAACCTGGAATAGGATGCCCTATATATGCGGTTTAAGCGCCCTAATGTGGTTGTTGCTGTGGCCTCCGTGATCAACAAGCGAGCCTTTTGAACCCTTTGACCACTTCGGTCACTTTGTGATGTCGACGGGAGACACAGCCGTCACCAGCGTGAAACCGCTAAGTGATTTGGGGAGGAACAGCAGTGCTGAGGAGGAGGGTGACAAGGAAGAACCCGTTGCTGCATTCAAGACGATACGAGTTGCCTCGCTTAATTTATGGTTGGTGTTGTTGATCGTTTCATGATACATGATTTAATAATGCTTTAACCTAAACAACACCACAATATCATAATACCGCTTCAAGGACCCTTCAATATAGGCTGATAGGGTATAATCTTTCTAAACTGTATTTACTGCAAGGCCGTAACAAGGAGACGAAAAATTGCGGCTCATAATATAGGCCACAATTTCATGTCGGTTATTTCGGGCATTACCCGGCGTGGCGGAAGGTTACTATTTCATCATGTATTATGAAATTCTGTTTCTGTACTTAAGCTGCTACATGTTCGGCAATGTTTTGAAAGTTACTAAAATATTGCAGTGAACGCTCCCATCTCACCATAATGGAGTCGGCGTTTTCCGATAGAAAAAATGACAAGGCCGAGACACCGTCGCAAGAATTCATGACTTGAAGCTTTGCTGGTGCGGGAACTTAAAATGAAACTTTGCAACACTCCTTTAGTTTTAGCTTGTGTTCTTCGCCTATAAAGCCACTTATCCAGTTAGAGGTTTTCCTTTTTTTATTATTTTCAGGTGGGCAGTTCACCAGCACCCATAAAATAGCTTATTCGTTGTGCAGTGTCTGCTTGTGAGTGCACTTCCTAACTAGGGGAGGAAAATGACGAAAGAAAGACAGGAAAAGCAGGAATAACAGCTAGCCAGGCATACGTGCTATTTGCTGTCTCACGAGGGGAGAAGGAAACTAATGCATGATAAGAAAGAAGGATTGAGCAGCGGTGAGCAGGCTTGGTTAAATAAAATGGAATTGCTAAGTTCTTCACAAACCAGCAAGAGTTTTAATGCGGGACATCACACCTGTGCCGTTCCACAATAAAATAAATCTATCTCTCACCCTCTTGAGCCACAGTGTGTAGTGAAGGCATGCAACTACTGCACTCGGAGTCTCCAGTACTTCTACGTACTTATCTGACGGTAAGTACGGCTTATAAGCATGCAAATGGTATCTAACAATGATAAAAGCAACGCGATGATTTTTTTCGTCCTCCTCTTGCACCTTGTCGGTGCGGGGTTCGGAGTTAAAATTGGCCAATGAGCACTGTGAACTTGCCCGCGCCTGTGGCTTCGACAGCATATAGGCCAAGCTGCATATGCGGAATCTGGTGATTATGTTTTTTTTTTCGGTGTTCTTGTTTGCACAGGGTGACGCCAGTCCGTGTGAATGAGGCTTGACCGATCTAGACTTTCCTGAATCGACAAGTCTCGTGCCTTTCATTGTACGATGCTTCTTACAAGAGATGTAGCTGAGGTGAAGAAGAGACGCTATTTTCTGCTGCCCTATATAGTAGCGTAGCTCAGATTCGTAGGAGAGAGGGGAGAGAAAGAGAGAGAGCGGAAAGGAGACGCCACTTTCTCGAGACACCAGCTTTCCTACCATTCGTCGCGAGACGTTCATTTACTTCTTTTATGTTCTGAAAGTGTTACGCTGTTGACGGAGGCAGACAGTAGCGTAAGAATGGACTCATGATACACACAAGACGTCAGTTTTTTCATGAAAATTTTAAACATAAAGCTCCGCCATGAACCGCACCGCCACGGTGGTCTAGTGATTATGGCACTCGGCTGCTGATACGAAGGTCGCGGGATCGAATCCCGGCCTCCGCGGCTGCATTTCTATGGAGGCGAAATGTTGAGTCCCGTGTACCGTGCGATGTCAGTGCACGTTAAGGGACGCCAGGTGGTTAAAATTTCAGGAGACTTCCACTACGGCGTCTTTCCTAATCATAGCTGGTTTTGTGACGTAACAACCCCTCAAATCAATCACCCGTCAGGAAGCAACTAACAGGGTCTGTCTGCTAGTTTAACCCTTTTGTGAAGGTGATTCTTCAGCTGATAATTTTTGGAGTAGTATGTGTGCGCTGGGTACGCTGGAACATTGCCTTTCACCAGGGTTCCTCAATACTTCTATTGAGGGTACCTGCTTTAATGTAATGCCGGATTACGAACAATGATCGCGGCGTATTCTGACGCTACATCTCGCACCGATACACTTAGACATGGTTTCGCGTTTCACGAGTGTTGCCGAAGAAACAAAATAATTACAAAGCCAACACATTCGTAATTACGGCGCAGTCAGCAATTTACGATAACGATAGAATTATGTGTCTACCTCAGGGCACTATTCTGTTAGAGTCCACTGAATGAACTGTTAGTTTCAGCACTCGCTGATAGGATATAACTTGACAGCGGTCCGCCGGCCCTTGAACTTTACTCAGCCAGTGCACAATCACTGGACAGAGCTCAGAAGACGGCAGACAGAGCGTCCGTTGCTTAATCTTTGCGCCGCCAGATGGCCCCGATAATCCGGTCGTACACGTCTTCCGATCCGGAAACCCATTTATACGCATGCGCCAATACGTCTGCAGGCAAACTACATCTGTCTATTGCTTTCGCCCGACGCAAGCCGCGACTTCGTTTGTCAGAACATTGTCGAATGTTGTCTGCGTTTCTACAGTGAAAAAAAACGACACGTGTGATCACAATGCGCAAGTGACAAAAGTAATGGCGTGCCTCGAATAAACTACGGAAGAAAGTACAGGCAATTGCACTGGAATGTACAATGAGTCGTGTACAAGGAAAGAAAAAAAATCCACTGCATATCCACGGAGTGAATGATGATGAGTGGGCGAAGCTCCGGAGGTTCATCGTAGATCGTGCCGAGTTCCGGATTAATTTAGTTACGCGCACGCTACGAATCCTTATGGTTCAACTACGCACAAGTGAAATCTCCCACCGGCACTTCATTGCAAGTCAAGATCCAGTGCATATATATATATATATATATATATATATATATATATATATATATATATATATATATATATATATATATATATATATATATATATGGGTGGCCGGTGAACGGTTCTCCAGCGCGAGCATGTCGGTATTTCTCAATCAAGAAACTCGCTAGAAGACGCTGCCTGCGCCAACGTTGTCTCTCGCGGGTGAGGGCGCGTTCTCCTTCTTTGCGAGCTGGTAGAGCGTTCATCGAAGAAAGAACGTTTCCATAGTCAACGCGCGCCTTTCCTCTCTCTCTCTCTCTCTCTCACAAGACAGCAGATGGAAGAGTGAGAGAGATCGCACGCCGCCGGGAGGCACGCGCCGAGGGCGAGCGCGAGCCTTCCGTCGGCGCGAGGTGGCTACATACATACTACTACAGAGGAGGGAACGACCCACACCCTAAGAAGCTTCGCCCCTAAAAAGCCGTACCACTCACCCTCAAGAAAACAATTTTTTCTAGCGAGGACTTTGTTAGCTCCTGCGATGTGCTTGTGTGCTAATTTATTTTCTGAGCTTAAACTGGTTTTATTTCCTTGTCTAATTAGTTACATTGTTCGTGATTGACAATTGCACTGATGTACTGTTCCCTACCAAATCCACAACAAGAGAACCCTGTCTGGAAGTTGGACATGAAGAAATGGTTTACTTGATGTTCGATCGCTGAACAATGTCTTATACTCTGACAAAGTGTGGACTGCTTTGTGAATAGAACTCCGAACATGTCGATGGGATCACAGGACAACCTAGACATGAATTGAATGAGCATTGGTCGAACAAAGGGAACCTTTGTGCGGCCGCTCATCCTGCGTCCTATGCCTTGAAATGCAAGTATTTGTCAAAGGTAGGGCATCGGCGAGGAGACGGCCTATTGTCGAAACGCCAGCCCAAACCGAAGTTTTCATGATTGCCCACTGTTCGTTTTCGTAGAGGACCATATTGAAAATACAAGCTATTATACCTCGATACATCTTACAAAAGACTCCAGTTATAGATTTCGACCTCAATCCGCTCATGATCTAGTGAACAATGAGAAAGCCAGTAATGGGAGCATCTCGTGGCCAGATATAGAAAAACGAATCTCACAACTCGTAAAGAGGGAGACCGATAAACCTAGTTGATACCATAGTTAACCGTGAGTTGCCTGGCGCGGTGCTTTCATTGTCGACTAAGGTCTCAGATGCATATGACGTCATCGTGAAGTCGCGATGCAATAGGAAATCGCCGGACGTCTGCCGAGCTCGATTGTCGCTGTCGTCGATACTATTTTTAGCGATGAATTTTGCTAATGAAAGAACTAAGGGCGTGCCTAGGACCTAAGAAAGAAAGGCAAAAGAAAACATCGGAGCCATTCACTTCGTTAAGGTGAACGACCACCGAAACTGTGGCATTATTTAACGTGAGCGGCCAATGAGACGTAGCCTTGAACGATTGAGCGATGGTTTACGTGAAATCATTGACAGCAAGCGAAATAAAGGCGCCACGCCTTTAGTTCACTTGGAGCACCTTTTAATCATATAAATTAACATTTCAATTAATCAATTCACATATTAATAAGGTTAATTCATTTTTAGACCAATCGATTCACATTTGATTCACCTTAATTCTGACTTTATACGCAGCATTCACGTATTATTTCGGGCATGAGCCTCTGCTACACGCACCGCAGAGCTCCAGGAGTAGGCCCACGCAAACACCGAATCGTATAAATAGCTATATAAAGAACATTTTCACAACTATATGCCTACCATGGTCGTACTATTGGGACACGCTGCCTGTGCGACTACAATATTACCGGTAAACTCTCGTGGCGAGCGCCACACGTGCATCATACGCATACACGCTGTCTTACCAAACTGCCTTCAGGATCAGCCCAGATTTTCTGTCAGCGCATGCACTTCTGGTCAGGGCCTAGCCTTAGAGAGAGCTTTCCTGTAAAAGAACGAAGAGCCCATCCCCTGTAGGTAATACCTACGTGTTGCTAAGGGCTTTTATTATATTACCGCTCTTCTGGGTATCAATAGTATTGTCAATGAATATGATAATGAAATGATACCACTGGATGCGTGGTTCTAATTTTTATACTGGTGCTAAAGTGCTGTCTAAGCTCTTACCTTTAACGACGTTTGTTGTTGCGTACAGGCTCGCGGGAGCCATGAATTGGGCTGCATATGATCATAAATCCTAACTTCAGAACGGAATCTGTTAGCCAAACACTGCAAGGGAATGAACGCGATGTGGAGTACATTGAAGTTTAGAGAAGGAGCTGTGCAGTGCAACCAATATGCAATTTAGCTAAAATTTCGTTCCTACTACTCTGTGTTTAGTTTTTTTTCTGCCTCATTCCGGACTACAGACCATTAATTCTTGAGAAAGAGAGCGTAAAGAAGTCTTTGGGACAATCAGATTACAAAAATTTCTCCAATAAACCCTAGGTATTATTCACAAACCTTGCTTCAGAAAGAAAGAATGGATCATTTCACTATTTCCGAAAAAGGCGAACGTTGTTCATAGTAGACTTGGATTAAGTGCAGTCCGAAATATCATGATCCGGCAAAGTGAAAGATATCTCGGACAAATGTTTGGTAGTTTCTTCTTTAGTGTTTGATGTAATAGGAAAATAACTTTTAGGACACATCTCCGTCATTAAAACTGGCGAAGTAAAGTTAACGAATATATATCAGCTGCTTGTTTTTGCAGTGAGATCCTTAATGCACATTAAATGTTACCATACCTGAACCTGCCATCTCGTCTTGATTTGGGACTAGCATCGAGAGTGGCCTAGCTCCCCTTCTCCATTCTGTCACCTGGCTCCCTTCTAACGGCTCCGTACACTGACCAGAGGGCGCCACGCAGCTATCGCTTTAAGGAGCTAGATGCGCTTAAATTACCCGCTAGGGCAACTACGCGTGGATGTCGACTACATTGAAGGAAAAGGAAATGAGATTACATAACGCGCATGCTGCTAATGCTTTTCCTGCATCGCATGTATCGACTGTGAGCGAGCTAACGTTGCTTCAAAAAGCAAGATCACGCCGGCATGTAGATGCGGCTACAGTATTTACATGTGTAGTGGTCTGCTATGTTAACGCGATAATATTGAGGGGCTGGTGTCACAGGAAAATTGTGGTCTCACAGGAAAAGAGACGTCAGCAAAAGTCCTGATTGAAGCAAAGAATAGTAAAAGGTCAAACAATGCTCGTATTGGCGCCATATTTCTTAAGACACCTCCTATAATTAAAATAAGGTTATTGAGAAAAATTTGGGATAATGTGGGTCGTGATGGCGATCGAGCGTGTGGAGGGGAGCGTGCTTGGTGCTTCGTGCGCAACAAACGAAGGTACAGAGGGGTCCAAGAGAACACTTGTGCACAGTGCGTGCCCGCGTTTTCTTTACTGAACAAGCCTTCGTCGCATATATCTGCCGCGCATCACTGCGTTTGGCAGTTCCGACTCCCTTAGACACATTTGTACCCTGAAAGGACATTATTTCAGCAGCCACTTGCAGCTTAGGCGCCAGCCATAGGAAAAGAGTAAATTCTATTGTTCACTTTGGTAGTAGACCGTACTGTGCATAGTCTGCGAGTGCGCACTCTAGAGCTTTCTGCACTAGCGGCCATCCACGCAAGAGGAGCCATTGAGTGCGTTAATCAAAATGGCCCCACGTGGCTATCATGGTTTTTTTATGCGAGCCTAGTGAGGTAACGCTATCGCTTTCCACTAATAAAGGCGAAGCTTCATCGTCCTTCATTTTTCCCCACTCTGAATTGAAACTGAACGCTACCGCATCTGCTTAGAATGAACTGGCGTATCCTTTCGTCGTATATGATAATTATACACGGCCTCGTACAGAAGCCTCTCGTTTTGGCAGTGTTTTTCTAAGAAGTATGGTGCCTTTACTTAGTCCACTTAATTTTCAAGAACCGAGAAATAGGAACCTAATCTCAAGTTATTCGTGGAGCTCTATCAGAACCGCCTTAAGAGCAGGTGCTTCAAATGACAACTATCGGAGCTAACACGAAAGATGAGGCGGCCTCTGGTGACCGTCTTGTAGCAGGAAAAACACGCACCAAGATGAAAAAAAGGGCGTACTAAATGACCCTGGGCTAGAAATATATGGCAGCGGAGGAATCGCCCAAAGAGCAAGAATAGTTATTCGGAGACCCGCCGCCCAATGGAAGTTTTTTAAACGGTTCCCACTTTCACCATTTTGAAAGCGATCCAGAAGTCCCTGTTAAAAAGTGAACGCAAGAAAGTAGCCAGTTAAAAAGAAGACGTCCTTTCGAGGTTACAACAATAGGACCTTGTTTTCTTTTCATCCTCCCGTGTCGAAGCGCAGGTTTTCGTCCTTCGAAGAAAGTGTATTATCTGGCCTATCCGAGAAGCCAGCCTAAGTTCATTCTTTTTTAACGTGGTCATCTTCTTTTCGGTGACGAAACTTAGTGGGAAGGAAGAAGAATCTGTCAAAATCTGCTGCGCTCACTACACCTGTCACGTGTAGGAAAGCAAAGAAAACATTAAATTTACATCACTTGATTACAACATAGCATGACCTATGTTCCCTTCAACATCAAGCTTTCCCAGCTTAAACGATCCTCGATTCTAGACACACTTAAATCGTGATAAGGTATACTTGACTTCCATTTCTTCACAATGCATTTTGCTTTCTCTAAAACCCAGCCCAAGCGCTGAAGCTTTGTTGTCGTTAGGGTCTAACGATTGATAGTGCAGTACAAGAAACTTGAGATCAACAGCGCTGCTTATGAGCGAAGGTAACAAACAACCGATAAAGGAGACGCGATACCAGTTGCCGCAGGTGGCCCTTGTGTGGACCCCATTACGTAAAAAGGGAAAACCGCATTAGAGCGTAAGAGTGTGGAACAGCTGCTGATAAATAACCCGCGGAGTGAAAAACCCTCCTGAAGAACGGGAAAAGAAGTTCCAAAAAGATTCAACGCGATTTTCACTTGTTTTTGTTTCGTGTTCTTTTTTTTCCAGCTTTGGAGGATCGTATATAAATCCAGAAGAGCTGTAACTGCCGCAGTGTCCGCTCGCAGCAATACATCGCCCTTTGTTCGGCCGTCAACTCAACATCCATTGGTGGTCGGCACGGACAAACGCGGCCCCCGCTCTATTTGACCCGCTGTTCTCATTTCGCGACGCCCCTGTTTGCAGGAAGGTCGTAAAGCACACACGTCTTCACTGACGATTGCCCCGTACAAAACGCGCGACAAGCGCTGGCGCTCTATCACGGGAGGGCGAAGGAAGCACGAACGTTACACTAACGCCAACATGCACCGACGATAGAAAGCGGCCGAACGAAAGCGGACATCTTCGAGTGTTTACACTGCGAGATTTATACTGGCGAGGTCACAGTTTCGCCCCTGCCGCGGTAGCTGCAATCCGAGAGAATAAAAAGGATGTAAGCGACAGAAAACGCGGAAGTGCCCACTCTGCTACCGAAAACAAGGACAGTGTCAACAATGGAAAGCGGTTCCGAGACAGCTGTTTCATTCCGTTTGGCAAGGACCTATAGATGACGGCGTTACTGACTAACTGTTGAATACAGGGATGGCACGAGGGTTGTAGTTTGAAAATAGCGAAAGGATACTTGCGCTGCTAAGTATATGTACTTATAGGAGTGGCTACAAGAGGGAGATAAACAGCCGCGGGTGTTTACCGTGGTAGGTCCTATCTCTACCTATATCTAAGAACAAGTCGTCCCTGTGCGCAATTTGTAGTTGCTGTTCCATTCCTTTTTAAAGGCTCTATCTGATCAAAATACAGCACGAAACCGTACTTGCCAAAGGTGGTATTTTGTTCTCAAGCTATACTGTATTGTCTACCATGTGTGAGAGGTGATCCGGGGTTAGGAAAGTTTTAGTTGATAACTTTAACCTCTGGAGTGAATGTCATGTTACATAGGGTTAGCTGAGCCACTCAGACTATTTGGAATGCGTCGCTACTTGAACATTCGCGCCAGAACATTCATGAGTGCCACGTCGGCTTTGATGCCGGCTTCTTTCAGTGAACTCGCCCATCATCCGCGGGCGTCCCTGTATAATACCCGCAACATCTAACATTGCCGCAGACTGCGAGGAACATGAAAAGCTCATTGCTGACTTCAGTGGTGGCGGCCTTTGATGTCCGCTTCAAATAGAATGCGCGTTTGTTGAGGGGCAAGCACTGAACGCAAGATGTTGCAGCACGACTGCTCACAACGGACTGGTTCTTAGGACTTGACGTCTAACCAAGTCAAGTCTGAAGATGTCACGGACGACGTGTGGCCGTTTTGATGAGTTCTGTGCGTTTTACTCAACGTCAGGCTTGTGGCCTGAAGCTGCAAACAGCGATAATCCGATGCACTATTTGCGAAGCTGGGTTGATCGCTATTGTGATGTCATTGCTGCAAGCCATGTTACCGCACTTTATTCTGAAGTCAAATGTGAGAAAACACTGGCGCTGCACGTTCACCAGTATGTGAGAAGTGAGGGCACTACACATGGGTCGCTAGGGCGAGGCACTCAAGCACGATAGCGGTGACGTATACGAGAAAAGGAAAGCGCAAACGAGCACAAAGCACTAGCTTTGTCGTGGCGCAACATTATATCAGCCCACAAATGGAAAGACATAACTCTCGAACGGTTTGCGACAGGGAGTGACTGATGCTTGCGCTTTTGCAGATAACAGAGAGAACTGCGGTTCGCCCCAAGAATCAAGAATTGTTCGTCAAGCGCTCATTCAGAAAATATCCGCTCTTTCCATCAACAGTAGTGTAGCTACAGACTCGGCGAAGCTTCCGCAATCCGCACACCAATAAGGGAAACAGTATTGTGGGAAATTAGTATGAAGAAAATAAAGGGCAAAATGTATTAAGGAAACTTGTTGCGAGATATATGGAGCAGTGAAACCGCAAACAAACAGGTTTAGTCGACTTAAACACAACAGCCGGAAATACAATATTAGCTTGTTGTTCGCCTTTTGGTGAAATCCACGGAATAGACCCGAGGTCCAACAATATAGCCCTTGATGCGATTTCTCCGCTCATGCTGTAAGAGAACAGAGACACCGCAATGTAACAAACAAGAAATGAATGTCTGTGTGCCCAGCTCTTTTTTTTCTCTTCTAGTTTGTCCTAAGAGAGAGCAAAATTGCCACTCCACCGTGAAATTGAAGTTTACCGTTTTGAGGAAGCGGAAGCGATTTTCTTCCTTTTCACGTTCGACTGACTATATCCCTATACTCTTTTCTCCGTAATCCTACCGAAGCCTGTTCCGGGAGCCACTTGTACTCTGGGATTGCAAACTGAAAGAAAGCAAAAAGCATTTCACCTTCCTTCAACTTGTCTTCGTCCCCGAGGAATACATAAGCCCCAAGGCTGAGTAACGGCCAGCTATAGAAATTTATTATGCGCGAAACGCTTTATACTTAAAACGAGCAGGATACCTAGAACTTCAAATGCGAGCTCTATTACGGTGACAATTGAGGAACGTATTGAGGAAATGCACCCTTCAGCGTAATAGCTTCTTCCGTATGATGTTTTTTTTTCCTCTATAAAGGAAGGAGCAGACATGAGTGAAAGTAGTCTTGCCGTTTATGTCTGGCCCAACCAGGATTAAATCACAAAGCCACGTTTAAGGACTTCAGCCCGAAGGAGCAAGGATGGTAATGAGCTTTACGACCGGTACGAGAACGTTTGTGTTTACTTCGTTGTTATCATGCTCCACACAGTTGCATTAACGTGTTAGTCTTTCCCGAAGGCGTGGGCTTCCGTGTATCGAGGTTTAGTCCATTTCCGCCGTCCAATCTTAGATCTGGCTGCCTTCTTGTTCAATTCGTGTAATTTGGACGGAAGCCACTTCTTGATAAGGCACGCCATGTATTCGATTTTTCATTCAGCGCTGGAAGCCACCTACCTTCTCAGCTCTGCAGATACGGCTAAGTCGGATAATCGCAGGAGAGAGATAGAGAGCCTGTACTTTTCTCACTGCCACTGCTCTCTTTGATGCACGTCTCGTGCAGATACAGTAATTCCGTAGATGTGCACCGAACCTCGAGAACACGGTTGTTCATTGCGCCTGAAAGATATTCCATAATGACCGTCACTTCATTTTGATGATCTGTACACGCAAAAATATGCAGTTGCCGTGTGAATGTTGGAAATGGAGCACCGGAAGTAAATGATGGGGATTACACCGAATGGTAGTCGTCTTCTGAGCGCGTTCTGAGGACTTCTAAGAACTTAACATTCCTTCTGTTTTCACTGTTCACGCTTTTTGACCGAGAAGTAGAAACAGCGTTATAATGAAAGAAAAATGTGTTACTTAATCTTACGCCAGTAGTTAAGAAAGGTTGCTACTGGTGCTTCCGTGCAGACAAGGGAAATTATTTTAACGCGATAGCGTTAGAGAGCTCGTTTCGCAGAAATACCGCCGTCGGTGTCGGTGTCTCTCCGTGAGCGAAAAATCGAGAAAGATGCAAATAAAATAAAATAAAAATACAAATCTTCGGTCCCACTGAGGATCGAACCCGGGCCGTTTGCGTGGCAAGCAGATTTCCTACCACAAAACCACGATGTTTTTTTTTTCTTTATTGACAAAACCACGATGTCACTTGGAACCGCCTCGGAAAAAAACACCACATAAATGTCAGGTAGTGGAAGGAGTCTCCTTAACGCATTTTGTTCGGCAGGTTTCACGACAAAAATGAGCCCATTCGGCGATTTGTAGGCTCATTCGGCGATTTGTAGGAGGAATAAACTTTATTGAGCATATTAAGCAAACAGCAAACATTGGATAATGTGCTGCCATCTGTGAGACAGTGTGAAAAACATGTCTCGACTACCATGGCCTCCGAGACGGCGGGCGCGCCCGCCATCTCGGAGGCCATGCGACTACAGCAGAGCCTATATGGTTCCGCCGTTCTACGACAGTGAACATGTTGCCACATGGCGTCTTTTCAATTAAAGCGACAGACGCGCGCTCTTATCATTTCTATCTTCGGCTTGCGTCTATGCATGCGTAACACTAGGTGTCTGGTATGAACGCGCGTGAATGATGCTGTGGCGTTCGACTTTCATCCTTAGTGTCGACGCTCGACGCGTTCTTAAGGAGCGTCCAGCTCGAACTCTGCGGGGTATAAAACGGCGTGCGTCGCCGAGCCGTGGTGCTCTTTCTCTTGTGACCCGCCGAAAGACAGCTGCGCCTGTCGTCGCTACCACCGCCGAATTAGGACAAGGTCTCCAATAAAGTGGCTGCCCCAAGACGCTCTCTACGTCTGGCTCTTCTAGTCACAATACTGCATGACAATATCATATCAAGCAAACAGCAAACATTAGATAATGTGCTGTTTGCCATTTCACCGACCATAAGGCGATGCTTGTTGCGGTTGGCCGGAAGATGTCTCCAGAAGAACAAATCGAACAACTGCCAGATAGTTAACGTAAGGACGACAGAATGTGACCATTTACGAATGAAAGTGTCACGCCTACGCGCAGTTCATAATACAGGACCATGTGACTACATCACTGTAAAATATTTTCACGAGGTTGATATAGAAGTGCTATTAAATAGATCGAAAACCTCTACCATTACTATAGATATGTCGCGCGCGCGTGTGTGTGTCTGTGTCTGCGCGCATGTGTGTGTGCGTGTAACAACACACATTAATAAGTATGCACTGAGTGGTTGAAGTGCACACTAGGGGCCGGATTTCGCTATCGCGTTCAACTCTTAAAGACGAAGCTTAAGGGTCCCCCAATTTTTTTTATTTACGCAAGATATCCGGGTCTTCATTTTCGCACGAAGATATATTCATCATCATCAATCGTGGCTTTATTGTAAAATATCCAATACTTACGCGAATGCAAAACTATTTGGACTAATGGCGTTTTCGGCTAGTGTCTGGTACAATACAGAAAGAGCGTAGTAGGTCAGCAGCAGGCATCATTGTAAACATACAACAGTGTACAACTCCAACTTAAAATGATACATCTGCTAACAAATTATAAGCAAATAATTAGCATGCTTAGTTATCAAAAAATCTTTACATACTAGATCAAATTTTCTCGCCACATTTAGTTCAACGGGCACATCATTCCAGGTTAGATCACCAAAAAACTCCACTAAGCGTTTGCCATACAAATTATTCCAAAAAAGGAGATTTAAATGAAATGAGATCTTCAGTGAAACAGCTGAGTGCTAGTCATACGCACAGTCATACACAGTGAATACTCGCGTGCATACATAAACAAATAGCTACTCGAAGCTCCACCAGCATAATACGAGAGTAAAGGTGATGTGGCGTGTAGCTGTGATGAAACGAAGACGAAGTATTTCAGAACGGCAACAAAAATTGAAGTAGCACGGTTTATTTGAGAAAGCACAATATTGCTGGCAGCGACGTGCTCAAACATGGTTGACGGCCTTAAAGGCCTGCTCGTTGCTTGGAAGAGGATTAAACGTTAATAAGCTGGCTAGTACTTGGAACTAAGTAAAAAGAAATCGGGCAGCGCTAGGTTACCTGCCATGGACCTCTTATGAAGCCGCGGGCCGTATACCGGCTTGATCGCCAAAGGCGACAGTGTCGCGCTGCGTGACGTAGGACCTCGTGTGTCCAATGACGAAGCGACCACTTGCTCACCTTTTCTCGACCAGCCAACCAGCGCGCCCAGGGCGACGCTGACGATACCGTGGAAGGCGATCGTTCTCAGAGTATTGCCTTAGAAATGTTCAAATCGAGATAAACTATGGATAAAGGCTACCAAAGGGGAACATAAAGGAAATGAGGAGGCTCCTTGAGCTAACAAATATTCGCATGTCAAGAGCCTGCGCAAGCAATGGAGGAAATGGTGAGGAAACTTGGGAACAAAGGAAATGAGATTTAATGTGTAAGCACACAAATCGTGGTTGCCAAAGAGAAGGTTACCGGCAAAGGTGTGAATGTGGAAACTGAGTGTGGAGCAAGAATCGTTTCATGTGAAAGAATTCCGAAGGCTAAACATTCGATGCGATCGGAAGATGGAGGAGGAGGAGGAAGGAAGACAGGAAAGTTAGCCAACGTTGAGACCAGCTGGCTGCCCTGTGCTGGGAACAAGGGCGCAAGGGGAATAAAAGATAATAATAAGGAGACATGACAAAAATAATAAGAAAGGAAAAAGAAGAAAACCACAAAAAAATGCGACACTGCTTAAAGCCTCTCTTTAAGAAAAAAGAAAAGAAAAGAAAAAAATCAACAACACGTTCAGAGCCTTCGTGCAAACAATGGTCGCGGCCAATATCGTGGGACTATTTCTTCCGACAAAGGGCGGCTATCGAGCCTCTCTAGAGCAGCACTAAGTTCTTATTCTGAATTTGTCGTTTAGACTGAAGGTACGTTGTAAATGACATCTGGAATTGCGTGGTTATAACAAGGGGCCTTTGACAAGCGCGTCAGCGGCATCGCAGGTGTTGCATCTCCACAAAGCGCAACGCAAAAGTATTTTTTTAAGTTTTCTGTTTATCGGCGCCCCAAGAAAAAAAGAGAAAGATATCAGGCAGCTCAAGCTGTCGCCTATGTATGTGCTAAAGCAAATATGGACTCCGACACATATTGCAACCAGCGCAGTCTTTAATGTTGATTACTTAATACGCGTGCCCTGCATTCTCATGACAGAAAGAAGCGGGTGACGAGAGCATTTGGTATTGCGCGCATATGAAGGACTGCAGAGGCGTATAAAATCTGTGGACGGCTCACTCATTTAAGTGAGATTGGATGACGACAGAGTTTGCGCTATAAGAGCATGCAGGTGATATCATCCGGTACTTACTACCACATAGCCACCACTAGTCATAATTAGCCAATATACGGCAGCATTAGCGGACGCTTGACAACAGCACACCAACGCTACCAAAAAAGCACATTTCGCCGAAATCAGCTTGCGATAGCAGGATTCATCCGACACTAATCAAGTGACAACAGTGGCAAATAGTGCCGGTAATCTGAAACCAATTCTGCTGAATTTTGTTATAAAGAAGAAGGGTTACAAAAGAAAAGTTGCCGTCCACCTGGCTACTGTGTAACACGAAGCTACTACGAACTGCGAACGCAATCGTCTGCGCGCGCTGCGCTCATGGCAACAGTGGAAGATGATTGTGGTTCGGTTAAGTAAAGGACGCTTATTTCTGCAGCCCATGTCGGACGCATGGCTAAGCGTCCGTGGGGGTAGGGGAAAGGGACTGATGGAGATAGAAAGGAGAGAAAAGCCGTAGTTGAGAACTCCGAAAATTTTGACGCTTAGCCGTGCTCCCTTAAGGGCTGCAGAAATTAGCGCCTTTTTCCTTTCATTAAAAATCACTACCACCACCCGAAAATTTTGACCACCTGGGGTTCTTTAACGTGCACTGACAACGCACAGTACACGCGCCTCTGGCATTTTGACCTCCATCGAAAATGCAAATGGAATGTTGGACTCTATCGAAAATGTTGGACTTGATTTCACTTGAAGAAAAGGCTTGTCTTGAGCATTTTATCCTCCATGCTCCGGATGTGCAGGCGCAGTTGATGGCTAGAGAAAAAAACGTAGACGGCGAAGCCGATGGCACAAGAGCACTTTTATAGTCTGTGTAATTGCTATTACAATGCCAGTAAAAATTTACAAGTACTGTTCATAAAGAAGCCGAAAGGAAAATTCACACGAAAGTACAAATGACATCAGGGAACCTAAGCAGGGCGTCTGCGTAAATAACACTGAAGCAAATCAGCGCTAGAGGATGTGTCTCTTGGAGCGAAATTGCGGTAAAGACTAAGCGCGCGGTAAATAAGTGCCAAAATATTGCCCGAGCAAAAGAAAAAAAAACATAGATGATATGAAGCTTCCGAAACCCGTCTTCGAAGACTGATTGAAGCATTAACTGCTCGTTCGTCGGCATAACCAAGAGATATTCAGAGTAATGATGAAGAAAGCGCTGAGAAGAGCTTGACGGATCTGGAAATATGGGGGCAAAAAAAAGCTGTAGCATACGAAAATTTTAATGAGACGAGAATGCGAGGAAAACATCAGAAAAATGTCAGACGACGTCGTTACATTTATGGTGTTGTTGCTAATACTCCGAAAAACTGAACTATACGCCCAGTGTAGAAAGACTAACGAGGTATTAGTTGCCAGACACCTTTTCTATTTCTGCCAATGCATCGCGTTTTCTGAGAAACTCCGACTTTGTTTCTGTTTTGCGTTAAGTTTATCAAATTTAGTGCGTTTCGCTGTAGCTTTTTTACCAGTTCAAATTTCTTTTACCATATTGCAATGCTTTTTTCTACAATATCTTGAGAGAGAAGGGATTTAACACAAGCTAAGATGTGAAAGCTTTTATTACAGAGCACCGAAAAACAGAATACTTCGCGCTGCATTGAAGCAAATGTTGCCTAGTGTTGTAAACTTCTTTCACGCTACCTTATGGAGTCAGACTTCACCGCTTTAATAATCTTCGAAAGCAGATGCTTGTAAAAGGATCTTGCTTCCATTTCGGACTTTTTTCGATTAAGCTTAGGACTGGAGTGTTAAGCGGATGCGACATGAAGCTGGCCGAAATTTCTCTTTTTTTTGTGCTTTTTCTCATATCTGCACTTGGAATATAAACAAAACATCTGCGTCTTTTTACGCTCACACACAAACACATTGCTTTTAAAACATCCTTTGCCATTTTTTTTTTCACTAGATGTCACAATAAAAGGTCCAATAGCAGCTGCTGCATCTACATCTCGTGGACACCTCACCACGAACATTTTGCGCTCTGCGGGGTTTAGCGCTTCTGAAGTATATTTGATGTGGGATCAATACTGCTCGAGGTTGCCCGAAAGAATTGATATTGTACACAGTTCCTCTATTTCTCTTGTACTGTGCGATGTCGGGACACGTTAAAGAACCCCAGGTGGTCGAAATCTGCGGAGCCCTCCACTACGGCGTCTCTCATAATCATAGCTGGTTTTGGGACGTAAAACCGCGGAAATCAATCTGTTTATATTTCTAGTTTTCATTTTTACTTGAACCGTACCACATCGGTTTTTTTTTTCTAGACAAAAATGGTGACGCCGAAATGGATAGCTACTGGATCTCTATTCATTGCGTCACTGTGTGGAAGTTGTGCCGGAGCACGTGTTCTTGCATGAACCCACGCGATCGTTACAATAACCTTCTGACCCGTTATATGATATCGAAGCAGGCATTTATTACAGAAAAGAGTAATTTATGTAATGAGTAATGAATAAGTGCACCAGGCAAGAGCACTGTCGCCAGACCACCAGTGCTACGCCAGCGGAGCTCGGTCTGGACATTGTTCCTGTAGTGTCTAGCGAGGCGCCCACACAGTTGTGTTTTCCCTGCGGGTGTCTTCCGCGCCGTCCGCAACTTCGGTGGACTTCTCTATCATGTATTGTAAGTAATAAATATTAATTAAATGGAGCTGGGTGCGCACCGCATTTCATGCGCGGGTACGAGCCGGGGATAGGCTGGCTTCTGTGAGCCTTCAGCATGTTAAGGGTTCCTGGTGGGTATGAGCCCTTAACTACAGCGCGCCTCATAATCTTACCATGGTTTTACCAGGAGACTTACGCCAACATTAAAGTCGCATTGCAAGATTCTTTTGAGAGACTTGAAGATTAGACACAGAAAGGCTGGGCTGACTATCCTGCAATCTAATCTTAAACGGCAAATTAAGGAATTGCGAAATCACAAAACTGGCGGAATGCAAAGACGCTGTCGCACTTTGATTCAGGTGAACGTCAAAAGCCTCTAGGCTGCTAAAGATATTTCGTATTCTCGCATAATCGTATTCCGGTTTCGACAGGTAGAGTTCCATAGTTCCACAACTAGCAACCAGCTGTCGGAAATGAGTTGACGCATAAACGTAGACATTACGCATTCACTATCGCAAGAAAACCAAACGGGAATAAGAAAATAAAGGGAAGGTACAAAACCCATATAAACATAAGAAGTACATACTAAACATCGAGAAAATTAAGAATAGTCATAAGGAGCTGTGAACTAAGAACCCATAAATGGCGAAATTCCGACTACTACTGACAAAGATAACTCAGTGCTGCGTCCAGATGTTGGTGGCACCGTAAACAAAGCAAGCGGTATGTTAACAGAAGATTTCTGCGAGCCAGTGTGCGTGAAAAGAGATTTGCTGGACCCGGTACATGAGCGAGAACAACGGGCAAATTTCTTCTTCACTGACTAAACCAAACAGGGGATTTTGGACGCTCCCATCGTCATTATCACAGCGAAAAGCAGCACTTTTCTTTTTCTGGCACGAAGGTGACCGTTCTCTGTAATTTGCATTCAATTCTTCTGCACGCTAGCGCATTGTCACAGAAGTGGAAAGCAGAATAAAGCGTTCATACTGGGCCAACGAAACTGAAGCTAAGAGATTTTTGCGGTGTGTACACTGTACGGCGAGAGAACGCAAGATGTTGGCTCGGAACGGAAGCGGCCGAGCCACACTCACTCGCGCTAGGCCTATTCTTTCCGGATGTCCTCCTGCGCGGCCGCTGTCGCACCTTATCTGCAACACGCCGCAGTGGCTGGACAGACCGCGCGGGGGAGAACGTCGCGAGGCTGGTGCGGCACGTCGAATCCAGGCCGTAAACCTGAGACGGTTGCTTTTTTGGAAACGCGATCTCGCCGGTTCCCGGCCACTATAGCGGCCAGTTATTCGCATGTATAGAACCTCTGGAATCGGATACGACTTCGGCGCAGCCGTCCGTCCGCTGTTTGTCCTCCTACTGGCAAAGCATAAAACTTGGAATTTCCCGGTGCTGGCGACGTCCACAGCCGCTGCGCTGTCTGTCCCGGCATTTCGCCGGAGGCCGTTGAAATTCGAAGCATTTTCGCAGCGATGGGACGACAGAGTTAGCCAAGGGACGAAGTCATTGGATATTTTCGTGCTAGTGTTTCCCGGGTTTTGAAGAGGGGATTTGAGTATTGCTCACGAAATTGGAGCGTAGATTGTTGGGCGAAGGTTCGAGGAAGACTGCCAGATAGGCCCAGTGATGGCGAGGGGGCACTGTTTAGCCTTTGACAGTCATTGCTATGCGTCTGGGTCCACGTAGACAAAACAAAACAAGGAAGATGCCGCAAAACACGAAAGGAAAAGCACTCCAGCTTTTTATTTATTATAATTTTTTCCGCTCAGGAGTCTTTCCCACGGTGGTCTAGGGGTTGTGGCACTCGGCTGTTGATTCGAAAGTCGCGGGATCGAATCCCAGCCGTGGAGGCTGCATTTCGATAGCGGCGAAATGTTGAGGCCCGTGTGCTGTGCGATGTCAGCGCGCGAACCCCAGGTGGTCGAAATTTCCGGAGACCTTCACTACGGCGTCTGTCATAATCACAGCTGGTTTTGGGACGTTAAACCCCTCAAATCAATCAATCAATCAATCAATCAATCAATCAATCAATCAATCAATCAATCAGAAGTCTTCCGTTGCTTGCTTTGGCAAGGTGGTTGGTTGGTTGGTTGGATGAAATGTTTTCCACGCGTGAGGTAAGCTTGGGCTGGCAGTTCCTCTAGTATTTTTTGTTGAGTTTTTTATTGGATAATGTAATGTATAGAGATGTTGACGGACGGTACGACACAGTAGTACTTTTTGGCACTTGGGGCGGGGGGAAGGGGGGGGGGGCGAAGTGGTCAACCTGAATGGTTCAATGTTACAAACTAATGACCATTGTCACAGTAACGACGGAACACTAAAGAATATCTGCGCAACAGTTTTAACAAAAGATACAAGGTCAGCAAAGGGTATCTTTTTATTGGCTTGCCCCAACCTTTAACTTGGCAATCAATTTGCGCCGAGCTCACGCACACATGTTACAAAGATGCAACTCACTCAGCACTGCTTACTGCCGTGTTGGCCATCTCAGATGATACTTTAAAATGAATTCATTAAAACAGTATAGCTGTTTGCCGTCTTAGAAACTGCTGTCCATAGTGCGAAATGTCCAGTGGACAAGTTTTATGCTAAGGCATGGTAATAGTGCCCACGTGAAGTATTTCCATGCTAACAGCCGCGGTGGGGCAGTGGGTGTGATGGGGGGGGGGGAGTCTAAGAAAGTCCGCTAGATTCGAAAAAGTAGTACATGAATGGACGGTTGCACGCAGTGGCCATAGCGCCCTGAAACAATCTCCGAACGGACCGTCCATGCTGCACGCACACCATGTGCATGAACAGGCTGAAAAGGCGATATGGGTGGCCGTTTTGTGTTATCTTCGTTTGCAATATCTTTATCCCATCTGCTATGAAATTAACCGCTAAAATAATGCCAACGGCTAGAGAGAGGAACTGTGGAGGTTGACATCATAATGCAGTTTAACGAACTCGCCCAAGCTTCTCCGATATTCAGTGTATTCCATTTGCAGGGATTGTCGATCCTTCGTCGGTAGAGTGTTTGATGGCGCTGATGTTTTCTAGCCTTCATGTCTTATTAAGTGATGTGTTTTCATCTTTCGTGCACCTTATTAGAAGCTCATGAGAGATTTTACGCCACGCCTCCATGGCAATACACTACCTATTGCTCAAAGTAGCCATAATTCTGTAGTGTCATGGCCCCTAATAATAGAAAAAAAAGCCCGCTGCACAGCAAATGTAGTATATTCGCTAATTCGTACCCTAATTAGACCCTAATTCGACCCTAATTCAACCTACATATGCACACTGACGCTTCAGACTGCAAAGAAGCTTTGCCCTAATTTATGAGTGGTACTCAGAGAATATGCAGCTTGTTTTAACGCCTAATTACTTCAGGCACGAATAACTCATTTAGGTCATTTTTGGAGATCGACTGCGGAAATTTCTAAAAAGGATAAGCTGCAGTGAAACAAAGCAGTCTGAGAGCATGCCTCTGACATTGATAGCATGAAATTGAGAGCATGAAACCTCTGACACCACTGATTCCTGCGTTTACTAGAGTGCGCCGACTTTAAATTCAGAAGTCTCGCTTGCAGCGACTGTTACCTCGCGACGTCTTATAACGCTTTAGTTGAGTGATTAATTGTTTGTCGTAGTCCCCTAGGAAGTAATAAACTTTACTGCTATGTTTGTTACGGCATGGCGCAGTTTTTCTGTCAATATTTATCTCCAGTTGCTCTTCATTGCAGGCAGTGATGAAGTAGCGGCCTACTCACCCAAACATGAAGACAAGAGGCATCGCACTCACCTGCAAGAAATCAGAAAATAGAATTATTGACAGTTTATAAAGCGTGAAAACTACAAATTCGGGGTCATAAAAGAGGAGACAACAGCGAGGTGAGCAAAACTACCTCCTTAAACGAATAACGTTAAGTGAAAAAGAATCCGATAATCCAACCTTTTGATAATTGCGTTTCGTCCGAAGAAAATACGAAATATTGAGAATGTTCTTTCTCGTTTATATCACCACTTCGTTTGACCATAAACGAAACTCTCGCGAATTAACAACAACAACAACAACAACAACAACAACAACAACAACAAAAGAAAAACTCGATTGTACATAAAACTGAAAAATGCCCAGCCGGAACTCCCAGAGTAGTTGCGGTTGCAAAGGGTGCCTTGCAAATGTGGTTTTTGCACCGCACGAAGCAAACGTAAACACACACTCTGTAATAACGCATGTCTTGCTAGGAAATCAAAGGGGGTCATAGTGGATTTTATTCCCTTCATCGTTCTTCACGCAGTGTTTGTAGAATCCTGAAAGCGGGCCTTATAAACTTGGTTATACGAGAAACATCATGCACTCTGCCGAAAGTTTCTACTCTGGTCATGGCGTTCAGCCACACTTCTTCACCGCAAATAAGAAAAAAAAAAAGAAGGCCAGCATTGAGAAACGGAGGAAGCTCACATAGTTCCTGCACAGCTGCCGATTGTTCGTGGCACGAAAGTTTACTGGTGTAGTTTCAGTGTTCTTCCTCTTACCTCAGCTACCCACTCTAATAAGAGAGAGAGAGAGAAAAGAAGCAAAGACGCGCATAACAAATGCCTGAAGGGTCATAACTGCTAAGAAATAGGAATGCCACTGCAGAACTTGAAATAATGTCCGACTATCCGCAAAATTATGCCGCACAGTTGCTTACGCACAAGAGAGAGAGAGAGAGAGAGAAAAGAGGAGAAAGGCAGGGAGGTTAACCAGGTATTAGATTACGGTTTGCTGCACAAGAGTAGCAAAACTGCCCGTAGGGCCCATGGTACCTGAATCCGAACACGAGTTCGGAAAGATATCGCGGGGATCTACTGACTGTCGTGTGAAGGGCCGGCGTGAAGGAAAGCGATAAATAGCGTTTTCCAGTGCTGTATTTTCTTCCCGCGATAACTTGTAACATTTTCTTAATCTAGTGCATCACATTTGATGGAGCGAACAGCCTGTTTAAGAGAGAGAAAGAGATCATGGGCGGAAGGCAGGGAGGTTAACCGGAAAGGTAAATATCCAGTTTGCTACCCTGCACTGGGGAAGGGGTGAAGGGAGACAGAAAGGGATGGAAAAAGAATAAAGAAAGAAGGAGAGAGGTCAAATCGCGCACACACACACAAGCACGGCATGTGTCACAGACGGTTCACGAGGCCCGTTGCGCGCAAAAACTTGAGCACAGCCTTCGTGGCTTTCTGCTGCGAGACACTATCTGTCCGGCATTCCAATATGGTTTGCTCGGACAGCGGTCGATCATCAAGGCGTGACAATTCTGTGGCGAGAGTCTGTCGCTGAGAGCAGTACCCAGGGCAATCGCAGAGGACGTGTGCAATCGTTTCCTCGCTGCCGCAGTGAATACAGGCAGCACTGTCTTCCAGTCCAATGCGACAGCCGAAACTTCGTGTGAATGACGTGCCTAGCCACAGGCGGCAAAGCACGGTAGTTTCACAGCGGGTAAGCCCGCGCGGAACTCGCAGTTGTAGTGATGGGTCGAGGCGGTGTAGACGGGTATGTAGAAGACCAGGAGTGTTCCACTGCTCTATAGTCATATCACGCGCAAGCGAGCGAAGTTTCCTTACTGCATCCGTTCTTGACAGTGGGATGGCTTGCAGCAGTCCAACTTCGTGGGCACGTTTCGCAGCATTATCTGCGTGCTCGTTGCCGATTATTCCAGAGTGGCCTGGTAGCCACTGAAACGTGATGTCATGACCTTTGTCGGTCGATGGCACTGCTTGTAATTCTCGCTGCCGTAACTTGAGCAATGACAGCGAAGGGTGCAGTGATGCGGTGTGTTCCGCAATCAGTGCGATTGAACAGGTCTGCACGATACTAGCTGTGCAATCACATTCTCGACTGTTTGTAGCCTGTATGTGTCATATATATATATATATATATATATATATATATATATATTATATAAAGATATGAGTAGTAGACCCTCGGAATTGGCAACAAAAATGCGGGAAGCGTTTATTCATCAGGAATCCTGATGGAGGCCGGTCTCCGGCTGAAACGTTGAATAAACGCTTTCCGCATTTTTGTTGCCGATATATATATATATATATATATATATATATATATATATATATATATATATATATATATATATATATTGACAACTATTATCTGCCTGCTGTACATGGTGAAAAAGTAAACTCTTATTCTCAAATTGAGCTCGCCACTTTTATCCTCTAACACCACCCTTTCACTCTTACATACCGCTTTTCAAATAATGAAAATCAGCGTGTCAATTCTTTTACTAAGCGAAGCATATAGAAATCGTTGCACGAGTAACTATAATGTTGTAGACCGGGCGTTTCATGAAATGTGTCAAAGAATTTCATGCATACAGCGAGATATCTGCGAAAGTTCCTAGGATGTGCTTTGGTCATAGCGGCAGGCAATGTAAATTTTGTAGGAGTGAAATTTCGAACAGTGGATAGAAAGAAATAGCGTAACTGACTTATAAACCAGTGCAGCCAGGCGACCACGCCTAACTGAATAATGGAAGTTACTGACGCAGGAAGTCCATACACGTAATCGTATCTTGAAAATGGCGAAGCTGCTAATTTTTACAGACACATAAAATACGGCTATTTTCACCCAGGAGGCAGAAACTGAGTGCTCAAAGAGCGTAGTTGCTGGTGCCTTGCGTAGTGTCCCGTCTAATGTAGTTGTTCCCCTTCCGTCTTCGAGCGACTATGAATAACTAAGCATTCGTTGTTAAGCGGATAGTTTGGGAAGTGTGATAGGCTCATTCAGTTTCGAGTTTCATCAGTGGAATTAGACGAATTTTGTTGATCTGTAGGGATGAGCAGCGTCACGATTTTGAAAATATTACAAGGAGTGTAGATTCCATGTATAAATAACTTCCATTCGCTGATTAGGTTTGAGCGCCCTGCTGTACTGGTTTAATTAAACGTAAGGTTAGTCAGTCTAGCTTTGTCAGTTAGTGATCGAAATTTCACTTTTGCCCATTTTTGCAGCGCGTGCGGCCATGAGAAATGCAATTCCTAAGTAAGTCCACAAATGTGTTGTTTTAGGTATTTACAAGACTTTTGGAGCCATTCTATACACCGACACAGGAGGTGTAACCAAGCGCTTCCTCTTTCTGGGCAGTATGGTTTAGGCTGCAGTACAGTGGAAGCTTTTGTGCAATACCTTGAGTGATGCGTTAGTATGCCGGAAGGTGACAACGCATTAATCGGTGTATTTTTTTTTTCGGTTACAACCCAACTCCTCTTACATGCAACAACTTCTCTGCCAATTGCACCTTTCGGTTTCGAAACCTCAACAGCCACAGCTTTTATTTTTCGTTATTTCCCTTCGCAGGACCTAAGTATTCCTTGTAGTATATTAAACCACGTACGAACCTAACAGCTAATTAAGCCAATGAATGAAATTAGCGGGCTATTAGCCCTATTGAAATGAATTGTAATACTTATAAGGGAGAATGAAGCTAGACGAAATACAACTTGCCGCCGGTGGGCATCGAAACGTTCCACCTTCGCACTACCCAATGTGGTGCAATGGGCAGGCAGAGCTTTGGCGGGATTATTCGTGGTCTCTCAGCGTTAACAGTCGTACCTATAGATGTTTTCGCTCTTAACCTGTTTGGAGGTCTCATGCTTCAGTGAACCTATGCGCCTCTCAGATACCTAACTCACTTTTGATCCCACAGTATATCTGAGTGCTGTAGCATCTCAGACAGCCCGCAAAATTAATTTTCAAAGATACTAGGTGAAAAATTGCAGCTGTATTCATATACTTATCAATTCATGTATTCTCCCGCCGGGGCACCATACAGTGAACGGTACTGTCGTGGCATTGTCCGAGCTCGTCAGCCTGAGTATACTTCTTTGATCGAGTACTCTTCTCCTCATTAGTGCCCCGTCGTTATCTCGACTATGGACGTATACCTTGGTGGCTAAAGACGACCCGATGATCACGTTGTCCCGGCATCCCATACCTCGCCGCTAATCAAAGCAACATGCCTGGCCACGAGTCTATAGAACAAACACGCAAATGATATTTCAGCGAGAGGCTAGACAAACAGCTCATTAAGGCGTGCTCTTCGAGTTCACCACGGCGTACGAAGCGGCGCATAACAGGCACGCATCGCTGCTCATCCAACAGTGATTCACGGTGGGAGAGATGCTGTAAGAAAGAAAAATGAAAGGAACGAATACGGACATGCTGCAACAACGGGGAAAGTTAGGACGAGGTAATAATCTCGAAAGGACTTCCATTTTTTATTTTCTCTTGGCAGCGGGGCGCAAGCTGAACGCAGGACCTGCGCACTCACAAACGCATAAGGCTGGGAGGAAGCACACAGCTTATCTCCTGCCAAGGCAAAGGCCGGCCGTGACCGAGAAGCCATGAACAAAGGCGAAAGGTTGCTGAAGTAAGACTAACGTTGTTCACAAGAGATAAGTCTATGGTGAGTGCGAAAGTGCGCTCATTTTTTCCACCTAATAACGTTAAGTACCCCGACCCGCGGCCTGAGCTCGCATTCTCAAAAAATACCGTCTGAGTAGGCTGCAGTGAGCTTACGAATAAGGTAAGGAGAGAAAAAAATAAACATGAGTTGTAGGAAAAGGTAAGTTAAGAAGTAGATGGCAGGCGCACCATTCATTTTTTTCTTTATGCTTACTGCTGCGCCTCCCACGAGCGACAGCGCCTATTGTAACTCAATTTTTGTAATGCGTGCGTGGGTTAGCGAGCCCCGCGTCGCCCGTGAATGTGGGCGTGTTTGCAGGAAGAAGACGGAGCGAGGGGGCGCGCGTCATTTTCCGGGCCGGCTGAGATTCACACGTGAAGGCAGGTGATTTGCTCCGCTTCGAGAGGGGCCGAATGGATCGGCTCCGAAGGAGGTCCCGATGAGATGCGTCACTAAAAAGCGAAAAAAGAAAGAAAATAGTAGTGACCGTTTAATTTGCCGGTGGGAGAGAAAAAAAAGAAAGGTATTAGGTCATGCAAGATTTTTCTTGATGGATCATTTCTTAATCGAAGAAAAAAAGGTGCTTTCAGAAACATTCACAGTGACAAGCAGAAGCTTTTTCCAAAAAAGGAAAAGAAAAAGAAACAGTAATCAGAAAAAGACCGCGATGCCGCTCAGAGGAAAAAAAAACCACAACAACCAAAAAGCTTCATCTTGCGCCAACTTTTGTCAGCTGGAATTTACAAGAGTAATTGTCCGTTCTTTCTTTTCGGCAATGAGCAGAGAGGATTGGCAAACACAATGGTTCGTTGAAACGAGATGACCAGTGTTGGAGTTCGGGATTAATATTTTCTCGGTGGCCAGAGAAATTGAGGATTCCTCCGCGAAACATGAGGTATAAGCATAAATTAAAAAAAAAGACGATTAATTTCCACAGATATCGTAGTTTTGTGGTTTGCTGAAGCGTAGTACTGCTTTCCACTTATATAATGAATCTTCCATCTCTGGAAAGACTGCAGAGAAACCCAAGGCAGAGGTTTCGAAATGTCTTCGCACTCGACTAGGAAAGTAAAAGCACTCTAATCTTGCGGCATAATTCGGCTTTTTGCCTGTGGCTGTCAGATGCAGCGAGGTACATGTGAAGCTGCAAGTGGACGGTCGATACTTCCCATTTGATCTGCGGAAATCAGCAGACAGATGTCATAAACCATTAGACCAAGACTTCAAAACACTGACTAATAAGGGGATTCGCTAACACGGTCCCCAACTAGCTTCGAGCACAGAAGTGAAGAAATGCGGCTCCTAGATCGCTCGGCTGTGATAGCGTCCGCACTGTAGTGAAATGGTTGCATGGTGGGAAGCCGTCGACATATCGACAATCTTATGAGACGTTCATTCTTGGGAGACGCAAAAATATGCACGCGCGGCTAGCATTAGAATCATTCTATATAAAGAAAAGAGCATGTTCTTGTATCAGTGACACATCATGGATGTTGCACTCCCCTGAATATGATTTCTGATTATCACAGGTGATGTAAATTCAGCTTTCTTGTCATTTAGGTATTGTCTGAAGGAGAGCATGTCTGGTTGAGTGGCTTGGGACATATATATGCTGCGGCAGTGGAAGAATAAAAGCAGTTAGCACAGCGCCGCCGTGTTTCTGCTGGGTAGTCGTCCGAAATGTTTGCGTTGAATTTCTCCGTATTTAGGAAACGTGTGCCAACTGGGCCCAAAAGAAGCTTTATTGAACTATAGAGAGAAGAAAGAGAGAAGAGGACCTTATGCGTGACTTAGGTGAGGGGGTTGGCCTATTTTGGTCGGCGGACATAGATAGCACCCCCCACCCCCTTCCCCCTTCTCTCTATGAACACGCCGCGAAGCAAAATGCAAGAAGAAAACAAAGCAAACTGGCAAACAGCAACAAGCAAGCTGGCAAACTAATTGGTACTGCATATGTTTGAATTTAGAGCAATAACAGACGTGACACACACAAAAACAAGAGGGTCCTCGCATATTCTTTCGTGTCCCGTGTTTCTTTGCGCTGAATCTATGCTAAAGAACACAAGAGCTTGGCGCAGGTCTAGTCATGACAACCAGCGACGCGTGTGCTGACAGTGGCTCTCTTCTTCTGGAGGCATGAAAACCGGATAGTTAAGTTCTATGCAGCTACCCCAAATAATGAAGCGGTTAGGAAATTGTTGCTGCAAGGAGCTTCCACAAAGAATGTCGACAAACTCCGCAATAGGGACATGCCATGGGCACTTGGAACTTGTCAGTATGACAAACTATAAGGAAACTATATGAAAGCTATAAGGGAAAGTTGGAGTGCATGCTCTGCTAATCGCCTTAACGGATACTCTTAATGATATTTTGCGGTGTCCTGCCAGTTGATTTTTCTCATTTGGCTTAATGAATATCTTGGCCAACGAAGCGTTTAATGAATGTGTAATCTCTGTGCTATTGCCAAGCACGACTACGAATGTCCACGTGATATCAACGATAGAGTCTCAGTTTTAATTCAGCCATCTGTCGCAGTTACAAAGAAATAAGCAACATCCATTTCTATATTCTTGATGAAAGGCGACTGTGGCTTTTGGCTTCATTGTCTTTGAATCTCGTTTTGTTTTTTTACAAGCATGATCATCCTTTGCCGATAAGATACTCTTAGAAAGCCAACGTCCTTCTTTTCTACTGATTTACTCTGTTTTTGCTTGCTGTGTGTCCATACCGTGGTCCAGTTCCGCCATAGCCATTTTTTTTTCTACAACTGGAAACATTTTCCTAAATACTGAGGTGCTGTGACATTCGGAATCTACGTAAATGGCCCGACTCAGCACTTGCAGTTTTTTTTTAATCAAGAAAAGACGAGACAGCAGGCCGAGCTATACATACGACTTGAATTACAACTGAGAAATCTGCTCACTACAACGCATATTGCGTCTACAAATATATGCCCGTGTTTTGCTTAGGTTCCCTGCCCCCCTCTCCATTACTTTCTTTATATTCAGCGTTGGTCTTACACTTTCGACGCCTGTCGGCGCCAGTTCTTGCCAGCACATATTCTGAGTTATACGTCGAGAAAGCCAAGTTGTTCGCGGCGCCGTCTATTTACTTTTCCTCCGTATTTTCGATGGCAAATAAAAAAAAAGTACCACGCAGTGGTATCAATGACAGTGTAGACACTCCTAGACCGTCGCTTCGGCAAGGAAGAAAAAAAGAAAAGAATAATGCGCGACATGCCCGCATCGGGATGCAGTAAACACGAATCTGCGTATATCAGCGCCCCACGCCGCGACAGCGCGACACGCATTCGCGCGTTTATAGTGTGATCTCGAGAAGGCCAGAGACGAGAACGAACTTGTGTGCATAACTTCTTCCCCTCTCAACCACAGTACGCGACGGGACGCCGACGTCTTCAATTTAAAAGGGCGTCTCGCCGTGCCTTCCTAGGATGTCTTTCGAAAGCGAATCCGCGCCAACCATGAGCACGCGTATACTGTCAACCTCGAGTGTACTAAACCACGGGATGCATAAAGATCCAGTGCGCGAGGCAGGCGCTGGGGCCTGAGGGTTTGCTCAGCGGGAAGCCCATGGCCGAGGCTGAACAAAAGGGGAGGAATCGCTGGCGATATACGTTTTACGACACCAGGGGTCACCGCGGCAGCTGCGCTTTAGTGTCGTTGTGCTGACGCGCGCCCGATGGCCAATTAAATGGAGGGGGCGCGATCCCTCCGACGCCATTGAAACAACCGAGATGATACAAAAATAACGCAGTCAGCGACAAATGACAACGAAACGAAGACGGGTTTGAATAGAGGCCGTTATGACGGGACGTGTGGTGTTGAGAACCCGTCTCAAAGGCAGAGCAGAGAAACCCGTACGAGCCCCGATCTCCCTTTTCTTCAAAAGGGAGATCGAGGCATATCTGCTTTCAGGGAGCGTTACGCGCGTGGCCTTTGGGCATAGGATTCCGAGTATCAGCAAAGTGTTACTTGTATACATTTTGGCTTATAGATGACAACCGTGTAAAGTGGTTTCAAGCTATGCCGGCAAGGAAAAAAGTTACATGTTCACGTTGCTTTTTCAAACGTGAATATGTACGTTAATGCTTATGTAGGCAACGAATATGGCCAGTCAGTAACAGGCCTAAAAATTTTGATAAAGAAAGGCTAAAGACGTTCATAAAGACGTTGCCCCGTCGTCGAGTTCAAGGACAATTAGACTTGCAGGCCATTTGCTTGCCATTCGCTTCACAATTAATTAGTTCAGCTCACTGTAATTGAGATATTAAAATTCAATAATAATGACTTGCATCATTTTGGTCCCGTTATTGTAGCGATGATGCAGTGCAACCGCGAGAATGAGCTAAGTTGTTGAGTACCAAAAATTAAACAATAGCGCCATAAAACGTAAATGCACCATACTGCGAAAAGAAAACGGGACGTGGCTTATGCGATCACGAGTAAGATCCTTCGCAAAGAGACAAAAAAAAGGCATCATTAGGTAAAGCGATATACCAGAGGATATCGGAAAATGGCGCATTCACCCTTTTAAATAATAATCCACGCAGTCACAGTTTCCATCCGGCCGCCAAAATAACGAACGTGACTCACAGAAGCCCTCTGCCTTTTCTTCACTAAATACGGATTTACTTCAAACAAGCAGTTTTCCGCGCCATCTTTCGCGCTGTACTCCGATTGATTGATTTCTGGGGATTTACGTCCCAATACATGATGTGATTATTATGAGAGACGCCGTAGTTGAGGGCTCCGGTAAGTTATTCCACTTGGTGTCCTTTAACGTGAACTGACATCGCACAGCCCAGCATTAACTGGCTCTAAAGGGGACCTCCGGCGGTTTTTCTATCATATTCGGGTAGATCATTCACTTTGCTCAGAAACCCCATAATTTTAGAAACGCCAGAAACGCCAATAATTTTAAGTAACTGACTGGGTGATGTGTTCAAACCGAAATAAAAACGAGTAGACGCTTCGTGCGGCGTATGAGATGACGTCACAGCTTCCTTACCATTAACGAAAGGGAAGGGGTCAAGGGCTCGTTCTTTATTTGTTAGAAACAACTTAATGAGCAAACAGACAATGAAGCCTAGGAAAACATAGGGGAAGTTAATTGTGGTATTGTAATTGTGGAGAAAGTAGAAAGGAATTAAAGTGGACGAAAAGACAAACCTGCCTTCGGTGGGACCCGAACCCACGACCTTCGGATGTCGCGTCCGATGCTGTACCAACTGAGCTACGAAGGCGGCCCGTCCCCCCGTCCACTTTATTGTGTATTTATGTACATATTATCCTGGGAGTGTTAGGCAGCGCCACTCATGGCCAAGGCGGCGTGCGTGGAACGCACTTTCTTGCCAGGAGGCGTCACGTAGAACGTGAACTTAGATGAGATGGCTGCTGCCCAATAAGCCCTCGCATGCTACCTAAGGCACCAAGTCTGCCGCAACGAGGCCCAAGCTATGAAATAACGAAAGGGAAGGGGTCAAGGGCTCGTTCTTTATTTGTTAGAAACAACTTAATGAGCAAACAGACAATGAAGCCTAGGAAAACATAGGGGAAGTTAATTGTGGTATTGTAATTGTGGAGAAAGTAGAAAGGAATTAAAGTGGACGAAAAGACAAACCTGCCTTCGGTGGGACCCGAACCCACGACCTTCGGATGTCGCGTCCGATGCTCTACCAACTGAGCTACGAAGGCGGCCCGTCCCCCCGTCCACTTTATTGTGTATTTATGTACATATTATCCTGGGAGTGTTAGGCAGCGCCACTCATGGCCAAGGCGGCGTGCGTGGAACGCACTTTCTTGCCAGGAGGCGTCACGTAGAACGTGAACTTAGATGAGATGGCTGCTGCCCAATAAGCCCTCGCATGCTACCTAAGGCACCAAGTCTGCCGCAACGAGGCCCAACGAAGGTCGTGGGTTCGGGTCCCACCGAAGGCAGGTTTGTCTTTTCGTCCACTTTAATTCCTTTCTACTTTCTCCACAATTACAATACCACAATTAACTTCCCCTACGTTTTCCTAGGCTTCATTGTCTGTTTGCTCATTAAGTTGTTTCTAACAAATAAAGAACGAGCCCTTGACCCCTTCCCTTTCGTTATTTCATAGCTTGGGCCTCGTTGCGGCAGACTTGGTGCCTTAGGTAGCATGCGAGGGCTTATTGGGCAGCAGCCATCTCATCTAAGTTCACGTTCTACGTGACGCCTCCTGGCAAGAAAGTGCGTTCCACGCACGCCGCCTTGGCCATGAGTGGCGCTGCCTAACACTCCCAGGATAATATGTACATAAATACACAATAAAGTGGACGGGGGGACGGGCCGCCTTCGTAGCTCAGTTGGTAGAGCATCGGACGCGACATCCGAAGGTCGTGGGTTCGGGTCCCACCGAAGGCAGGTTTGTCTTTTCGTCCACTTTAATTCCTTTCTACTTTCTCCACAATTACAATACCACAATTAACTTCCCCTATGTTTTCCTAGGCTTCATTGTCTGTTTGCTCATTAAGTTCTTCCTTACCATTAGAAATATGGAGCTGGTTTCGGGAAAATGAAAGTGCCGATGTCATCCAACGATGTATTGAGCTCTTCTGAACAGCGATTATGTGAGCGGTCTAACTAATAAAACAAGACGGCCAGCATGCTCGGGTAGGCAGCGTTGCAGGCAATGACGTCAAAAACACAAGGTGGCTGGCGTGGGAATCTGCTAAAAATTTTAAAAATTTATTTTAGGAAAACTAAATTACTTACAACCGCCTGGCCTTGGCATAAATTATGGCAGTACTGAGGAGAACATATACTGAAGGTTTCACTGATATCAGTGGACACTGAAAAATCACCGGATGTTGCCCTTAAAGTGCAGTTTTCAACTTAGTAAGACAATGTTGAACAAATCGACACGGGCACAGCTTTCTAACAGGTGAGTTTGTCTTCAAGTGAACATAATTTCTTTAAAGGAATTGCATTTGTGACAGCGCTATCCTACCAGCTAAACTCAGCCCACTTCGTAGCGGTGTAATGCAGGTTAAGGGATTCCTTATGAGTAGGCCTAACTGGACGCATATTTCTTTTCACTCACTCACTCACTCACTCACTCACTCACTCACTCACTCACTCACTCACTCACTCACTCACTCACTCACTCACTCACTCACTCACTCACTCACTCACTCACTCACTCACTCACTCACTCACTCGAATGGGCAGTCAGCCATCACTCGCGCGAAGGCAGGCCCTTGATAGTTTGTTGTATACGTCAGTCTGACGGTAACGCTCGTCTCGTCTGCCAGACTTCGTTTTCTGGCTCTTTAAACACACGGAACCTTATAAACTAATCCAGTCTATGAGTTCTTGTAAAACTGAAGTGTCGACAGCCTGCCGAACGGAGCTTGCTTTTAGAGATGTCGCAAACAACTGTCTAGTCACTGGCGCGTGTCTTGGTTACGTAGTCCATTATCAGTTTAAATTTAAGGTATAGAAACAAAGCAGTTGGGCCGCCAAATTGCTCCGTTGCCATGTTTCCATTCTGACTCCTTTTGGCAGGCAGCTTGACATTAGGAAATCAGACGAGTCCAGACAGTATTATTCTTCGCAGCGGCAGCTGTCGTTCACTGTGTCGTTTACTGTGCTGCAAAAAGAAAACTGGAAAGCTTTTGTAACGATGATTTATTTGCTTGGGGTGGTTGCAATTAACGGCTGCTACACAAAAGAAAAATAAAGGAACATGAAAGAGGGGTTGAAACAAACCAAGAAATGCCCATGGCGACGCAGAAAATATTACAGTGTAGAGGCTTTTGCGCAACGCAGAGAACGAATGAACAGAAACGCTACGAGACCGTGTCGTAGCTAAGCATTATTCAAGAGGACATGCACCCCCGCCTGCTGCGATTTTTCGCGCATTTGTGGCGACGGCTACATACTTAATGGCCGGGACTTGTGTCAACTCATCTCTATTTAATCATGTTGTCTTACCTCTTAGATGAGAACTGATTGGTCTCCGAGAAAGCATTCGCCTAACCGAAGACAGGCATGATGGCGTTCGTGCAAGGAAAGCATCACAACTGTACGATTCTCGTGTGCAACAAAAAGTGCTGTTGGCTGTCACAGCTCTAACGCGCTTGTAGGTTTCGCTTGCTTTTAGTAGCTCATACAGAAATTGTCAAGAAAAGTTAGCAAAGTGGGAGGCCAAGGACAAGCCAGCGAAATCAGAACGTATGTGTATCCAGTTCATTCTATACTCATGAGGGATGGTTTTTATAGGCACGACCACGTATAACTTCGGCATTTATGCGCACTCAATATTTATTAACTGTTTCTTAGAAATGCCCAAACCAAAGTCTTGTACAAGAAGCTGTTGCATGCATAGCAATGCTGAAATATATTGGATTCGGATTGGATTCGTCTTCGGAGAGTCCGGTCATCTAGAAAACACGAACAGTTCGCAACATGACGTCCGCCAGAGCTTGAAACCGGTTAATCAGTTCCGTTTTAGATGGTTTTCTCTCCATGCTTTTCTCTACGGGAAACTTTGTTGTTTGTGCAGCCGCATCTACGTCTTGGGCAAACTCTCGTGCAACACACACACATGTATGTATGTATGTATGTATGTATGTATGTATGTATGTATGTATGTATGTATGTATGTATGTATGTATGTATGTATGTATGTATGTATGTATGTATGTATGTATGTATGTATGTATGTATGTATGTATGTATGTATGTATGTATGTATGTATGTATGTATGTATGTATGTACTAGAAACGCTATCGTCCGCACTGTTAGGCAGGGCGCTGTATTATCGCTTCCACACGAGCAGTGGTACGCAATATGCGTCTCGCAACGACACCGAGATGAGGACAGTCAACATTTCTGATGTGCCGTTTTAGAAAACAAACAGGATAAAAATCACAGCATATCCACGGAGTGAATGATGATGAGTGGGCGAAGCTCGGGAGGTTCATAGTAGATCGTGCCGAGTTCCCGATTAATTTAGTTAACGCGCACGCTACGAATCCTTATGGTTCAATTATGCACAAGTGAAATCTCGCACCGGCACTTCATTGCAAGTCAAGATCCAGTGCATATATATATATATATATATATATATATATATATATATATATATATATATATATATATATATATATATATATATGGGTGGCCGGTGAACGGTTCTCCAACGCGTGCAGTCGGTATTTCTCAATGAAGAAACTCGCTAGGAGACGCTGCCTGTGCCAACGTTGTCTCTCGCGGGTGAGGGCGCGTTCTCCTTCTTTGCGAGCTGGTAGAGCGTTCATCTAAGAAAGGGCGTTTCCATAGTCAACACGCGCCTTTCGCTCTCTCTCTCTCTCTCTCTCTCAGAAGGCAGCAGATGGAAGAGTGAGAGAGAGAGGGGCACGCGCCGGGAGAGAGAGAGGCACGCGCCGAGGGCGAGCGCGTGCCTCCCGGCACGCCGGTTACGCCTGACGCCTGACGCAGGACAAGGTTAGACTAAGAGGAGCGTCACCCCTAAAAAATGGTGCGTTACGATGGTTGCCCGCTATGTCACCATGGCAGGGCGGTGCTTTCACTGCAATGAGAACGCGACCTGGTCTCGTGTGCCATAGAGGTGCGACGCCTCTAACTCGGCTGGTCAGCGTTCCTTTTCATTAGACGAGGCCAGTTCGAGTTTTGCAGAAGAAGCAAACGGGAAAACGCTGTGTCATGATGGAGACGTCAGCGAGATGCAAGAGAACGCTGTCTCTTAACTGACGCACATACCGTGACGGTGTGCGGTGGGGCTGTTGGTGACAGTCAAGCGACCGACAGAAGAAATTCCGCGCTTATGGCCGTCGGTTGAGGCGATTCGACAGATATCACTTGGCACTTAGTGATTGCTCCATGCAAATGAGTGTACGCGCGATAGTGTTGAATAGCCCCAGATTTTTAACAGGAGGCGCACAACGCTCACCTCAGTGACTTGAACATGGACAGCTACCTGTCTTACGGCAGCGTACACAGGACCATAACAGCGAGATGACGGTGTCGACTAATGCATTATGCTGATGGTAAGGTACCTATTCCTGCCGTTTGACTAAAGCGCTTGGTATGTGGCTTTGTTTGTTGGGTGGTATGCATAATTGGTTTCATCAGTGGCTCTCGACGCTGTGGAAGATATGCAAGTTAATTTATTCATTCGTGGGGTTTTACGTCCCAAAACCAGCTGTGATTATGAGAGACGCCGTAGTGGAGGGCTCCGGAAATTTCAACCACTCGGGGTTCTTCAACGCGCGCCGACATCGCCCAGTAGACGGGGGTCAACATTTCGCCTCCATGGAAATGCAGCCGCCGCGGCAGGGATTCGATCCCGCGACCGTCGGATCAGCCGCCGAGTACCATAGCCACTAGACCACCGTGGTGGGGTCTCCCCACAGGGGGGTAGAAAACCGAACGCACGTCTGTATGACCAGCCAAGTTTTCCTTCCTTTCGTCCAGCTTCGCCGCCTGGAGCCAAAAGCAGCAAAATTGTGGCACTTTACGCAGCGAGTTTGTGCAGTTAAACTCTCAGTAGAATAATAGAGAGAGAGAGAGATGATAGGCGGAAGACAGGGAGGTTAACCGGAAGGAAAATATCCAGTTTGCTACCCTGCACTGGGGAAGGAGTGAAGGGAGACAGAAAGGTATGGAAGAAAAGAATAAAGGGAGAAGGAGAGAGTAGAATAATACGGAAGCAGCGCGACACTTGAAACGGAACCTGGGAACGAAAAACGACTCAGGCAAACGCTTATCATTGCTATGCAGCAACAGCTGAGCTACACGTTTGAGAATTGTGAATAAAAATTGCTGCAAAAGGAAGGCCTAGAGATCAGAAACGCAAGCTCCCCGTCAAAAAAGCTTAATGTTATTAAAAAGGAAACCGCAACACTTTTCGAACATAGCCAGAAAAAGGCTGCCGGCCAGTCCCGGAAGCTCCTGTAAACATGTGAGCCAAATATTTTCCCACTACACACCAGAGAATTCGTAATTAGGTTTCAAACACAGCTGAAAAGCGCCCGCTCTTCTTTCAACATATAACGTCACATACGGAGCCAAGTCGCTTGGCTTCTCTCGTTGCTCATTATGCACGTTTCCCGTATTTGTTGAATTGAGAACGAACAAATAAAGCGTAGCATATGATCTTTCCGCGATCTTGAACTGATTCAGTGCTGTTTCTGCACCAAGGGACTTACTCGGCGGCACACGTGATGTCACGCGTTGAAAGAAGAGGGGACGCTTTCCAGCTGCGTCTGAAACCAAATTATGAAATAAATGCCCGGTTAGTGAAGTGCAATAATATTTGGCTCTCATGTTCGCAGGAGCCTTTACGACGGATCGGGACCGTTTTCTGGCTTCGTTCAAAAGATGATGCAGCGCCTCTTTGAGTGCGTCAAAGGTATTTCGAAAGTTTACGCTGTGCACGCAAACATCTTACAGAATCAGTCACTCATGCTACGCGGTATGGCGCTTCGGCTTTCTACCTCAATGATGGCGTAACAGATGATAAACATTTCTGCTTATTATTTATGGTTCAGTAAAGAAATTTCCGCCGAGGCGGCTCCTCATTTTATTCCTTTCTGAGCTTACAGACGCCTGCAATATAAGAAAGAAAAATGTGCGAATCGATGACGGAAGAAGGAACACCGGTGCTACATTTTTTTTTCTTAACGAGAAAAGGCGCAACAAGAAAAATAGCAACTCATTTGTTAGAGTGCTTATTTGCTTCGAATTATGTGAGTACAGCTGTTTTGCTCATCGTTCGCTTCTGAGATATTAAAAGGTCAAACCCAAAACGCCTTGTTAAACGCGCGGCACAACACGCTGGTAAAGCGTCTGCGCATTTATGATTTAGAAAACCGTGCGTGCGTCTTATTGTCCCCTTCCCCTTCTGCGCGTCGTCCTCCTCCCCTGTCTTTCTCTTTAATCCCCCTTTGTTAAGACCTGCTGCTGTCTTTTAGCCTAATATAACATAACATAAACATGCGAACCAATGCGACTGTTACCATTGTAATAAAACATAGAACACCGTCCCGCGCTTTAAATGTCATAATTTGCGAATTTACAGTAAACTGTCAACCTTACAGCGCATTAATATCAAAGTGCTGAACTTGCTTCCTGTTCCTATGTTTTCTTTGTACTTGTTTTATAATTTGTATATGTTATTAACATTGCTCAATCTCGGCATGATCCATCATATAGACAACTTGTTGAAACAACTTATGGAACTTATGGAACTAATTGTACTATTGTAATTGTGGAGTAAGTTACGTTCTCATAAACGAGCCCTTGACCCCTTGTCTTTCGTTTATATCATATATACAAGTGACACAGAGAATTGAAGAAGGAATTGAGTAAAAACTGCGAACAGCTGGTCGTTGAAGCATGTTTTCTGCATATTAAAGATAAACAGACGGACGGACGGAAGGACGGATGGTTGCATGAATGGACCGGCGAGGAAGCACGGAGAGAAAGTTTATGTAGAACAGTACACGTGCAAAAAGACGATGGGTATCTTCTCACTTCTTATAGCCGACCTTCGCACTATGTAGACCAGTGCGAGCTTGTCCGTAGAGCCTGAGATAGATATCGTTGCCAAATGCTGTGAGTGGATATGTCTAATTAGGAATAAAACAAGCTGTTGATCCCTTGCGGCTAGAAAATGATAAATTTTGTAAGAATTAGAACATAATGTTAAACGGTGTTTCTATGCACCTACGCACCTTTGAAGCAGAGAAGGATCTTAGATGTAAGAGAAACGGCGCATTATGGCGAGAAGGAAGGTATGCACGAAATTGGGGCTTTGAAGGGCCTTAAGTTTATGGAACACTTACCGCTGACGCTCAAGGCTGTATTGAATCTTGTCTGAACCGACAACGTAAATACATCTCTGAAGCAGAAAGAGCAAACGAAGCTTATTTCAAGTAAATGTAAAAAAATTGTTGCGCACAATGAGACGTGAATTGCAGAATGCTTGTCGAACGTAACGTCAAGCGCAAAATAGGAACACAGACAAACAATAGAGCAACGACTGAGAGAGTATGTGCGTTGACGAACGCTGAAAATGCGACAACTAAAGCACGAGGACATAATCCAACGTTACCCCCTTCGACGCAGCTCTTATTTCTAGTCTCCTAAGTGCAGGGTAGCAAACTGGATATTTTCCTTTCCGGTTAACCTCCCTGCCTTCCGCCCATCATCTCTCTCTCTCTCTCTCTCTAGTATCCTAGCAGCGGAAACGACTCGCAGCTTACGTTACCTTAAACAAGTTACGAGCTTGAGGTTTCTAATGAACCAGAAATATCATACACGATACGACGCACTGAAAGTGGAGTACATTACCACGACGCTCGCAGTCGTTTCCGCTTGTGGGCGCTTCGATAAACGATGTTCCAGTCATGATTGCTTCCTATTATAGCGCATTCGAGTACTACTTGTATAGTAGCATGAGCGCTCCTGTGCTTCTAAAAACGCATTACAGGCACAAAAATGCCAAATCTCAAGTACTCTCGGTCTCGGTATCAATTCTCCAAAATGTCGCCGATATCCGAGCAGCCATAACAAGCGATTAGATTCAGTATATTCTCGAGTATGACGATATGCAGCAACCGCCTCAAATCACTCTCGTTCGCTTCTCCCGATACACGCAGTGTTCGCCCACGTATTTGTGAGAGAAAGCCCAATCGGTCGAGCTTATCTTAAAACGTAGACGGTCGAATTTCAGCTTCAAATAAAAAGAAAACGAAAGATCATATGAGATTTTTTATGAAGAACTGGGTGGTTTTCCTTTCACAATCTTTTTTCAGTTCTATGTAAGGGAATATTGACCAGTCTTTGCAAGGTTTTTACTGCTTTCTAATTATTGTCTCAATCACCAGATGCTTTTGTTCTTACCGGATTTGGGCCATTGGCTAGCTGTCTTTGCCCATAACATGTCGTACATCATGATAATAAAATATTTTCTCTTGTGAACAATTTGCAGATTTGAGCAAGAGCTTCACATGAACATGAACTTAGGACCTTGCGATGTAATCAGTTCTCAAGAAGCACACTGTTATTCTTGAGTACTCTGAAATTCAGTCAATCCCTACGCTTAATGTCTCGAGACACAGCTGTACGATTATGACTCAATTAACTCAGAAGGTAGCACTCAGAAGGTACACGCAGAAGAACCCGTATCGAACGTCATGATTAGGAGAAAGTTACGATAAGAATTCTATGGCATAAGTGCTTGATGTGAATGCGGGACCCGCATTCTCTGCGAAAATTCTGCGAGTTGTGCGCACTATGCATTAGTTATGATCATTTGCTGCTTATGACCTTAAATTGTACGCTGCGTTTTTTTTACAAGCTAATCATTCATTAAAGGCTGAACGTGCGTGTGTATCATGCGTTGTTTATTGACTGCCTTCATTCGAGCTCTGCACCAGTTTTATTATGTTCTGTTTGATATACCGATCCATTTCCTCCTTTCTTTATTTATTGCCGTCTTAATTTGGGAGCAATACCGTGGCAAAAGCGTAGACTTGAGCGAAAAGCTTCAGTGGTAAAAGCTGTTATGCTTCACTCCATCGATGTTGCCACGTGCGTGCAGGGCAGGGGACGTCAATGGGGACCGTCTCCATTCCGTTGCCGCTACGAAGAACGTCAGCAAAAGGATTCTTCCCTTCTGTCTAAGGAAATCACGCAAAAACGCCATGGAAACACTGAAACAACACATGTTCCGACTGTGCAGCAGATAATGTGTTTTTGTAAGTTGTATTAGCGCCACAGTTTTCAAGTATTAGCGCGAGACAAACCTGGACGAAGAAAAGGCGAGATGGGACGTCCATGTTTGTTTTACATCGATGATTGTCAATGTTTCTTCTGCGCTAGTACTTGAAAACATGCTTTACCATCTAGCCCAACTGTATGTCCTTTGGCGACATTGTTATATCTTCACTTTCTCCTCTACGTTCTCGCCCCTCCTCCTGCTCACACTTTATAAACCAAAGTACACGGTAGACGAGCGAATACTTCATGTTAACATCCAGGTCCTTTCCTTTGCTATTCTCTGTCTGCCTCTTTCGTTCTTGTATACCTGAAGCGTTTAACCGCCTGCTGGTTTCCGTCGAATTGACGGTACGCACACTGTTTACTTCAGCCGGTGCTACTAATGCAGGAGTTTGTACGGCTGTTATGATCAGAACGGAACCTTTCTGTAAACACGATGAAAGCACCTTGATCCTCGGTTTTACGTTACCGCCACCCAAGAAAGTTAAAGAAAGGAACATCGGTGACACACTTTCCGAACGTCGCCATAGTAACTGCTGTGGAAAATTTAGCCGCCAAATAGGATCGAAGTAGTTGGACACGTGATTTCTTTGATAGGTGGACGCGCACGTATACAGGACTGCCAATTACTTCGCTTAGCGGCTGGAGTAACAGCATACTGGACAAACCAACAGCATTCACAGGAGGCAAGATGAACTGTTTTGAGAGCACGCATATTCTTAAGACATGTTAATTCCCCTCAGGCCGCAGACCGGCAAGAAACGTTGATGTAGGATTTGATGCTTCAAACGTCGAAATAAATCGCAATAACGTGTCCGCGATCGTTCGCTATCGATGTGATACTTGAATTAAAATCGTGTAGAATTCACCCACGTAATTCTGCCTCCGCGAACATGATCTTAAGATGTAAAAGAAAAAGAAGTTGCTCTTGCAGGCCTGGCTTCTGTGCGGTTGGAACGAAACGCGCTGGAAGGCCCGAAAGATAACAACTCCTTTAGAAAAAAAAAAGCACAAATATTGAGAAAAACGTTGCTACTTTAATATTCCACCGAAACGTTTCTAAGTGCGTGTGGGTGTCTGTGTGCTTCACTCCTGAATTCAAGTAAACAAGGCACATGAGGTGCTTGTTTACAAGATGTCTTAAACTCGCGGATTTCGCAAGCATATCAAATTACACAAGCTTTTACTGAAACAAGATACCTAGGATTGCCTTTACACGTATAAAGCGTCAGATAATAACTGCTTTTTGTATCTCACTGCCTGAATCACTTGCGTGGTATCGCTATAAATAAATTTGTTTTGGACGTCCAAGTTTTGGACTTGCTTTCTTTCGCTGATTCTTGATTTTACGCTTAAGCGTGATTCTTTAATAAACTGCCTCGAACAGGAGTGAGAACTCGCTTTATATAGCGAGCGTGCAGCGCACTAGAGAAACAATAGCCTTTACGAGTGAAAACACATATATATGCCAAAATCCAGAGAAATGTTCAGGATGTTGCTATGTAGTTAGTTTTGCGCGAAAGAAAAAAAAAAGCAAGGCGGCCAGTACGGTGACTGACTATGCGTTTCAACGAAGTTCAAAGTTAAAAGCTATCTCATAAAACTTATTAGTGGTCCCTGGTGCAACTTTAAAACCTGTGGTCTTCTACTGGCTTCAAAGTATGCTGTGGAAGGTCACTTTTGCACGCCATCCTAATGAAATTACTGTCGTCTGAAAATACAATTTAGAACAGGGAATGTCGCAGGAGTCAACGTTTCGACAAGCGGACTTGTCTACGTCAGTTGCCGCCCTGACGAAGACAAGCGAAACGTTCGCTTCTGCGACATTGCCTGTTCTAAGTTGTATTTTGCGATTTGTTGATCGATTCAAACATCCAGCTTCCCCTGAGCTTCGAACCCGGGGCCTCATGTTAAGAAACGCCGCAATCACCGAGTCACCGTCACGCTATGTACACTTGCAATACGAAGCGGCTTAACGGAACGCACGCTTCGAAAATGAACATATATAATTCACTTAAATACTTCATGTTACTTAGGGCGACGACTAACCATACTTGAACCAAATGTCCATTACAGGTGTGCGAGACGTTGGATGGACTGCAAATGATCCTTCCTACAGCTGCTGTTACGGAAAGTGAGTAGGAAATGCTTTAAAGACGATAAAAATGGTGTACTTCTGAAAGTATATCCTTGAAGTTTTTATGTATATCTTTGGAGCTGTAGATGCTCAATAATTTTGTACGTAGCCAAGACTAAACCTGGTCTTTGTGTTGCGGACTTTAATTTTGCAGTAATGATTTATGAGCCAATGTGACAGAAAAAATAAATACTTGCGGACGTAATCAATAGGAGAAAAACTTTTGCAACGCGAGAACGGGGCTCCGGAAGCATGCATATATGCATGAGCATTTTGACTGGTGTATCCGCTGATCCTAAATGAAGCGCGATTATACGCAATCCTTTTCCCCCAGCCGGCTTCATCGCACCTCGCGACTTCAATCCTTTTATGCAAATCCTACGTACACGTAAGTTACGTGCACAGTGCCGTGTCTAGCAAAAACAGGGGAAACAAATTACATGTTTCTTGTTGTGAAATCTTGGGTTCAGAAGAGAAATAAAGCCAAAAATAAGCTAATTCTGCCTAGACTGAGTGTAAACAAAGGGTTATGTTGAGGACTGAGCCCTTCCAATATGGAAGACATGTAAACGTAAAAATTCATGAATAAAACGCTTCACATTTATATCCGTCTATTATTTATATCGACGCTTAATGCTAGCAGTGATTTTTATGCCTGAACATGCTGCACCTGCAAGCATAGAACAATCTAGCAAAGTGGTCCTATCCATCGAAAGCAGGACTTAAGCGGGGTGTTTCTCTCTTTACTGTATCTTTTTTTTTTTACAAGGTTGATCGGACAAAATATAACTCGGGACTCGAAGTATGTGTAAGAAATATTTCAAAGTGAAGATTCATTATAACGTGAGATACGGTGACAAATAATGCAAGACGGTTTTATTTGATTCATTTCTGGTGTTTTACGTCCCAAACCCAAGATATGATTATGAGAGAAGCCGTAGTGGAGTGCCTCGGATATTTCGACCACTTAGGGGTTCTTTAACGCGCACTGACATCGTACATTACATGAGCCTCAACATTTCACGTCCATCGAAATGTAGCCACCACGGCCGACAATGAAAGACTGTTTACAAAGAAACAGGCAGGATGCGAAATGATGTCCCAGTTTAGGTACGCGCTACGTACACTCGGTCCGTTTGGTAGGATTACTCAGTATAAAAGTACTGATTCATTCGCATTGTGAAGGGGGGGGGGGGGGGGGGGGGAACAACGCGAAAGCTAGCATATGCACTGAAATATGTGACCGTGGGAGAAAATAGAGTAATGACCTTGATGTTGTGTGTGTGATCTGGGTGAAAATTTTGCTACGATGCTTGGAACTTGCACAAACATATCTATCAGGACAGGACAGGTTATCGAGTCGGCCCTGAAGCGGTGAAAGTTTTCTGTATCCCATCACCGTGGCTCTGGATTTTTGCTTTATTTGTTTGACTGAGACAAAGGTGGACAAAAGTGAGATTGTACGCAACCTGTCTTCGCCGCTCTAAACAACAAAAGAAAACAACACTATAATAGGCGCGAGCTTCCGCCACGAGCAGAGGGCGGAAGCAGCCGAAAGCAAAACTCTGACCGCTCTCCATATCTCGGAAAGGGTCAGCTACACCGAGAAAAGACGAATTATAGTAAAGGAAACGGCCGAAGCAGAACGCAGAGAAAAGCAGTTGCACAATACCAAAAAGAAAAGGAATAATAATAATAATAATAATAATAATAATAATAATAATAATAATAATAATAATAATAATAATAATAATAATAATAGATAGTACATGTAATCTGGTAGAATGAGATTAAGCGACCAATTGATAAGCTTAGTTAGTCCAGCATACACGCGACGGCGTCGTTAACAGCAAGGGCGGCGTATTTGCGCTCGCTATCTGAGCATTCGCAGGGGTCCTGTGCGTCGCAGAAGGGAAGCAAAGCGGGCTTCGGGGAAAGACAAACTTAAGCTTCTTAAGGGAAGATCGCGGGTGTACGTCTCTCCGACAGATGAGGAATCGCCGACACTTGCGCGAGCACAGGATATTTCTTGGGCTAGCTTGCGCTTCTTTCTGCTTACTCGTTCACCGATCGTACTCACGAAGCACCGCCGGCGCTGTCTTGTTACCGTAACGCCCTGCCCTAAATGCGCTTTCGTGCTGTTTCGCCTCACGCTCACAGAAACGGATCGGCTTTGGTTTGCGCCAATTTGTTCGACCGAAAGCCCCTGCTGCGGGGGACGCCTGGGGCCATTTTCATTTTTCTTTTGCATAAGGCGCACGCGGCGCTTTCGAAATCGTACTCTTTCGCGCCAAGAGTGAGTTTGTGGAGCGCATAAGGCTGACGTACGCGCTCTAGCGGTTGTCCGATTGCGCACTCGCACTTCAGGCTTCTCATTGAACAAAAAAAAAAAAGAGAAAGAAGGAGAGAGAGAGAGAGAGCGAAAGGAACGAAACGACGTCGTCCGTCGTTGCCGTGCTACTGGGATCGTGCTTGACAAATGGCCCGGTTCCAGGGACGGGGCGGATATGGGCCGAGTGAAAGAGAGAAAGGGAGAACAGAGAGTCGGAAAAAGAAAAAAGAAAGACGGCGAGAACCAGTGATTTCTTGCTAGCACGCCGTTGCTGTTGTGGCTGCTGCTACACAGCGTCGTTCGGCGTGGACTAGCTGTAACTCGCGAGGGAAACGTCCTCGTTCAAGGGCCTGGTGAGCGGGCGCGTAAAAGTGCGGCCCAGCAGTGCCGAGCAAGGCCGCTTCGGCAAGACCGCGGTGCAGAAGTGCCGCCGCCTCGGCAAATGTTCAGTGACGCGAACGGCGTTTCCTTCGCGGGGCCAGGCGGTTGCGGTCGCTGGCACGACGGAGCCATCTCGTTCTGGCGAGCCGCCGTTGCTGGTGGCATCGCCGGTTGCCGATTTGCATCCCAGCCTCAGTCGCCCGCGGTCCCTTTGTGTTTTTCTGTACTGACGGCGGGAAAGCACGAAGAAAGGAAAGGAAGGGGGATCCTAAACGCGATAAAACTTTCATTTCAGAGTTGTTGGGCCGCGTGATGCGTATCGATTCCGACAGAAACGACGACAACCACAACCGCGATGCACGTGGCGGCTGTCGCCCACCAGCCAGCCCCGACCATGCGTACATCCGCCCTCTCCTTGCCCCAGCACGCTCTGCTCTCTCGCCCGCTACTGCTGACTTTTGCTGTTGTGCTACTTCTCTTTTGTTTCTTGCGTGTCGCTTGGACGCTGCAGTTAGTTTTCGGAACACGCCATGGGCATCATCTTGAGGTTTTTTTTTGTGTGTTTCTTTCCAAATATGGGGGAAAGAATAAAGAGACTAACTGCGTAACAGACTAGGCATACACTCAGAGACGGGCGGCGATGCCAAGGCGCTGTGCACGCTCGACGCAGCGCACGTACACAAAAGACCCAAAACAGAAGGAGAAGCAGTGAGTGGTGCGGATGCAAAGAAAACGCAATCTGCGCTCGCCCGACCCATTGAAAAGAAGGAGGAGGAATGGGACTCAGTTTCGCGTTCCTCAAAAGGCGTACACCAGAGAGCGACGACGCGCTCTTTGATAGCTTGCGCGCTCGTCGCGAATAGAGGCGACGCGCGCATCTCGGCTGTGAAAAGAACAGCTCTTCAACGGAGCGACCGAACACTGTCGCGCCGTTGCCGCTTATTCGGCATTCATCCTGAAAGAGGCTCCTCTGCCACCACCTCCGTGGACGCGGAACGGGCCACCCCAGTCGCACAAATGGCTAGATGCTGAAGCCGTTTCTATTTCGTCGCTTCCGAAGAAAGGAGGGTCCTGTGCGAGAAACAGGCGCGCTCTCTTAGTTTTCCACGCTTGTAGAGTGGGCAGAGCTCGTGTCAACAAGCGGGTCGGGCGTTGTCGTAGACTTAAGCCTTGCCACGTCATTACATTGTGTGCTATCGCTCCACCAAAAGCAGGGTAAATGGTCTTATGCAACTGTAAACACAAATTAAACACAAGTTTCACTCTTTTCCATTGAAAAATCCCGCGCTTTGTGTCGGGCGAATGGGTGCTAATGAAAAACATGAAAACAGATACGATAGAAGGGGAACAGGGGCAGCTTGCAAAGCAACACGGAGAACGAATAACTTGTTTTGGCTCCTTCAATTGTCCGTTATTCTTTGCCACGCAAGCTCGCCAATCTAAGCGCAGTGTCCGTAGCTGGAAACGCTGGGACGGCCAGTCCTGCAAGATATGCGGTAAAACACAATGCAAGAGAAAGACTGCACTCAGAGTGGACCAAACGGCGAGTTCCTTCAAGCAGCCGAGCTTGGTGACAAATAACTTGAAGGTAGTATGGACGCTAATTAGGGCGGGTGCAAATTAGCAAGCGTTGAAGCACGCTTACGAATGAAACAATTCATCTAGAAGTTCAAATGATTCGCATCGATGAGCTACTACCACTAAATGATACAGTAGGGATGCGTACTCGATGCATTACACATGCTTACATGTCTTTTAGGGGGGCTGGAATGATGATGACGATGACTGTGGCTCTGTTAGAGAAAGGACGCTAATTTCTGCAGCTTATCTTGGGAGCACGGCTAAGCGTTCGTGAAGGTATGGGAAAGGGAATGAAACAAGGAGAGAAAAGCAGTAGTGGAGGGCTCCGGTAATTCTGACCACCTCGGGTACTTTAACGTGCACTGATAACGCCCAGTACACGGGCCTCTGGCATTTTCTCCTCCACCAAAGGCGCGACCGCCTTGGCCGGGATCTAAACCGCGTTTTTTGGGGTGGCAGCTGCACGACACAACCACTAAACCACCGCGGTGGACATGTCCTTAAATGCAAACGACGTAGAGGTAGGTACCTCCACATTGCTCCTCTCACCTTGCTGTCTGCTCTGTACTTCACTATTTTGTCGTACTTCCATTCACGGTAAATGCGCTATAACTGGCACCATTTCATTAAAGAGAGTGCCTATACCATAAAGTCGTTAATGTGTCCTCTGTATATGCCTACTGAAGTATATATAAAGCAGACATTTGTTTTTGTTAACCAGTCTCTGCCGTTACGTTGACGTTTCGTCACGGCATTTTGGGAGGGGACACGTCATGTGACATTGCGTGACAAGCTTATGGCGGGAACATGTCACGTGATCACCCAAAAGCACCTAATTCAATGTCACGGTGATATGTTCCCGCCAAAATTACGTTACAAAATGTTAGGTGACAGTGTTTCCATTCATAATCACGTTACGAAGTGTGAAGTGACATAGTTATTGCCAAAATCACGCAGCGCATTGTCACGTGGTATTGCATGATGCCTTAATAATTACTGCTACTTAAACAGCTTCGCTGTTAAGACTGGCACGATAGAGTCTTTAGGGTTGGCTTAAGCAGCTGCGCTGCTAAAAAAACATGGCCTAACTTTCATGTAGCCTCTGTGAAGTGATAGTAAAATAGAGGAGCGATCGAGTTTTAAAGACTATAGTGCGATCACATGCCTAGGCACGCTTCAGCAGCATTGCAAGCAGTGCCGATACGTGTGCGATAGCTTAGCCCACCAATTGTGCGGTAGCATCTGAGTGAGTGAGTGAGTGAGTGAGTGAGTGAGTGAGTGAGTGAGTGAGTGAGTGAGTGAGTGAGTGAGTGAGTGAGTGAGTGAGTGAGTAGACAAGTGCTAAAGTTGGTACGCCAGGGGAATTATTAATGATGCGAACTAATGTCTAATAAATTTTGCTCATCATTGTATCTAGAGAGCGATATAAATCCTTAATGGCGGCCCCAGAGTTCTTAGAATGATTCAACTTAGATGATGGTTAGGACAGCCAAGCCATTCTTTAAATTAGCCGTTGCTTATTTTCGGTTGTGTTAGGACTGCGTGAAGGGACAGCGTAAATACCCCGTCTGTGAAAACGGCGAGATTATGTTTCACACTCGAAAGGGGTTTCACACCCAACACAGCAGATCTGTCAAGACGCAGGTCGTGCCTCGAGGCCTCGATGGAATTGGTCATATCCGTTAAAGAAAATTGACCAAGCTGCTCACGCCTCTACGTGCTTCTGTCACATGTGTGCAAGATGGTAAAGCTTAGGCTTAAGCGTATATGCGCAACTCCTTAGACATAAGCGTAGGAACGCTGTCTGCAGAGCAAGGAAGAAGGTTATAGAGACCATGTGCGAAGCGGCCGCCGCAGAGAGAGGGCGCCTGGAGGTAACGAGAAAGATCACGCACCGAGGAAGGTACAACTGGGCGATTTGCGAAGTAGTGCTGGAGAAAGCGTAGCTGTTCTAAAAGGGAGACGTGACACTTTATTTGCGTCATTATGAACGTTATTTTTACTTTGAATGCGTTTGACGTGAACCATAGGTTGAGCGTCTGTTGTTGTTTGATTGTTAGGCTTGCTTCGTATACGCAAAACTGCTATCACTTTGAGAACGACAACTTCAGTTTTTTCGCAACATGGATGAATAAAACTCCTGACCGATGTACATAGCCCTGTAAACATACTTTATAAGACATGTATGATTTCACGTGTTCAATCTTAGGGTTAAAGATTTTCTTTGTGTGGATGTGTAGTCCTTTGTTTATGTCCCTGTAAAGCGTGCTTTGTCTGTAAGACAGATGTGACTGTGAGGAAGGTAACCTTACGGTGGAGGTTTTCCAGCCATTCGTTACGGCGTAAACGAAGTCTTGTCTATTAAAAAAAGGGACCTCAGAAAAGGTGAAATTGGGATAAGGTTGCTTTTCGTATACCGTGTACGCGTGTTAAAATTATGTATCAAAGAAAGAACGCTCGGAATTCTGTAATGCGGACATTTCTGGTAAATAGTGGACACATAGGCAAAGAAATTCAGAAAAAAATATCTTACCCCTACATATCTAAAAATTACCGCCTCACACTCGTGCCCGCGTAAAGTGTGCCTCGCTATAAGAAGAGTATGGCCCTAGGTACGACAGCTTTAAGTTATTTTCCTGTGTGTACAAGCGTTATCATATGTTCCTGTTCCTGTAAGGGCCGCTTCAATTGCAAGGAAAGTGTCATCTTGAAAAAGACAAACTGCAATTTACGTTTTTCGTAGTGTGCGTGTGTTAAATATTTGTGTTGTGTACATGGCATTGTAGGCAGGCTCTGTAATACAGGTATCAGTTTATATATCCAAGCTTTGGTTAAAAACTTCCAATGCTTGAATGTGCTTTTGTTTACATCCCTGTAAAGCGTGCTTTGTCTGTAAGACAGATATGACTGTGAGAAAGACGACCTCACAGTTAAGGTTTCCTAGCCGTTCTGTCCGGCATAAATAAACTCTTGTCTACTAAAAAAAAAAACGGACTTCAGAAAAGGCGAAAACAGGGTGAGGCTTTCTTTTCGTATACAATGTACCCGTGTTAAAATGACCTATTAAGAAAAAACGCTCGCACCCCTGTAAAGCGGGCGTTTCTGGTAAATAGCAGAGACATTGGCAAAGAGAATTTCAGAAAGAAATTCTGACTCCTACACAAAGTTATTTGCCTGCTTGCCTGATTCCTACATATCTAAAAATTACCGGCTTACGTTCATGCCCCTGTAAAACGTGCTTTGTTATAACAAGACTATGACCATAGGCGATACGGCACCAAGTTATTTTCCTGTGTGTACAAGCGCTACCGGCTTATGCTTGTGATCCTCTAAGGGCCGCTTCGTTTGCAAGGAAAGTATCACCTTGGAAAAAAAAAAACTAAAATTAAGGTTTTTCGTAGTGCACATGTGTAAAATTGCTGTGTTGTGCGTGATCTTGTAAGCGTGCTTTGTAAGACAGGTATCATTTTATGCGTTCAAACATTGGGTAGAATATTTGCTATGTGTGGATGTGTAGTCCTTTGTTTATGTCCCTGTAAAGCGTGCTTTGACTGTGAGGGAGACGTGAGTTTAAGAAAGGTACCTTTAGGGGGGAAGCGTTGTTTTTTACCGGTACATATTGAGAATTGTATGGTTATGTTTTTTCTCCTGTGAACGGAGTTTAAGATGTAGAACATAACTGTTTAAAACAAAGAGCTTCAGGGGAAGGCTTTCATAATAAAGCTGGATAAAAAGTAACCGGTTCGTGCTCATGTTCCTGTAAAACGTGTTTTCTCTGCGGGGCGAATATGGTTTCTTGCATGACAACTTTGGCGTAGGTTCTTGTTCGTGCAGAGCTACGAGTTACCCGCTTTGTGTCACTTCTCTTGAAGCGTGTTTCGCATATAGATAAGCATTTATTTATAGAATGCAAGTTTACGTTAGTTTCTTTTCATCCATGGACACTTACTTCTGCTTTACCTGAAGTACTGGACTTTTAACTGAATATCTCCACCAAGCCGTAAAGAGGTTTTTCTCATTCAGTTGCTACAACAGTCCACTGTTTCCTTATACAAACATAGGGCCACTTATATACCGATACAACCTACAGAATGTCGAGATTAATACCCACGAAAAATTCAGTTCTATGTTTTCCTCGCAGCAAATGGCCTATAACTACTTTTGAATTCCCAGTAAATGTAGTTATCAAGCATTCAAACCTCAACGGAGGAATGAAGTACAAAACTGCCGATAACAAGTTTATTACATATCTCAAAGCAGCTCCTTATCGTAGTTCATCGGTTATTCGACCAGCTACTAAACGCGGGCTTTCGTACAGCCTGTATTTGCAAGCTATAAAAGCGTGTCTTAGCCCTCAAGTGATGAATACACTATTTTTCCGTGAAAACAAATGTGCATCAGCTACTTTCGTAGATGGAGGCTTTGCAGCTTGGCATCTTTTCCTGCTACCCACTTCGACGCTCGATAGTGTTGTGAACCACTATAATGGTGAGAGAATGCCTTATACTGGACGTCGCTAAACCTTCGAATAACTATGAACAGATAAATAATAAGTTCTGATATTTCGATGTGCTGAATGTACGAGTATTCTGAGGCAAGCCGTAGAGGTTGACTCCTTCCTCGAGATGCACCTAACTACATCGGTGTTTCTTTTTCCCATTTTGCCTCCACTAAAATGGGATCCCTATTACTGGCAATCGAACTCGCGTTCTCCACTTTAGAGCGTTAAACCCTTCTTACTAACCTACCACGACAGATATAAACAGGTACCACGACAGGTACAAGAGGGTGCCTAATCCAACAAATCGTAATAGGAGAGAGGATGCTTCGTATTCTGAAGTGTTTACCAATTCGACCGATTTGAAACACGCGTCGTGCACGTTCCATGATGCCTAGGCGTCCATTTCGTCCGATGCGCTACCAGAAGTAAGAGAAGCGCCGCGAAGCAGCCATACGAACGTTTTTGTGCACTTCGCTGCGTATTTGATTGCACAGGTAAAGACTCAACGATGTCGATGCAAAGTGATGTTGATTTCCGCTGAGGAAATGTGTTGTGTTTTTCACAAGCAAAATTTTAAGCATTTTAGAGCTTCGCAGCACTGTCTAGAACCATCAGATTGCAAGAAAATTGAGTGAAGGAAAGAGATGGGATCCATTAAATCGGCTCCAGTTTATGGCTGATATTAACGCAACGACCGCACACTATCTATATTTTTCTATTTCAGTTACAAAGGCGCCAGAGCAGCAGAACCCGTATTGTTTAAGGAAAACGTGCATGCATCTTCCTGTGAAGGAGAAAAGGAAAGCAGTTTGGAATACTACGTAAGACTGTCATAACTAAAGGGGAATGGTTAAGCGCTCGTTTATTTTTTAGACACAACCTGTACGACACAACTTATAACACCACATTACGAATGTGATGTTGTTTCTAAATATGTAGCTTTTACCTTCGAAGTTAATTAGAAAGTGGAATAACGTGAATGCCGCCCGAGTTAAATACTGAAATGACGATGCTATTATGTTCTAAGTGTTTTATTTTTCAAAGTTAAAAGCTGGCGCCGGAAGGTTGATGGTGACGATATCAAGTCTTAAATCCTGTTAGAGTAAGCTGAATAAGCTTCAAGATTAGCTTTTTGTTTCGGAACATTTTTTTTTAAAACCTGGAACTGGCTGCTGCATCCTATCTTGGGAATATTTGCCTAAGTGCTCGTTTTTGCATTCGAATGCGTAATGTGCACGTTAGGTTAGCGCCGTATGCTACATAGAGCGCATTAAGATGCAACAAACAAGGTTATACATCTGGCTCACATGGGCAAAGCATAAGCACAAAGACAGGCATAACGCTGCGAGCACACGGGCGGAAATATTAAAGGAAAGTTTTGATCAAGTAATAGTACGTTATGTTCGAGCACTCGCTCACGTAGAAAACGTTGAAAGCGCAGCGCTCCCTGTCTTACATTCTAGCAGCTTGCACAGATGGCAATGCTAGTTATTTTCAATCTACAGGTAATTTTGCAGTGCCACCTGCATTCACCTTTCAGGTACTCGCAACGTTTACCGCGAGATGTTTCGTGATGTGCAGAATTTCATTAGTATGCGCGAAACCTAATTTTCCTATGACTCCGAGGAGCATAACAAGCCCGTACACTACCAGCTTTCGCGACCATCGTAATCTTTGTAACAGGGTTAACGCGTTTCGGCTCGCTCCCTCTCAGCTTCAGTAACAGTTCTGTTAAGGCTGTGACAGCATCAAAGCAGTCGAGGCGTGTGCTGGATTGCGTGTTGGTGATAAGAACACGGATAAGTCAGCCACTTAAATCCCGATTGATGATTGGATGAGACAAAGCTAATGTGGCTCGCTAAACTCATAGGAAAGAACATCATCTAACTTCCTCTACTGTTGTGCACGTCCGAGCCCGCTATGTTGCTGTAGACGTGACAAGAAGGCCTATGGCTGCCAGTGACAGCGCATATTGTGTTTACCTTAGCACAAAAACCTTGATTTCTCCATCCTCAAGAGGCATAAGGTTTTTGAGAATATGTAGTCCACAATTGCACATGTGGAACACCGCTGGAGACAACATTTCGAAAAGGTTAATTTTTCTTTGTCGAAGCCTGTCATGACATTCCTAATTACGACAATTAGTTCTGCATGTAAGGAGCGGGCTCTCATCAGCCGGCCAGATTCGTTACAACCACGTGCAAATGTCAATTCCTTGCGTAGAATTTTGCTTTTTGATTTACAGCGTAGCTGGCAGTCCAGTGTTATAAAACCGCTGCACGCGGGGTCGCTCTGCAGCGTGCATAGCGTAATTGATGGAACCTTGTCCGCCTGTGTCCGACAAATAAGAGCCTATATGCAAGTCCATTCTCCAAATGGGCTTGTATATTGTCCCGTGCCACGAAAACATGAAGCGATTCAGCAAGCGACAGTATCTGCGTGTAAACACGCCGAGAAAAGGGTTCGGGGCAATGCATGACACAGTTGACTGTTGCAGCGATTCTGGTGTACATAAGCAAGTAACGTTGTGTAAGGGTTGTTTCGAAACTTCATTTGAGACTCGGCTTAGAAGAAGCACCACGGTGAAACCAGCCCTCCTGTACCGCGGAAACCATGGCGGCTTTGCTGGCGTGCTCTGTAGTCTTGCAAAACCTTTCCGTTGCTTCGTTTACAGAGGCTGCGACTTACTTTGTTCTAATCCCCTCTTGTCGGACGCATGTGGAGGGCCATAACCATAATATTGCGGTCCTTGGTCCGGCCTGCGCTTCACCACACATTCTACTGGACTTGCGGTTTTTGACGTATGGGTGCACTTAAGCATGCTTAGTGTCAGTTTAACGCTGGCTAGGTCGTCAAAGGAAGTTATAAAACCCCTTATTTATTTCCTATCCAAAAGCGGCTCTTGGCTTTCCCTGACATTTCCAGGAAGCTGTCCATTAATTCCCTTTTGGTCGGCGTTGCTGTTTTTGCGCTGGAGTTGACCGTCACGTCACAGTGGAAAAAATTCATCTGATCCAAGGGTAGCGCACCTCGTAGGCATCCACAATCGAAGATAGTACGGAACAAACTGGTGAACGCACGTTTTAAAGCGCTATCTGCAGCGATATAGACATTGAGTTTTACCAAGATAACTCTTTTCCTAATGCAACGCAACATTACCCAAACGTATAATTTTGTAGTTTGAGGCTACAAAACAGAACGACTACTAGCGCTTTCCGAAATAAAATTGAACAAAGAGAGAAAAAGTGGGTTTCATGCCATTGTGAAATGTATTTTGGAATAAGTGTACAACTTCCAAAACTCCAATTTGTTTACTCGGATTAAAAACTGGAGGGTTACGAAAGCGAAAAAAAATGTTTACCACTCAGCTTTTCGCGCCAGCTGCTGCGCTTACAGCAGCGTCGTGAACAGTTCCCAATGTACTTTCTTAATTTTTTTTTACAAGTAACACGCTCGAAATTCTCGCTGGAAAACTATTGTTAGGAGGTATGGCGATTGTACAGAATGCAGGCGTAGCTAGGGAGGCAATATTATTGAGTACAAAGTAAAAAAAAAAAAACGGTTCATCCCTCTTTCGATGGAATCGATCAGAGCTCGAACGCAAAACGAGCCTGCATGGAAGTAGTTGCGACTCTGCTGCACTTTAGAAAATACAGGCGCATAGATTGACGCAGAAATGGAAGAAATGGCGGCGCGTCGAATGCGCCCCGCCAAATTCTACGTTCCAAGAAGCTCCTTCTCACTGTCGTCTTCAATGCAGAACTCTAATTGGCAAAGAATGTGCCATGTGTTCCTGCCAATTTTTCATTGAGTGTCACTACCACAGCATGATACCCTCGATGTGTACATCATAACCAACGGAACTTGTTTAAGAGACTAAGGCTCCTTGATCCACTTTCACTAGATTATAAGTGAAAGTGGACCAAGGCGCCTTAGTCGGAAACCGGGAACGAATTAAAAGACAAGATGGGTGAACCCGAAGTCACAATCGAATGTGCAGCAAAATAGAGCTTGCATGGATGCTAGAAAACTACCGGTGCTCTATCACTGAAGTCGCTTCTGTGATGGGAGTTTTATGGGTAGATCCTTGGTAGTAGCGCGGCGTGAAACCCCCCAAAATTGAGAAAAAGAAGCAAGTATGCGAGAGTTGTGCACCCGGATGAAAACTGTACAATAAATATAGGCATGTATACACTGCCAACGGCCAATGCGGTGCCCTCCCACATCAGGTCTTCGTGCGAGGAGAAACAATGCCACGATGTAACATAAACACTATAAATGATACTTGAAATGTCCACATTTCTCTGTACTTTAGAATCGCCGCTCTATGTATATATCGGAAGCATGAAAAATAGAATACGTCAGAAAGGACGTTTCTTCCGTGTGTGGAGAGAAAAGCAGTTCCTGAAAAGCACCTGTCGTGTTTCCCGAAACTTCTGCTCAAACAGCAGAAAACTTTGCTTGCGTATTGAGCGTGAGGATTAGAGTAGTTATAGAGACAGGCTTCACTAAGCTGATTAAAAAAAATAAACGACAACTTAAGATAAATTTGCATCTTGCCTATGCAGACTACTTTTTCTTACAGTGTGTCGAAAAGACTTTAAATTTCGTGCTTTCGTTAGAAGAACCGGATACAAGTAAAATATAAGCCAGCACTTAAGCAAGAGGATGGCTAGGATTTTGGAAGATGAAGCAAGGAATTGGGAAGGGCATTAAGCCTGATGCTCAGGAAACAGTTTAGATTGGTTTGACAAGACGCACTAGTTAGATCTATGTATCAGCGCAGTTTAATTTCGATGATGTAATTGTGCCGTTTGAATACGTACTGCACTCTGCTGTACACTTTCTTTTCTCTCACGTAATAGAATCTGATTTTTCAGCGTTGACAGAAGAAATATAAATGTATTTTATTTCGCCTGCGCGAGGCTGGCTCAGCCACCACTACTGTAGAACGATCATTCTGGGACTGCTTTTTGTAGAACACGGCGCAGAGAGCAACAGCAACAGCTAGAAAGTTCACTCTGTAACGACAAAAGATCGTCCAGTCGGTCAGCGCAGTTCATTCAGAACCTTCCGCCTGCCTTATTGAAAGCTTATTGATTGTACAGGCAACAATTGGCGTGGACTGTGAAATAGATTTAAAAAGAAAGCGCGTTGATACGTTCACTGGCCTCCACGTGAAAAGAACACTGCGGCGTGAGGTTGAGCTTGGGCGCGCTGTCTTCCCCGCCTTTCTTCGTAAACAATGGAGGGGTTGCACCGAGCAACGAATTGCTTGCGGCAGCAAAGCGGTATACGGGTTCGTTCACAGGATTGGACGGACAGATGCCTTTGAAGGGGCGGCGACAGGAATTCCTCCCGGGAGGTCGATCGGACTAAATGCACTTTTTTTAAATTTATATCTTGTTTTCCGCAATGAACAAGCATTACACTTCGCCGACCGGCTGCCGTATCCGGCTTCGTGCAGTGCGTCACCGCTGTCAGGAACAGGCTTGCGCGAACATTTGGCCCATTAATTCTCCCGACTGCGGCGGTAAGAATAATAGTAATAAGGAAAGGCCGAGGACGTGGGGTTAGTACAAAAAAGAAGACAGACCTGCTGAACAACCAGAAATGTCACGGCATGGAAGGCTGTGGAACGGAGGACGCCAGTTGGGCGGAAAACTCCAATTTCACGTTGCTTGCTTTAAAGCTTCGACTTTTTTTTAATGGCTTGCCCGCTCTCCGCTTTCGCACGTTATTCTTTGCCCTAACTCGTACGCCTGACTTCGCAAGAGTGTCTTGCACTATTTTACTTCTTCTTTTGCTCTGGCGCGAGAGAGAAAGTGCTGCGACGAGATGAAATAATTACGGGGGCGAACGACAACTAGGACCCTCTGTGAGAGCAGCAAAAGACACCGACACCGTACGAATCAGAAAGAGAGAGAGATGGCGGAAGAGATAGGTGGGCAAAGCAACCGAGCCAAGTTTAAAGAAGGTACGCGCCGGCACAAAAAGAGCCGAGCATAGGAAATAGGGGTGACGGGAGGCAAATGCGCGAAACGCACAAAGTGCGCGCGAGAGTTTCGCGCTCTGCCTCATTTATTACGGGAGCGGGCAAGGCATTATCTGCGAATACGCAGCGCGACAGTCGCAGCCTAGTCGGGAAGACTGTGGCACGTTGAAAAAAGAAAAGAAAAAGAAAGCAAGTAGGTGCTTTACGTAACCTATGCCCGTTGTGTTGTTTCCTCTTTTTTTTCTCCCCCTTCTTGGCTTGGGTACGTGTCTGCCACGATGCGTATTTGGACCGCGGTGGCACATTTGTGAAAAAAAGAAAAAGCGCGTATGGCTGAAGAAGTATACGACAGGGAAAATGAAAACGAGGGAAAGAGATTAAACTTGGGCACAACGAACGGGCAAAAAAGAGAAGAAAGCTTATTTCTCGCTGTTTAAGCGAACGAAAATGTTGGCAATAAGGGCGAAAAAGAAATGTGGACAAAAAAAAATGCGACGCGAAGCACGGTGCGTAGGCTTCGTGCGTAATGCGGGCAGTATTCGTGTGCGCGTGTGTAGGCGAGAGAGAAAAAGAAAAGAGACTCGAAAAGGGCAGAGACAGAGAGAGAAAGAGTGAATGCGAGGAAATAAACGCGAACCTAAAAACGGGAAAGACAGATAGGCGCACAAATAAGAATGTGACGGTAGCGCACCAGTGCGAGACATCGCGGAGGCAGATGAAAGAAAGGAAAAACAAAAGAGACAGAAGAACCCAAGCAACTCTACCCAGTCGCCGTTCCGCCTGCCAACCATCACCATCCGCTTCCTTCGCAACCCAAACTCCCTACTCGTCTTCACCGCGCCAACGAGTAACCCGTTTTCGCTCGCGCCGACGAAATAAGCGGATGAGGCGAAGGGCCGCCCGGGGCGACAATGAGAAATCTGGCATGAACGCACGGCCAGGCGCCAAGGCGGCTGCGTACCCGAGGAACGTCGAACGAAACGGGGGACGGAATGAAGGGGGGAGAGCACCACACGTTGTGTGAATCAAAGGGAGCCCCTTGCTGCTCTGTTGCTGTCGTGCTGTCCTGCCTTCCTTGCTCACTGTATGTGTGTGTGTGCGTTCAGTACGAGGGCTTCCTCGCACGCAGCCTGTTCCGTGGGAACGGCGGTAGGGACCGATGGCACGCGGAACTCGCGGCTCAGCCCGAGCTCTGAGACATTGGCAGGAGGAGGCGGTGGCGGCCGTTTCGTCTCCTTGGTTGTCGTTGTTACCGTCGCTGGGTATAATGTGTCGCGAAACGACAAGATAAGTTCCCGCGAGAAATACGCTTGTTTGATGACGTTCTTATTCTTCTTCTTTCTTTTTTACTCCTGTCTGTTTCTGTTCGCTCCCCTAGGATATAGATATAAAAAAAAGCCGACATTATTCGGTGCTGGGAAGGAGTCATTCTTGCTCACTTCCTCTACATCGACCTCCGCCTTTTCTTCTCCTTCTTCTTTCTCGTTATCTTACGATTATTCATCTTCGTCCTCTTTTACTTCCACTTGCTTGAAATATCTGATGATATTGATTATCCATTTTCATTTTTACCTCTTTAAAACAATCTCAACATTGTGCTTCACTGTGAAGGAACTTTTAATCTGGAAGTTATTTTTCTATTATTTTTGCTTGCTGGAGCCATACAAGACTGTCATCAATTCGGAACTTCAGTTCAGCCTAATAAAGAGGCAAGACAAGGCGGCCAACCCATCCGTCGCATTTACAGAAGTAGAAACAGTAATACGGAATAGCGAAGAGAAGAGGCAACGCGACAAAATCATTTTCCTTACCTTGCACCATTCGGGAAGATTGCTGGGCAGTGTTTTTCGTTTCGTGCGTAATAAGCGCCTTCCTAAATTCCGCTGATGGATGTAAAAGCCTTCGTCGCAATTTTTTATTTCTCCCGAGAAGAGATTTTAGCAGCCTTGCTGACGACGAGATTTCGACTACCTTGCGAATGCGGGAGGAACTCATTCGGGTGAATTATATTTGCACCAGAAGGAAATCATTCGATGACATGGAATGACGACTGTCCCTTATTAACCGTAGGCACCATCATTCCGAGTCAAGTAATAGCGGAAAGAATGACACGCACCGTTCAACAGTGCACCAACAACAGGATGAGTTTCGCCAGCAACTTTAATTTCACGGTACTCTGACCGCCGGAGTAATGAAAAAGATAGAAGCTTTTCAGCCTTTACTGCTCAGGTGTGCGAGATTACTGTATAGAGAGAGAAGAGAAATAGTGAAGAGTAAAATGCGGGGACGTTAACCAGTTGAAGACAACCGGTTTGCTATCCTGCACATGTGAATGGGATGGGAGAGATTGAAAGATGGAGAGGAAAGAGAGGAGACTGCATAAAGAAGGGAGAAAATTCGACCAACATGTTTCAGGTCGTTTTCTGTCTAGATGCGACGCATTCGGCAGAAAATTGGGTATATACAACTACACGCGCGGCAAAAAGGCGACAGTTGGTGTTTAAATAAACTAAAACAAGTTATCACGCACAAGGAACTCGTTTTATAGCGACGTAGTATATGGCTACCCATCCGTCCGCGAGATGTACGCAAATGCTATCACCATCAAGACTTGCAGTGGAAGGTAAGCGAACGAGAGGTACGCCATTGGCTGCGCCGTCGGTGACGTCGTCATCTCCGTCACAGCAGAACGGGCGGCTAGCAGGAGGGCTGGGCAGCGTATTAAAGGAGAAAGAGAGGCACGCCATTGGCTGCGCCGCCATTGACGTCGTTCTCCCTGTCGCAGCCAAGCGCGCTTGTAGCGGTTTCTTTTCCGGCTCCAACATTGGTGGGGGCACGCATCGTGCCACGTACTACATGAGGCGGCTTAGGAACAACGCAGTGCCGACAGCAACACCGTGAAAAAGCTCGTGTTCGTCGCGCTTATGTTGCATTCCAGACACACGAGCATGTCTGGTTTGCCGTACGCAAGCAGTGGTACTGGGATTTTAATGAACCGCCGAGATTAACCCAGCGATGTCCACCGGCACCGCACGTTCAAGCTTCGCTGGTAACCATCTGCAGGAACTGCATGGGCGGCGCTTGTCATTATTGTTATCTTAGACGACTGGCTGCTAAGATATTCGGCTGGTTTCCGGTGTAAAATGAGAAGCTACATTCTCGTCTGCTGGAACAGATGTATAATAAGACCAGCCATGGTATATTAGCAAGCAAAGTGAAAGTGTTCCTTTTGTTAGCTAGAAGACGCAGTCCTGGTTTCCGGCCGCAGAAGTGGCTCTTCCTGGTGGCGAAATGCAAGAACGCCCACGTGTTTAAATTTGCGTTCGCGTCAGAGAACTCTAGGTGGTCAAAATAAATCCCAAAAAATCCTACTAAGACGAGCCTCCTTCTCATATTGTGCTTTGAACACGCATTATCCCACACTTCCTAACATATCCCAAAATAAAGGCGAGCGATAACGTTTAAAATCGCGTGTGCGACTCTGAAATCGCATGAGCGAATTGAGCCGGCAGCCTATAATGAGGCGAAAAATTGTTGTAAGCTGAGAGACAGTGGATGGCCGGCATGCTTTCTAGAGTGATAGCAAATGAATGCGTGAAACAAGCACTACCTAGGCTGGCCGGCTAGCCATCTGGCTGGGAACTCATTGACGACATCGCTGACTACAAAGGGATAGGGACATCGTCAGCTACAGCGGCAATTCACAGAGCAACATTGGTACGCCACTGTGTCTTCACAGGGCAACCACGTAATCAGTTCTTTGATGAATGCTGTACTACCGAAGAAAAATGAGCCTCTTACAATGGAGCTAGCTGTATATGGTAAGATTTGGCGGATCGCGTGCGCGGACGAAACGGCGCGCAGATCAATTTCACAGTCGTGGACTGATCCCAGGGGCAGTGCAGAGCATGAAACAGTGCCTCATACGCAAAATGGAATGTGAATTGGGTGAAGCAAGTGAAAAATAGCGGGAATCGAAGGGTCATCTTGTAGACTAAAGGTGACTTTGTAATTCAAATGTGAATTTAGGGAATGAAATATAAAGTGATTCAAAGGTGCTCTAAGTAAAGTAGAGATATAACTAGGTTATATAACCAGTAAACTAGCTAGGTTGCTTATGGCTACTTTCTGACCAAAAGCGCGTCCTCCTGTAGAGCCGCGTCGACAGAGTTTACAGTGCTGGACTTGCTACAAACACCAGGGCTTCGCGCGTGATCTTTATTCACAGACTGGGAGAGCACTGAAGATTTTTTGTTAAATGGTGTCGCTGTCTTCCTTGCGTGTAGGAAACGCGATGACGAAAAAATAAATTTATTCTACGCAGAATCTCGCTTTGAGTTATAGCTAATAATGATTCATTGGCGGAGAAAGATTTTTAGGCGCATACATTACGAGGAGGCAGAAACAAAATGAGTGGCACCGTGTTTGTGTCCTTTCCTGCCTCCGTTGTGCTTGCATTGTTACGCGGTGTTAGCCACACAAAAAAAAAATGAAACTGTATTACGACACATGTGAGCGCAATATCCTACTGCTACGTTACTGCACTAAACTGTTGACGCTTTTCAGTACGTATAAATCAACTGAGAGCAACAGTGTTCGTATATGGTACTCCTGCGTTGATGACAACGAATGCTTAAGCTTACGGGTATGGGGTTCTTCTGACTGGATAATTATTCTTTCAGTTAAGCCACTGCGTTGAAGAGCAGTTATTCGTCGTCGTGGTTACTGCAACAGCATCGGCTGCACAATGGAGGCATACACAACACTAGTGACGATGAGCTTCAAAGACCACCAGTTTTACGAAGTAGAAGGTGCGCGAAGCAGTAGGTGGTTGGAGAAAGAAAGAAAGAAAGAAAGAAAGAAAGAAAGAAAGAAAGAAAGAAAGAAAGAAAGAAAGAAAGAAAGAAAGAAAGAAAGAAAGAAAGAAAGAAAGAAAGAAAAGAAAGAAAGAACAGAGGGGGCAACGAAGGTGTCACCACTAACAACGTCATACCAAGTTATCGACGTGATGAAGATGGTTGAACTTGTTTGAAAAGGTAGTGCTATCTTACCCAATATTGCAGATGAAAGGCATTGCACTCACCTGCAAAAAAGAAAGAAGCAAAAATTTTTGTAACAGTTGCATTCGTGTAAGAGTTCATAACACTCAAAATGGCAAAAAAAGAAAATTGGCATTTTCACGCGCAGGCGTAATATCGACAGCGAAGGGACTGTTCAGCAGTGCGCTTGAGGTCGCTGCTTGGCGTAGCAATGATATTAAAAGGCATCGTATGCTAGCGCACCACCGCACTGTAACCTTTACTGCGCGGTAGGCTCCCTGTTCTGGCAGCTACCACTGCATGAACTATGGTTCGTTATGTAGATAGCAGTGGCACATATGCTTACGCCTACAGCGTACATTCCTACCCCGATACGTATAACGCTATAGTCGTGTTTAAATTCGTACCAAGCATAACTACAAAAACGCAATGCAAGTTTCCCCAGTGATACGTGACACTGTGAATTTGGGGTTGGACATGTGGAGCATGTCACCCTGCTACAACAGCACGCACCTAACCCCGAGTTAGCTGTACACCATTGTATACATGCCTGAATACAGAACCAGAGGCAAGGAGCCAAGGTGTCGGCAGCACAAAATACGCAGAATTTAAGGATTTAGCTACAAGGAAACGAATTCAGCAAGAAAATCGGCCGAGCGTGGAGGAAGAAGGCAACTGGATTATTAATAGGGCCAATGGTGTATTAACAGGAGTGCGCATTAAAAAGGATTGCTGATCTATGTTATAGCCCAATGGTTCGGCTATAGCACTTTACCACACGCACCAAGCAGGCGTAGTTTTTCATTCTCGCGTTGTTATGTTGTCGGCAGGTGAGCACAATTACATGACCTGAGATGGCAGAGCGTAGCCTCAAATTACCGACGATTGCGATACTTTCTAATGTGAGTGAAGTTGTGCGTGTGTTATGCGTGTGTTTTTAGATGACGATGCACCGAGCGAAATAATTGTGGTGGGTCATGTATGTTCTCGTTTCGGCACGTTCACCTCGGTGGACCACCGAATGCGTCGCTTTCACCCGAATGGCTCGGTCATTGTTGAGAAAAGAAACGATGAGCTTGTTCTTTGTAGAGCTAATTGCTTGATTCTACTGAATCGTGGAGGCCAGTCATGTGGCACTCCTCCTGTCCGGAGAAATGGAAAAAGTGAAGATAGTTTTATGAAAATAATCGAAGCATAAATGTCAAAACATAAGGTGCGTCTGTCGTTCACTCGGTTACCTGCCAGCTTCGGCAAAAGAAGAGCGTCACGTTGCCGAAGGCGCGCAAGACGTAATAATAATAATAATAATAATAATAATAATAATAATAATAATAATAATAATAATAATAATAATAATAATAATAATAATAATAATAAATTGCTGTTAGGTTAAGGAGAAGACGCCATTTTCTGCAGCCGTTGTCGGGAGCACGGCTCCGCATCCGGCAGGTATGGTAAAGAGAATGAAAGAGTGTAAACAAGAGTAATATTTTCTGCTACCCCAGAAAATATTCATCTGTCTAGACGCGCCAGCAGAGTTTTGTAGTTTGCGTAATATATCGCTAATTAGTAGAACCACTGATGGCAGTGCGTTAAAAAAGATGTCATGTATACAAATTAGGTCACCTCAGCGAGCCGAATTATGCAATGTAAATAGAACCATGACGTTATTCAACTTTCAGAAGCTTGGAAAGATCGGGAAAAGTCAGTTTGTCTTTGGTGTTTCTTAAATTGTTACAAGAGAATTTTGCACAGTATAATTGCGGTGTTGTACTAAATGCGGCTAAAACACGCGTAAAGACCAGTATTTCTATTGAACCAGCTTGCTATATGGAGACGAAGTGAAACCCCTTTTACCGAAACTCGCGGCGTGCGACGTTTACTGTTTACTGTCCCACCCAAAAGAAACACGCGATTAGTTTCGCAGGTATAGTATGCCGCAAACTGCATGTCATCCAGTGTTTCATAGCAAAACTAGCTCGACGGCGCAACAACAGCGAGCGAGAAAGCACTTAGACTGAAAACGGGACCTTGTCTTCGACTATAATACATTGCAAAGCAGGCAAGCCACATGCATTTGCGGTGTATAGGAAGCGTGGAACAACGGAGGCACGAATAGGGCTTGCCGCCGCGTGAGAGGCATCAGCAACAAACTGCAGCCGCACTGAGAGCTTAACGCTCTGCCTGACACACACGAGACAATCTATCCCCAAGAATACTCGAACACGTTCGAGCGTACTTCTCAGGCGACAGGCCTATGTTCCATCCGCCGCTCCCCCTTTTATTGACGGCCCCACGAAAAACCATTCTCAGCTTTGCGCACCAACTTGTGCTCGAAGGCGACAGAATGACGAACTGTGCGCAAAACACGGTATAAAAACAAATATAAGTCCCTATGTCAAAAAAAAAAGGAAAACAGCGCCGTTTTATTTCTTATTCAGACCCGCGGGTGTTGGAGGAACAGAATACGGAAATCGTCGCGGCTTCGGCTTCTCGGCACCACTTCGATATTCGTTTCTTTGTTCTCAGCCGCACAAGAAGGCGCTCGGCGCTGAATACAGAGTGAAACATAAAACCGGGCCGAGGTGTTGGTGAGAGAAGGCTTGCAGGGATTTGGATGGGAGTACGAAAGGGAGGAGAGGGGGGGGGGAGAGGTGGGAGGATATAGAAGCTCTGTCGATAGAGAAGAAGACGTTTCCGAAACGTTATTCTCCAAATTTCGTCGGAGGAAGAAACGATTTCCGGTGACGAGCACGCGTTGGGATCGCGCTTCAGAGGAGTCCCATATCGGCGTCGCGTATTAGAATAGCTGTATCTATAGATCGGGTCGCTGCCGCCGCCGCCGCCGCCACCACCACCCGCCCGCCCGCCCGCCTGCCCGCCTGCCAGCTTTCCCGCCGTTCGGTGCACGCAGCGTGCGTCTTTTTTAGAAGCATAATTTATCTAGAAAAGCCGCCAGAGCAGATGTCACCCGCGAGTTTCCGGAGTAAGAACGAACACGCTACTGGAGCGTTAGGCAAAAATAAAAAGGAAGGAATAAGGTGAAAAAGCGACTGTGGAAAGTGAAAAAAAAAGGGGGGGGGGGGGAAGCGTGTGCGAACGGCTGAAACAAAGCTATAAAGGCAAACGCGATAATGCATCATCTACGGGCGTAGGGGTGTGCGGCTCCTTTCCTAAGACTGAAGATCTCGAAGCTGTAAGCAACATATTAAGAAAAAGAATGGATTCAGAAAATGGAACTGGAGGAGGTCGCGAGAAGCGAAGAGGCTAGTGCCTTCTATTCTATCGCTCGCTTTCTCCCCTTTCACTCTTTCGGGTATCTTCTTTTTTTTTTCGGCAAGAAAAATGATAATGTTATTGTAACCGACACGAGCCACATAGGAAAAATAAGGATACCGGCATCAAAATATAGATTCGCGTCCTTGGGTTTCACTGTGAAGTTGTTCTTTTCCTTCTGCATTTTCGGAGCACACCCTTAGTGACCGCAAGGTTGAAGGAGCAGAAAGTGCAAGAGAGAGCGAGAGATAGAAAAACAAGTATTTTGAGGGACAGAAGCTGCATAGGGCACTAGCTGAAGGGCTGGTGATCGCAGCACGATCTCAACGTCGTGCTTGGTTACTTCGTTTTTGAACTAGCTGTTCTCTTTCTTTGCTTTTTTCCTTCTTGTAAACTTTCACTTTTATACTTCTCCCTATCAAGTGTCGCCATACTTCTTAGGAAACGCACCGACAAACTGTCAGGTTATTGATCGTCTCGGTCCAGTAAACAACGGCCTAACGTTGGCCGTCCTCCCCGGCGTACACTGTGAACGTCGCACAACTTCCCGTATAGGCGTCGGCATGCGCGTTGCACGAAGCATTTTTATTTTTAAAAAATAGTTGTTTTATTTTACTTTCTTGTTTTCCCTTCCTTTATTTAATCTATCTGCTGTGTCAGAAACGGAAGTAAATGAGAGACAAAAGGAAAGTAGACGAGGATGAAGAATGATCCCTCGGCGATTGTTCCGCGTTGCTTGCAGCAGTCCTGTTTCCACGAGCGCACGAGTGTCTGAATGCGCGCTCTAATAAATAATGAGCGTGTCCCTTTTTCTTGCGCAACTTGATACAATCCCAAGCATTACTTATGTAAGTGCGTCGGTGCGTCCATGAAAACGCTGCTGAACGCTTTGTACATGACGAATCGCCTCAGTCGATAATCCGATTATGCATTGCGAAAGCAAAGATTAGTATTTGTCGGCGCCTTCAGCTGCTTAATCTTACTGACGTTTTCAAACCCGTGCGCGCTAGCAGTGGCGTTGAATTTTGATGACTTTTTTTTTTGCAAGTCGATTCATTCATCAAATTTTATCTGGGAGCTCATATTACCATCTTTAATAAAGTGGTCGGGGTTCTTAAAGGTAATGAAAAAAAAAGAAAAGAAAGGCACTTGCGCTCATCCAGCTCTCTCTCCATCCATCCGCTCATCCAGCTCATCCAGCTTGCGCTCGCCGAAGCCAAGCTAGTTAGTTAGCAGACAGAATAGTGGCGTTAGCCAGACTGAACGCAGCTTCGCGAGAAACATAGCGTGGTTATCCGTGTGAGTAATGTGGGACTTGTCTGATAAGGCTGTAATTAAAAGAAAGGGAGGGCCTAATTAAACTGGCGTAGTTGGAGCCCCTAGCTCATAAGGCGTTAATTAAATTAACTGAGAAAACTGAGGAGTGGGGTTACCGCGTGGCTTTTTGACCGGATTATTTACACAAGGCTCGTCGGATAATCAACAGGAGGAATGAGGGATTGGAGAGTGGTAAATTAATGAAGAAAAGGTGGTCCTTAGGGCCTGCCTAAGGGAGAAGCATAAGAAACCACGTACTGAGAACCGCTTCTCCCTTTTTTTTTAATTCTTATTTTGCAGATGCGTTCAGAAGTCTATCGGTTCGCAATAAACGAAGCAAAATCACTCGCCTCTCAGCAAAAATAACCCGGCCCTCGAAAGACTTGGAAGGAGGCGACGGAAGCTAGGACCAATTACTGCGTGCCTTCGCATCGCCCTCCCAACCTTCTCGGCGTGCCTGGCTTTCTTTAACGAGGATTCGCTACAGATCCTCATCGAGTCCCTCGCCTGCGTTCGGTTTGTGCTTCAACACAAGGAACACCCCAATCAACAGGAACGTAAAAAAGAGAACGCGGAAGGAAGGCCGGGCACGGATAATTCGTCGACGTCAGCAATGACCACGCTGACAGCAGGCAGCGGCGGCAGCCGTGGTGCGATGCTGATGATCGCGATACTAGGCGAGGTCATCGATCAAGCAGCCGAGGAAGTGCCGTAGCCTGCTGGGCAGAGAGCGAGAGAGAAATATGGCGGACGACGCGCTGGAGAGCAAAAAGATGCAAACGCGCAGGGAGCGTGGGAAAGCCATCAAAAACCGCTTCAACAACAGCAACAGAAAAGAGCGTGGTGCACGCTCAAATCGCCGGCGCGCATAGTTCGTGTAGTGAGAGTGTGGTACGGGATAGGAAGGGGGTGAGTAGGCCGCGCTGTGCCGGAACTTGCGATAGATTGGGAGGAAAGCATCCGCCGTGCCCATGTATATCGTTCTCCCGCAGAGCAGGTATGAAGCCCTGTCAACGAAGCCTCACAAAATGCTCGACCACGCGGCGCTTGGCATCCGTGTTGCTCCTGAGCTCCGGCCTGGATCCCATCGATGCTTCACTTCCGTCATGTCGGAACGTTCTGGCCCGTATGAGGAAATTAGGGAAGCATATTTCAAAATAAAAAAGAAAAATAAAAACGCGTATTCGCGGCAAGAACGTGCGAGAGCAATTCGCTTTCGCGGCCGGCGCGAAAAGGAGATGCGTTGGAGATGAGGTAAACAGGGAAGCGGCTGACAAAAGCGGAAAGTGGTGGCGATATTCCGATTGGCGCCATACGGTACGAGCACGTAGCTCCAGAGGGAAGGCGCCGAATAATCGACGGAATCGGCATTCTTCGCTGCCAAGAGCCGTAAACACGATGCCTGAGCGCTGAGGCGTAGAAATCATAATCGCGGCAAGTTACGCCAGCCCGCCGAAACTGCTGGCATCGCTGGCTTGCAATCGTTCATCTACCAGGTGCCCCCACCTCTATCCTTAGCGGACCTACGAGGCACGCAGTTTCCGCTTCCCATCCGACAGACCTCCAGCACGCGCAAGTTACTCCTCCGACTCACTCACCGAGAGATCGCCTTCCGGTTAGCTTCTCCTCCGTGGTAGTGGAGGGAAGTAGTGCTACCGGTTGCGGGTTGCCCTTCGCTTCCCCAAGCCGCACGGAAACCTGTACACCGCGTGCGAGCGTACTGACGATCGCAGTGCAAGTGAGAACAAGAAAGGGAGAAACGGTTACGGCAAGCAAATTCCATCGCGTCGATCTCTGGATAATGTCTCGCCGTCGGGTCAAAAGAAGAAGAGACGGGACGTTCCAGATCCTTGCCTGCTACCTCCCAGCCCACTTCCCTCACTTCTACAGCAAAAAAACAGCTGACCCCCATCCTCTACCCAGTCCTTTGCGGTGCTTCTTTCAAGTGTGATCCTAAAGTAAGGGTTCCGAGAAAGGTCTTCCACATCCGCCTTCATCCGGTAGCCAGCCGCGCCCGTCTTCCCTCCCGTTGCTGCTTGGTCAGGCGTTTTTCGATTACACCAGTGGTGCATTCCGTCGGGGCTTTGCTGGCTCTCGTCGATGGGTTTCTACTTAAGGCCCGCACGTCCCGCAACTCGGAGAGGAGGGGTTGGCCAGCCAGCCGCGCCCCCTGTTCTTTACTTCCCTCGACATTCCCGCCAGCGCTGCCTCTTCTTCGCCGGGGGCCATTTGCTTTGCTCCTCCCTCACCGTCTTCCTTTATTCCCCCTTATCGGCGCTCGTTTCATTTCTAAACAGAATGCTTGGCGCTAGCTTTGTTGGCCGCACTTTTTTTTTTCTTTCTACTCGTTCCACCTCTCGTTGCCCTGGGCGCTTGAGAACGACGTGAAACGGGATAGGTTTTTCACCCACTTTCTCGTTATTCTAGGAGTCCCTTTGTTATTGTTTGCCGAGCTGTGGCCAACCATGAAGGGATAAGAAAGAAGAGGGCGCTCGGGAACAAAGCGAAGCGACTCGGTCTGCTTGCTCGGGCGCAGCCTCGATACCCTGTTTATAGTAAAGCAGTACCGACTCTGACTCTGCTTGCTACTGGCTTTGGGGAGCCGTAATGCGATTAGCGTCTTTTAAAAGGAAGCGTATTTATGAGTGCGCGGGTTTACACGATTAGCTGGAAATTAACCCTCGCCGACGAGGAAAAGACGGAGTGAGCTTGCTGCTTTGTGTATTGGGTGCGCCCTACTTTGCAAGTGTCTCAAGGTAAAGTGTTATTGAGTAGCGCTGAGATTACCCCCTCAGTAGAGGTGTTTTATGGAAGTCTTCGTGCGGGAAACCAAGGTATACATCGTCAAGATCGTCACCTTAAGCCTCTCTTTCAAAGCTTTCTATCATTCCTATATGCGCAATATGAAAATACGTAGCATATGTAACAGTTATATGAATTGCGGAGGAATCAGAGAAGAAACCACAGCAGCAACTTCCATATCAAGATTCATTGTTCTCGCGATAAGGACAAGGCTGTTGGATTAACGTTAATATTCTATAGTTCAGTTCCGTCCAGCCAAACCCAGCCTTTAGTAGCTTCCAGCAAACTAATTCTGGAAGTGGGCAACGAATCTCTGTAGTCTCTATGTGTATTTAAGCTACCTGGTTAGTATTTAATAGGATGAAATGCCACGGCGATCAACGCCATTCGATAACAGAGAAAAAGCCAAGCTGGTAACCGGTTCCTAATATGACACCCTAATAAGTATGAATTTATATTTTACATAGTACTGGTTGCATAAGAATAGAGACACCAAACGGCCTAAATATGAGGGCGTACTTACTCAAGTAGCTCTGAAGAGAGGAGAGCGCTGGCACGGATATGGTTTATGTTTCTTCAAGAGAAAGGCTGCTTGGACAGTGTCTGAAAGTTCGTGGCTATCGTCAGTTACTCGACAGAGCGTGAAGAGGGCCTGTTTAAATCGAACGCGAGTATCGATGATCTAAATTTTCAAATGGACGAGAGCGCCAGCGATACCTCTCACAAACATAGTGGGTCACGTGCTTATAACAGATGCACTTCACATATGATATCATATACAGTAGTATACCACTGTGTTCGCTTAATTGTTTTACTCTAAGGGCTGCTTATTTTTATGAGCTTGAGTTTATCCGATATGAAGTTATACTTCATCACACAGTTTCGACACTGTTTTGATTCCGCATTGGCGAAACAATTTGTCAACAGGCCATGTCCGTGAGATTGCGTCGTGAATCTGCGTGTGGGCCCCTACCGAGTGTTTTGATGATGGTGCACGCGATGCAACCTTATATTTTAATCCATCTGTTGGTGAACATTCACGGCGAATCCCCCCAACAGCCCCCCCCCCCCCCGCTCTTTTTTCCGCCTACGTTTTTTGCATTTAACTCAGTCATGGTTGATTTGCGAGAACCAAACTCAGCAACTCTACCCTTGACAAGGAAATGGAGGAAACCAATGTCATTACGTGTGTATGGCAAGTTTAAATTTAGGACGCGGGTTCGAGAGTCTCGCTCGGGTGGTTAAAGTTTATCAGGAGTCACCAGTAGAGCTTGCATTAGAATTAACTTTGTTTTCATAAGCTGATGGTAGCGATGATACTCATTAGCGTTCCCTTTAAAAAGGGAGTAACACTAGTATTGCTATCTATCTATCTATCTATCTATCTATCTATCTATCTATCTATCTATCTATCTATCTATCTATCTATCTATCTATCTATCTATCTATCTATCTATCTATCTATCATTCTTCTTAAAGGAGGTTTCACTTTTCCCCACATGGTCCTCGTATCTTGTTTCGCTTTTGAATAAAGAACATTGTTACTTCGCAACGCGGCGTTCCTGAACAATATCACTAGCCAACTCTTCATCGATCATAGTGCGGGAATAGAGCTCTAGCTGTGCTTGAAGGTCCTCTCTTTTCTTTTCTGTATTTTTTTATGACCGCCAAATTCTGCTCACACAATACGTATTATTTCTTTTTGCTTATTCTGAACCCAAGCTTCTTTTAGCCTAAATCCGCGACCTCGGCGGGTGGTCGGTGGTGCGACGGGCAACGCAAGCATACGAGGGTCTCTATACGCGACATTGTATGAACGCAAGAAAAAACTCGGCCACGCTCGGCTCGTGTTTGCCAAGCATCAACAGTCGTCATAGAGGGATCGATCCGTAGCCTTCGAGCGTCATACAAAGTCAAAGAAATAGAGCGAAAGAATGTGGTAGACGTGTAGCTCCCCTTTGTCATGTCTGCGCAGTAAGGCTAGTGGCACTGTTTGACATTTAGCGGATTTAAAGGTGGGAGTGTCGTCCTAATTGGGTAGTTTGACATGCGCGATCCCAGTGGTAACGGCATTCAGTCTGGTCTCACCGAAATTTATTTCGGAGAAGCTGACATGCATCCTCTATGAAACAGCTTCCGCATTGCAGCCGTAGGCGCGGCAACAACGGTTTCGGCCACTGACTTTAAGCCCCCCCCCCCCCCCCGCCTTTTTCTTATTGAACTTCGTGCTCTTCAATGTGAATTCTTGTGTCCGTCGTCGGCGGCGTTATACTGAGAATGGGGTCCGAAGTACAATTTTGCAGTACTAGTGGCCAGTGAGGTCAGTTTCGCCTCAGCAAGGGTTTTCAAGACGACCTAATTAAACTGAATTATAAGGTTATAAACCGTAATAAGTATCTGGTGGCAACGTGTTTTACTAAATTGAAGTCGAACCCGTGTTTAGCGAACCCCGCATACAGCGAATGATGCTGTATAATTGACGCGAGAAGCTGCTGTTAGACTTATTCACTTTAAATGTACCCTACGAACCGTACATATCACGATGTATCGAACTTAGTGCTTGCCATCGGTGATCGTCTCTACGTTTACCACACCGCCAGAGCACTATCCCCTGTAGTTTGAGGAACACGAATCAGAGGACAAAAATAACAAACGCTGTGGCAGTGTCAGCCACAGAATATGATAAAAAAATTCACAGCATATCCACGGAGTGAATGATGATGAGTGGGCGAAGCTCGGGAGGTTCATCGTAGATCGTGCCGAGTTCCGGATTAATTTAGTTAACGCGCACGCTACGAATTCTTATGGTTAGACTACGCACAAGTGAAATCTCCCACCGGCACTTCATTGCAAGTGAAGATCCAGTGCCTATATATATATATATATATATATATATATATATATATATATATATATATATATATATATATATATATATATATATATATATATATATACCTCCACCAAATGCAACGAGGTGTAATCAAAGACAAGATGTTAACAGGACACGCTCACTGTATTAGAACCAACACCAACGTCAACGTCGTCTTCGCGATGAGTCAGAGCTGCTGCCGGTGTGCTCGACTACAATATATATATATATATATATATATATATGGGTGGCCGGTGAACGGTTCTCCAGCGCGAGCGGTCGGTATTTTTCAATGAAGACACTCGCTAGAAGACGCTGCCTGCGTCAACGTTGCCTCTCGCGGGTGAGGGCGCGTTCTCCTTCTTTGCGAGCTGGTAGCGCGTTCATCGAAGAAAGAGCGTTTCTATAGTCAACGCGCGCCTTTCGCTCTCTCTCTCTGACAAGACAGCAGATGGAAGAGTGAGAGAGCTCGCGCGCCGGGAGGCACGCGCCGAGGGCGAGCGCGAGCCTCCCGGCGTTGCATGGCGTAGCATGGTATTGTGAGTGGTGTAGGCGGCCTTTTGCGTGCGGTGTGCCCGTGTTTGTGCCACCGCGTCTGAACACTTCCTACTCCTCTTTTTCTTCTTCTCTTTTATCCCATACCCCTCCCCCTAAGGCGCTTAGCCGTGCTCCTTTACGGGCTGCAGAAATTAGCGCCTTATTTCTTTTCCTCCAAAGCCACTAACAACAACAACAACACGATACGACGCGTGACAACCGACCCACAGCTTAAGGAGCTTCGCCCCTAAAAAGCGAAAAGGATCATCGATAAAATTCCAATTGAACGGAGACGCGGTTCAGCGTAGAGGCACGCAAGTATGTTCTACAGTTTAAGGGTAAAAATTCGGTTGTTTGGGCAGTCTTTGTATCGCATAGCAGGAATGGCCATCTATATCACGTGCTTTCCTTCCGTTATCGCCGCACATCCTTAACTTCCTAGTCATGAATGACTAGCTGCTACAAGCGTGATACCGCATTTCTGGTAGCCGAGTTTTCGAGAAAGAAACATTAATTTGTACATCTTGGCCTGACTTCTCGACCTTCTGTGCAATGAATCAACTACCGAAACTCTTTATCAGCAGGTTCGGCTGTATCGAAGTACTTGATATATCAAACGAAATTCGAAAAATAATGTTGTTCACCATAAGTACTTTCGGCTGTAGCTACAGTAGGATAGAGTTGCGTTGCTAAGCTCCAGGTTGCGGGTTTGATTCCTCCCCATGGCGGCCGTATTTCGATGCATCGAAATGCCAGAAAAAAGAAAAATATTAACACGCCTGCGTTGTGTACAGGCGATACAAGATTGACTACTGAGTGGTTAGTTGACTTTAATCCATATAGCATACAGTTAGCGTGCTTGAAACACTGTCAAACTAACCTCGAGTATATTCTAAACGTGCAAATTCGGTTCTCTCCTTAGTCTGACCCGCAGTGGAATTGAGGGAAGTCGTTTGGTAAAAATAAAACAGAAAAAAGGACTGTGGAAACAGTACTGCTTTTTCCGTTATCTTCCTGTCCTAAATATGTATGCACAATGTTTCAAAAGTGAGCGATTTCCTGGGAGCGATGTCAAACAGTGCAGCAACTTCACACTTTACTCTTTTACGATTTATTGCCTGTATCGCTCGGAGAAGTGGCAGAGCAGGAAAAGGCCGAACAGAAACGCACATATTCAAAAATAACCGCTATAAATGACTTTCATATTTCCGGTGATTGATTTACAGCTCTGGCAGAGCGGAAAGTCGTTACGAGCTGAATTTTCGAAGAAAAAAAAAACGACACGTGGGATTATGTGATCTTGCGATCTGCCAGTTTAATCCTTCAGATTTATGAGCATCGGGACGGGGTACGCGATAGCGGCTTCCGTTCTTTTCGCAATGAAGTGATCGTTGAATCTCTCCAAAACTTACGCTGAATAGACGCGTATGTTGTCGACTACGGATGTATCGTGTACAAGAAAAAAAAAAGGAAGAGCAACATGACAAAGAAAAAGAGCGCGTGAACGTGGCAGTTTGGTTGAAAAGCTGGAAAATGTTACCTTGGTATTATTAGTCACCTGTGTAGCACGATATGTCAGATAACTACGTCATGAAAACACAAGACAAATTTACGTCGAAGCACACCCCGAACAAGCTATAGCTTTATGCACATTTGTCATTACGCTCTTCGGTTTACAAGTTTATTTGAGAAGCAGCTTCTCTTGATGCAAACGCAAGGGTAGGTTAGCGGCTAATGTGTTAGACTGATAAGCTCAAGAACATGTGTTTGATACCCTGCCGCGGCGGCAGCACCTCAATGAGGGCAATACACAGACACACAAAAAGAAGGAACGAAAAAAGAAAAAAAAGGACAACTCACCGTACTTCGACTGTGGGGGCACGTTAAAGAAACCCAGGTGGTCAAAATTAGTTTGCAATCGCCCACTACAGAGGGCTCCTAATCGTATCGTGATTTTTAGGCGTAACAACTCATTGATTTCTGTGTTCTTACGTGCCAAAACCACGTTATTATTATGAGAGACGCCGTAGTGGAGGGCTCCGGAAACACTGATCAGCCGGGGTTCTTTAACGTAAAAGCTCCACGAGTTATCACAGGGCAGCTGTACAAGGTCGTCCGAAATTTCTCTACGCTTGTAACTTACAGTGCCGGTGCATGTACCACGCGGTATTAAATCATTGCATGCCCCGCTAGTATCGATACTGGTCACACGAGCACGCTGTTTATTAACTGTTATCCTCGTATAACCATTTCTAATGAAACGGCAGGCATCTGGATCCACTACCTTTATACTAATTTCTCGGTGAAGGTATCAGCTGGGCTGTTTTGAGGCCTTTAGTTAGCGTGCGAGGGTTCGCTGGTCAGCTGCCACCTATGAGCTATTTGACACCTTTTGGTCATTAGCTTTGTGACCCCTTTCGGCAAGAACAATTTTCCACATACTGCCGCCATGGTAACGAGTGGTGCTGGCGAATCATGCCTTGGGTGCACGTGCAGAAATACCTAAGATAGTTAGCGGAACGACTGCTATCGTAGTGCACACCTAATGTGAACGTAGTGTGAAGGTTGTGCATTGCGTCCTCACCTGCGGTAAGCATATTTTCGCGCAATTTCCCGTTATATCTGCTACGCTTAAAATAGTACATTTAATGCGAAGCTAGAAATAACAAACCCTGTGATTTCCTCGAAATCATGACACACACACACACACACACACACACACACACACACACACACACACACACACACACACACACACACACCCGCGATCGCGCACGCAGCGCGAGAGATCAATAACTGCTCTTTCATGTTCAATAACCAGAGCTTCGTTCACTAGAGCAGACGCGTGCTGAGCTAGGTGTACCGGAGGTTGTGACCTCAATCAGAATATCGATGCAAGCACACGTGTCCTAAAATAAAGGCACCAAATAGTGTTATGTCGAACGACAATTCGTGAGTCTGGCCTGAGCGAAATGTTTTCACAGAAGAAAAAAAAGAAGGGGGAGGGGAGACAACATGGAGAGGTATTAGCCAATGATTCTCGGCTCTTCTGCTTTTCGAACGTCGTAAGTGCAACTTCTGAACTGCCAGGGCTGTGTGGAGAATCCCGTGTTGACGAGGGCGGTGCTCTTATCGCGTCGGCGGCAATTAGCATCAAAGGCCTGAAAATGGGCACGTGCCGAAAAGTGTCACAGTTATAAAGTGCGTATAGAAAGGCGTGGCAGCTTATATGTGAACCGCTATAGTAGACACATGTTGGGCGTCGCTGGAAACCTCATGGTGGCCTATTATGAGTGATGTATATGAATGCTTAGTCCTAGTAGCAATCCTTAACACTACAAGCTGTTTCAGTTAAACGCATACGAAGAGTATGCTCAGAACTAGGCCCAAAATGTTCCGACAGGACTTAGGAACTGCATTTTCGTTGGCGGCCTGTGTACACACACCTTTCAAGGGATTATAAGATACACGCTGACTTTGTGTCACATAGCCATGGTACCATACTCTTCGCTGTAGGCATTGAGATGTTCAGAAAGCGCTGTCAAAAAGCCAACGCACACGTTGCCTCGTTATATAAACGACTCCCCTTTCGAAACATGAAGAAAAAATATTTTTATTCACAATGCGCACCTGCTCATATTCAACAACAACAAACATTGGCACGCAGACTCGTCCTGGCCCGTTATTATCTGGTGATCAGCGCGTGCAGATATATACTAAGGCATTTTTAAGCACATTCCGCCTATCGATTCCAGTTTTGTTATGAAAGATTTCATACATAACAACGCACAACGACGAACTACCTTCATTATAGGAAAAACCTCCAATCTTTTCGATCCTGGGTAGACTGCGTGCTTAATAGCCAGGCGCACGGGTTCGAAGTCTCTGGGAACTTGCTACTATGCGTGCTGCACTTTGTGTAGTCATCGAGGAACCACCTCGACAATAGTCGATCTTCGCTGATTCAAGTGCAGCCCTACAACCTTTGCTAGCAGCCCTGCCGCGCGAACCGTTCGATCAACTGGTGCTCGAGATAACATATCTCCTGGATACATCATATGAGAAAGGACACCCAGTGACGTTTCAGTGTCTGCCTAGACACTACGGTGTCGTGGGAAACAGGCGCGCTGATAATGCCACTCGGTCTACACTCGAAGGCACAGAGGTATAGACAGCAGCACTTTCAATGTCTGATACTTCTAGGAAACCTCACGTTATTGCTCAGGAAAGTGCGTTCTCGCTATGGAGAACCCGAAGTAGCCAAACCACCAGACCAGTCGGTGTTCCACCTGTCTGTACTGTATTTTCTAACGCCAAATGGGCTTTGCTGAGCGGAGGCCACACTGCTTTATCGCTTGTGACTAGTAGTGGCTTTTACGAAGTCTTATTCATTTATAATTGGAATGGTCGAGAGCGATTTTTGTGACACCTGTCGTCACGAGGAGGCGCTGCAACACATGTTACGCGACTGTCCTCGATATAACTTGCAGAGGAGACAATAATTGGTCAGGATGAGTTCAGGCGTTCGCCCTAACTCACCCCGACCAACGATAGCTGCCAGTATATGTATGTCATTCCGGAATGTCGACCACACAAGCCATCGCAGTTGAAGGCGACGAAGCAGTGCAGAAGTTCCTGAAAACAAATGACCACTGTAGGCGACTGTGACAGTGATGTCGCACACCACACAGGAGCGACTCACTCTCGCATTGTGCTTTATATGCTTCTTTTGTTTCTCTCTCTTTTCTCTACAACCTTCAATTCAGTCCTCCCCATCTCCTTCACCTGTGCAAGGTAGCATACCGGTTGTGCTTCACTGGTTAACCTGCCCGCCTTTCCCTCTCTGCTATTTCCTTCCTTCGAAATCTCCGAGCGATGCACTTATGGCTAAAATTAGACATTTTCTTGAACGATGCACCGGCGGATTCTGTGTCGTCTTTTGTCGCAGCAATCGCGAACTCGAAACATGGCGTTCCAAGCTAAACAGCTTGTGTTACGGACGCACAGATTCCGGTAAGCTGAAAAGAAGAAAACCTGCTCATCGATTACCGCTGATACATTTCGTAGCGCGCCAAGCGGATCATCCCAGCAACAGCTCAATCTTGCTTGAAAGAGCGAGGTGACTGCCCTGGCTTTAAGACTAGGCAGGGAACAAAGACGACAATAAAAATTGTAGATTTTTTTAAGAAGGAGTCATAAAAGCTGTGAAAGGAACCGTTCGATCAAGCCTTAAGTGACGCTCCTGGTCCGCGGGAACTTGATAAGGAGGCGACGAGCGTCCATAAATTTTTTGGCCGGAGCTGAAACAAGAGAACTGGGCAGGAAAAAAAAGAGAAAGAAAACAACCGTAATGGCGCGGCTTGCGATAACCGAAGAACTATCTAGACGCCGAGAGCAGCCAGCCGTAGAGCCTTACATACATTTCCCTCTGAGAGGCAAATGCTTCGAGATATCGCGTACGAAACAAGAAATCGGGAAAAGTTTTCGATTGCGTCGTTGAAATTGCCCTGCGCGAGACCAAATTTCATGCAACACAAAGCGGGGAGTCCCTGACGAGACGCCGCGAAATCGGAAATCGGCTTGCCCAACAAACAACGCTTCGAAGACGAAGAAACGATGTCTGAAGATTGCTAAAGAAATACTGTATAATCAGCAGTCATTGATGTTGCTCAAGTAATCGGCTCAAGTCTTACTTTCCTATACGATGCTTTTCTCGAGAGAGTTGAGGATAGAGGGATAAAAGCAACGAACATTATCAACGAAGCAGCGATATTGAAAGCGAGAGCGGCGCGTCGGAGGAAAAAGCAGTACGGCTTAAATTGAAACCCGAAACCGAGCGAGTCGAGGAGCGACAAAGCGTTCGGTTGAAAGTGGAAAGAATTCGGCTCATACGGGGCCCGCACTTATCGTTGCAGTCTTAAATTTATGGTGTACCCAATAAGGCAACAAGAAGGCACAAAGAAAAAATGACGACAACGTAAACACAAACGCAGGAACTGAACAAAAGATCGCCCCAGAGACGGAGAGCTGGCTGTTAGCTGTGCCGGACTCCCCAGCCGATGAAAACTAGCGACGAAGACGACGACAACGAAGCGAGAAATACAAAAGAAAAAAAGTTAGATGTTCATCCGTATATCGCGGTTCCGCTTGAGCGATGCTCGCCTGCTACTCTCTCGCCAATTTCTGTGGTGACACACTTTTTTTGTTTTTGAGGATTTCGTTAACCCCGGGGCTACAGCGTTTTTCTAAGCTTCCTCTCAAGCTCTTAGCTGTTTTTCTGCTCACATTTCCTCTCGCGCACAATATAAGCTGGCTTCGGAGAAGGCCGAAAAGAAAGTTCTTCGAGCATGTGTTTCACGCAGACACATACACACACGTCCCACTGTTCCCGGTATTTTTCAGAGAATGTTTCCAAAAAGAAACGACTCAGGGAGCGAAGGAAGGGGGTGAAGGCCCCAACCCAATGAAGCGAATTAAGACGCGCGTGCGCCAAATTTCCACGGGAAAAGCGCCTTCTTTTTTTTCCCTTTTTTTTTCTCTCTAGGCGAGCGTTTCACTTCGGGAACGTCTAAATCGAGTTTCTAGCTCAACAGCCGAGGAGAAAAGAAATCGCCGGGAAGCTCCGAAAAAGAGCGGCGAACGCTTTAATTAGGGAATCGTTCCAGAGCATCGCCGCAGTAGCTATAACACCCGCCAAGTGCCGTTTCCCAGTTTTCTTTGTAAAGCGTTTACATCTTCCCTTCTTTTTACGAACGCAGCGCACTTTGATGGTTTCACGTCTGGCTTCTGTTTTCTCATCTACGCTGACGACTTCCTTATTGAGGCCGTGAAAAGGTTCCGGGTTATACGAAGTCGTCCCCGTTGGATTCCATCGCACCACTATCGGCTCATTCTTCCTTCGTCACATCAAGTTCATTTCTTGCGTTCTTTTTCTAACACTGTCAAGTATCAACGGCTTCGCTACATTTCGAGTGCGCCGAGTAAGAACAGAGTGAGAGGAGGAAAAGAAAATGTAGCCTTGGTTAGCCCGTCAATTAATGCTTCTTTTTGGAAACAAGTGGAGGTGGCAAATTGTATGAAGTACGATTCTTTTTTAATGAAATCCAGCGGTTCGAACTGATGCCGCGAAACTTAAGAAAGGCGCAAGTATCTTCAAATAGCGTGACAACTGTCAAAGCGAGCACACGACAAATACGGGGTGTGTGTTGCATTCCTTGTGGCTATCGCTGCGCCCACTAAGCCTTCTCGAGCACTCGTAAAGTTGATTGTAAGGAAGGATGAAGAAACGGGCTTTGAGCGGTCACCTGGGTCGAGCCGTTTTAAAACTGCTTCTACTAATGAAATAATTATGAGTTCATAGTCCTTCGTGAACACGCCTTTCTATTAATATTAACTAATTAAGTCATCACCGGAACAACAGAATTGGTAACAAGAGGTGTAAAACGCAGCAGAGGCAGGCAGGAGGCTAGATGGGGCGATGAAATCAAGAAATTCGCAGACATAAGGTTTGTTGTTGTTGTTGTTGTTGTTGATGATGATGATGATGATGATGATGATGATGCAGCCCATGATACAGCAGCCGTTAAAACAATGATAATGTAACTGCAACAGGAGGGCACCTACCATTTTTTACCATTATGTAATCTGACTACGATTGCAAACATGTGCTTATTTATATAATTCTACTTTAACAACAAAATTATACGAACATATTTTGGCAGTATATTCATTTTATTTTGTACTATGTATTGTTCGATGCTACGCAGAAAAAAAAAAGAGGATTTCGCTGGGGCAAGAATAGAGGCCAATTATTATTTCGAAAAATTCATTGATGAATGCATAGGAAGAGCATTACCGAAGAACTACTCTGAAGCTGTTCATCCTACTACATACGACGATAGTCAAAGCACCCTGTACTGCACGTTTTGTATCGCACTACGTTACACAGTGTATAAAGAACACACGACAGCGAACAACGTAGAAAGCGTGGAACGAGACTTGTAATTATCACGCTGCCACAACGCGCATCTCCATACGGACTAGTAAAAAGCGCGTTAATAAACCCGAGAGACTACGCTTATGCGCAGAGGCTGGTGCCTAATAAATAGCGCTACGAGCACTCAGCTGTAACATCGCCAAGTCGCAAATTCATATTTAACATGTAGCCATCATAAGGATAAGCACAATAACAGGCTCTCGTACTACCATGTGCAAAAAAAAAAAAGAAAGCGAGAGGGAGAATGCTAATGACCAGAAACAGTCCTACGACAGGCGTAAGCAAAAAAGACATTCCTTTCCCTGAACGAACTGAAAGCGCAATGTAAGGAAAAAACAAAAAAGAACCCGCATAAAGCAGGCAAAATGCCGTGCAAGGAAAATTAACAGAGTATACTGCGCCGGGCATTCGGCAATGCCGCGGAGCACAGCTTGCCAAATTAGCGTGCTTGCACTCGCAAAAAGAGAGAAAAAAAGACAGAAAACAAGGAAGAAAAAAATAACGACTACAGAGAGCCTTGAAAGGATAGCATTGCGTGAAAAGAACGGCGGAGCCAGATATGGTATTATATCAGGAAGAATCATTTGCGGCGGAGCGACCGAGTCAAGAAGCTGTCTGTTCTGTCCGCCCCCACGAGACGTAATTAGTGGGACGCGCTATGAACATGGAAGCTAGAAAACGCGCACGGCAGAAAGAGAAAGCAAAAGAAAAAAAGAAAGGAAAGGAAAAGCGTCAGCGCGTAAATCTTCCGCGGGTGTGTTGAACTGTCGCACTATATGTGTGCAGCAAGGCCAAAGCTGCAGCAGAACTTCGTAAGCCCACTGGAGGCCCAAGTCAGCGAACTATGAGCGGCCTACGCCAAGGGCTCCGACCAACTTCCATAGGGTACAGCGCTCGATTATATATCAGAAGAGAGAGTAATGCAAAGTACGTCACGTCCTCCGTATTGTTATCCTAGCTGCTTCGGCGGTGCTTCTAAAGATAAACCTAAAGCGAAATGTGTAGTCAACCGGTTTCATGACTGGTTAACATCCCTGCCTTCATTATTTATCTCTCTCTCTCTCTCTCTAAAGATAAATGACCGAAAGAACACCCGGCTATTGACAGTGCTGGCTGTACAGCACTGCGGTGGCCACGATGACATGAATGCTCAAATATTTTATGCAGTGCACGCTTCGGACGAGCGGTAAAAGAAAAAAGAAAAGAAAGAAAAGAAAGGCGATACGCGGGCTACATTTATTAGGAATGTACATGACTAGAAGGTGCACTAGCAATCAAACCAGTGTGGTAGCGCAGGGGAAGCTCATTTCTTAGTAGCGATGTGTGCGTCTGTAAGCATTCTGTCTCCTTCGTTAAAAAAAAAAAGAATGCGCGCTACGCATGCCGCCTTGCCGGTTCCACAAATAGCTCGAGCAGTAACTCGTAGTCAAGCAGACGATGTGAACGTTAAGGCATCAGCCATTCACGAGCAACATCGGTTTCTCTAACCTTTGAAGTGCTGTAGTTGGTGCCAGCTGTAGCGTTCGTAGCGGTGCACGCATTTAGCGAGCCACGAAGGCCGAAGCATGGGGCTTGGCGCCAGAGCACCAGCAGTGCTCGTCGCACAGCCCGCACGCGCGCATGCTCCTCGCTGCGTCAGCGGAATAATAAGTGACGACCAGCCGACTCACCGTATTTAAACGTCCCGCAAAGCCCGTCTTTTTCTGGTCTCATCATCATCTACGCTCTCTTCGCAGCTCTCGCATAGCTTCACTTTGGTATTGCTACCATTATTACTCATCTCTTGTCCCACTGCGGCAGCACTGGCGCAGGATTTCCTTTCTACTGGAAATGATGGACACGCAGTACGTGGTCGTGAACATTGCGGGTTAGTTGAGATATATGAGTACACGGGAAGAGCCGACCGTGTAGCCGTATGATTGGACTTGCCACAAAGTGCACGCTGTTCACGGGGGAAAGGACCTCTCCAGCAAAAAGCAGAAAAATTTGCCGCCGGATATTCACCTACACGGTAGCATTAGGGAAACACCGCGTTTATTCTTTCTATTTAGCTTGATAGATCGGAGAACTCGGTTATGAAGAAAGATATGATGGGTACGATGCGCAACGCAGAAAAGTAAGTGTGGAATGAAAACAAAAGAAGAAAATAGCACAAGTTTAATTATGAGCAGAATGACTTAATAAATGAAGGCGTTAAGGAGAGCGCTGTGGGCAGTTAAAACAGCAACCACCCGTAGTAATCGGCTTTTTGAGGAGATAAAACTTGCTAAAGACGACGCGTTCCTCATTTCGGGTTAATGACATTTCGTGGAGCTGCCGTCTGAAGGAAACACTGTAACATATATTTCTGGAATTAATTAAATCGCTGGCGCTTGTACATCGATCAGAAAAATTGCAAGGAACTACTCCGAGAGGTGTATGAATCTAATGTTGCTCATAAATAGAAGTACATCATGAAGACCAGTTCTGGTGAACTGGTTACTAACACCGTTTAGCGTTAATTGCATGGAGGTATAATGATCCCAGTGTTCTGTGAAAAGCCTCGTGTCGACGTATTAATGGCTCCTTGCTATGCAAAGCAGCGCATTGGTTCTTGCCTCTTGTCCCACTGCGGGTGCACTAGCGCAGGATTTCCTTTCTACTAGAAATGATGGGCACGTAGAACGTGGCCGTGAACATTGCGGGTTAGTTGAAATATACGAGTACACGGGGAGATCCGACCGTAATTGATTGATTCAGCTGTAATTAATTCAAGAGCTTTTTTTGTATTGAGTTCACGTATCGGTTGTGATGACAGTTTTGTAGTGGTAGCATAACGTAACAACGGCGTTGTGTTTACGCTCAGAGAGTGACAGAAACGTAATATAACCCAGCATAAAGTGAGTGTTTGTTAAAGGGACTCTGTGGCACTTTTTCAACATAGCCAGAAAACGATGCTGGTCCAGTCGAACAGGCTCCTGTGAAAATGTGAACGAAATGTTATTGCGCCGCACGCAGCTGGTAATTCGCAATTCAGTTTCGAACACAGCTGGAAATGCCCGTTCTTTTTTCAACAAATGGCGTCTTATGATGCGCCAAGTCATTTAACTTCATTTAACTTTTGTCGCTGCCTTTTAGGAGAAATACGCACATTTTCCTTGTTTGTCTAATTCAAAACGAACAAATAAAACGCGGTAGCTGATCTTTCCGCGATCGCGAAATCATTCAGCGCTAAAGCTACTTAGTTGGTGCCTCATATGACGACATATGTTGAAAGATTGATGGCTGGGATTTACGTCCCACGACTACGAAACCCTTATGAGAGACACTGTAGTGGAGGGCGCCAAAAATTTCGCCTACCTGGTGTTCTTTAACGTGCGCTGCTATCGCGCAGCACGCGGGCCTCAATAACTTCGTCTCCAGCGAAATGCAGCCGCCGCGGTCGGGATTCGATCCAGCGAGCATCGGATCAGCAGCCCACTTCCATAGCCACTACAGACTACCGTGGCGGGGCATGTGTTGAAAGAAGAGCGGGCGCTTTCCAGAAGTGCTTGAAACCAAATTGGGAATTACCTTGTGCTTGCAGTGCAATAGCATATGGCCCACATTTTCACAGTGCATTCTCGACTGATTGACACCGTTTCCTGAGTTGTCCGAAAAGTGTTGCAGAGCCCTTTTAAGTGAGAGCAGCAAAACTTAGACGCTGCATCGAGCAGCACCATTTATTACCATCACGGCGCCTGGCCTCGAGGAATAGCACACACGTGGGGCAAAAATGCATGGCGCAAGAACTGTCACTTACACAAAAGAAATTGCTTTTTAGGGGCGAAGCTCCTTAAAGCGGCACCCGTTCGTCCCTCGTCGTAGTCGTAGTGCGTAACCAGTCTTACGCTTTGACCTCCAAGGTGGTGCCGGTGGGAGATTTCTCCTGTGCGTTGTTGAACAATAAAAAATTCCGCAGCGTGCGCGTTAACTAAAAGCCGAATTCTTCTGTCTCTCATTCCCCATTAGCAGCCATTGGCAAGTTCCATTAGGAAACGTTAGTAGAAGTAGAAGTGTAAGTGTTAGCTAAAAGCCGACTTCTTCTGTCTCTCATTCCCATTAGCAGCCATTGTTTACCTCCAAGGTAGTGCCTGGTGAGATTTCTCCTGTGCTGATTAAACAATAAAAATTTTGTTCAAAACGCCGTTGATTGATGAAATAGACCAACGAAAGACGCCAGATGTTTTCTAAAAGCAAAACGAAAAGACGCCAGATGTTTCTAAAGCAAAACGAAAAGACGCCAGCTGCTTAACGAAAGACGCCAGGTGTTTTCTAAAGCAATGGTTTTATATTCAAAACCATATCGCGATACAGGTTTGTCAATCGTTTCACGTCAATTTTATCGGGCGAATTAACGGAAGAAATTTCACGGTTTAACCGATGATTACTTCCAGGAGCTTCGCCCAATCTCATCATCATTCACCTCGTGGATCTGCCGTCAATTTTTTTTTTTATTTTTCGAACACAGGAAGTATCTTGTACCGGTTACCATGAACGAGCGTGTGTGTTCGCGCGTGGGCGTCTGGGAGAGCGATTCTACTGCTTTTTCTGTGTGGGAGTGAGTTTGGCGGAAGAAGATCCCGATGCGGTGGTAGGTATAGCTAGCCTAGACAAGACTTCGAAGCGTTGCGTCCTCAGCTAATTAGATTTTTGTGCTTGAACAGTAGTGTAGCGCTAAACGAAGCAGCACATTCATGCGGGAGTGCTGTATGCATGCAACAGTGTATACACCCAGACAAATTACTCAAAAGCAACCCTGACAAAAATTTGCCGTGTAATGGAAGAAAGCCTAAGTTTTGCACGAATTCTCTGCGAGAACAGCGTAGCGCCTGAACTCCTCGGATGGCGTTCACACACCTAAGAATTACGGCACTGCACCGCGACAACTGCGAAACACCTCGCAACATTTCGAGGTCGTATGTACCAACACTACGCTGATGCGATCAGCAGCCCCACCTGTCGCGATGTTCGAGATGGTGCCGGTGGAAAGAGATCGGCGCTGTGACAACTTGGGAAGCGCTTGAAAGCGGAAAATTCTTGATGTTGTTGTATTTTGCTTAAAGAGGTGTTTGATTATTTGCTTGCGAATAACGCGCCGAGCTCCTGTGCTAATGCAACATTCTCGTATACAAGGCTGCGTCGACTTCAGTGGGTGTATTTGTTTAGAACAACACGGCGACTGAAAAACTGCGCCTGGAGTGTCCCGTTAGTTGCTATCGCGGTACAGAGTTACCTAAGCAGAGCAAAGCTGTATACAGAGAGAATAAAACTGATACTTCTTTCGTGTAAATGGAAGAAAGAATTGGAAAGAAAATAAATCCCCAGTTTCAAAAAAGGAAAAACTCATACGTCTGATTTTGCTTTTCCATGACTGACTTTCAGTAATTGGACTGCCGGTGCCCATGAAACCCAAATTTCATCCAGTAAACTTCTAAGCGAACAAACACACGTGCGAGTCCAATTTGTCACACGTGGTCGACAAAAAAAAAAAATTAGGCAAAGATAGACTTCTGGGTGACAAGTAGAAATACTACGGTGCCATGCACCTGTCTAAGCAACTTTTTACTAGACGCGCAAATAAAGCAAGAAGACCTGTATTATGAGGATATTAACAGATTAACTTTCGTTTTCTTTTTCGTTCGTACTTTCCTGATTAACGAAATCAGACCTCCTATGTACTCTCGCGAGTAAAAAAGAATTCCGGGCTTCCATTTCCAAGCGCGAGTATATGTTCCTGCTAAAGTAACCGTACATATAAAGTAAATAAGAACTGTAATAGTTGGAGACAGACCAATTTAGGTTCCCCGGGACACGGACAGAGGGCGTAAATGAAAGGACAAAATTTTCCCATTAGACGAGCGCGCCTCGCTCATTCTACAACATTAGCTCGACCTGTCAGTGGTAGAAAAAAAAAAGAAGAAAATGGCGAGCCGGTTTCACCCATTTTCGGACTGCCGACGGCGCACTCTTTCCAGTTCTCGTTTCACCTCATGTCGTGGCTTTTAGCCACCGCATGCAGATATCCCTTACCGCCCTCCCCAGCTCTGTTCCACCACGCGTCCACTCCCTCAGGCCCCCCCGATGGCGTCTCGATCGGCGCACAGCTATTTACTCAGGTCCCCGATGGAAGCGCCAACACACGAAGAGCCAGTAGCCATGCGTATTGGCGGGCGACCGGCGACCCCTAGAATTTCCGGCAGTCCCAGCGTGGCTTAAGGCCCCTACCCGTGCCAACGGAGCGACCTTCTCTAATCGCTTTGGATCCACCGGCTAATTGCGCCGCGCATTAACGCATGCAGCAATTAGTCAAAGAACTTCAGCCTTCGGAAAGCCTGTAGGCGCAGAAAGTGCCAGCTCCGGCAGTATATAGGCCGCCTGCCTTTACGCGTCACTCACGCCGCCTGGTGGAACGAAGGCGGAGAGGCTTCGGAGGGACGCGCTGACATGACGCGCGTGGTGGTGTTGGTCGTCTAATGGAGCACGTCAGGTTGGGATGACGGGCTCGATCACTGCCGCCGTCCCTCCGGCCGTGAATGAAGCGATTTAAGAAGCGCCGGCTGACGCTTCCCAGATGTGTGCTTATGTAAGGCTATTGACGGTTTGCGAGAGCGTGTCCGTTGCCATAACCATCACCGTTTATGCGCCCGTCATTGCGGCCTTGATATGGCAGTACGTCGACCGCAGATGATGTTTGGAGAAGGAGCACGTGAGATCATCACCAAAACTTAGGGAAACGGCAAGAATAAAGAGCCAGTAGCGGTGATCCTTCGACAGCACGTACGAAACGGGTGCAAGAGTCCCTGTTCTGGAGCTCTAATTAGCGCTTCACGCGAAAATAGTTTTGACGTCTAGACTGACATCCTACTCCGGGGCTAGCCAATCGAAGGTTCCAACTAAGTATGATTATAGAATATCTGTTCAAAACACATACACGCAGTGCATTTGTTAGGGCGTTCGTCGAAGCAAACTGGCAAATATCATTAATGTATCCTTAGACGGGCTACACAACAGCGGGAAATTGTAATTTGATAGATAGACGACAGCGGCGAAGAGAATCTTCTGCATTACCCTCGCTGCCGCAGTGACTGCAGGCAGCGATATTGTCCATGCCGTTCTTGAAGGCAAAAGATCTCGTAAGAACTACACCAAGCCGCAGCTGACCAAGTACTCTTCTCTCAAGTCGAGATAATCCAGGTAGCGGTCGAAGTCGAAGACCCGGCCCAGTCGGCGCAGACGTGTGTGCTTCAAGCTTGTCGTGATTACTTATTGTTGTAACTCATGAAACCAAGCACAAAGAAATTACAATGTCATTGAATTTCGCGTACAGAACACACGCACACACCCACACACACCCACTCACCTACACACACACACACACACACACACACACACACACACACACACACACACACACACCACACACACACGCACACACACACACACGCACACACACACGCGCGCGCGCGCGCAGCGGCACGTGAAGAGGCTCAATTGGCGCATTAATGAGCGCAGATCTCTTTTACTTTCAATAACTAACTCATTAATAAAACACGTTAAATACACCGCGTCACTGAAGAGAGAGAGAGAGAGACAGAAGGAGAAGACGAAGAAGAAGAAGCAGAAAAATGTAGAGGAAAGACAGGAAAGATAAACATGTTCATCTTGGCCGTCTACCCTGCATTGCGGGATAAAATAATGAAGAGAGGTGAGCAGGAAAGACACCCTCGCAATGGAAAGACACCTACATACGCTAAGACACCCTCGCAATGGAGCGGTTCATGAGCACCTTCAATGAAGTAGCCGGTTCCGAACAAGAAAAGTGAAGCAGATAGCGGACAGAGCGGAGGGGTTCACTGATCGGCGTCCGAGGGAGTATAGAAGGCTGGCTCGCTGTGTATAATCTTCTGGACCAACACCGGGTGCCGTCGGATGGCCAGGTCGCACGGTACAGACTTACGGTGCTATATGGGCGGCACCTCTCTCTCCTTCCCCTACTCACTGCTCTCTTTCCCTGTCCAAGCGTCGACTGGTCGATGGCCAAATCAGGCGTGTTTACGCTTTCCAGTCCCAGCGGGGGCAGAGGTCCCTGACTTGAAATTTGAGCGACGAGGCGCACAGACCGGAATGATTTACGCATTCAAGCACGTCTCTCGTAGGACATATTTCTTTTTATTTTGCTTGTGCCTTTCTTTCTTTCTTTCTTTCTTTCTTTCTTTCTTTCTTTCTTTCTTTCTTTCTTTCTTTCTTTCTTTCTTTCTTTCTTTCTTTCTTTCTTTCTTTCTTTCTTTCTTTCTTTCTTTCTTTCTTTCTTTCTTTCTTTCGATAAATGTGGCAACGTCGCTTGTGTATGTTTAGCCCAATCGCGTAGAGGCTAACGACTTAATCGACCGGTCAAGGCGACGCGCCCTAGCGGCGACTGAGTTCAGCGCAGTGTGTATTAATACTCTTACGAGCATTCGACGAGGGTATTCCTGCTAACGAGGCATTAAGGTCCTTCACGCCTGGCTCCTGCGCGACGGGGATTCAAGTGGGGGAATACTCCCGCATAGTTCTTTGTTTGAAACACGCGAGTTTGCGAAACAGTAATGGAAACTGCAAGTATCGACTGCCGCAATAGCTCTGAGCTATAGCACGGAGAGGTGCGCTTTTTTGTACTCGTCTGTTTCGCCGAAGAGGGTTCGGCTAAATAGAACGAATGGCTCGCGAGTTGGAAAACGTGTGGGACGCGCATGCCCTTGGTAACATCGACATTTCTTAAGTAATGCAACACCAGCACACATTCTGGTTGTTTGTTTAAATGCCGGCGATACCACTGGGATGCTTCTGCGTAGCTTACTCCTTTGATTACACAAGCTGAATGCCTTCGCTTAAAATAAAACTTCTCTCCCGGCGCCGGATTTTATGTCCTTTATTCGGCACTCGCGGTCCCAATTTAAGCTAGTGGAAGCACAGATTTGGCTTAGACGGCGTCGAATTTCCCTTTCGTAACATTGCGATAAATGAGGCCAAATGTTTTTATTGAAAATAGAAAGAATACCCTTATGCAAGTTACTTTTGAGAGCAAGTGTAATAAATGCAATACAAACGCAGGAAAGAAAGGCCAAGAGGCCATAATTTAAAAAATTGTAGCCAGAACTTCGTGGCAAGTTATGTGCTGCCAGATGGTGCGCGAGCGTTGGCTGGAATTTCATTATTTAGGCGACATTTGACAATATGAACCGTATTTCGAAGCATTAGCAGCTAATTAACATCGTTAGGTAGTCATAGCGCTCCTTAGCCATAAATAAACATCACTATTCTGTATGTTATTCTTAGGTCTTGCGTTAACGGTAGTGACATATATTCTTCCAGAACCATATTTGCGCCATATTTCTGTGGGAACTGTGCTGCAGTAATGGGCTATGGTCTTAAATAGTTACGTAAGATTCCATGTATTCCTGCGGACCTCAACGCGTTATCGTTCGAAGGCACTGGTTGCTTGTGAAAATCTCCGTGTTCTCTTTCTCTCTTTCTATGCCCCCCCCCCCGCTTTTTTTTTTTTTAGACGATTTGCAAGTACTTAGCGTGCGACAGGTTGGACATACCGTCCCCTGGAAGTAGCAGGAGCATAGAGTGATGACAACAGTATCAATGACATGAGTAGAACGTTATGACGACGTAGGAAACTGCAGCTTACGGACCGTACTCGGGACGATGCTGGAGCCAGGGTAATACAACGAACAAAATGGTGTGAAGATGATGATAAATGAAGGCGTTACGACGACCGAATGATGAGAACGGCACAGTGGTCACGCCAGAGTGGTGATGCAGATAAAATGACAGCATGGAAAATAGGTGAGCGTGACGAAGGAAGAACTTCAAAAAAAGTGCCTGTGTTAAAGGTTCCGGTATGCCCACGCATCGGCTGAGGGAATGAATGAATGAATGACATGACATGAAACATCTAAACGATAATTAAGGTGGTTTTTAAAGATAAATGAATTGTGTAAGTGAATTAGGGGCGTACGAGCACGATGGCTTCTCATCCGTACCATGCATCGGGAATGATGACTCCCGACACCATTTTGTAATTTCTTTTCCTTAAGAGGAACAGCTTTTCCTAAATGATGACAAGACATTTAAGGAGGTGATTTAAATGCAATGTTTTTTTTTTCTTAGACGTGAAGTGAGGTTTGTGTCTATTAGTGAGACTCTGAATAAGCAGTCAAGAAAATGAAGAATTTCGCGCACTGCAGATCTGGATGCTCTACAAAACCATATACTTGAACACCCTGACCGTCTCGTCACACTAGCCCACTTTGAGTTTGTAGCGGCCTGGCGCGCATGATTTAGTGCTTGCCTACCCCCTCACCACTGCCCTATCTCCCCACCAGTGACCTTCGGTCCTCCTTTTCTTAATAAATGAATTTCAACATCATCATCATCACGTACTGTACAAAGGACACAGAATAGTGGCCTATCTCCAACCGTGAGGGCGTAATTAAGCGACCGAGTTTTTTAGCGAACTCTTAACAGTATCACTAAATGATGATTTCACCCAGAATGATATTTGAAACAATTAATGATTTGCTTCGAAGAAGAATTGAGGACATCAAGCTATCTGCATCACTGGTCCAAATCTAATTAAAACGCAGCCAAGCGCCCGTATTAAAGAAAATTTTTTTCAATAAATGATGCGCACCACAAAAGTACTGCGTGTGACGTTTAATTTCAGAAACAGCAGTCAGGAAGAGATTGCTAGCCTTCTTCCTATGACAAAATTTAGGGACTACATTTTCGGTTTGAGATAACGGTATCTTCCTTTGTTCCGAAATGTCTCAAAATTGAAGGCAGTACTGGCGTTATGCCTACACAGCTTCCTACGATTCTTATCCAGAAAAAAAAAATGTGAAAGAGACGCTTCAAACCGGAAAAAGAAAACGGCCAACGATTTTTACAAAATGGGTGATCGTCACTTAGATAGCCCCAGCGTTTACAAAACGAGCCTCTTTCCGGAGCCGAAATGACAGAACGGTCTGCAAAAACTGCGCCGGGCGAAAGATAACGCCGCGGTGTTTTCCCTATAGACTATCCCCCTCCCCCCCAAAAAAGAAAATAATAATAAATAGAAGCCTTCATGTAGCAACACAAAATTAAGTTGGGGAATAACTGCAGGAAGCGAGCAATTGTGTTCGGCTCAAACAGAGAAGCGTTCAACTTTCCAAGTTTGAGCACTTTGTATACGCTATACCGCGACCATCCAACGGCGCCGGCAAGCGACAATAGCAGCTGGCCGTTGACGGCAGATATCGGTCCTTTCCCGGTGGACGGGTATCCGGCTACAGCGACACACGGCGGCATCCACGAAGCTGTCGCTAGCACGGCACATCGCCAAACCTGGAATAGCTGCTGGAGCACGGGGGAATTCAGTCGGCCTTCTTAACAAAGAAAGCAAAACAAGAGAGCGAGAGCGAGAGAGAGTGGAGTCAGCTTCACGCGTTCATCGGATGGACGACTCGCCCGCATCGGTGGCCACGGACCGGAAACTGCTCTCACGTGCGCTGCAAGCCGAGCCAAGCCGAGCCAAGCTCCCCAGGCGTTGCAAACTATAAAAATGAAAAGGATGTTTAGAGAGAGCGATACATTGGCTGTTTGAGCCCACGCGTGAACGGATACTCCGTCGTCCTTCTTGATGGTTCGTGTGACCAGCGAAGGTGTAGCGTACCTCTTGAACGCTTTGTAGCGCAATAAACACGGACACAAAGAAAAACATGGGACGACATACGAGCCCTACATTTCCATGTTATGACAAATAAATAAATAAAAAAAAACATGCGAGCGCTAAACTAAGAACACAAGTTTATTAAACACCACACGGTCTTTATACTGTGCTCATCCTCGTAACACATACGCACATCACTTTCTAAGGAAAGATAGCTCTTTATCTGGCTAATGTGCAGAGGGGAGTGCTAACAGAGGCTGGACGTAATGAAGATATGTTTTCTCCCTCCATAATATAAGGTAGGTAAAATGATAGGGGTAACGCTAAGAGATAAAAAAAAAAACGAGCGGAATGGATCAGAGAACAGACAGGAGTAGCCGATATTATTATATCAATTAAAAGAAAGAAGCGGACCTGGGCAGGACATGTCATGAGGAGGAAAGATAACAGATGGACAGTAAGAGCGACAGAATGGATACCAAGAGAGGGAAAACGCAAGAGAGGTAGGCAAAAGGTTAGATGGAGCGATGAAATTAAAAAGTTTGCGGGCATAAAGTGGAACCAACTCGCTCAGGATAGGGTGGATTGGAAATCGTTGGGAGAGGCCTTCGTCCTGCAGTGGACCTAAACAGGCTGATGATGATGATGAATATAAGGAGTAAGCTTATCGCGACTTCTGCTCACAATAGTACAATGTGCAAAAAGAGGCTCACATACACAGGAAACACAGTGTACTGATAGCCAACTATCACAAGCCTTTTCATTTACATCGCGCGCATGCTCCTTCAACCGATCTGGCCTATTTACTGATTCCCACATGAAAGCGGAATGCTGTAAACTACATTAGTAGTACAGGCAACGCCCGACCCTTTCTGTGTTATTTCTTGCAGACATCTTGCGCACGACCCTTCCCCTGGTTGAAGGTTCTGATCAACTTCTGTGGGGCTGAAAACACGTGTGGTGTTCATGTTTTCCTTTGTGTCCGTGTCTATTGCGCTACAAAACGTTCCTGATGTGCAACCAACAAGCCGAAGTCACTAGAATTCTGTGCATACCTCTGCCGTTTTTGTAAACTATTGTGACGTCGTTCCCTTCCTCGGGTCACTTCGCATCTTTGAGCGCTTCTGATAATAGTGTAACCAACAGGACGACGTGAACCACTTAAATACATAGAAGTATACGCGTAATACATAGTGGTAGAGAAGTGTTCGATGTATGTCTTTTTCGAATGGGGGAAGCTGCACTCATTTGTTTTGTCGAAGTACCTTTTAGAGGTGGCTTGTTGTTATGTGGGGTTTAACGTCCCAAAACCAGCTATGATTATGAGAGACGCGGTAGTGGAGGGCTCCGGAAATCTCGACCACCTGCTTTTAGAGGTGGCTGGAAAGGATTTGATATAGATAGGAGTGTGTGTGCGGTGTCTTCGCAGGCACAATTTTCAGATAGAAACCGATAGTATAGTAATATTATGGCAATAATGAGCATAGAAACAGTCCATAATACGCAAAAACCGTACGATAACATGAGTAGGTGAGCCTATTTTGTCTGCTTCAGCTTTAATTTCTATGGTGAATGAGAAGAAAGTACAATAGGGCACTACGCTGGACAGTGGGCATATAAGGGCCTAATCACAGTCAATAAGCTGTATGTGACAATGCTCCTGAACGTTTGTATCAACCGACACACTACCGGTGTTGCGTTAACCGGGGCATCAGCTGTTTTCCGACATACCAGAACCAATTTTACCCACTGCGCGATCCCTTCAAAACCTTTGAACCGCAGTGTGTACGCGGGCAAGGGCTACACGACAACACAGTGGCGAGAGGAGTTGATAGTAATGGGATAGAAGAGCAAGAGGGGTTCGCGATCCCGTTGCGTGTCATCATCAAGCAGGGGTGGATAAGGGTGGGGGGGGGGGGGGGGGGGTACGCATACACAAGCGGCGCGGGAACGGCTGCCTACTGGCTTTCAAGCGCATCGTTGCACTTCATCCATTTTCTCACCTCCCGAGGGAGGCCTCTTTGTGCGTCTTGGCCCGGCGGGAGACGCCGAGATAGGAAGGGTGTGCTGGTAGGAAAGAAGAACTCCCGGTGGATGGATCCACCCACTACTCTGCTCCCTACTCTTTCTTCGTCTTCTACGAACGTCAAGAGAAAGGCGCGAAAACAGCGTAGCACGTTCGCCCTGCCGCCGCCGCGCCGCCGCGCCGCCTCCGGGCGAAGCCCGTAGGCATCCATCGAGCAATGCTCATGCCAAACACGTGCCGCCTTGCCCGGGGCTCGACGTTGGGGGAAAAGACGTCACCGATTTCGCACTTGGAAAAAGCGAGCAGCGCGGTCGCTGCCACGCTGTCGACGTCGTTTTCACGTTGAAATTTATCGTTTTTTTTTTCCTTCCCTTCCTCGTCTTCGCCTTATTGTCTCTGCTTCTTTCTTTCTTAAGTCTTAACTCCCCGCATAAGCGCTCCCTAAGCCTCGTCTGCCCTCTCCCCTTCTCTCGTTTTATTTTAGCACCAGTGTTCCCGACTCTTTACCGAATCTCTTCCCAAGGGCGGGCGACGTGTCCCAACCAGCAGGCGAAGACCCAGCCAAGCTGTGTTGGTGCTGCGCCCGCACGCTGAACTACGGCATAACGCTGAACTACAGCATAACGTCGATGCGCGGGATGACGAGCGACAACACGGGAAAGGAGGCGCGAAAGAGAAGCTACGCTGAGCTGCTTGACAAAAAAGAAAAAAAAAAGACAAAGAAAATGAAGGCAATAAATGCTGCTGAAAATGGAGGCAGCCTCCGAATGATGCGCACATGGTTGAATGCAAAAAGAGAATGAGAGAAAAAAAAAAGCAAGGAAACAGAAGAGACGTTTGCTAGCGCGAGAAGGGTGCGCGTTCGCGCTTCTACCTTCATGGAAAAAAAAAAAAGCACTGATAATAAAAGCGAAGAAAATGGGAAGCTCGTCACGCTTATCACGCTGGCACGTACTTCCGCTTTTCTTCTTTTTTCTCTTTTCATCTTTACTTCGAGAGATAATAGGCGTGGTGTTTAGACGCCTCCACAAAGTTTGTAACGCCGAAACGTTTACATTCTGCCATTACGGAGAACGCCGAAGCCGACAGTATTATCGTTTCCGTGTTCCGAATTTGTTTTTTTCCGCAACACCGTGTTTTCGCAATATCTTTAACGCATTGTTGTGTCGTCACATCTCGAAGTTGCGCGAACGTTAGCCAAAACGAGCGCTTGTGTTGAGGTGGGCGCGAGGGGAGAGGTTGTTTGTAAACGTATTCCGCCATCGCTTCTCAAAGAACCCATTCAGCTTTTGCGGCATCGTTTCAGGGGTTGGCCCAGGGATTCAGGCAAAGTAGGGGTAATTTCGTTGTCTGGGTTACGCCCTCTTTCAACCTATTCGTGGAAGCAAACTTCCGTCGATGATAAGTCGTTAGGAAACTGATTACACGATGTGCGGCGAATACCGCCAGCATCCAAAGCGTCGTTATTGTTTTGATCTTCCGTAGCAATTTTATTTCCCAACGGACGATGAGAACGGGGTTTGAAGTGCGATACTACAATCAGGTTTCTCGTGGGACACCTTATTGTTGTTATTAGAGATTGCTTACGGCACTCATCAGGAAGAATGTCACGTGAATAATGCGGACTATGGGAATCGACGGCTTCATAGTGGCCCTCTCCGAATACCGAGACGATGTGGGTGTCGTGCTAATTTAATTACGGCGGAATACGCATTGAGAAAAAGTCGACGCAATATTTTAAGTGAAGCAAGCCTTCACCTCTCAAAGGGACGATCATGTGCACAACCAATCTCGACGTTAATAAGTGCCCGATATGCTGTACTTCTAAATAACACGAACCATAAATACGACGTACCAATTGTTCCACTCATCTATGTAGCCGAGGTCCATTCGTAATACCACCAGAGGTGGGAATTGTGTTGCTTGTTATTTGTTTATAAATTCTAGGAATCGTTTGTATGCATTTGCACAGTCGCTCTCACGCGCCGTGTGTGTGTGTGTGTGTGTGTGTGTGTGTGTGTGTTTACACGAGTCCATTACTGGCATTATATTCAAATTAGAACAGAAGCTAAAGGGAAGATAGAGGCTTGAATTGACGAAGAAATCGTTAAAAAGGATGAATAACTGGAACGTCGCTAGAGCCAACAAGGAATCTCCAGTGACATTCCCTGTTGGCTCAGCCAAGGAACTAACAAGAAAGAAGGAGAGGGAGAAGGAAAATAGAAAAGCAAGGAGGTTAGCCTGAATTAAATCGTCCGGCTGTCTACCCTGAAAACAAGTAATCTAGAAGTGTTATGTCATTGGTAGAGCACTGAAGAAACTTCCACGATGGAACACGGTCGTATCGAATATGAGCCTTAGCCGAAGCATACCCTCTGCCAGGGTCGACTGCGTCTTCAATAACCAATTTCTTCAATGATCATATCCACCGCAAATTCATTGCTATTGCTATATATAGAGTGCAGGGATGCGCTCTCGCTGCACAAGATTTCTGTGAAATGTAATCCTCGATTATGCAGCGGAAACCAAAGCACTGGTATGTTGGCCAATTCGCTTCACTCCAGCTCGCTCTAGTATAGCATGGCGGTTTGATGTAATGCCGACCGCTCCAGCGCTCAGCAGAGAGCAATCCTAATTTCATCCTTGTCCCAAGGGCAGAGACTTGTGGGATTGGATGTTATAGCGCAGAAAGCTGAGTGCTTACGTAAATTCTTACGTAACCTTGCACGCGCCGCATAACCCATTAGCGCTTGCGCAACAGTGCTTCGATGCGCCGTTTACCGTTCCTTACTTGCCACTGATAATAGAGGGAATAGAGCTCCCAAATCTGAATTACTATTTTTCCTGGTCACCGCGGGCATACAAAGTATAAACACGATAAATACAGATAGTAAAACCGCAGGTGCCGAACACTCGAAACTAGCATACTTGCTCGCTATTTGCGAAGGCTGTTAGATTTCCGTATTGAACATTATTTTTTTGTTGTTGTTGGCCTGCGTACGTGTAGAAGCAAGGTAGTTGGTTCGTTGCTTCCTAATCACTTTCTTGTGACGCGCAGCGCTAGCCACGATTGTATCGCATGCTGCTTCGGCAGTGGTGCAGATCTTTCCACAAACATTGCATGCCTGACGCGCACATTTGAGTGCCTTCTAGAACGTCACTGATAATACCACAACGCATCCTGACGAACCTAGAAGAGCCGACGTATTTCACCGCTGGTCAGTTTTATAGTCGTCCGACGACTGTTCTAACCGCTAACACCTTGCAGTGTGATTTGCTTTGCTTTGCTGGGCGCAGCTTTGTCCAATAAACAGTTCAAGGCGACAAGGCGTAGGCTACTGCCTGCGCCTAGAACTCTACTGCGTCCTTCATCGCCACGACCATGTGACAATATCTTTGCTTGTACCCGAGGTTATACCGTTGCTACGCAGTGCACTGCTGACTGCGGTTAATTCATGCGGCCTATGAATGTTTTGAACCATATACGACTGGCTGCGTTTATGGCCTTGGTAAAGGTGCCATTCGCAACCATGATATTTGATCGGGATCAGGCCTGATCGCGACCGAAAGTGACCGCGTAACCCTGTTACTATTACTTTATTGTTGTGCTCCTAATCTCGATCACAAGATCTACATCACAGACATCGCGCATTGCAGTACTAATGTAAAACGCATTTGTCATACGATTATTGTGACCTGTTGAGTACGAGGCGACAGATTCGCCTGCATGGATGGGCTATTGAATGAATTGTATTCACCTAGGAAAATTTGTTGAGGAGAGAGCGAACGCAGTGTTTCTTTTTCCTTTCTTCAATTCATGCCGATTGGCTAATAGTTTTCCAGATTGCATCACATTGCGGATTTATTCTTTTTTTTTTCAAAATGTGCAGCATGTCGTCACTTAATCTTTCTTTTTTAGTATCATATGTCTTTAACGCAAGATGGCTCGGGAACATACTTCATCGAAGTGAACAAGGCATAATGATGCTGAGCGCACGATACCATTTATCAAAACCGTCGGAGTACAGAGACACTGGCGCTAGTTCACTCCATTGTGCAATCCGCGCTCCCGTAACATACACTCATAACCTAGAAAAATGAGCGAACAGCGGCGCCCTTGCCTCCCCATCTCCTCTGGGGACATCGCTACTATTGCACTCAGCACCGAAGAAGCGACAGCAGAGATGATCTGCTTGTGTTTAGGTCACACTCGAGTTTTCTACGTATTCGAGTTTGTCGCCAAGCCTTCAAGTCGATTTATTTTCATAACCTTGTAGTCGCTGAAAAAAATATCTTGTTCCCAGAAATATAAAAGCTAGACAATCAAAAAAGCTGACGCATCAGATACTACGAGATAAAACGCTCAGAGCGTTTTATTTTGCTAGCGGGGATGTTTTATTAAACTCCAGCATTCCAGGTTATGTGGCAACTTCGCACGGAAAGGCAGCCGTGGAAGACGACGTAACAGGTGATTTGATCAAATATGGGGAAATTCAATATTTAAGAATCTTGTAACGCTATACACACAGTAGCTTCAAATGTCAAATGTACCAGGGAGTTGGAAAAACGAAAAAAAAAATGTTTAAATAATACACCGAAGCCCAGACGCGGGAGACTTGGATTACCGCATATCGATCTGCCGATTTTGAGCAATATACAAAATATTCAGAAAGCTCGTTTGGGGGGGGGGGGGGGGGGACAATATAAGCAAAACTCTTAACTTTGACCAACACGGAGAACAAATTAGTTGCAGAAGAGGGTGCGCTACGATCGATCACCTTCATGTGATCAATCAAATACTTGAAAAGTGTGCTGAATATAGGCGACCCCTTTGTGCGGCTTTCACGAATATGAAAAGGCGTTCGTCCTGTTAAAGATACCAGCAGTTTTGGAGGCATTGCATCATCAAGTACTATCTAAAACATGCGTGAATACCATATACAAAATTACAACGATTCCACTACTCCCCCTACTTGTCTTAAAAAAATAAAAAAATAAAGAATAGCGACACAGTCGCAATGGAAACAGGGGTTTGGTAGAGAGACGATGCATCTCCACTGTGAGTACTGTACCTGCAGTGATCAAATAAGTAATTTTCTGACATAGGATAAAATCAGCTCTATCAGGACAGGGCAGGTCCATCCTTGCAAGGGGGCCTTCGTGATGCCATGGGCTTAAGACGGGCTGACAATGATGCTCCTGAACCGGCGCTATGAAGATGAGTTTCAATAAGTCTTGAAAGAAATTTCACCGAAAAAGATCAATTATATAATAAATACTTATGGCTACTTTTGTCATTTCGTTTCCCAAGCGAAGCGAAAAAGCCAAGCACATACAAGGCCTACATAAATAGCCCCGCTTAGCGTTTCAAGACGCACCGTCACATAGTAAGACGAAGGTAGATAACGTAGGCGAATAAAAAATAAATAAATAATATAAAAGACCAAATGACTGTCGCTAGGAGGCCGCCTTCTATATTTAATGTGTTAGGGATTTACCTGAGTGACTACGAAAACTGTCCTTTTCCTATGGATTGGAAGTACACTATAAAAATACAATAACCTCAAATCGAGAAGGGGAACACATAACAGTACGGATCCACGATTTTATGCGCAGATGCTTCCCGTAAAATTTTACGCTCTTCTCACTATACGTCCTCCAGGAACGGCTGATCGTTTCGATAACGTGGAGATAGCATAGCTTCTACTAGCAGGCGGAAAGGCAAAATTGATGGCGTTGCAAAAATCGGCGTTGCAAAAATCAGCGTTAGCAAATCGCGGCTCGTGCGTGAATTACGGTACTTATTTTATTTTGCTTTATTGTTTTCCTTTCGACATTAGCTGTTGCACAACGAACAGTAAAAGTTAACTGGGCGCAGGAGTTTGGATAAAATTATATAACAGTTTAGGCCAGGAACGCAGCCCATAAATAGATGTATCAGACTGTAGATTTCAAAATCTTCTACAATCTCAAAATTCTGTTGGGAGGTTATGATTCAACGCTAAATGGTAATATAGCTCTATCCGAGGTTTCGCGCATCGTTACCTTTTGTTGTTAGGTGTACTTAATAAGAAGACCTTGTACGAAGCATGCCCTCTAGGCATGTTTTGATATTCTCTTTGCACAGAGTAAAAAAAAAAAAAGATACCTAGCTCTATCAATAAACGCTAAAGTACGCGTTTTTATCAAACGATCCGTTACATTAAAAATAATCTGTTTTAAACCATAGGGATAGCCTTGTAAAATTACGCTTATTGAACACTCAACGGATTTTATCTAATGAGAATAACAACGAAAATGGCTGTCACAGGCCCAGTGCTTGCAGTAACATCGTAATAACGTCTGTGAGCAGATATGCAAGGTCAAGGCACAATCAGCAATTGGACAGTTTTAGCAGATTATATAGGAAATAAATGGTAAGGAAAAAACAAAACGCTTCTATTCTTCGCTACCTTTTTAGTGTCGTGTTTTACGCTGCTCGACGCATACGCAAAATGACTACCAACTAGTTTCAGCTACTAATACTTAATATAGATTAATGTGCCCATTCAGCCTAGGCAAATTCCTCACCTCATTCGTATCATGACATCGATTCCCACAATGCGTGGCACCTGTTGTATTCTGCTTTCTTCACTTGACGGGTGTTTTTCTGCCATAAACACCTGCGCTGTAGATGCGTACGCGCTACGTTTGGAAGAACACATAATGACAGTCTTAAAGCATGAGCCATCTGCCAGTGAAGTGCACTGAGCACGCTTTTACCCACAAAGTACACTTCTTCCGAATATGCGTTTTGTTGTTATTGTTTTTCTGCCTATGTGTTACACATATGCTCAGCTAAACGTAGTGCATACGTAACATGAAAATTCACTTAAGGGCATCTACGTAGAGGGCTACGAATCTTTCACCACTATTCGGCTTATACCCGCTTCACTGTGTCCAAACAAAACGCTTCTTTAACCGGCACATCAAAGTAGCCTTGTTGTGAGCCTAAAACGGATTTCGTTTGTCGGGGAGAATGAAAAGAAACAAATATAGTACAAGCCCTAATGTCCCCAGCGAAGCAGCGTCGCAAGTGCCTTATAGTGTTCTCTAAACCAAATCCTTTTATTTTCCGGCTTCATGAATCGCCCATCCTTTTACTTCTAACGCAGAAGAAAATTGCGGAACGTTGGTCGGCGGCCTCCGCAACCGACTCTTAAAGGAAGAGACAAGACAAGACGCTTCGCAACTGAAAGAAGAAACAAACAAAAATAAGACGCCTGGGAGATGAGAAGGAGAGAAAGTGTGAACGTAAAGTAGGGGATATCTTTCGGCCCAGCAAACGAGATAGACGAGATCAAAGGCGAACCAACGCCCGAGAATATAAAGGGGACCGCCTCAGCGACGTCGAGTAAAACAAACATTGAGAGTGTCTCGATACCGGGTTTCAGGGCTATAGCCAAAGAAAAGGCCTGTAAAGAAACAAAGGAGGGCAGGGCTGCGAGGAGGATTCGGGAGTAAAAAGGGGGAAAGTGGGGGGATAGACAGCGGAGGCCGAAGAAGAAGTCAGCTTAAAAGCCTGATTGGGGAAAACAGCCTCCCTTCGTGGGCCGTTAAGCGTGATGAGAAATGAAAGCTTCTCGACGCAGTGGCAACAAGGGAGCGCAGGCTTACACTCGGAGGCCATTCATTAACCCGGACGGCCACGCCCACTTGGCCGACGAAGCGCGACAGCCCCTGGCTACGCATCGATTCCGAACAACTGCCCTGCAGAGCCTCACCCTTCCCTATTTCTCCACTCCTCCTCAATAGCCCCCGCACACACACACAGCCTGCTGTGCACTTCCCTTCTCACCCTTTCAACCCTCCGTGCACCTTCCTTTCCCTACACACTGCAGCCCGTTGCTTTGCGTTCCCTATACTATACCGCCATCAGGTCGTCGTACATCCCTTCCCTTTCCCTCACTCCACACGGCCGAGATCTCGCAGGCACGACTAGCCGGCTCTTCCGTACTCCTGCAGCTTTGTGGAGACAATGAGCGCACGCAGCGTAATCTTCCGGCACGAGCCCCCAATATCCCCATCCGGCTTTCCTTTCGGGAAAGCGGGAGTGAGGGCACTCGTTGCGCGACGCAAGACACGAGTGCGCTCCCCCGAGTAAGCACAGCGTGAAGTTCAACGCAGAAAGGTGAAAGAAGGCAGAGGAGGGCGAGCTTAGATTTATCCCGCTGATCCCTATTGCACGCGCGGAGCTCCCGTGGAGCGTATGTATGGGCGACCTTCCGGGCCAAGCGCCAAAGAACGCGCCGTGCGCATTCCGCTCCTCGAGTCCCGTCTGTGCCCGGCACTTGGGAGTTGTAGGCCGGAATCCCTAGGGTGAGCTGGTACTGAGAAGCGTAGATTGAAATCGTACACGTACAGGTGTTTTGGGAGCTCAGAGGAAGCACCGAATTCTTTTCGTGCTTGTGCGTGGGTGGCGGAACGCAGCACCTGGATTAAAGTGCGTCGCAATACAAACGGTAGAGAACGCCGAATAAGAACTCGAAGTTTTCGCACATTCCGATTAACGCATTTTAAGTGCAGCACATGTATTAGATAAGTCCAGCGATCATTGTACCTTTTCATGTAATCGAACAGTTTATTTAGTGAGGGAGCTGTTCGTCTGTTACTAAACTAGTTTGTAGGTTCAATGATTGATTCGTTGACTGATTGATTGATTGATTGATTGACTCTCATATTTCAAAGGAACGCGAGAAGAGTGAGAGACGCTGCAGCAAGAGAAAAGAAGCAGTGCTATACATTCGTTTTGAGCAACTACGATCGTTAACTAGCACCCGGAAGCTCTTTGCACGGCTGCGGTTATTGCGATGACGCTGCCAGCTTCGTGAAGATTGGATTACCTGTGCGAAGAAAGTGGACGTCATGAGATCTCCGCGTTCATTAATAGGATACTGCAAGATATTCTTCCTTAATTCGGAGATGTAATGCGAGCATTTTGGATACATACATATACCTTGCATTGTTTACGTTATGTCAGGTAATGAATTAAGTGGCACGTATTTTGTGTGTGTTAGCTAATTCGTCATGGTAATCCCCTCGAGCAACAGGCGTCCATTAAACCTTTCAAATTTCCAACACAGCGCTGTTCTGCTTCCGTCCCTAGTCCCTGTTTTCTGTGGCAGGGGAGGGCAAAGAGGTGGTAAGGGTGGGGTGAATAGCACATGGCTGGAGAGAAAAGAAAGAGTAGTGCTAACAAAAGTTCGATGCCATCAATTTTATTCGTGACTTTTAAAAATAGCACGTAAACACAATAAACCTGGGCTTTCTAACGGGGTCACAAGAATGTTACTGCTGTTATTATAGATAAATGGAGGGCTGCGAACGGAGCTTTTCAAGTAATAAAATAACGATAAACTGGCATAAGAATGATGGTCAAATTAAATTTAAAAAAAAAGCATGGACGAGCCTGCGCACACGCTCTGTCCTACTCCGTAGCTATCCATGTAAGAAGCGAGGTATCCGAGAAGGCAATTAGGCTGGAGGATTACGCCGGCCGGGCGCGCCTACCATAGGAACACTGAAGATTTTCTTAAGCACCTTACCGACGCTTTACAGCGTTTCAAGGCGAACAGAAGGCGAGATGGACGTTATACTGACGGTCTCTCCTCTAACAAAAATAGAAAACAACGACTAATTTTGCCATCTAGTTAAGATGCGTTTGACTGTAGCAACCAAGATGTCCTGTGGAAAGCTACTTGTTATCCACACTCTTACGCGGCTCCATCTCAAAGCATCCCCTCTCTCATCGTTCCGTCCGCACCAAGTTAAGATTCTGGTTGTGATATGTCGAACTTGGCGAATGAGTCTTAAAAAATTGTTAATTTTACAAATCAGGGTTCCTCGCACAAAATATGTACAGGCTGGAGAATTGAGTGCCGATAGGGGCTGTCGGCACCGGTACATGCCCGGTGAGAACGTCTGCTATTTTTGGACGATGAACCCCCTACAGCTTCGAAGCTTTTAAGTTTTCAGCATTTTCTGCACTGGTTTCAGGACCGAAACGGCGTTGACCCCTCAGCCATGGCCATGTTAGCAACATTTCAGCTATGGGCCAGCGCTGTAGGTTGCCAACCCGCTTGCAGTCACAACAACGACAAAAGTTAGATTTGCCTCTATTATTATTATTATTATTATTATTATTATTATTATTATTATTATTATTATTATTATTATTTAGAACATACAAGGACACAAAGGGAAGAAGGAAAGAGCAAACTGACAACTGCCACCGAGTGGGGCACGACGCCTGTTTACCCTTTCAGGAGGAGGAAATAGATAGAAGAATTGAAAGACGGAGGAGAGAGGAAATAATGTAGAGAAAGAAAGAAAAGGGGAAGATAAGACGATTAAACGCAGACGAAATAAGCACAGAAACATGACTGTAAGCGGGAGGCCAGACCAGTAGCGTTCAAAAAGTTAAGAAGGCTCGATGGGCCTAATCACGTCGACCAGCACTTCCACAAGGAAAAAGGCAATCGGTAATTGCGGCACACCGCAGTACAATCAGTCCGTGTGCCTTGACTAGTAATGCACGCTGCGTGGCAAATGCAAGGAACTACAAGATTATATGTTCGAGTGTCTCACTGGAGCCACAAGACGCTCACGACGGGCTGTCCGCACGACCTTGACGGTATTACCGTTTGCGCACTAACACAGAGCTTCACTTATACAGGAGGGCTCTAGCACGACGAGGCAAGTCACAACCACAGACACGGGGAGGCAATGATACAGTTGGAACCCGCTGATCTGAGTGCTGTTTCAGTAAGTGTCGATGGATCAGTAAACGCGCGTTGTCAAACGTACAAGTGATGTCCGAGCAATTACACTCCTTAAGGTCACAACTTGAAGCTAGGCGATCAGCCTCTTCGTTGGCGGGAATACTAAAGTGCGATATTATCCATTGGGCAATATGGCACACAACAAGAAGTAATTTTGTCGGCAGATTCCTTGATACTGTATAGAAGTAGACTGTCAGCGTGTCCCCTCAGCTATCTGTTTAGAGCAGCATGGGAGTCTGTAACGATTACGACCTTGAACGGGTTCGGTTCCTCGTTCACGTGCTTCAAAGCAGCTTCAATTGCTGGCAGCTCTGTTGTAGTCGTCGCGGGTGCATGGGGGGCAGATGCGCTGTGTACATATGCGTCCGTAAATACTTTAACATAACCGTCATATTTTTCAAGTACGGCTGGATGAATCGGAATAGTGCCGAAGTAGGCTGGCCAGATTTTTTACTCATATTTGGAAACGAGAGGTATATGGGGTCAGTCAGTCAGTCAAGAACTTTATTAAGGTCCTGAGGAGTTTAAGCCGTTGGAGAACCTACGCGAGGAGCTCCTCGGGCCGAAACCGTAGGCGACGCCCAAGTCGGGACGGGAACGTTGTGACGCTCCGCCAGTTCTTGGGCCCTCTGGACGGCCTGGAGTTGAACATTGAGGTCCGGGCTTTTGAGGGCCTCTTCCCATTCGGGCTCACTGGAAAGAGGACCCTTTGGTAACGAGGTACATTGCCATAGCATGTGCGAGAGCGAGCAATAAGGCTCTGGGCAGTCTGGACAATTTGCCGGGATGTCCGTGTTGAAGTGACTTAGCAGGCCTCGCGACGGATACGAATCAGTTTGTAACATTCGAAACGCGGCCGCCTGCGCGCGTTCGAGTTTGGTGTGAGGGAGCGGGTATTTAGTTCTGCCTTTGCGATAGTGTGAGGTGATCTCTTGGTAAGTAAGCAGGTATATGGGGTAAGAACATTTTTTCATAGTCAATCAGCCGCCTAAGTAGTTTCAATCAGCCGCCTAAGTATTGCTTGGCCATCCGATGCCCGGTGCGAACATTCGATGTGCTGCAACGCGCTCTGGTCTGTTACAGCCGCAGGGGCAACTGGTGTGCTTCGTTGAGTAGGGGAACAGATTGCGCTCCACGAGTTAAGCCAAGAAAGACTGTGAGGGCAACACGATCGTCCTGCTCCAATTGGGACATCAGGCTACGCGGAGCGTTCAAGACTGGCAATGCGTACACCAAGCCAGAAAGTACAGACGAGTTGTAGACTTGAAGCGCAGTCGTCTGGTCATCGCCAGAGCCCTTAGCTGTCAAAGCGGCCACGTACTTAAAAAGCGACTGCGATCTGCGTCGCGCAGAGATAACAGCAGGGCTCCAGGAGAGGCGATCATCAATAACTACGACCAGATAGAGGTGTTGCACCCAGTGTATATATCTCTCGCAGAGGTACAGCCGGCTCATGCGTCGAGGAGCACGATATCTAGGATGATAAGCGATAGCGGCTGACTTAGGAGGTGAAATCTGCAGACCACCTTCTTCCGAATACTCCGAAGCCGTATTAAGGGCTCTCTGCAAGGTTCCACGAAAACGTCGACGCTGGTTCGAAGGACCGCTGACACACAGTGCGATATCATCAGCATATATTGCTATGCTTACTGAGAAATCATGTTCCTGAGGCAATCGGCTTGGAAGACCTAGCACGTACGCAAATGAATAGAAGTGGCGATAGGACGCTGCCTTGCGGTACACCATGCATAAAGGCGCGAGATTCGCTTCTTGCTCCATCAAGTCGCACCTTCATGCTGCGCTCCGATAAAAAGTTGCACACGAAATGGATCAGAAGGCCAGAAATTCCTGCACCCATAAGTACGAAAATGATCGCCTTATGTGGAACTGAATCAAATGCTTGCTGTACATCCAGGAAGAGCACATATGCCGATTTTCTTGTATCCTCGAACCAGTGACGACACAAGGTCTGAAGTACTGTCGAGAGTCGAAGGCTGACGACGAAAGCCGCACATGACATCAGGGAAGAAATTCAGCCCTTGCAGTCTGGCATCCAGACAAAGTTCGGAGGCGATCATACAAATGTCCGGAAGGGGCCACTGACACGAGCGCTTACCGTGTTCCCTTACGTAAAACTTTATTAACACGCACCAGTTTCAAACGCGCTAGATTAAAAGGTGTTTCCTACGAGTCACCGACGCAGTGTTCAGAGAGCCTATGTATCCACTGACTGCGTCGCACTGGCTTGTCGTATGCGCGAATAGCGATTCGTGTGCATCACGATCACTTTTATTCGCATGAAAGGGGTAGTAAAAACGCATGTATTGCCTTTTCGGGCTAAACGACCTTTCGCCCAAGTTTGTGGGCCTTACGGAGTGCAATAAATTGTATGTTGACTGCTCGGGAGCATAAACAAACTGTTCTTCGTCATAGAAAAGTTTTGACGCCGTTTTTGGTGGGTGGGAGTCAGAGGCAGCAATACCACGGTCGCCCGCCATTGGGAGAACCCTGATACCATATTATACTTCCTAAGACATAGACATAAACCAAGTGAATATATGTGGGGCGAAGAGGTGGGAGCCGCATAGCACGAAGAGGACGGTATTTCTTATTGCCTTGCGTAATGTTACAGCCTTTCACAGCTCGGGGGAGCAAAGCAAACCATATTAGAACAATAGTTTGAACAGGTGCCTGAACAAAAGAAAGCCAAAGCTGTAGTTCATTTGCTATATGGGGCAACAATATAGCATTAGTCACTTAAGCCTCTTCTGAACTGTGGCTTTACCTCCGGTTCACTCCTGCTCACCATTCTCCAAACCCATGCGCTGCTCAAGCTCAATAAGTGAGCCACTTTATTGCGGAGTCCAATATCATGAGTTGCATTCCCCCAACGATGATGTAATTTCGCCGGGGTAAAACTGAAAAGCCGCCGCGCACTCAAAGCTAGGCGAGCGCTCTAGAAAAAAGAAATACGGGAAAATTTCAGCTGCTCTAATTGAATCAGGCGTTCCTCAACCACACTTTGCCTCGTGTCGTTGATTTGCCAATTGAAGCCTCCAAACTTAAGTTTGCGGCTTTATCATTTCAAAAAATGCCTGCCTCCTCCCTGACCCTACTCCGTACTAACAAGCAGCTGATTTCGTTTTTTATTTCAACTACACCCCCCCTCCCTAGCTGATGTGCCATTGTTCGTATTTATTTCCCCCTTACGCGAACACCTATGAGTATAGATTTAATAAACACCCCATAGATTTTAAACATCCCATAGATTTAAAAAACAAATAAGACTTTTCTTATTAAACGACTGTACAGCCGTTACAGCATAATCTCATTTATAGCCACTGCACCATTATTCTTCCATTGCATCTTTTTATATTTCAAACGTTTGCATTTTCGGTATGCGCAGTTTTCCTAACTCTACGGGCGCATTTTAATTTCTTGTGCATTTCCCTGTAACATTCATTTTCGCTGTATCTGTGCATTCTGTATCTTCTTATATTTATTTTCCTGTGTACCGATGCTATTATATCTTATAAAGTTGTATTAGTTGTATAAGTTGTATAAGTTGTATCATGTTGTATTAGTTATACCTAGTTGTATTAGTTATACTTTTTATTCGCTGTTGCCTCTACGGTCCCCCAGGTCCCTTGAAGCTGTTTTTCAACAGCTTTTCTGCCTGGGGAACCCCCAACGTTTTGTGTTGGGAATAATGTTTCAAAATTAAATTAAATTAAATTAAATTAAATTAAATTAGATACACGCAAAATTCACGCAGTCCGAAGCCACCACAGATCACGACAAGGCGTTGGTATTCAGAGTATACCATACACATTCACAAACCGAAGGCCCATCACTGTTAACAAAAGAAAGCGTTTTCAAAATCCGCTATGGAAGAGAGAAGGATTATGGTATTCGCAGGGGACTTCGCAGGTGCAAGAGCTGCTGTTCAGAGTAGTCAGAGCAACAATGGTGAATTCATATTTCCTTGGGAAGCTGAATATGAACAGGTCTCAAAAGCGATACACTTCGCGAATTGGCCCTGATATTCTCGAAAAACTGGAGGTTTTTGCGTGAAAGACAGCGCGCAGGGCTGAAAGACGACGCTTGCTTATTTTCATTTATTATTCACCTTATCTTGATCACTTTTCGCGCAGCCTACAGATCTTGAATAATGTACCAGCTATCCACCAAGCGTGCATTGCTAAGCTTCCTCAGATTTTGTCACCTCCGTTAAAACAGCGCCTAAGACATGTAAAAACAACCCAGGTATACCGCGACTTTACTTCATGAGTTTAGTCATGCCAAGAGGCGGCCGTTATTTATGGTTTAAATGAACAGGCGAAGGCGACCAACCACCAAAATGTTCCTGGTTATCCCACTGCCTGACACGCTACCCCGTGAGATCACAAGGCGTTATTCTCTTGAAGCACGTTGCAACGGTAATACCGGCTGTTTAATATTCTTTTCTTCTTTTTATGTGCACGTTGATTTGCTCTATCGTTCCGTTTATTTTTATATTTTTGTGCACAGAAGGATGCTTTCACACAAGAAGTTTACCGGAAAAACGGCACATTTTCCCCCTGAAGGTTCGAATACGGCTTTCCCATAACCAGCGTCCACTTCAACATGGTTTTTGAAGACAAGTGTAGTGAATTTACACTAAAGCTTCAATTAGTACCCCTGACTGAATACTTATGGAGCTGATTAGTGAGGCACAAATTAGCCAACCATGCATTATTATTTCTTGTGTGAAAGATGTGAGCCTTTCCGAGTAATTTAGTACCTTGAGAGGATTGGCTAAACAATCTCTAATCTCAAGAAAAGAAAGCTTGGAATGCATACACAGCAAAATTGGAACATGTAATGTGAAGGTGCGTGATGTCAAGGGCTGATTAAATGAGCTACATGGACAAGAGTTTCCGCGAAATTAAGTCAACACGTAGCAGGAACATAACCAGACACTAACGCCGGCAAAATTTTTGTTGTGAATCCCGTCCTGAGCACGCGCGCCCACGCAAATGACTTCAGCGTCCGTGCTGTAACTTGTAACATTGCTTATATTTCACTCCACAAGCCTTTAATTTCCGCTTCCTAACCGAGAGCGGAGATCTTATTACCCTACATAAAACAAACACCGCCTATCTCGCTAGGTCTGCAGTACTGCAGACCTAGCGAGATAGGTGGTGTTTGTTTGTTTTCTTAATACTTAATAAGCCCATATTGTGAATGCTTTTCGAAGAAAATGCTAGCCCACGGTATTTATGGTAACCTTCTTATACCAAAAAAAAAAAAGCTTTGATGATGTGGCGAGGGCTACATTTACTTCGTGGAAGTATCCTTCAGGAGATGCCGACGCTCAGTAACAGAGCAAGAACTTGGACAGTTGTGAACCAGTAAGCAATACTCTTTTGCAGAAAACTGCGCAGTAACTTTTCCCCTCACTTCGAATAATAATTACTTTCATAAATACTTTTAAGCTAATGATTCTGCAGCAGATGCATACTCATACACAAGTACCGCAAGTTGTGTGTGTGTGTGTGTGTGTGTGTGTGTGTGTGTGTGTGTGTGTGTGTGTGTTAATGCGTAGCCTATGCTGATAGATAGATAGATAGATAGATAGATAGATAGATAGATAGATAGATAGATAGATAGATAGATAGATAGATAGATAGATAGATAGAACGTACGAGGGCATGTTAAACAGGAGAAAGCTGAACGAAAACCACTGCGGCAAAGCTGACGACTCTAGTGACAGTTATTCCACGGACAGGACGAGGACAGAAATATAGAAATTGGTGGTTGCGCCTGTACCCACATCTGTGCATTCATCTTCTCACGCGATATGTCATAATCTTGAACACATTCCATTTAAGCGTTTATTAGACTAGTATTGTGTAGTGCCATTGTCCTGAAATGATTTTTATTAGCTTTTGATGTTCCCTCTTTTTCATAATTTTACTCTTCCAGTGGCCTGTAGTTTCACTTTACCGTTGTGTTTTTGCCCGCGGAAATGCCATGTTGATTTGTTCGTGAAGCAGAGCGTAAATTACGACTACTCTGCATCGCTTTCAAGGTAGCGTTCTGTAGTTCCCATTTACGATGGTTACATTCTGTTATTGTGGAAGTTTTTCCTTTTAAAGTAAAAACGTGAACTTCGCGGTGACAATGCTGCTGTGATTTGTTTCTTCAATCTTCAATGTGAGCAAGCTAATCCTGCCCCCCCCCCCCCCCCCAGCTTCCGCGCCACATGCGGTACTTCGCGCTCCCGCTATAGGTGAGAACTTGCGGGGCCTTCGTCTTTTCCGGGAAGTAGTTGGCGTGTTCTTTATCCGGGCGCCTTATTGGCTGTTTATGCGATGCAAGATGGCAGGACAAAGAAGGTCACGACAGCCACCGATTTTTTTATCAAGTAGACTGTTGTTGCCAAGGCAACAGCAACCTCATCAGGGCGGCTCTTGCCCGTACTGTGTAGAAATGCTCCTGTGATAACGTTGGCTGTGGCAAGAATACTTTTCTGAAGGCTTTGCGTCCTATGGGTTGGTCTCGGACGATAAAAACATGGTTTATATTTACCATCGCCCGTGCTGCTGATGTCATCATAGTCACCACCATGGCCTCTGAGATTGGCGCGACCTCAGAGGTGACGGCAAAACGGGAGCGCAAGAAGACTAGTATTTCAGACTGGCGTTGTTAAATGTGCACTGAGTATGCACCCAAATATTTCGGAATCAGCATGTCGAGTGCTTACTAAACCACTGAAAATTACAACCGCGCAGATCCATATTCTTTTGATTGATTTGTGGGGTTTAACGTCACAAAACCAGCTCTGATTATGAGAGACGCCGTAGTGGAGGTCTCCGGAAATTTCGACCACCTGGGGTTCTTTAACGTGCACTGACATCGCACAGCACACGGGCCTCAACATTTCACCTCCATCGAAACGCAGCCGCCGCGGTCGGGATTCGATCCCGCGACCTTCGGATCTGCAGCCGAGTGCCATAACCACTAGACCACCGTGGCGGGGCATCCATATTCTTTTCAAGAGCTCGTTAGAATACTCAAATTTCCGTAAATATTTCTTGTTTGCTGGTCACTCGTACATCATTTGACCTCTACTTTGCTATTTGGAGTGATGTATACCATTTTGCTATTGTAAATGCGCATTAGATTCTGTAGTAGCCTTCGCTAGAGAAGAAATATGCGCCAGAAAATCTTTCATTGAAGACATGCTAAACGGACAAACGCATATTGACCGTTACTTTTCTACAAAAAATGCATTTTAACTTGAGTTGAATCTCGTATTCTAGGGCAGTTATGCCATTTAGTAAACAGGGGATGCCATTTCCGCAAATGCGGGGTATAGTTAAAAATAAGTCCTGCCGAGATAAGTATATTTCGGAATCAAACCACGGGACGCGAAAGCACACCGGAATCCTAATTCGGTTCCGGAGACAAAACTGGCCAAAAAGAAAAAAATAGAAACCAAAAAGAGAGATCTTTCATTTGTTCTTCAGTCCTCAAAACAACGAACACTTCCCTTGTACCATACTCGGATGGAATAATCTGATTCACAATTTCAGCACCACCAGCATTAAAAAATAAGAAAAATGAAAGGCATTCGGTTAAAACACTTAGATTTGTCAGGCATGGTATTTTTTTAAACTGCCGGAACAGATAGGGGTCGTGTTTGGAGGAGAAAAAAAAAAAACGTCTTCTTTCTGTGCAAATTGAAAACGCCCAGGCAATTTCCTGCGGCCTTGATAAGAGGCTCTGCAGTTTTGATCGCTGAGCGTTCCTTGCGCTTCCTATTCGCATTTTATCTTTCTACTGCCGCAAACACGCACGCGCATAAAAAGGCATAAACAGGACGAAATGGAACGCGCGCGAAAGCTAAGAAAACGCCTTTTAATCACGCCGAGACACGGCTCGAAAATTGACCGCCCTAGGGAGAGCACGGGTTGCGCGCCGAAGGCGCCTTAATTAAACCGAAGAGGATTGCGAATTAATTAGGAGATCGCGAGGCAGATCAGCTGACGACACCAGTCCTACAGGGTCGCTGATCGAACTCGCCGGGCATGGGCGCTGGAGGCGTGAGACTCAAGCCAGTGGACGTCAATAAGACAGAAGCCTGTGCTGGGGCCCGACAACCTGGCCCGTCGCATATAATTATCCATGCGTGGGGCGAGCGACGCTGATCGTAAGCCCGAAGGCACACGCCTCCTTGACGTTTCTGTTTTCGGGCGAATCTGACATAAGAGGGCGAAGAGTTAGCGAATACAGCGATTTCGTATAATGAAGAGGGGGTAGAACGCAGGTTCTGCTTCACTTGTTTATTTCTAAGTTTCAGGTTGAAGTGCGATTAACGCTGGTGGTGCACTTTATCGCTGCCGTTTTTTTTGGTGTATCGGCAACAAAAAGAAAAAAAAAAACGGGGGCAATGTTTTCGCGTTCCAACTTAAGGCGCAGATACTGATCGATTTTATCTCGAACTGTGAGTGACTCTTTCAATTCATAAACAAAATTTCGTGCCTTGGGAACAACGAAATTGAAAAGAAAAGCATTGCTATCACATTACAGTTTCGAGTGTAAAATCCGAATGCACTCCAGCGCTGTAGCGGATTTCTAAATACGGTACCCGCTTCGGTTCCGCTATTCTGTCACTTACGTCGAGGTATAGTGAATAAGGGAGGTTCACTGAAGTTTAATGTTGTTTTTGTGATATTGTACGTATACTAATGAACCCCACTGCTTATCTTAGTTTGCGTATATGGACGTTCGATCCCACAGGGACGGGCAACCACACACATTGAACAGAATAGATAAACTACGGTTCTATGTTTTGAGCATGCTTACTCCAGCCCTTAAATCCCCTCCGCTCACCCCCCCCCCCCCCCCCGAGAAAGAAGAAAGAAAGAAAACTTGCTAAAATCTGATCGTAGAGCACATTTTAAAAGGAGGGCTAGGGCCTATGGTCAGCTTTCTTGTCAAGTCAAGTTATATTTATTAATACCAAACAAGCTGACACGCCGAAAATCATGCATTTTTAGGTGGCCAGCTGTGCGCCAGCTTACAAAGCGATTGATGAAAAAAACTCTATACTGGCCTTTGAACTGCCCGAAAATTGATGCACTGACTTCAGGGCGCAGCTGTACAACGCTTGTAAATATGTACTTGAAGCTTCGCACCCCTATACTGCTGATTGTAAGCTTGCTTGGTGCGTTCACTGCTGAACACTGTGCATCCCAATACTCGCAAGTGCACATACGGAAGTCCGCGTTTTTATGTGTATACTGCAGTCTTCCTTCGCCCTTAGTAAGACCGATTATGAATAGTAAAAAATATGTTTGAGCTAATCAACGCAGGTTCGTGTTACATGACAAGTATTCACAAGTAAAAGAACTCCGCACCGAGCCGTAGTTTTAAGTTGGATCCAAGATAAATTTGGACATACAGTGGCATGGAAGGCTGATTGATTTGTGGGGTTTAAAGTCCCAAAACCAGCTCTGATTATGAGAGACGCCGTAGTGGAGGTCTCCGGAAATTTCGACCACCTGGGCTTCTTTAACGTGCACTGACATCGCACAGCACACGGGCCTCAACATTTCGCCTCCATCGAAATTGGAGCCGCCGCAGCCGGGATTCGATCCCGCGACCTTCGGATCTGCAGCCGAGTGCCATAACCACTAGACCGCCGTGACGGGGCATGTAAAGTTGGAACATATGCATTGTAGCAGTGCAAAAGACTGAGAACAAATAAACGTGAAACACACAGGACAGCTGCATAGCAACACAACGAGAAAACGTAGGGCCTTCGGATCACTAACTAACCTGTTAATCGCTGTAGGTAAGCAGGAGGAAAGAAAAGAATGCGAAGTCAAGGTGATTCGGTAGCTCTGGGAGTTATTGACTCTGCATAGTATATGTAGGATTTACTAATTGTTTGAAACACGCGCACCGCCACATCTCACAACGACTGCGCCACATCAAGTTTTCAGCTGCATTTGTTTTGGGAAGTCATGTTTCTTGCTCCGTTAATCGTGCAACCAGACATGTGGTATTCATGGGGTTTTAACCGGAGGAGAAAATTAAAGAAACGGGATTTCGTGGTGGCGCATTGCCGCGTACATATATCGACAAACCGCACAGCTAGCGTAGCCTCCGTGTTCTACCGTGTACCGCAAAGGGACTGTGAATGACAAAGCTTAGCGACGAACGCTCAGCGAAGATACTGAGAAGAAAAAGCGCGACTTCAGTGGGAGGTAACCTTTTATCTCCTGTTGGTCTCTTGACAACTGATACTTCGCTGAAATTATGAGGTGGATGACGTTGTTAAGTGTATTATAACCGCCTAAAAATGAACTCAGTGCATACAACGACGACAGGCCTAGAATATGTCCGAACATCACGACTGTCCTTCGGAGCCTAGTTCGGCCTAGAAGATGAACACGCTCAGCTCTAAACTAATCGTATAACAGAATAGAGCTTCATTCAGGGGAAACAGAAAATGCTCGCTTGCAAATTAAAACCAGTCAACGTCCTCTACGGTGCTTACATCATCTTGCAATTACAACGTGCCTGCTTCACGATAATCACGATATCTTCAAATGTCCATAAGTACAGGTTAATTGCTGAGGTTTGTTTACCGCGATATGATTGTGACACCCGCCGTAGTGGAGTGGTGTGCAAATTTGACCACAATGGGTTTTGTAACGTGCACTAGCACAGTACGCGGGCCTCTAGCCTGTTTCCTTCAATCGAAAATGTGTTCGCCGCGGCCGCGATCCAACCATCGCCTTTCGGCTGAGCAGATCAACACCTAACCAGTGCACCAGCGCGGTACGGTAAGTGCGGAGCTTTAGAGAAGGGTAGACTACCAGAAAGCCTAAACAGCCGAACTATTCCATTAAACAGGAGAACGCTCCTGTGTGATGCGTCTAGCAAATATTTATCGAGTTGATGCGAATATCGACTATGTCAAAGAGAAGGGCCGTCTTTACACGTGTTTGCATACCAAAGATACCGTGATGTGTGCGTAAGAGGCGTTCGTACTTCATCTCCTAGTTCTTACGAATTAAGGGAGCAACAAGCACTGACGTGAACAGGATCCGTTCTGACTAAGTACTTGGTAGTCAGCTACTACACGTGTGCTTGCTGAGCAATTCACGAAGCGTTCGAGTTCACCGGGTGGCTTTGAACATTAGGCACAAACTAGTGAAATCATCCATTCGGCCAGCAATCTCGACAAGGTTCCTGCGTATTAGATTATTCTGTTTACGCGGACGAATAGTGTTTCATGTAGTATTTTTTGACGAGCACTTCCAGAGCTACGACTCAGTACTCGCTACGATGCCAGACTGTAGGAATTAGCCGGGCACAGTATGAATAAAAATTTCTTCTTTGTAAGTATATAAACAGACTGAACTATCAACATCCACAACCATTAAAGAACGATAAAATACCTACCTTGTGATTATTTGCCCGCATTCGCCTGGAACGTAGATTATGTTAAGTTGGCATGCCATATTCTTCATGGCCCACGCAGTTATTTTTTAGGGGCGAAGCTCCTCTTAGTCTAACCTTGTCACGCGTCAGTCGTCAGGCGTAACCCGCGTGCCGGGAGGCACGCGCTCGCCCTCGGCGCGTGCCTCTGCTGTCTTGTGAGAGAGAGAGAGACAGAGAGCGAAAGGCGCGCGTTGGCTATGGTCAGTGCACGTTAAAGAACCCCAGGTGGTCTAAATTTCCGGAGCCCTCCACTACGGCCTTTCTCTCTATCTCTTTCACTCCCTTTCCCCCACCCCCACGGACGCTTAGCCGTGCTCCCTACATGGGCTGCCGAAATTAGCGTCCTTTCCGAACCACAATCAATCAATCAAACTATAGAAAACGCTCTTTCTTAGAGGAACGCTACCAGCTCGCAAAGAAGGAGAACGCGCCCTCACCCGCGAGAGACAACGTTGGCGCAGGCAGCGTCTCCTAGCGAGTTTCTTGATTGAGAAATACCGACTGCTCGCGTTGGAGAAGCGTTCACCGGCAACCCATATATATATATATATATATATATATATATATATATATATATATATATATATATATTGTAATAAAGAACGAGACGTAGACACAGCGCCTTTGCTGCAGGCCGGCTGTTCTATTCTGCCTTCCTCGTCTTTCTCTTCGTCTGCTCCTCTTGCACTTCGATCCTCTAGCGCGAGCGTCTTCGGCACGGCGAGCTCTCTGTTTTTATACATTACACTCGGCCACGACTGCGAGTGACAGTAACGGGCGAAACTGTCTCTGGAGGGCGGCACTGACTGTGTCGCGCTGGACGGTTTCGACGTAGCCCCGACTTGGCTTTGAGAGCTGCGAAGACAGCCTCTGGTGGCCGGCACTGACTGTTCCGTGGCGGGCGGTCCCGAAAACGCCGAGCACTCACTCGGAAACTTGCTAGCAATGGCTCCGCCGGGCGACATTGACTGTGTCGACGCGGTCGTTTTTGCCCACAAGGCAGCAAGCCCTGTTGAGCCGCCAAACCAAGTTCGGGTGGCCGACACTGGCTGGCTCGTGGTGGTCGCTGCAGGTTTCGGCCACGCTGCGATTTAACGGGGTGACCTCCTGAAGACAGAAGCGGGCGGCAGTGGCTGCTAAGGCGCAGTTTTGCAGGCCCTTCACGCGTGCCTTGTCTTTCCCTTGAAAGTGATGTAGCACTTTCCTGAAAGTAGGCTGAACCAACGGACCCCGACGACAACCCTCCCGAAGGAGAGGCGCCCAAGTCCCGGGGTGCGGGTGCGACGCCCAAGCCAGGAGCAGACCCCGGCTGCAGTGGCGGAACCCCGACAAAAGCGGCCTCATCCGCGGCACAGACACTGCCACGCCCTGGAAGGGCACCGCAGGGCGAACCGGGAACCCCAGCACGCTCGGCCAATGACTGCCCCAACGACCGGGGGCGTGACCGCGAGCCTCCTTGGCACGTTCCCTGGACGGCATCACCTCCACACAGGTCAGAGTGAGGCTCCTCGGCGAACAACAACGTTTCATGATGCGCACGGTGTTCAGGGGGTGCCATGGAAGTGGTTAGAGATGGCTGGTCCATGGCATCTGACTCACATGGCGGCTGGGCAGGACCACCAGTGTAAACAGGGTCCGAGCGCCGTGGCTGGAATTCAGTCTCTTGTGTTGAAAGCTGAGTCGAAGAACAAATCCCGAGACCGATCAGCACGTCAGGGCAGGCCCTGATCCTCTCTGGCGATGAGCTGCAGTCCGAAGCCACAGCCTCGAGGTAGCGCCCCTCCTGAGCTGCTTCCGCGGTAGTGTAGTTCAAGGGACTGTTGGCATGGACATGGGGAAGCGGGCCAAAAGCCGCGATGAACTTGACACACCATTCCTGCCAGGTCTTCTGCCTAACGCCTTGGTAGCGATGCCAGGCCACGGCACGTTCTCCAAGGTGGCTGAGGGCCACCTGGAATTTCTGTTGGTCCGACCAGGCATACTGAGTCCCGAGATAGTTGAGGTTATCGATCCAGAGGATCGCGTCGTCCTCAAAAGCATGGAACTCCGGGATCATACATGCACTCGGCGATGGTGATGCCGCACCGGGAGTTACCATGCCGAAGACATTAAGTTGCTCGAAGAGCAACAACATGGCCCGCATGACGTCGGTGAGCTGACCGACAGGGGCATTCGGGTAAGAAGGCTCGGCGGCCGCGGAAAATACGGTGGGCACTGTCCTCCCGACGGCGGTGTCCATGTCCGAGGACGCTTGGACAGCGTCCCTGTGCGGCTCATGTGCCGACGTAGGTCGAGGCGAAGGGGTGTTACAACAGGAAGCGTGAGCGCCATTCCGTGGTAACAGGAGGCCCTGCGTGGGCGTGGGTCCCATGGGTGCTTCCGGCGGCAGAAGGGTTGCGGGGTCCATGGTCGCGTAATGGTGGACGGCGTCCCTGGACTGGAGCAGCTTCTGCGCCGATGACCCGCGAGGACGCCCTCAGCGTCTGTATTTTGTCGACTGCGCCATTGTAATAAAGAACGAGACGTAGACACAGCGCCTTTGCTGCAGGCCGGCTGTTCTATTCTGCCTTCCTCGTCTTTCTCTTCGTCTGCTCCTCTTGCACTTCGATCCTCTAGCGCGAGCGTCTTCGGCACGGCGAGCTCTCTGTTTTTATACATTACAATATATATATATATATATATATATATATATATATATATATATATATATATATATATATATATATATATATATATATATATATATATATATATATATATACACACATAGGCACTGGATCTTGCAATGTAGTGCCGGTGGGAGATTTCACTTGTGCATAGTTGAACCACGAGGATTCGTAGCGTGCGCGTTAACTAAATTAATCCGGAACTCGGCACGATCTACGATGAACCTTCCGAGCTTCGCCCACTCATCATCATTCACTCCGTGGATATGCTGTAATTTTTTTTAAAGCTATAGTATTCGCCTTTATACTTGTTTTGAGTAAGTGTATAGATAATTTCCCGCAGGCGGCCACTTTTATTGACTTTACCTACGTAAAGTCAATAAAAGGGATGGTAGCACTAGGCTCGGTGACCGTGGTCACTACTGCCTTGTCAGTGCGTGTTGAAGAGCCCAAGGTGGTAAGAATAAAAATGTTCCGGCGCGTCTCGCACTGCGGCGTACCTCGTTATCATATCGTGGTTTTGACAAGTGAAGGCCCATCAGTTCTTATGTGACGGGATTGTGCATATTTCGATATTTGTGTGGCGCTGCGTTGTTGAAAAAGGAACAAACATGGTAAACAGCTGTGTGCTTTCGTTCGTTGTGTTCGAGAGCGTAAAGTTACCGGATACATCCGTGAGATTTTCATTCATGATGAAAATCTCGTTAATCCAAGTAGCTTAAGGTTCAACTGAGCGCAGCACCGAAATCGTTGCTCGTTTGAGGACTTGACTCGCTGGCATGAAGTACACCACTTCATCTACTTACCCCACATATGAAAGGCCAGTTCCACGGAAAAAAATAAATAAAGCACAGTTCGTCGCCAAAAAGGGGTTCTTAGCCTCCGTACTACTAAAACGCCACGGTGGTTGTGCCCTTTCATAAAAAGAACAAGAACTACGCTCTATATATCTAAAAGGACATGTAAGAGCTCTCTAAGCACAGGCAAAATCTCTGCTTGTTCCAGCAATTGACTAATTGGCGCTTCATTCATTTACTGTATACATGCTAGGGCAGAACCGCGAATGAACCACGGATCTTTGCCAGAAAGGGGTCTTAAGCTTTCTTTTATTAAAACACTAGTGCTATCCTGTCCTTTCATGAAAACTACAAAGAACTACTGCTTTGTTCTTGCAAAGAATATGTATGAGTGCTCCTAGCAGCGGTCTGAATAACGACGTAACAAGGGCTATAAATTACTTGTGTTAAGCAAGTTTGCCCGCAATAGGCGGTCTTTTTTTTTTATTACGCTGCCGGCAACCGCTGGCAGTGCGTAGTTTTAATTGCATAAGTTCCGAGAGGTGTGCGAAAAATCCTTCTATTGTTTTTGCGTATAGCAACGCCCAGTACTTAAGGCGATGGTAGAAGTAGGAGCTGCGCCATGTTTCCTCATCTTTGTAGCACAGAGCTGCGGTAATTCCAGAACATGACCACACGTGTGTTCTTGATAATAATTCCTAGCGGTTTGAACGTTATTGGGCTTTAACCACGGGATGGTTAATGAAGCTCGCGCTGTGAGGGACTCCAGATTAATTTTGTCCACCTGGGGCTCTTTACCCGGCAGCCAAATCTAAGCACGCGGGTGTTCTTGCTTTTCTGCCCTGCAGAAATGCGGATGACATGGCTGTGAATGAAACAGGTGCTCTCGAGCTAGGCATTGCGACAGCGCACCTTAGAAGTTTGCATGGCGGTTCCGCCACGCTGGTTGAACAAGCAACAGCAGCACACGTGAGAAAAAAAAAAGAAGTAAAATAAAAAGAACAGGACTTGCATTACGTTTTTGACTTTACCGTTCCTGAAGTATCTCAAGGGGAAATGTATGCATACTCTTCTCTAACCAAACTGTTTTCTGGAACTACAAGCACCTTCTTTAGAGTCAGTTGCTGATGTCAGCTGGTCTTTTAGGATCCTAAAACATGTTATTCTTACATGGTCAGGTTATACAGGGACGCATCCGCATCACCACCTTCAGAAGTACTGGCAGAGTTCACTTCATTTTGTGAAGGTAAACGCATTTCTAAGAAACTGCGAAACGCAGGATAGTCGGCAGCATCACTGAGATGGAAAGACGGAACGAGTAGATGAGGAAGTGCACTGACTGCGCTGAAACACACTTGGCAGACAGCTCCTTTGCTCGGCTTCTAGTTGATTTGTACCACATCGGCGTTGTTATTTCCATTTTTAAAAGCGCTGTCCTTTCTTCCAGAACTTGGTAGAAAGAAGTTCAGCGATTATCATGCTACCTTCCGTCATATAATACCTTCACTTTTCATTTAGGAGTGTCCTATCATCTGGTGACATCTTAAATGCGAAACATATTCACATGAAGCACCGCGAAGAATTCGTGGCTGTCGGTGGCATTGCTTTGCTGGGCACAAGTGCACAGGTTCGACTCCGGGCAAGAGTGCCCGCACTTCAATCGACGGCTAAGTGCACAAACACCAGTGTGCTTATATTTAGGTGGGTATTCGAAGGTACCACTCAGTAAAAAGCATTCTACTGTAGCGTGCCACGGCGTGCCTCATATATAGATCATTTGTTTTATAGGCGGGTGGACGCAAAAGCCTAAAATTCCAACTTTGATTATAGGTTATTGTCGTCGATGTAAATGTAGGAGTGAGTCTCATGAAAAGTACCAATTTCATTAAAAACGAGCTACCGCGACCCGCACAAACACGCTGAACATATCAGCATAAACACGCTCCTGCACTGATAAAAGCTCTCGATCAGGACGTCGAACCGATGATGCGCTCGAACGCTAGCACTGGCGTCATAGCGAATTTGTGCTTTGACTCAGGGTCCCAAGCGGATTGGTGCCCATTAGATGCGTTGCGTGACTGCCTGATCCTCCCGCGTTCTTGTTCCGCGCAGAAGATGGCGTGACTAACGTTCCGACCACTACAGAGAGCTCTGTTGCTAACTCTGCTGCTTCGAGAACTGCTGATTAGTGCAGTCCTTCCACTGCTCCCACCTCTCGCCCCTCCCCTCTCCCCCATCCTCTGCCCGCCATTTATCTCTATCATCAACTTCCCGTCTTTATCCTTGGTTTACAGTGAACTATGAAGAATTAGAAAGGAACGAAGGAACATCTTTGGCTTTGCCGAAAATTCTGCCTTTGCTGATGGATGAAGCCGAACGAAAACACCAAAAGAAAGAAAGCATGTAAGTCCGCAACATTTCCTCTTTTTCCGCCTCCGGATGTGAACGAACTCTGTGAAGTTAATTAAGAACGGAAGTAACGACATGGGCATTTTTTTTAAACAACGGCGAAACACTACTGAACCCTCATGTTTTGCTCGTAAAAGACACTTATGCGAGGGCCTTCGCAGTCTTCGATAACTTGTTAAAGCATCATTTATTGTAAATCTGCGAGCATAGCGACATTCGACGAGGGCTATTATTAGAAGCGTCAAACATGTCAGAAAGAGCAGACGAATTGCACTCAATGTGAAAAAGATAGCATATGAATGGAGAGAAAGGTTTTTTTTTTTTTCAGTTTAGGTAGCATATGCACATTGTAACATTCAGCGCTGACAAGTGGTGTCATTTTCTAAAATGTTTAGTGGTTATGGTGTTGGACAGCTGAGCGCGTGGATACACCTTATGATCCGGAGTGCATCTTACTTATGCCGTGACTTTGGTACACAAAACCCCAGCAGTCAAAATTGCCGCATGCCCTGAACGCGAGTCCAGACTTGTTATTTCGGTCATCTGAGTTCATTTAGAGCACCATAACAAGCTAACGAAAGAAATTGTGAACACTATTTATTGTGTAAAGAAGGTGACGTGGTGGTGTCAACCGATGCTGATGAGTCCACTTAATATATTTTGTAAATTGAATTGCAGTAGTCTGTTCTTAGATATAATTATTAAATTAATTTGCAGAAGTCTGTTCTTATACCCGCAGTAATTTCAAGCGTATCCTGAAGTGCGCGCATATTTACACTTAGTTAACCATTCTTTTCTCCCGTTCCAGATACTTTGTGGATATATTTCAGCTTCATGTCGGCGCTCGCACTCTATGCTTTTTTCTTTCTCTATCCTCGTTTTGCGGCGAGGTACAATTATTTCCACGTTCCGATACCGATTCATAAAATTTAATATCGATGACAGTCTGTCATAGTTCTCAGTTAACAGGAGTGGCGAAGTGATCTTTTATATTTATTTTTTTTCTTACTGAAGCATTGTACTGCAGAAGAACTCTTATATGAGATTGGTAAGGTAGACAAAGTTGAACATGTGGAAATAAAGAAGAAGAAATGGGAACGTGAGTCAAACTGATCAATATGCGTTGAGCAGAGCTAAGCATATTACAGCGCGGCCGTTACCCTGCACAGTTGGCCGGATTTTGCCTAGTGTCCTCGCTCTGGTTAAGACGGTCATCATCGTGGAGGTCCAGACACTTCAAACTAAAGAAATAAGGCGACAGTGGCCGCGAAACTAGAAGAGCGGCAGAATGAAATAGAACTCAAAATGCAGCTAGAAAATCTGGACGTATAGACTGATGTTTCAGCACCTGAAAAAATAAGAATAAATGAGAAATAAGGCATAAAGTGGAACGAACTCGCTCAGGATAGGGCAAATTGGAAATCGTTGGGAGATGCCTTCGTCCTGCAGTGAATTTAAGATATGACGATGATGACATTTATTTATTTATTTATTTATTTATTTATTTATTTATTTATTTATTTATTTATTTATTTATTTAAATACTATCCCAGCCGCGGCGGCTGAATTTCGATGGAAGCAAAATGTTAAGGCCTGTGTGCTGTGCGATGTCATTGTGCATGTAAAGAACCTCAGGTGGTCGAAATTTCCGGAGTTCTCCACTACGGCGTCTCTCATAATTGTATCGTGTTTTGGGACGTAAAACCCTAGAAATAATTCAATTGATAGCGACAAAATCATTTTTTTTATCCCCTGCTTTTTTTTGTAATCGTTTTCTGTCGTGACAAGTGTGATCATTTCTTGCTCGTGGCGGATTATTCGCCTTTTTTGACGTCCCAAGAAGAATAAACTTAGCTGACAGTTCGCCTCCGTCTGCATTTGACCTCTAGTCTTTGTCTGGTTGCTCGTTTTACATTCTTTCAGCATCGTGGCTTAACTCCGCCAGCAACATGTTTCATTCAACGTATAAGCGTAATACTAGCGCAGAAATACAATCTGGAACAATACAATCCTTATCTTGAAGATTCGCAAGCGCGGCGGATCTTCATCAAGATAAGGGAGTTGGTACATGTTTTGGCAGAACTTTATAGTGGGCGCTTGCAAGTGGTCATACAGTATATTACAAAAAGAAACCGTAGTAAACAGTAGAAGTCTTATGAGTAGAACCGTAATTACGGTCGCAGATAATTTTTTGTCGCAGATCGCATAATTTCTCATCTCCGTATAGAATAAAAATTAATGTAACAGATATCCACGACGCCCGAATCGACTGCGGTACGCTTTATATTCTTTTGCTGAGGTTGCTGCTTTAGAGAGAGAGAGAGAGAAAGAGAGAGAGAGAAAGAGAAAGAAATTTTTTATGAAAGAAAAGCTGAGAGCGACCAATTTGATGTATGCAGTGATGATTTAGTGCGTCAAAAAATTGACTTGGTTTGTTTATTATCTTTTTCGCTTCATGCATTCAAAATTTATTTGTATGTCCTACACTGAATAATGCGCCGAATACGTGTGCCCCTGCGCAAACATTAATGCGCTGATCCAGATAGCGTACCACTGCAAAACACTACGAAGGCGATTTCCAGACAGCGCTAGCTTTAGTGCTTATTGAACGCGTCTTTGCAGCACGCATAAACGTTACCTTAGATGACACTGGTATGCGCTGTCCCCTACGGCTTCGAGTAAGTGAGAGTCCTTTCAACCATATTCTAATTAGCTGCCGCTCTTGTCTACAGCGTTTTTTTTTTCTGCAGTTACGCACTGGAGTACTCAGTACATGGGATGTCAGACGAGATATTCTCGGGAAGGCCAAGCTAGAAGAGCATTTCTCATTCAGTGCAGACAAAAAAAAAAAAAGAGCTAAGTAATTGCTGCAAAGGCGGTATTACAATTGGTGGCCTGCACTTACTCGATATCAAATGCTTCATTCTGCAATACATGCCATTTTTCTGTAAGTGTCTGGAATAACGACAGAAATGTGTGCTTGTTGGAAGCACATGCGCCATGCGAGTGCTCGCTACCGCTACCGTTGACGTGTTCATAACGGCGTAAAACCGCATCTTGCAAGTTCTCTACCAGCGACGCGTCACAACTGCATCCAGGCGCATCGTGCAAGCTCGCCACCACTGACAACGTCAGACGCCGCGAGCAAAGTCCGAAGACGTCGTGACGGACATGCAGTAATTCTCAGTATTCCCTCCTTGCTGATTCTGGCTGGAAAAAATGCCGCTCTCTTCCTGGCCAGTGTGTACCTGCCCAGACAGGTAAATGCGCGCCCTGCAGCTGTACATGTTTGCCGCACCGGCCATGAACGACCTAAACGACTCCCGCACCCGCGCCGGCCAAAGTGCCCTAGCCCCGCCTCGGCGGTAGTGCACTCGGGTTTGACTCGGACTGGACGAGCTCTAGCCAAGAATGGCGCGTTAGGTGCTCGTTACGGAAATAAGGCTCGAGGGCCGGCAGGAAGTGGGAGAGCCACTGAGCTATAAGCCTGCCCACCTACAAGAGCTCTCTCGTACCATCGCTGCGCGCAGTACGTGAACACCAGCGCGCACGCACGCACGCATGCACGCACGCACAAGCACGCACGAACACACACAAATACACGCCCGCACACGGGGAAGGTAAGAGTCACGCGCCACAGCTCCCGTGGGGACGGAGAGAGGCACTCTAGTGACACCGCTCTGGGGGATGGCGAGGTTGGAGGCGCCCTTTACGTACGCGCCGGTTACCCTTCTCAGAGGCACCGGAACCGTGTTGGGCTGTGTTAGGCTCGCTCAGGACTTCCAGAAGAGGGCGGTTATCAGATCACAGAACGTGTCCCAAAGCAAACAAAACGCCTCCAACATTTCTCTTCCCCAATAGCGTACCCTTGCACGCACAAATGCAGGCGCGCATCCCCCTCACGACGCCCCCTCCCTCTTATTCCCCCATTTCCTCGATCACACCGTTCGGTAGCGTACGAACAGGGTTCCCTGTACAGCCGTCGAGAGCTGCTGCCAGATGGGAACGTGTCGTCACGTACAGGGCTTCGAGGCGGCACGTGGGCCGGGCGATCGAGCGCGGAGAAGCAGCAGCAGCGGCGGCGGCCTCGCTCGGCCAGCGTCTGCCACAGCCCATCGCGCGAGTTCTGCTGAGTTATAAATTTTCCCGCGGCGTGTTTTCGATTCACCCCACTCGCCAAGTTCGCGAGCGAGGTCCGCGGTGCCGAAACCTCTTAAGCGTCGGTGGCTATAGCGCCCTGCCCCGCCTCATCGGAATCCATGCGCCGTCGTTCTCAAAACGGTTTTTTGCGGTGGTGGAGGGCACTCGGAGAACGAACCTCGCACGCTAGCCGGCGATCGCCTGCCGACCTCGCTTTCGTCTCCCGGGACCTGAGTTTTTTTTTTTAAGGTTTAATGGATACGTAGTCGGAACACGCACCTTTCACACGTGGCGCCTTACTGCGTTTGCTTTAGTCGGCTGTTAAATGTATTTTCGCGCCTCCTGCGGTGCCGTGCCGGGGCACGGGGTGACGATATATGTACGACTTTGGAGACAACAAATTACGTCGCTGTCTCGGGTGTCGGAATCTATTTTATTTTGCATAAAGTACTTATGCCCTGTCCATGAACTCACGAAACAATTGCGTCACTCTCTTTCACTTGCGTTATTCTCATAGCGCGCGGCAGATTTACTGGCGCATGAAGCTCACAAATGAAAACGGACATGGGCTTGCGCCTTTCTGCGGACTCACGTAAAGTGATCTGCCTTTTCTGCGAAGCGCTTATGAGGTGTCCAGGGAATTGCACAAGCTCAGTGACCAGTCTGTGGTGGCGTTCCGCGGCGCGCGTTATTTTTGCCCGTACTCCTTTTTTTTTTTTTGCTTTTCGGCGTTGTCGTGGACGCCGTCTGCAAAATACAGTCCACGCCCTCTCGCAACACTATACCCGTGGTGGCGCTGCTGGTACACTCTATTACGCAACCACTGCGCAAGTCCGGCCCCGCATTAGCACGTATGTGTCATCATTTTACGGCTGGAACTGTCACAGTGTACACTGTTAGAAGCAGGCCTGCTGCTGCAACCAGTGCTCGCCGCGACAAGACTGCATCCAAAGGCGTCCGCTAGGGAGCCATAGGTTGCTATTCAGCCAAGCTCTGCGTACTATCCCTTTTTTGTATTTTTTTAAACCTAGACAGTTTTTCTATGGGTGAGCAATAGACGGAGTGCTAGCTCAATGGGATCTAATCGATAGTGTCTCAGGGGGCACTTCTCAGAAGCCCCGTGTGACAGCGGCAAAACGGGCGCCCCTTGACGCACAGAATGCTCAGGTTTCTATTTCGCCATTCAGTCGCAAATGGTGCTTTGCAAAGGCCCAAAAGGAAAACACAATGCTACCTATTCGAGTCGATTGTTGTGATTTTGCTATGCGTGCCTGTTGTAAACGGTATGCTTAGATGAACTGGACAAAAAGCCAGTTCCACTGCAGTGAAATCTATACGAAGCTCGGAACAGTAAGTCGCCAGCGTTTTCTCTATGTTTACGTTTGTCGTCGGCGTCCTTGAATTATTTTTCGCTTGATTTGATCTCTTTATGCGACCATTTGCCTTTAATGTGTATCTTTTGTTTTATTATAGTAACCTGTACGATCTCAAGCGTTCTTCGTCTGGATCGTTCCCTCTACTAGCCCCCTTTCCTTCTGGGATAAATGGTCTTTTTCCTCCTCCAGTTATTTTATTTGAACCGTTATTTATAGGTTTCCTTAAAACAAAACGTGCAACGATTCAGAGTAGATCGTACTCTACTGTGTGGTAGCTTAGTAGAGCTGTCCCGAGTGAAATATAACTGCCCGCAACAGAGCTTATTCAGAACAAAAGGTGCACGATTCAGAAGACATCGCACTGAACTATGGGAGAGCTCGCTAGAGCTGTCCGGACTAGCTCCTTAATTTAGCTTTTCGCTCATTGTGGCTGTGTTTAGAACAAGTGTGAACGACTTAGGGCAGTTCCACGCTACAATTGGATAGCTCTTGCAGCTGTCCTGATGTCGACGTCGGGAGTTAAACGATCCACGGTACGCCGTACTCTACTGTACCGGAGAGCTCTACAGAGCCATCTTTATTAAACTCACAGCAAAAGGGTGTGTTTACAAAAAATGGACAGACGATTTAGGGCAATAATTCACCCTACTATAGAAGAACCTTTGCAGCCGTTCCAGAAATGTCATCATAATTGTGTTTAGATTATAATTGCGAACTTATCGGGGTTAGTAAGCTTGTGTTGCTTTTACCCAGCGATGCGACGATGTTTTCCTTATTGCGACCCAGCAATTCGGCTGCGTATTTCTCTTGTGTTTATCGGCGGCGTTTTCGAATTGTTTTCACCTAAATTGATCTGATTATGCGATAACTTACCGCCAATGTGTATCTTTTAGTTTATTATAATTAGCAGGTTTATTTTAATTATTCTTAATATGGATCTATTTTAACCGGTTTCGGTCGGTTATTAGCCTACTTCGGTACTGTTTTCAACTGCTGTATCTAGAGCCTGAGCGCGACGTAAGTATACCCTGACAGCCTGGACCCCCATAGTGCTCTGCACTTGAAAGTTCCCTGAACGAGAATTATGCAAGAATGCAATGCGGCTTGCTTTTACTGCTGTTGTGGCTGTTTTGCACGTGTGTTGTAGGAAGAAGGACTTTTGTGAGCGCGCTTTACATTGAGGACAACTTATATACATAGAGGGACTTAGCTACGCTTTTAATTCACATCCAGCACTTACGTCCTGCCTGCAGTATCCTCGCCCCCCCCCCCCCCCTCCGCCCCCTACCTCTTTCCTTCTTGTGGTCGCCTTATGCTTCTCCGTCTTGTTTCACATAGTACGTGTTTGGTCCCAGTATTGATTACGGGTGCAAAAGTATGACGCTCTGTGTAGCTATGCGTTCTTGTCGCGCCCCGCCTGCTGACCGCTGTAAAGTGCACGCACAATGGCCCAAACTGCGCTATGTATTGTTAGGCGGAAGCAAGGAAGAAAACGTCGACGACCAAGAAACAACAGCTTTGCTCGCTTCGCTGCATCTGTACCTTTTGCAAATACACAGTGTACATAATTCTCTGCATCCCTAACATTTTGGTGGAGGAGCGGGGTAGTCCACGCAGAATCCCCATGAATGGTCTTTCTTTTTGACTAGCATGGCAGGGGACGCCCACTGACTTGACGATGATGCAATGATGCCTTTGAGTAGTTTCCTGTCTACTTCCGCTTTGATGACTTGGCGCCCCAAAGCCGAAACTCTGTAGGGTCGTCGATGTTTTGGTGGATTGTCGCCTGTCTGTATGCCGTGCTTCACTAGCCACGTACGGCCCAAAGGACGGTTATCTAAGTCGAACATATCTTTACAAGAAAGCAATAAACTGCCTAGTTCTTCGGCTCTCCCAGGTGTGAGATCCGGAGCAATCATCTTGGCAATGTCGTCGTCAGTGCAGCCGGCAGACCAGAAAGGCTTACAGGGGATTACCCCTAACAGGAAGGCTTACGCGTAACGGTATACTTCTGCATTGAGACAGGGTTCAATTTTGCATTTCCTGGTGGGAACACTGTTTCGTCGGCACTGCAGGTCGACCCAGTATTTCATTACCTCTGGAAGAGGAGAACGTCCTTTTTTTTTTTTTTCGCGACAGACCGAGAGATGCAACACCTAGAAATGCTGCTGCAAGTTATAAAGCATGTTTACATCCTATCAGGTGCAGGGCGAACTCCTTACGTGGTGTCAGCCGATCCTGCTCAGAAGATCCTGCTCTATAGGCAGTTAGTTTTTTATGTGCCAAACAATGGCAGGAATATGCACAGCAACGCTGGTTCCCCGGTTAAAAATGTAAGGCTGATCGCCACAAGTAGTTAGCGAAGTAGAACTTGCCCTAAATGCTGCATTGTTCGTTTATATATATATATATATATATATATATATATATATATATATATATATATATATATATATATATATATATATATACTGAAATGGTGTATTCAGTGAGAAAAACGTAAGATACTTCAGCTGATGGAAATTAGAGACATTCGCAAAATATATATTGTACAAATAACTCGGATGTTAGGAGAGCTCAGAAATACTCTCTTTGACAGCTACCCATACGACTCCATCGGGCCCCACCACGGTGGCCTAGTGGTTATGTCACTCGGCTGCTGATCCGAAGGTCGCGGGATCGAATCCCGGCCGCGGCGGCTGCATTTCGATGGAGGCGAAATGTTTGAGGCCCGTGTGCTGTGCGATGTCAGTGCACGTTGAAGAACCCCAGGTGGTCGAAATTTCCGAAGACCTCCATTGCGGCGTCTCTCATAATCAGAGCTGGTTTCGGGACGTTAAACCCCACAAATCAATCAAAGAAATCAATGACTTCATCGGAATTTCCTGATGTCTGTGTAAAATTACACAGGCTTTCGTATATTTATAGCGACCTAAGGCTAAACGTTGGAAATAGGTCAACTATTAACCCTTATCGGGATGTACTACATGACGCTATTTGATTACTGCAAACATTGGCCTGTATATCTAAGGGGTGCACTGTGTTCATCTTGCAGTATGTCCTCCCTGATATATTAGGAAACCTAAGACGGGGATCTTGAAGGCTGCGCATGAAATGCTTCTAGTATTTCGACCTTACTTTTTACATCTTAGAAAACGCGTTTTCCAGGGGTGATACCTGTATGCGCACCACACTGTAACTGAAGGGTCAGTGGAAGTATCCTGAAGCACTCATGCAGCATAGTCGCCCCGGCATGAAAATTAAGGAGTTGACAGCTTCTTCAGCTACCGAGAATGAGAAAACAAGCGATGACTCATGGTCTAACGAAACACTCCGAAACTCATTGACATCATGAGGCTATTTGTTGTTGCTTTATCATTAGTACCGTTTGATTCCACCTGATTTCGCGTTCATTGAGCTTACTTCACAAATCATTTATGCATTCCACTACAGTTCACATTTGATTCGCTTTATTTGTCCTTGGGATCACATTTATTCATTCTCTTTAATCATTCCTGAATACCTGGCCAGGGGTTGACAGGTATGTGCCGAACGTGACCTTTAGTATTATTCTTGCTGCGCCCGCCCCGCAAATTTCTCGACTCATGAGCCATTATGAAACTTTCGCTTCATGTGCTTCAATCAGTGTTGAATAGAACCTTCCATCTAACGGCCGCCTGCTGGTCGAACAACATTCCATCTATGCGCTCAAAGGTTTATTGCGGTGCTTTGTGATATCCTGGCTAATGATGGCAGTTCTTTGTGTAGTCCAACGACCCTGACTGGTTCTGGGCTTCTGTGAATACTTAGCGTCGCTTGCTGAGCCTTGCGTTCTCTTTCAACCTTTTTGAGCCTTACCGGCGGACTCGGAGACTGCTGCCCCCTTTTCGACGAAAACTGATTTATCCACAACCAGATTTCGAACGTGACCGCCGTCACAACTTACTCGCACGGTTATTCCATATCCACGCCCGTGACTTGCATGCGATGATGTAGTGGCAGCGGTGCGCTGGTTCTGAGCGCACATGTGCGCTGCATTCTACGAAAAAGACTTTTTTTTTTATGACAGGCACCTTTTGGAGAAGTTGTGCGTTATTTGACTGAATGTAGATTTCTGGTGGGGGAGTTATTAGGAACAGCCTTAACGTACGTATTATGACGTGTCGGCTGGGACGACGTTTATTAGACCGCGAATTCGGCACAGCACCAGAACAGCACATATGCTATCATGATGATCCCAGATCTAACCTACGAAGAGGATCGGCAAGAGAGTGATGATGATGATAATCTACACAGATGAGAAAGATGCGCGTAAGAAATGTCGACAATATCGGCGACAATAGAGAGTAGAAGTAAAGCAGTGGAAAGGCTGGCCGAGCAAACGGGTTGCAAGTGATTTGCTACCCTTTACTGGGGAGGGGGAACGAGGAAAGAAAAGAAAGAGGTAAGTAAGGAAGAATGAGAGAAGTAGTAGCGGGACTGTCACACAATAAAGAGCGAAGCGCACTCACAAGAGTTTCACACCACACGGCTGTCATTGAAGAAATACAGCTGCGCTATTAGGTCCCACAGAGTAGACGAGTTTAAGTGTAGTGGCTGAAATGTTGTCCCTTAAGCGGACGCTGCGTAGTCTAGACGACTTAAGTGATGTGGAGTGTCTCTCCGTACTACTAGAAGAAAGATTGTGTAAGAGGACATGTTGCATGGCCTCCAGAAGCATTATTAAAAGATCAGCGAGTACCTCCATTGAGCAGAAGAAGGTTGACGCAGTGAACAACTTAACTCATTCATTATTAATGCTCTATGCTCCACGTATTGTCTTAATGTCTAACTGTGCTTCTATAAAGGAAGACGTATAGAAGTACCGATCGTGAGTAGAGATTGCAGAGGCAGATGTAACTACGGAGCTTTTTAACCTCCTTGGATGTAACACTACAAAAAGCTTTAGTCAAAGCGCTTCACGGACTAGTAAAAATGTGGCATTGTTGATATTTTTTCCTGTTCCTAAAACAGCTAGTTGTCTGACCTAAAAAATTGACTCATATCTAGAACTTTCACGTTCTGTTCGAGCTTGACAGCAATTTTTCGACATTTTGTGTGTGTGTGTGCTCGCGACAGAAGCAGTGCAGTTTTTCTGGCAATGTTGCGCTTACTTGTTTATCCTTACCAATTTGTATATGTTATGCTTTTTAGCGAAATCGAATATACAGGTATGCCAGCGTTCCTCTACTTTGTCTTTTGTCTGGTCAATGTAAATGAATGTCAGCATATCACATGCTGAAGGCACGACTATATATACAGGAATTATTCTTGTCTCGTCATCTTAATTACGTACCACACACCGTGTGGCGTAGCCGATATTGGCGATAACGGTGTCTGGGCTTTGTGCAAATAAATGGTTCCAGTCAAGTGGATTCGAATGTGTATTTTATTGTTACATAATCAGATTAATAATTGGCGGCGGGAATGCAGATTTGTTAGTGATAACGATTTGTTGCATGAGAGCTTGATGCGAATGCTATGGTTTGCAGAATTTAAGCAGCTAGAACTACACCAAGAAACGTGTACGTCGCGCCAAGAACTGTTTGGCCTATCAACTTAACGTTCACTGAAAAAAAAAGTACGGCTAGTGGATCTTTTCACTCGACAGCAAGGTAACGCATCGTGCGTGCTGCGACACTCAAAGAAAGCGGGTAGGACGACATGTAGCTTGAGATTTAGCATACGAAGTTCCTTTAAAACTTCTGTTCTCATTCTTTCCCTGGAAGCATCAGGGCTGGCTCGCTGTCGACGCCTGTGGGGGTGCTGTTCTGTCGGCCTGTCAGATACCACGGGGAATGTAAACATTAGGGGGTTTCAACAAAATACGACGTTTGTGCCAGCTCCCAGTAAAACGAGCGCAATAGAAAACATAAAGCAATTTCCTCTGTTTTGGTTCTTGCCCTACGTAACTGCCGCCTTGTTCTGCTCTCTTTCTCAATTCGTGCAATCTCACTGTAAGCGTTTCCTTTGTGCAGTTGCCGATCCCCAGGGAAATCAACGAGGTAAGGTCACGTTTGCTCTAGGTCCCTTAAGGGACAGCGTAAGTTTTTCCTTTATTTTTTACAATATGCACAGCGTGCCTGTTTTCTTGGTTACTCGGCATCCCTTTTCGGATTTATGTTCTCGCTGGCTACATTGTGCCCGTATATCAGGGGGCATTTTTGTTTTTTACTGAATGTTAATTACCCGACTGCAACAAAGAAACGGCAAGCGACGAAGTCATCCACGTTCCTTCCGCATTCGGAACAACTGGCGGTATTGTAACGAATCTCTCGTCCGAATCATGAAAGAGCGTACTGATATCGGGCAGTTTTAAAAGCCGTCATTATGTAATGCATTATGTTTTCACTCATGAGGGCATCTAAAATTATTGGTGTTGCTACAAAGGGCACCTTATGCGCTTTTAACAGCTGCGCAGATCATGTGAAAATACACTTGTGCTGTTTCTCAGATCATGCGTTCGAGAAGCGTATAACTATAGACTTCGGGTGCGAAAAGAAACAGTGCGAAAAGAAACAGTTGCTAAAAGAAACAGTGCTAACTTCAGCGACTGTTTTCCTTTTTTGGAAAGTTCAGTTTACCATTAGCGCCATGTATCATAGATAAGGAAGACAGCGCAGTGTTTTGTTGTCAGACCAGGAAAATTCCTGTCAGTTATTTTTTAAAAAGAACGAAACTGGGAAAAATATATTATAGGAATGCTTTCTCAAACATGAACATGCACTTTCTTCCTTGCCGCTAATGAAACTGTCGAGAACAATACTGAAGAACTAATAGGACGACAGAATTCTCCCGTAGTAGGTGGACTTGACAGCCCACCGCGTGTTTGCTCGGCAACTTCCTTACATTCGAGGTAAGTCAAAGTAGAAGGCAAATGTTGTTTATAAAACATCATTGCTTGCAATGTACCTTTAAAACCGGGCCAGACCATTTGAGCGGGGTTTGTTGTCAACGAATCAGAAGGAAAATTAATCGGAAAAAGCAGCTGCACATGTAAAAGAAAAAGAAAGAGAAGCCTGTCAATAATGTTCTTGCCATAAGTGTACATTTAGCTGTCCATTCACGCTCTGTCTCATTTTCTTTTTTTTTTTTTGTCCAAGATCTTTCAGAATTTTTTTTCAGAACAGAAAAGCACACATACGTACCGCAGCCGTCCTGTAACTATATGCTAACCAGTTAAGTTTTAACCGTAACTTATCGGGCTGTAAACTTGCACAACTTAAGCACATTTGAGATTGTCAAGCTTAGTGTGAACTGGGCCTAATTCACAGCACTTCAGGCGTTATCCACCATCATATATGAAGCATTGCACGGTATCGCACGTAACATAAGTACACAAAATTGCTACCCTTAAGGTAATAAAACATTTCCGTAACGAATAACTAGGTTATTCGCAATGTTCTGCTCATTTTGAGAGTCGGCGCAATCGCACCAGACCACGAGGCAGCGACATAACTGCAACAGTCACCTGGCAGCCCCTTTGAGGAAGAACTTACTCGTAACGGTGAAGAACATGGTTTGCAGAACCGTTAATGCCTTCTTAACGATAGTACTTCGTGGTAATTGCAGCATCTGGTTAATTCCATCCCACACCGTGCTAATAAAGCTACCGAGTATGGCCCATTTCTTTTATGCCCGCGAATGCGCCAGTGCGCATACCGCCGTCGACTGAGCGCGCAGACATCTTCGTAAGCGGTTCATCCGCTAATTATGAGGAGCACCTTCTAAGCCAATCAATTTCAAAGCGTGCCGTCGGCAGCAGAAGAAGCGCGCAAAGCTCGCGTTCGGTGCCTGTAGCGGGGGCATCGTTATGGCGACTCGGTTCTTTGAGAGGGGAAAGCCTTCGCAATCGGTTCATCTCCGCGGCCTCGGGCACCATCACCATCGCAACCATCTCAACGCGGGTCGCTGTCAGAACTCGCTGGACGCACACGGGACTGAGATAACCGTCTCGGACAGGACAGTACGCGCGCTGCAAATACATGAATGCGTCCAGAGCCCGTCTCGGGCGGTGAATGAATGCAACGCAGCGAGCACGCCCGCTTCCGTCTCATTAATCAAGGCTTTCACAAGCGAGCCCTTTCGCACAACTCTATCCTTCTCGACACGCTCTTTGCATGGGGTGTGGCCCGCGGGGCCCCTGACGCACTCTGTGCGCTGTAGTCTATCAAGAGATTGTTGTAATGCCGCGCACACTCGGTGGGTGTAGCGATGGAACTATATGACAACGTTTGCATTTCGTATCTTGCTTCTCATTACGAAAATGAGCTCTCCCCTCTTGGTTTTATTGCTAGCGTTTTCGTGTTGTCGGATGCTTAGCACCCATTTGCGGCATTTGTGAGTGGTGCGCGGATATGCCGTAAACTTTGTTGTTTCGAATTGGAGCATGGCTGTGGGAACAAATGCGTTTTTGTGGAGAAAGCTGTTGAAATTCCCCCGACTCTTTCGGGCCGAGTTAAAGAACGAAAGAGCAAAAGAACGGTGTCATTGCCCCTAGATGACGCATAAAGGATGACAAATGTGTTGAACCAACATAAGTGTACCACTTGAATGCACTTGTACAGAGCGTCTCTTTGGGGTAATCAAAGATAAATGATCAATTATATATTCGCGCTTGTTTCACCCTAATCGACTTGTAGTGTTTAAAGGACAGCATATTCTATAGCCAATATTTACAACAGAATCATTAAGTGTCAGTGCTTCTTGTGTGATGACGTCAAAGGCGTGCTTACGTGTTGCAGAGACATAGTAGTCACGTATCCCGCTCCATGCCACCCCCCAGCCACAGACACAAGAAACCCATCCGCTGTCGAACCTGCTCTGTCTTAATGTATGACCAGGCACAAAAAAATAAAGGAATAAATCGCTAACCTGCGTATCATGGAGTACTTTTCTGCCTGTACTGCGCTTTAAATAGAGAAGAAATGGTCAATTTAGAGAATTATAAGTGGTCTTAATGTGGATCTACGATAAATATGAAATGACGTGCGTGTGCTCCGTTGCCTTTTCATCTCTTTAGCACTACATTCGTAGTTAGGCATTATAAGAAAATCCTGAGAGTCTAACTGAGTTAGTTGACAGTTTAACCGGCGCCTTCGCTCTCCAAACTTTTTTTTTTTTGTTTTTGCACCCGTGCGGTGACAAGTACAGATGCATATAAGCCCTTACTCTTAGTTTCAAATATAATAGGTCTCGGCCTATCAGAATTAAGCATGGGCTTGATGATTTATCTCAAGGGTTTCTTTTTATCATTGGCATTCTGGAAAGCTTATAGAACACGGCCAAATTAAACAGTGCGCATAATTTGCTTTTCTTTTTTTTTTCGTTTCTTAAAAGCGGCTGGCCTTGCAATGTCAGGCCGACCAGAGTAACTAGAAGAGAAGAAATTGGTTAAAAAGGTTTGCTCTAACAGAGGGGAAAAATACGCTTGACGGCTAGAGAGCGCCTGTAACCGCAGTCGGAACACAGAGCAGACACTGATCCATTGCTTCTCATTACCACGTTTGACGTAAATTTCACGCGGGAAGGATTCTACGGGCGGATTTCAAATCGGACAGTACTCACTTAGATCGTTGTGTATTATTAGTCCAACCTAGGCTGTCGTTCCTGCAGCTTTTCGTTTTTTCCTTCTCTGACCGAGCTTACGTGACATATCCTCGGCGATCAATAATGGTTAACGACTGGTATATGGTGTTCTTTTACTTTTGTTCAACCGGTAATATCAACTTTCACGCACCACCAATAACGCTGGTTAAGCATCACATATAAATAGTTTTTTTTTTATTTTTTCGAAGATGTTGGAACTGTCAGAAAGAACGTTCTCTTTTTGAGTATGTAACAATGTTACAACGGGCATCTGATTTTATTATGCAAGAGTGGTGCTATACGAAACATAACGTAACAATCCTACCGAACTGTATTCCAATCGGAGGCGATCGAGTGTATACAGCGATCCCTGAAATTCGCTTTCACGTTTCTCGACAACGTTAGCCCCAACCATCTTTGAACGTCGCACGTTTTGTTTTCTCTTCCGCTTTCGTTTACGGCGGTTGCGGGTGATCCATCGTTACAGGGGGAACTACAGAATATCTTAGCCTCCGCCGAGCGAAATCCGCTTGCGAGATCGGCTCACTGAAATTGGAGTAAACATAGGAAGAGGCTTGCAAGAAGAAGGGAGGAGATGGGAAATGGATCGAGGGAGAGGTCAGTGCGTTCAGAGTTGTGTGTGGTCACAGCAGGGAAGCTTATGAGTGCAAAAAAAAAAAGAGTGGGAGGGGTGGGAAGGGCAGCTACGGACAAAGGCGGGATTACGATCTACTTTACCTCAGGGTTATCAATCTTGTCTCTGCGCTTCTTCGATAGGAACAGAAAAACAAGAATGCAAGGCGCAAAAAGAAGGAATCTCCCCGAGGAAATCTCCAGAGAGCTGTAAAAGTCGACCACCGAAGACGCGCAGCGTGAAGGCCAATGAAGATGCATGCTCAACGAAGGCTGCTTCGTTTTCGTTGGAAGAGAAGTAGAGGAGGAGCAACCGGGCGGAATGCCGCGAGAAAAGTTTACGACGCTTCGCTCTACAGTGCGGCTCGCCTCGATCACTGCTGCGGACGCCGCAGTGCACGCTGTGTTCCTCGGGGCGCGGAAGATATGCGCTTTGTTTTAGCGTACTACGTTGGATCTCGGAAGAAGAGGGGCACTCGGCGGCGTCAGTGTTGTAGTACGTGGACATGAATCATGCCGGACCCGTGCACTGTTCCTTAATGTCTGAGTGCAGCGAAATAAGGTTGGTATTTAAAAAAAAATTCAGACACCACGTACCACTGTACGTCCCATCATCCAAACGAAGAAATATGTTCCTTAAGTGCAGTTGTATTTCTGAGGAGAATAGAGAAAGGAAGGGAAAGGGGAGGGAGGGGGGATGTAGACGGGGCTTTAGCTACGTTGGTTCCGACAAGGTTTAGGAGAGGAATGTAGGATAGATAAAAATTTTTTAAAGATAATCCTGGACCCCGGTGGTATCAATCGAGAGAGGACATAAGTCCATTGGATGCAATGAATAAGCAGGTTAGAAGATTTATACCACGCACGAACGTACGCCACACACGCACGCACGCACGCACGCACGCACGCACGTCCATCCTGTACTGCTCGTATGCTAGGAGATGTGGTGCAAAGAGGAGTAGTCGGTACGACATGTCTGCAGCAATTTCTTCCCCAACAGACAGTTAAAATTACATATACTGCTGCCGTAGTACAGGCAAAGCGTAGATTATTTTTGTTTGCTGTTAAATACAAGGCGAGGGTTGACTATTTGTTGTAAATGTACCTGCAGTTTTACACTTTGCAAACTTATGCAATGGGCTTTGGGCACAGAATGGTTAGTTACTGGCCATGTTACGTGACTCCAAGTGCAATGTTGCGGTTTGAAATACTGACCGCTCTTACTCCATTCGCATACAGATGGCAATATATTAACAGTGTTAGCGTGGTAGCTCATCGGCTGAGGGCTGGCTTCCTAAGCTGTATTCGCGGGACCGAATCCCGAATACGGCGGCCCCACTTCTATGGGGGCTAAATGTAAAAGAACGGTTGTTCACTTAAGTTTACATGCAGGTTAAAGAACCCGAGGTGGTCAAGATTACTCCGAGTATTCCACTACTTGGTGTGCCTCACAGTCATACTGTGATTGCGATACGTAAAACCCTTTGCAATCATTATTATTGACATATTAACAGCCACATGCAGCCGTTCTGGTAAAAAAAAAAAAAGCTGTTAGGTATTGGTTGCTGCTTCATGACATTCGGACATATTAGAAGTTGCGAAAATTTATTTGAAGCGCTGCCTCTCGTCCCGGCGCTCAATCAATCCCTGGAGCAGCTTCGCCGTAGAAAAGCTATCACTCGCCAATTGAGACATCGCACACCTTTTCAGAACACCAAGTATAATCTACCGCGGCGCGCTACCTCTTGCGTTGTGGTACGCTTTCTTTTCTCCTGATACTTTTAAATGAGGAAAGCACTTGCGTAAAACCGCAGCCTTTCTGGCTCTCCCTGAACGAATCACGGCGTCGCGTGGCTGAAACACCGTGGCGGGCAACGTAATCCGCGCAGTAAAGCCATCGCTAGTCTAACAAATCCCGTAATTGCGACATAGTGATCTCCCTTGGAAAATCCGCTTAATCAGTGAGAGCGATTAGCCTTCGTTATGAGGGGATAATCGATAGGTGAAGCTGCATTTCCTAAGAAAATTGGTTTTTCTAGAGCGAAGGCTGTCGGTCCTAAATGATCAAGCGAGCCTGACTACAAGAGAAAAGCGGGACGAGCCACTGACAAAACTGTGTGTTGAAACACAGGTGAGAGGTGTTTCATGTTAAAGTAGCAGCGGGTCAAATTGGGAACAAATTTAATTTATGGTGGACCTTCGTTTACAACCTGAACGTAAATAAAAAGTACCTTACGAGAGATTGCGTTGTAATACCTTTGGGATTTTCACGTTGGGAAAAATGTTCTATCGTAGTATAGGGACGTGAAAGCCCAGAAGTTATTGGTATTAAATCGTTTACTTTTATGTCCGAAAGAGGGCCGGATAGTTAAGCGCTGTTAGGTTGGGAATTAGGCAAGTAGTAAATGCACTCGATAATTACTGTAAGTTTTCTACCAGTGTGCAGCTAGTTTTACTTGTAATCATATTTAGGTTTTTGTGTAGCTTGCAGTATAATAGCTCCATCATGCAGTCATATGTATTTGCGTATTTAGTTGATTTTCTGGGGTTTTACGCACCAAAACTACGATATGATTATGACTGACGCTGTACTGCAGGGCTCCGGAAAATTTGACCACCTGGAGTTCTTTAACGTGCACTGACATCGCACAGCGCACGGGCCTCAACATTTCACCTCCGTTGAAATGCATCCGCCGGGGCCGGTATTCGATCCCGCGACCTTCGGATCATGCAGCCGAGTGCCATAGCCACTATTACTACCATAGTTGAGGCATGTGTTTAATATAATAATAATAATAATAATAATAATAATAATAATAATAATAATAATAATAATAATAATAATAATAATAATAATAATAATGCCACTCTAGCCGGTGGATGTGGAGGAGCTACGAAAGTATACTTGGGCACCCAAGGGGCCGCTTTAAGCCAGTGCCTCGAACACGCTTCGCCTCTGCGTCTACGGCGCCCGGTGTTCTTTCCACAGCTGCCCGCGTTGGTATAGTAGTTATGGTGCTTCTTTCCCCACTCGAGAGACGAGGGTTCGGTGCCTGTCCGCGGCGACTGGATTACGATCGAGGCAGACAGCCCTTGTACATAGATTTACTGGCGCATTATACAAACCCGAGTGGTCAAAATTTTCGGAGCCCTGTACTGCGGCATTCACTTCCTTTCCACTCCTGCACTCTCGCTTCCCCATCTCCACGGGAGCTGAACCGCGCTCCCTACGATGGCAGCAGGAAATAGCGTCCGTTCCTTAACAGAATGATATTTCGTTTTGTTTTTGTACGATATTCATCGCGTCGCCGCTGTTGGCATTGTCGATGCTTCCTGCTCCTTTCGTCGTCTTTCGTAGGCACGCTGCTTCGCTGGAGCTCCGCTCACACGCGGCCGCTCCATAGCGCGCGAAGGCCACAAGTAAAACGTATTATACTCGCCAGCTGTCGTCCGAAATGCGCAGCGCTGACGTCAGAACGACCATCCTTTGATGCGCCTGCGCTGTCCCGGAGCCCGTTTGCGGCATGGGCGATTTCTCTTTCACCAGAGGCGTTTCTTTCCCCATTTTTGTTTTGGTGAACAGCGCATCTATCTAGTAACCGGAGCGACTGGCGTTAATCATAGCTGCACGGTCCTGCCCTCACGTACACGGAATTTCGCTTCAGACCTCAACCACAACGCAGCTTCGCCGCAGTCATTCTACGAATATATTATTTGCACATTACATACTATGGCGAGGAAGTTCTGTTTTCTTCCTGCGCTCTTCTGTTTTACTACGTATAACGCTTAACCCGATGTAGCGCTTATGTTATACACGTGTAGTGCGATAGCAGGAAGTAAGCATCATAGTGTGGCTACGTGAAGCCGTGGCCGAGGTATATCTGGAGTGCTGCTTACTGGAGTGAAACCCTGACAGATGCAACTTTCGGAGCGCTTGTTCAACTTCTGAGAAAACTCTAACGCATGCAGTCGAACCTATCTTGCAACACTAATAATAATAATAATAATAATAATAATAATAATAATAATAATAATAATAATAATAAGAAGAAGAAGAAGAAGAAGAAGAAGAAGAAGAAGAAGAAGAAACTGTGCGCCTGTTATGCGTGTGTGTCAACATAAAGGCGAAAGCGTGATTATGCACGAACTTTATTTCCTGGTGCGTTATTATGGGGTTCTTGATGCAGAAACTCTGCGGTTAGCGTAGGGCACGGCGAAAGGAACCATTGTACGAATATGTAACAGAGCCGCACTCTATTCCTTCAGCAATGTTTTCATATCCACTGCTGTGCTTTGCTATACCTTTGCTTGTTAATTCGGCTTCGTATGAAGAAGCGCAGATTAAATAATTAACCGTTTCTTTCTCTAGTTAAAAGGAGAATCAATTTGCATACATGTGCTAACGTCCCCTTCGGTTTGAGCAAGCCTGCTTTCCGTTGGGAAAAAATTAGCATCTACCCGTTTGTAGCACAAAGCTATGCGAACGAATGGATTGCCAAGCCTTCTTTCTTTTTAAATCTCACGTTTCACTCTTTCATCGGCCCTCGTGCTAAAGTTTGTTATCTACGTCTATGGCAACTCAAATGAGTTTCCGCCCTGTAATTCCTGCGTTTGCAAAAGAGTGAGAACACAGTGCAGTAAGCAAAACTACGAGGCTGCGTTGCGCGCTAGATGTTGCCGCTTCATCCAGTGCACGAGTGTTTTGTGAAAGAAGCGTGCGCGGCTCGCGCACTGCTGTTCTCATCACTTTCTGAGTGCGCTCCTATTCATCAGGAGGCAATGAATATGCATGACTGGTGAATTCATCCTTTGTCGTGCGCGTGTACACTTCATACCCCTCGTTATCGAAAGTGGTGGTACTACTTCCACATCGCATAATACATCCTTTTGTTGCAATTATCGCACAGCCTAACTTCTCTCTTTGATGAAGCGGAACGTTAGACAAGGAAACACAAATCAAAGTTGGATGTAAACGCAAGAAACATCACGGTGCTGTGCTTCGAGCATTGTCATTTGCCCAAGACAGAACACTGCCGCTCCAAAAAAATCCCTGAAAGCTGAGCGCTGTCATGAAGGGATCCATCTGAACGGAGGCCTCGTGCTTTTCGCGCTCTTAATTTCAAGAATACAGTACCAGTAAACTGAACATGGTTCACTGGGGACGGGATTTCAAGCTTAATTTGCATAGGAACGCTTTATCTACTTCATTAGAGTTGCGCGCATATTATGAAAGTCGGTGGACAATCAAGCAAGCTTCTTTCATCACGGACACATCTTTTGTTTGTGTATAACAAACGTTTTCTTCGACTTACGGCACGGTGACCGTGAAATCCCTGAGAAAGAGGTACAACGGCAAGTTCTCTGCTTTAATTTAGGTTTAAGACAACTTCCCAGAAAGCACATTAATATACTCAGAACTCGGAGACATTTAATGTAACGTTAAAAATAGTTGTTGAGTTATCTTCATACATCTAGTAATTGTTGCAATGTAAGTACCTTGTACGTTGCAGCAGCAAAGTAGCGTATGGGTCAGCGATAAAAATATACGTCGTGCCGCACTTTTATGTACGTTCCTTGCTCGGCGTTCTCATATTGTACGCAGAATTATTAAAGAAGAGGCTCTTTAAAGAAGAAGAAGTGGTTCATCGTTAGTGATTACAAGGTCTGTGATGCACAACCGTCACAGGAAATTAACATGTTATATATATTTCTCTTTATGGTCTGAAGGAAGGAAGGAAGGAAATAGTAGAGAGGGAAAGGCAGGGAGGGTAACCAGTGTATGACAACCGGTATGCTACCCTGCACGAGGGGAAGGGGACAGGGGAGATTGAAAGGTGAAAGGAAAGAGGAAGAGAGAGAGAGAAAGTGGGCGAACATATAGCACATTCTCACAGTCAGTGGCAGCTGCATGGCACGCGACATCACACATCGCTGTTACAGTCGCTTGTGCAAGTCTGTCGTCTTTAAGAACTGCAGCAGTGCCTTTGTCACCTTCAGTTGTGATGTCTTGTGCGGTCGACATTCCAAAATGGCATCAACCGACATCCGTCGCAGGTCAAGGTGAGCGAGAGCGGACGCCAGTGATTGCCTCTGTAAGTCATAGCGAGGACAGTCGCATATGATGTGTTGTAGCGTCTCTTCACGACGACAGGTGTCACAAAGAGGGCTGTCGGCCATTCCGATCATAAAGTAATAAGAGTTAGTAAAAGCCACTCCTAACCACAAACGATAAAGCAGGGTGGCTTCTGCTCGGCTGAGTTTTGGTGGCAATCGAAAATGCCGCAAAGACAGCAGGTGGTGTTGTCGACTGTTCCGAGTTTGGCTGCTTGAGGCACTCCACAGCGAGAGTGTAATGTCCTGCGCAATCGCTCGAAGTTGCCTGGCAGCGTCGGACCTTGAGAGAGGTATGGTCTCAACTTTGGTGCCATCAAGTGCAGACTTGGCGGCCTTGTCAGCATATTCGTTTCCAACGACGCCGCAGTGACTGGGGAGCCACTGAAACGTCACGTGGTGTCCCTTCTCATGTGATTTATGGAGAAGAGATCTGATCTCCAACACCAGTTGCTCGTATGGTCCGCGCCGCAGGGCTGCCAGCAAGGACTGTAAGGCCGCCTTTGAATCGCTAAAGATTGACCATTGTCGGGGTGCTTCCTCATTTACTACACAAACGGCAGCACGCAGAGCAGCAAGTTCCGCAGCTGTCGATGTCGTCGGGTGGTCTGTCTTAAAACTGATGGTGGAAGCTTTCACTGGGACAACCACCGCTCCGGACGAACACTGGAGGTTCGAGGACCCATCCGTATAAATATGCACTTTATCGGCGTACCTCTCGTGTAGAAGAAGCAGGGATAGTTGTTTCAGAGCACCTGATGACAGCTCAGCTTTCTTTCTGATTCCTGGCACACCAAGGTGTACTGTAGGTCGAATGAGACACCAAGGGGGAATCGACGATTTGGCGGCGGCGGTGAAGCCTGCCGGAAGTTTGGCAGAATATCTGGAGACCATTTTGCAGAATGACGCGTTCCGCTTGTCTGACGGCAATGTTGCGAGGTGGTGACAGCAGGCACGGGCAAAATGCCTGATGTGGGTTCTTTAGGAACAATCTGCGCAAGTTTCGAACTTTTTTTTTATTAACAACTATGTGCATAAATGAGCAGCGGCGTCGGCATTTAAATACGTGCTGGCGCTCCAATTTGCCCAATCTTGTCTGGTTGCTCATGCAGTTTCACAAATGGTCTCTAAATGTGTACAGAGAAGTGTGACGTGTACACGCCAGCGGTAACGCTACACTGTGTACAACAATGTTGCTTTTTCTAAGAGAGTAGTTCCTCTGCTATGTATTATGTTCCAAGCTCGTTCTTGTAGTTGTATAATTCGTGAAACGAAAGCGGTCGTACAGCTGCAGCTGCTGTCCGGGTGACGTAGCCTAGTCAGGCACTTTGTGGGCCTCTTTCTGCGTCTCCGAAGACAATTTGCAAAGTCGCCTTGTATAGAGTGAGTGAGTGAGTGAGTGAGTGAGTGAGTGAGTGAGTGAGTGAGTGAGTGAGTGAGTGAGTGAGTGAGTGAGTGAGTGAGTGAGTGAGTGAACTACAGTTCCACGCCTTATGTAATGCACTAAGATGACGCTCAGCTAGGATGAAAGCAGCTAGCGATCCTAAGAGCAATATTGACCGTTCTGGGTGATGGACGCATTATTAAATGCGAAGCATTTCTTAGCGAACTTCAGCGAGTTTGAGCGTATCTATCTATCTATCTATCTATCTATCTATCTATCTATCTATCTATCTATCTATCTATCTATCTATCTATCTATCTATCTATCTATCTATCTATCTATCTAGCCACCTACGATTTTGTGCTCTCCTGGCCGTTTCGCTAATCGGATGTTTATGAAAATTGGTATGCCACATCATGACTACACGACGAACATAGATAGCTCATAACTTGAAAATCATGATATGCATGTCACGAGCGGCATGATTTACATGCCATGGTCTTAGGGCTCTCCTGGCCGTTTCGCTAATGGGATGTATGCGAAAATTGGTATGGCACAACATGACTGTCTGACGAACATAAATGGCAGATCATAACATGAAAATCATGATATGCATGTCATGAGTGGCATGATTTACATGCCACGGTCTTAGTGCTCTCCTAGCCGTTTCGCTAATGGGATGTATGCGAAAATTGGTATGGCATAACATTACCGCCTGACGAACATAAATGGCAGGTCATAACACGAAAATCATGACATGCATGTCATGAGTGACATGATTTACATGCGACGGTCTTGGTGTTCTCCTGGCCGTTTCGTTAATGGGATGTATACGAAAAATGGTGTGCCGCGACATGACCGCATAGGGAACATGACTGACAGATCACAACATGAAAATCATGATATGCATGTCATGGGCGACATGATTTACATGCCACGCGTTTCGTTAACGGGATGTATACGAAAAGTGGCGTGCCACAAGATGACAGCATCTTGAACGTAAATGACAGGTCATAACATGAAAATCATGACATGCATGTCATGAGCGAAATGATTTACATGCCGCGGTCTTGGTGCTCTCTTGGCCGTTTCGTTAGTGGGATGTGTAGGAAAATTGGTATGCAACAATATGACTGCATGACAAACATAACTGACAGGTCATAACATGAAAAGCATAACATGCATGTCATGGGCGGCATGATTTACATGCCAGGCGTTTCGTTAATGGGATGTATACCAAAATTGCTATGGCACAACATGACAGGATGACGAACGTAAATGACAGGTCATAACATTAGAATCATGACACGCGTGTCATGACCGGCATGATTTACATGCCATGGTCCTGGCGCTATACTGCCGTTTCGTGAATGGGATGTATGGGCTCCGTCTACTGACCAGAGGGCGCTACGTAGCTCTCGTCGGACGGCTGAGTCGCGCACGGTGGAAACCGAGGCGACAGCGACGCGCGCGTTTATTCGCTGGTTTCCGGGCGTGCTGCGAACCACACGAACGCTCGCGGCGTCGCCCTTTGGAACAGTTTGCCGCAGGTTTGGAGCGCGCGTCTCAAAGGAAACAAAACGAAAGAAGGTGGGATGGGCGGTCGCTGCTGCTATAGAGTCGGAGACGCGCATCGCGTGAGCGTATTTTCCTGTCACAGTCTGCCCAATTTTGCTTCTTCTCTCCGCCAGGCAGTGCATTCTGGCGCTGATGTCGCACATGGAAAACTCGACTGCACGGAGCCTATAAGAAAATTGGTTTGGCACAACATGACTTGCATGGCGATCATGAATGACAGGTCATAACATGAAAATCGTGACATGCATGTCATTAGCGGCATGATCTACATGCCACTCGTTTCCTTAAAGGGATGTATACCAAAATTGCTATGGCACAACACGACTGCATGACGAACGTAAATGACAAGTCATAACATGAGAATCATGACATGCGTGTATGAGCGGCATGGTTTACATGCCACAGTCTTGGTGCTCATGTGGCCGTTTCGTTAAATTCATATGTACCGAACTCGGTATAGCGAGACAACAATGCAAATCCATTTTATGTTCCTTATGCGTGCTTCGCATTTCCTTGATTCCCACTGCACGTGGGATCTGCCAATTTTTTACTGAAGGGGCCGGTGAGTAGGAAAGTGCACTGATTATAAGAAAACTGTTGAGCTGGGGGCTTATGGGGACAAAACTACATAGATGTTCTCATAAGCTTTGTATCTTGATGTTCAGGCCGCATTCGCTTGTAAAATGTCCAACATCAGTGTTGGTATATACCTTCGATTACGAAAGCGTCTATCTTTTGAGATTTGCACAAGAATGGGCCCTCAAAACGGGCGTGGTGTCAATGGTGGCTGAAGCAGCGCTTTATTATACAGGTTGCTGCAAAAGCTCGTTTTCTTTTTTTTTTTTTACTTTGCGAAGTAAAAAAAAAACTGTTTCACGCAGTGTAGGCAAGTTACGCCTTTCTTCTACGTTGTGCGTTCAGTGTTTTGAAGACTCATCGCGTTTTGGTGCGGCGGTTTCTTGAAGACCAAGATACATCCGAGAAACGCGCTGGGCTCGATCATACTGCGAACGTGCTGGGCACCTTAAAAATTAGCCGACTATTGATCACCCAGCTAGACGGATTTGTCTTCATTATTATTCGTTCGTGTACCTTAATTGGGCGCGCACGCACAGGGCCACGAAACACGTTCCCTCTCAGTCAATGCCTATAACTATAAGGCATTGCGAACACCTTAATGATTATCGCAATTATTCTCTAAATGTTTAGATGAGGAGACATTATACGTCAGTGCAAATTTCATGAGCCGTGCTGTAACGCCCGACGGTAAGTGACCTTAGTACACTCGTTTGTAGCCACGCTGCACTCCGCGTTTGAATGCGAGTCGTCCGCACGCACACTTTGTCTCTGTTTACTGGTTCGCATTCCTGCCCTCGCGTAGAGTAGCAGCCTGGGCAGTGATCTGGTTAACCTTCATCCCTGTAATTCCCCCTCCCGTCCTCCTCCATCCCTTTTCTCTCTCTTCATTCGACAATGCTGCGTCGAACTAGCAAGATTAAATCCTTGAAGCGGTGCCTGCCATCGGCTAATAGAATTGACGAGGGGAAAAAGAAATGCGCTCTGGAAGATAAGGTAGAAAAGAGCGAAATCAATTTATTTTTTTCGGTTTTGCGAGTGGAAGGGTTTGAAGGGCTTTTCCGTTTTAAGCGCCTCATTCGCTTGTAGAATGCAAGTAAAAAACGTCACTCATTTTTCACCGCTCCAGACACGGCAACGCATGCAAGCGTGACACACACAGCAGAACAAAGTAAACGGGCACGTCGCGACTATCACTCTCACTGCAAAACCGGATGGTTATTGAATCGGAAAGGTTGATATGAAATTTGGTGCGTTTCTTTTCTCAACCGTAAAGGCAGTATATCAACCGAGTTCCCCGCAGGTTTGAAAGGCTCCAATTACGTGGCGCGCCTGTAATTTTGCTGCCACTCCTGTGGCGACAGGCAATCTAGAAACTTGCTGTATATGACATGACTGAGCTAGTAAATGATTCGCAATGCGATTTGCCTTTCCTCCTCTAGCTTACGGTCTTCTGGGTTGAAGTAGGCCAATAAAAATAGTTCGAGAAGAGAGGAACGCTCTTGAGGAGATTGAGTATGATGAGATATACGATGAACGGAGGAGCGTTCAAAGGAATTTCTTAGAACGCTCCGCCGGGGGCCTTTTATGTTAAAGAAGAGGTATGTAGCATGCGAATATTATAAGCCTCTCACGGTTTTTCAGAAACACGCTATTCATGCACCCCATCTCTTTCGCGGCAACAAGAAAATTTGAAGGGCGTTTTCCCGCTTTACCTCCGGTACACTCTAGACAGTATTTGCCTGTTTTTATTAAACAGGAAGCAAGTACGGTTTTCGAGCTAAACAAGGAAACCCGTCGTTGGATCTGCGATGAAAATAACGATTAAATTTCCCATCGCGCAGTAAAATATTTCTGGGTACGCACTGTTGTGCGCTTTTGCTGACGCATGAATGAGGAATATATTGAGAGCGATATATACTCTCGACTTTGAGATCACTTACACTGATGTACTACGTCGACATCTATACCGCGCGCCCGCGCACTCATACGCAGAAGCATGTATCACACACCCACCCAACCCCTCTCTCTCTCACACACAGACATGCACACACGCACCATCTCACGCATGCACTATGGAATGAACAAGAATGATCCCTATGTATACATTAATTGCTAGCCTCTATGAACTGCACGAACTCGCACGCATGTCCAGCAAATTGAACCCGTGCATCTTCAACAAATTCACCGAAGCTCGAGCAGAAAGAAAAAGGACTGAACGGAACATCGCGTTTTGTTGGCGTTACTAAAGCGGGTGTATCACGCCATCGTCATATTACACAAGCGAAAGCCCCCCTCACTGTTCCTGCGCAAGTAGCGATACGAGGATTTGTCCGCCCTCGCACTGTGAGCGCGCACGTGTGTGTGTTCTGGAATGGGTGGAGGAGAGGAGAGCTGCATTCGGGAGCCGGAAGGCGCCGGTAAATAGCCAGTCGTTTTCCATTAGCCGCACGGAAACGGGAGATCCAGCAGGCGGCAGGGCTCGTCGATGCCCATTGATCGTCCATGCCTATACCCCCGCGCTACCAGTCACCACTATATATACTGCTCTGCGCGTGATCGGCGCCGTGGTGCCTCTCGAGGGCCGAGTCGGGTTGTCACGTCTCGGCAAGCTGCCACCGCGCGGCCACGGCTGTTGCCGTCTCTCGTCTTCCCTTACAGAGAGGCGTGCAGGGAGCGGGCCGGGATAAATGAGCCCCCGGCCGGCAGAGATGACACTTGATAAGCGAAGGCGCACCTTGCGGTCAGTGCTCGCTCATTGCACGATGGGCAGCTCGAAGCGACGAAGGCCCTTGACAAATAAGACCACGTCCCGGCGTCGCCATTCGGCGCGCTGCCTTCTCGGACAGGTCAGCGGCTCGCGCGCCATGCCCGATAAAGACGTAGCGGGTGACACGCGGAGAATAAATGGAGCTGGTTCCAGCCGCGGGCGTGAGTACGGAAGAAATGCCCGCGGTATATACGGGTCTGAAGCCTTTTTCCGATTACGTTCGCTCCTGCCGGCGGGGGCTCTCGCGGAGCGTAGCGGTGGACGCGGGAGCCTATTAATTTGCGGCACGCGGCGGGCCATTACAATCGCCTCGAGTACGGGTAGGCAAAGGGTTATTCGGAGGTCGTGCGGTGATTGCGCTCGCGTCGCTTTCCGACGGCCTTCTGGAGCGATAAAGCGCGACGGCCTGCAACCGGAGCGAAGCTATTGGTGGCCGCAAACCCGGCAGTCACGGAGGCCGGTTGTTGCTGTTCCGTGAAGTTGCGACACACGTCAGGTCTCCTTTATTTATGGTTTCACTAACGCGCCGGTAGCTTTTCGTCAAAGGCTTGTTATTTATGGTGTAGGAAAATGTTTCTGTTGCGACACACTGGAGCAGCTTATTTCGTCGGTTGGATGCCATTGCTCTATTTATTATTTATTGCTCGTTCCACCGCGTTATTAGGCTGTCTCGGCTAAGGAAGTGCCACACATTGTTTGAAGCAAATGCTTGACGCAGAAGCTGCGCAATGAGACTCATGCGCCTTTGTTTTGAAAGAATGTAGCCTATGTACAAGTGCCTTGTCGCTTTTGTCGACACCTGTACATATAGCCACGTTTATATGTCATCGTGGCGCTAAGCACGATTCTCCATTACGCTTCTTGTCCACGACAGGAATAACGAGCTGGTGAAAAGTAAAAAATAAGACGAACAAAAACATTTAAGCGGGTGACACTTTTACTCAGAACTGTTCATTACATGCCAACAGTGTTTATGCAGTTGGCAAGGATTTTCTGTTGTTGTTGCAGGACGATTAAGATCGATATGCGCACGCATAGCTGGACGTATATTGTAATTTTAACACCGAAAATAAATTCGACGCTTCGATGTTGTTGTTTTTGTTCATGATGATTATATTGGGTTTATTGCCTCAAGGGCAAGGTGAGACCAAACAGCGTGACGGCACTTCCAGTGCCGGAACACCAATTTGATCGCTAGGTATTTTAGAAGAAAACTCTGTATTGATGTTCGCCACACAAGGTGCTTTAACTTCCACCTAAATTTTAGTGCATGAGTTTCTTTATAGATTCACTGAATTGCGGGGCTCCATGGCCGGAGATCGAACCCATTGCTCTCACGCTTAGAAGCACCAGGCTTTAGCCGCTAATGTGCCACGAAGGGTTCTCCCTAATAGTCCATACTCATTTTCTCGAGTTACTCGCCGGATCTTTTAATGAAGATGTAGATGCAAGCCAAATCAGATGGCACAACCACACTTCGGGTAATTGGCCGATAGCCACCTGGTTAGAAAAAATTGAAGACCCTAGAATCGCTCAATAATATTGAGCAAGTTAAACAAATTAAAGAATTGGGAGTGTATTAGGCTGATTGAAAGAAGGGAGCACGTACAATAACTGAAGAAACGAACGAACAAGTTGAAGTAAAGAATACTCATGGTGGTAAAAAGTAAAACATAACAATTAATGAAACAGTTCATCATAGTATTCATTACATGAATCTTCTTCGTCTTCTCAATACTTCCTATGTTTGTCTTGTGTGGCCTAGTGGTTTTCCTCATGTGGCCTCTAGGTGCAAGTCGGGTCCCAGAGTATTGTCTGCCCTTACGTGACATTTCGTCATCGACTAATGAAATAGCGCTGCGCTGCAGAATGAGTTTACCTATCTGTTTGGACTCAAGTGGAGCACTTAAGGCCTGTTCCTGCAAAAGCTGATCTGCAGCCTTGCAATGTGCAGAGACGGACTTGCGCACAACTGGAATTGGCGCAAAAAATGTGGTTGCGGTGACGATGGGCTGCACAAATAGGATCTCCTCCTCACCCTAACCCCGCCTCTATCCCGCTCGCAGGCGGATCGGGTGCCCGGAGGCGGACAGATATCGGATTTACGCTGAACGTACCATGCTGCATCTCTCTGTGCGGCACCTACATCGCAATCGACTCGGAAAGGGAAATTATCAGCCTGAAGTCAGGACAAGGGTGGACTGATTCAGCACGAATAGTCCTTTATATGGCCTGTCATATCGTTGCACAAAAGTTTTAGTATAGCGTGTACGTCAAGTTCGCGCACATAATAGGGAACCGCTCGTAGGAAGGGTTTCGCAAGTGCGAGATGCTATTTTGTATTTACGATCTGCCTTCAGTATTCTGAAAACTGAAGTACACTACACACAGAGAGCGGTATGTAAATGACGCGGCTCGAACGAATCACAAACGATTGTTTCACGCTAAACCGAACACAGGTTGCGAGAGAGGCGCTCAACGCTATAACGTGCCCAGATAAAATTTCGACGCCTCATTCCCGTTGTTGCAAGAACGACAAGAGTGATAAAGTGTTGAACTTGCATAGATCGCCTCCCCCCCCCCCCCCCTTACCTTTCCCTCACCGTTATTTGCAACTTTTTAGTTCAATGGTGTTCGCTAATACGTGCTTTCTAGGAATCTAAGCTATTACGCAGCGCCGAATGCTTTTATTTTACTCGCAATCTGCTCTCTTGCACCCTCCTCAGCATTTGAAAGCTGAAGAGGTCGTCGCCTTACACAGCATGTGTGCAATGGGAACGAGCCTGTAAACGCCCAATATATATGCGCATAACAAAGGATCGCGTAACAAAGCGCTAGCGTACGCCCACGCGCAGAAAGTTGCGCTGCGCGCTCCACTGACTGTGCGCGGAGCAGTAGCCCACGCAAGAGTGTTTGCGATTCTATGCTAGTTGATTTGCTGCGTGTAGCAAACGGTAAGCAAACGCATAAAAATTTTTCCTCGGTCGCGCGTTAAATTACTGGAGCTGATCGGCGATAACAGTTGCCATTGATCTTCTGTTCTTATTATTAGACGTTGTGGTAAGCTTAGCGGGTAAGTTGTGGCGATCTTGAGGTCGCTGGCACGGGTTCGATAGCACTGCCGGTCCTGGCAGACGTATTTCGATGGCGACAAAATATAATAACCCCAGTTCATTTAAATTCATGCGATCAAAAGTAATCCCAGTTCCAGCACTGTGTACTGCTTCAACGGTAATACCGTGGTTTTTACATGCAATACCGCAGATCATTTCTTTCTCCGTCTTTACTCCTTTTTTATACGGTTTGAAGGGGCAGTGTACACAGTTCAGTTTTTTAGGAAGGTTGAGGTTGAGGGAGCGCCCTGGCAAATGACGTGAAGAGAAGCACATCGCCTGTCTACGTACGCCTCACGAATGAGTGGATAAAAAGTAAGGCAGGGAGGACTAAGTAAAGGAGAAAGAAAGGAGGAATTGAAACGACGGTCAACGAAAACCAAAATGATTCAATGCCCAAGAATAGCAGGAAGAGCATAGAAAAAATATCAGGCAAGATATCGTATTAGCGGATGCGGACGAAAGTAATCGAAACACCCACAAAGTTAGAATTTCTCCTTTGCCGAAAGACAGCGGTATCAAAGGATGCGAATTAATTCAGATTCAGGACTCGTATTCGCACAAAAGCTTCTTAGTGCAGACCTATTCGCAAGAAAGAAACGTCCGACATTCTTGATGATTGGCATACATGCAGCGATGGCGGCCAGCCAAAGGGAAGAGCGCTTACTTCTTAGAAGGCTTCGCAAATTGAGCCTCAGCTTCTCTTTGTATCAACGTGCGCTTGCAACGTTCGCCGACTATGGTGTAAGGCGAAACCGAGGCATAAATCTAATCTTGGTGACAGGAGAGCGTAGATCTTCCATAAGAGTGAAGCAAAGGAAAAAAAAAAGAAGGAATGACCATTTCAGTGCACTCTACCACTGAACTAAGGAACGCAAATGAAAATCTAATATATGAATTGCATTTGTATGGTAGTCGCAAAGAGTGATTGTTACAACGAGAGTTCTGTGCAGAGCCCATTTTAGTTGTTCGCATGCCAAAGAAGAGGACAAAAGAAAGATCAGTTTTCGGGATTTTTATTCAGCATGACAGGCACAGTGAGTATACGTCAACATACTCGTCTGTCAAGCAAATTGGAATACTTTAACCAGCTTGGTGATACGACCACTGTCGAACATTTGCTACGTTCAAAGGTATATGGCACATTAACTCATACTTTCCTAAACCGACACGGGACAAGGTGTACGCGTAGTAGAGATGTGGCCAAAAAGAAAGAAATAAAAAAGAAAAAGAAAGACGAGTGATAAAACGGCTGCTCTTAATGAATGTTTGGCGGTACCTTTCTGCCTGCTGTACCCTATGCAAGCTTCTGCTAGCGCGAGTAACTTTCATCTGTAAGCGGGTCAATCACCTAGTCTCAAATTACCGATCGCGAGCACGTACATTGTAAAATTTCCTAGTTGTGCAGGTTCTCTCGCAACTCCACGATAACAAATGGTGCGAATCGTCATGAAGGGAGTCAGGTTCGGAAATTGCCGAGGTGCAAGCAATCACTGCGTGCTTTTGGAAATTAGGGCCGCTCTGGGTGATGCAACGAAAGCGTCGGAGCTACGTGGTCACGTGACAGGCTCTCAACGCCCCGCTGTGCAATACGAACATAGAATCGTCTGCGCATTCCGGCAATTCAATCGAGCATTTTTAGTCGATTTTCGACGTCCTACGACGACGTAACGTCCTGAATTCCACATCGCCTCGATTGTACTATCTCCATCAGGTCGCCATTGGAGCATTCCATGCCCTGTGTCTTTAACACTATGGTCAGCATGGCCTGAGACACGTTTCGCTCATTTGTTGTGAGGATATCGCTGCACCAGACAACGGAAAGAACGAAAGTATTCTCCTGACCGTATTATTTTTTTGTTTATTTTATGAGTGTGCTTTGCCATTGGGACTGCTGTTGATCTTTCCTTGATCATACGTTCAGCGCCAATACTGATTAAAATTTCCAGTTGGAAACAGTTGACGCGCAATGAACGAAACAACCGTGATAGGTAACCCACTACGGTGTTGCGCTGCGAATTCCTGGCTTTGATTCCCGACCTCGGAAGCCGTATTTCTAAGCTTGCAAAATGCACAAACACCAGTGTGCAATAATTATGGACATGTTAAAGACTCCATTCTGGCCGAAATTGACCGAAAGTTCTCGAGTGCGATAGCCTGCTCACAACGTTATTTTCGCACGTGATGTTGCAGAATTTATCATTCAGATGCACAACTTTTCTTCGCCTACGGTTTGGGCATAAACCTGGTCCTAACAAAAATGAAGCCCATGCTCCTTTATTACGCGTTCGCGCTCTATCTATCTATCTATCTATCTATCTATCTATCTATCTATCTATCTATCTATCTATCTATCTATCTATCTATCTATCTATCTATCTATCTATCTATCTATCTATCTATCTGTCTGTCTGTCTGTCTGTCTGTCTGTCTGTCTGTCTGTCTGTCTGTGTCACTCACGACGCGCTCTGATGATATGAAACGGGGAGCTTTGTAGTACTTCATGGGATCTTTGAACTGTCAGAGTTTACGGTCGCGCATCACACGCAGAGAAACAAATTTTCCTCAGCTCTGCCAAGGAGCTCGCTGACGCAGCATAAACTTTAAACTAAAAAAAAAAGCAACAATAACATCAACAACTTCGACAGTCGCCTGGAAAGACGACGCCAGCCATCCCCGTATACGGATGCCCCCTTTCATGGTGTCTCTCCACGGAGGAAGCAAGAGGGGAGGAGGATTGTGGATGCGTTGTATAGTGTTCTGAAAGATACAGCGCATTTCTTTTTTTAAACGAGTCGCCAAAGCTAACCGGAAGCATGTTCCTTGCGAGCCATTTGCGTCTGACTATGTGGAGATGTATATACTGCCTTCTATCCCTGCACTCCGCGTGCCGGGCAAGAATAACCATCAGTCTTGGTCTAGCGGGCAAGCAGCTTCGCGCGCGACGCGCAAGCTTATTCCGAAACCGGGGACGAGCTGTCGTTGTTACGGGGAAGTTGAGCGCGGACTTATCTGCAGACGCGGGGGACCGCGGGCATCATTCTTTGGGCGAGGCGAATACGGAGACTTATCTCGGAAACATTAAACCGGAACACTTGAGAGCACATTTTCCCTTGAGGCGGAGCACTTAAACAAGCGCGCACACCACGTTCGTACCCGGATGAGACTCCAGGGAAAAGTGACTGCTGGAGAAACGAACACAGCGCAGCTGCACAGTCCAGGCGTATCACATTTAAGAGATACTTCCTTGTAGCATATGCTGTCAGCAAAAAAAAAAGAAAAAGAAAAAAGAAAAGTAAGAGAGAGAGAGAGGGGGGGGGGTGATGAGGCGAGAAAGCACGTACGAGGGAAATGCCACGTTGTCCGGTACTGTCACAGAATACTTTGCTCTTGACATGATTCTTTGTTAAGTTGCGTAGTTTCTTTTTAGGCATTTTTACCGCATGTCGAGGAAAGATACCAGCAGTAAAGCCGCTGCACTCGGAGAGTCGAAAAGACGCCAAGGTGCGGGAAACAGCGGTGGGCACCACCTGTTGTGTCTCACTGAGGAACTGCCAGGCTGAGGTTCCAGCAGGTAACAACAACGTTTATTGCCCGAAGCTTACGGCTGGCGGCTTCCATAACGATGTGTCGATCGTGCCTGGAGCGCTACCATTTAAGCACTAGTGAGCACATGCGCACTAACGACCGTTCGGTTGTCAGGTGCGCTATCGTGAGCACAACACCGCCTGCCCAGCATTGCCACTGTTACGCATTCGTGAAGATACCGTCAATGCCTACCGCAATATAGTGCGTGACTTCACGGTGGTGTTGTGCAAGGCCTCGCTCTGTCAAGATCGCTAACGAATGCCGCTCGCTCGCTCTTCAAAAGAATGGCGAGTGTATCAGCCCCATGTGAACTGCGAGTTATAGCTATTAGGGGCGAAGCTCCTTATGGCGTGGGTCGTTCGTCCCTTGTAGTCGTAACCACCTCGTTCTAGGATTGCGCTCGATAGCTCGCGCGCCGGGAGGCTCGCGCTCGCCCTCGGCGCGTTGCTCCCGGCGCGCGAGCTCTCTCACTCTTCCATCTGCTGTCTTGTGTTAGAGAGACAGAAAGAGAGAGAGAGAGAGAGAGAGAGAGAGAGAGCGAAAGACTGTCCGTTTCTAACGATGATGATGGGTTTGTGCTAGCGCGTTACGGCGCGTGTAAGAAGCTGGTGTAAGATGCTGTGGCCTCTCCGCCTTATACTCTTTCAGCAGTCATGTGATGGCGTCGGCAAACGCGGTGCGCGTTCCGGCCTGTGTAAGGGGCTGCGTAAGACGCTGTGGCCTCTCCCCCCTTACTAGAGTGTACGGCATGTTTCTAACGCGTTTGTGCTAGCGTCCCCTTAAACGCGAGATCCCAGCGTTCGAATAGAGTGTTTCTCACGTCTTTACATGATGATCGACTGGGCGAATTACACGGAAGATTAACGGTTTACCGGTGATTCACTCCGGAGCTTCGCCCACTCATCATCATTCACCCCGTGGATATGCTGCGAATTTTTTTTGGAATACATGAGTTCTCACCAATTTTACCTGTGAGAGGACAAAGAACAATGAAACGAAGGCAAGGCAGGTCAATCAGACGCGCGTCCAATTTGCATTCCTGCGCTGAGCTAAAAAGATTAAGGGATTAAGGGATGAGAAAACAGGAAGCAGTTGTGACGATGTGCGAGAAGAGGTGAAAGTTACAACGTTCCTGCGTCCCTCGAGCAAGTTTGTCTGTGAAGATTAAATTATTGTAGAGGAACCAGACTCTGGGGGAGGCCTATCGTTCGCGCAAGTTCGTTTTCGGCCAAATGGGGAAAACACCGTGCAAGAAAAGATGGCTGCGAAAGTACACACGACAATGCTCGATTGTCCATTGTTTTGCATGTAATTTGTACTTGTGTGTGTGTGTGTGTGTGTGTGTGTGCGTGTGTGTGCATGAGTACGTACGTGCGCGCACGTTGGAAAACTGCGTGGGAAGTGTGAATTTTGCTCCGGTGCAGGATACCTTATTCATATGACCCTACTTACCTAAGGTCAGCCTTCCCTTTATACTAGAGGCATGCCTTCTAGTCCTTCGTATGCAGTTCTATTTAATGGTGCGAGTGTACGAATCTCACTTTGAAATGTCACCATAGTATCGCTGTAGAAGTAAGCCTCCTTCAAATGCCACTAATGTACAAGTTATACGTCTGACGTTCTTCTGGGACCCTCTTATGCTAAGCAGTGTGTATAAGGACTCTTACTGTTGAATAGAGAAAATTCACGTTACAGCATCTAAGTTAAAATAGACTAAGTCGAAACTACTTGGTCGGTTTTTCGTCAACTGAGGCAAGGGGTAGAATCTGAAGACGTTGATAAAAGTGATTGATTATGGAACGGACGACAGGTGTATGGGGAAGGAAAGGACAGCACAACTCACATTTCTGGCTTTTCTATAAAGGCGATGCTAAAGGTTATAGTTTACATACGGACTCCGTTCTTTTATGTCATTTTATATCTTCCGTTAGCGTTCTGTAGAACTTTTACAGGGTATACATTGCCTTTGCGCCTTGAAACTGCATCAATCACCCCGTTCCTCTTACTGCAACTTCCTTAAGCAAAATCCCTTAAGCCTGACAGCATGGGACTCCGCTGAAGATCAAAACTTTCCGGAGCCTTAAACCAACGAAAGGTCGCGTATTTTGCCTTTCAAATCCAGGAGAAGGAAGGGAAACGTTTCGGCATCGCGCATATTGATGACCGCATGTTGATCAGGCTAATCGGGCGTTCTTATTGCTTTTTGGTTTCCTTTTCTTTATTTTTCGTTGAAGGCAGAGCCGTATATGAGGACACTGCTGCCAGCGATCTCTTATCATTCGCTCGCAGAACTCATTAAGCCTCTGCCCACCCCACCGGACCATCCAATTCGCCCAATTAAAGGAACGAGTCCCCCGGCACCCCCTTCCTATCCCGCGGCGGCCGAAAAGCAAATCCTAAGCCCCTGTGTTCCTTGGTCGAGTGAACACTTGAAAATTTAAATTCGCCGGCTGGACTTCATTAAGCGGCGCATGCATGTATCCCGTTCTGGGAATACTTACACGTCTCGCCGTGATTGCTTCTCGAAGAACCCCGGACACACGTGTACATAACGCGCAAATCAAGAAAAGCGTAAGGAGCTGTTTGGGCAAGAAGCGCTTTCATGTTTCATGCCTAAACAGGTCTAGTCACGAGCGGTTCCTTTAATCTGCGGAACGAGAAGTCTCGTGTCTTGATTTCCGCAGCGAAGAATTCAATTCTTATTGGCTAGTGGGTGATACGGAGCTTTGAGGATATCTTATCGGGTTGCACCTGTCACAGAAGAATAGGCTTTTGTTAGGCCTTCACCGACGCTTTCGGATGGCAGTGAATAATCTTGGCATGGCGAAAAAAATCTTCGCCTTAGTCCGCTGCCTCTATCATGATTACTTGCTGAGCAAGTTCCTTTTTCTTCGCTCACAAGGACGCAGACGCTTCACTTAAGCATTAGTTTACCGTAGCTTGAGCAACTCACAAATGTTCAACTTATGAAGTTTCGCTTAGAGTGTTTAAGCAACGCACACATATTGGATCGCAAATTGTAACAATGGTTCTCTAGATTTCTGTTCGCTCCTCTTTACTTTAAGGGTATACTTGTTTTCAGTTAACGTTTACATTTTATGCTCGTCGTTATTTTTTGCCTTGTTTCTTTTGTGCTAACATTTCTGCCTCACCAGCGCTCTGATGATTTGTGGTGTTTAACGTCCCAAAACCAGTTCTGATTATGAGAGACGCCGTAGTGTAGATCTCCGGAAATTTCGACCACCTGGGGTTCTTTAACGTGCACTGACATCGCACAGCACACGGGCCTCAACATTTCGCCTCCATCGAAATGCAGCCGCCGCGGCCGGGATTCGATCCCGCGACCTTCGGATCAGTCACCAGCGCTCTGCGAATGTTGTTTTCGTCTTGTTTCCTTTTTACAAAGTTGATGTACTGCGAACGTACATTTTCGCGCTAGAAGTCTAGTCATTTGACTTTCGACGTCACTTTCGTATCCTGCGTCACGGCAAAGGTGCATGCTAAAAAAGAAAACAACGAAATAAATAAATGTAAAGGCGGTGTCGTCGTAGAAGGTAAGATCGCCAGGACTCCCAGAACGGACCACTTTTTCGTAGAGCGTAGCGCTGGTTTCAGCAGCGTGTAAATAAATAAAGAAGAAAGCCTTTCCTTATCGAATACACCAAAGCATTCTGGGACTTCATCTTTTTTCTCTATTATAAATTACATTATGGCTGCTCTCTCAAATGCATTTCATTAAGCTGTATCGCACTGCTTCCGGTCATACCTACAGAGCTCAATCACCAGTCTAGTATATGATGCTTTTGTACTATTACGAAGACATTCCATCCAAAAGAAGCATGTGTAGTTGCCTACCTTCAGCATTCAACCTACTTAGGAAACAATGACTAAGCCGCGAAAATGGGGATCATGGCACTACACACCTTGGCACCTTTATTTCAGACATGATCAACGTTAGTACGATTCCTAGACGAATGGCCTTAGTGTTACGTTAAGCTCGATAGTTATTCGCATTTTCGCAGCGTTAGTGGATTGCTAATCTTTAAGGTGTCCCAAATCTGCAACCATGCATTCGGCGTACATTCCCCCAGGAACTGCTTTCTTTTTCTTCTAATTCCTCGTGCCAGACAACCTTCCCACCTATAATAAGCTACGTCAAGCAAAGAGAATTAACATTTGCCCGCAGTACGCATACCGAGTGCTCACATCGTTTACGGCAATAAAAGAATATCTTGCGAAACGAGGACCACGCTTCTTCGACGTCGGAATACCAATGAAAAGAAAAAGAAAGAGCGCCGCCCTGTGCATCTTCGATGTTTTCAATGTCGTTATGAAAAAAATTTAAAGTGCCTCTTTATGTTCGTATTGTATTAGAAACATGAGACATACGTTACAACACTCGCTTACATGCTGAGTCTTGTTATTCAATAAGAAAACGGACATATAGAGAAGAAAACGCATATAGTGGGAAATGGGGAGCGATCAGAACAGCAAATGCCGTCGAGAAGAACAGGAAGCCTGATCACTTTTTTATGAATTAGGAATGCGAAGTGAAGCTGAAGACAGGGAGAAAGGTCTAGGACAGAATAAGTAATATATCTGCCACATAAACCAAAATATAAGCTTCGAAAAATGCTACTAAGTGTCTTAGCCGGTATATTTTTCTGTTATCTCGCAGTTAGTGTGACGTGTATATTCTGTGCCATTTATTACCGTGTGACTGCGCAATTCAATATTCAAAGCGAGGGCATTTCCAACAAGAGTAAGGAAAGGACTGTTGTGGAAGTAATCATATCCATGTATCTGTAATATTTGCCTTACCCTAACGCAGCTTATTCTCACTGACCGTTAGTTAAAACGACCGCTGTGCCAAACCTGTGCCAGCAATTCCCTATAGGTTTGGTTAGCCGGTATTTGATGGTAAAGTCAGATAGCAGAGCCTGGCAGCCTTGACTCGACCTTACTTTTGAGAGTGGACGAGCATTTCTGAGATGGCGAAGCGTAAAGGAGGCAACGTACAAAACAACAGGACAATTTAACTCTTGTGTCTGAATGCGTGAAACCAACCCTGACTTGATTGCTTTTCTCTTTAACTTGTCATTCCACTGCGGTCTGTGTCGATGCCATCAGATCCTTGCAGGCAAAATGATACCAACCAGTTTACTTCTAGCTTTTAAAAGCTCCGATTGCCTCTTCTGAATCTCACGAAGTAAAGGGATTTTCTGTTCCTGTTCACCTAGCTGGCTAGAAAAATTCAATATTACTGTCGCGCGCACCGATTCCAATTTCCCACCAGGTTTATTTTGTCGTGCTTGTTTATTTTAGAATGCTTGTGCTCGGTATTTCTTTCTTTCTTTCTTTCTTTCTTTCTTTCTTTCTTTCTTTCTTTCTTTCTTTCTTTCTTTCTTTCTTTCTTTCTTTCTTTCTTTCTTTCTTTTCTTTGCTATGGTTGCAATAGAACAAAACTGGGCAGACCGTTTAACGGTTAAGCATGTGGAAAAGGCACCCCCTGTATATATAGCATAAAACAGGAGACGCCACTTACATATGCGTGCAGAGGAAGGCTCTCGTTCAAGACGAGTACTTTAGTGAACACCTAGCGAGCTCTCAGAAGCGAGACTTGCCCACCCGGAGCCACGACCCAAAAAAAGGGGGACTAAGTTGTGCAAACGAAGGCGTAGGTTGAGTTTCAGAACGCGCGCTGAAATGACCGGAGCACGCTTAAAAGCCTGCGACTGGGCGAATGGAAAAGGCGTCGCCTCCCTCTCTTTCCAGCATCCAAAGCAGCCACCTTGTCTCGCCTCATTTCGTTGCAGCGCGGCCAGCGGTCGGGGCGCTTATCAGAATGGGAATTCCGCCTGCTCTGCTGCCGCTAAAAGCGAATTAGACTCGGGTAACGGTATTCCTCCCCCGTAGCTCCCATGGAAATGGCTTTGGCTACAGCGAGGACGCATTGCGCGCGTTGCCAGGTGAGAACTAATTAGCGAGGAGGTCGCTTCACACCTTCCGCGCCAGTGCTTATTTGTTTTGTCTTTTTTCTCATCTTTTGCGTTGTCGCAACGCAGGTAATTAGAGATGCGCGGGAGATGCTATGCGGGCGGCGATTAGATATGTAAGAACGCGCCCCGGTAAGCTGTGCGAATTCGTAAAATTTATTTCGATTGCTTTAAAGCTTCTCGTGCACTGCACTTGGTATTTGATGCGGCGGTATTGCGCTTGTTTCAGAAATGCATTGCAATAAGAATATTGCAAATAGTATCAAAGAAGGAACTTGCCGTGACGAGATGGGGCTCTCCTAAGAGAAGTAAATTTTGTAAACCTACAAAGGCGGGTAAAGTTTTACGCCGTACATTCTAAAATACCATAGGTGGAACAAAATTATTCTGGAGAAATGTAAACAATTTGCCATGTCGGGGACGCACACGAAGGCCAAGTATTTATTCTCTCTCTCTCTCTCTTTTGCGGAATCAAAATAGCCGTTAATTCGTGCCCATTTAGAGGGGATGACAGTGGCTAGAATGGAAGATATATAGGAACGTTGAAATGGTTGCGGTGATAAAGCTTACGAGCTTAAGATGTTGTGCGGTGAAGAACTCGCTGTTAAGGAATCAAAGGGACCCTAGTTGTCTATTCTCACTACGGCCATGTTCTAACAACTAAAGCTACATTTATGTAGATGTAAGCACATTTGTAGCTGACGTAGAAATGCTGAAGTAGCTTTCAACTTCTATGCAAACGTTTTATTCAATGGACGTCCGCCCTTGCAATTCTTCAAACTGCTTTAAGTAACCATACAATGCCTACCGGCGCAGCCCAAGTGGCCTTCAGGCACGTTTGCGGATCTGAAGAGCACGTTGCGTAATTTCTTCTTCTGTACGTTCACCGCGAAGCAGCACAAAAGGCACCACTTAAGGCTTTCGCAACTGAGCGAATACGATGTTCAAACCTGGTTCTTTTTGTGTGCAAGACTCTTTTGCGCAAATTCAACACCGTGAGCAAAGAAAGTGCTGAATAGATCAGACCTTGGAACCAAGAGCAAAGCAAGTTACAGTTCAAAACCCTAAAGCAAAAGAAAAATGAAAGTAAGAGGAAAGAGACACGGCCGAACAAACACAGGACTCGAATTCAGTGCCCAGTGTTGGAGAGTTTTGCGACACCCTCGGTTACAAAAGCTGCCGACACCAACACCGTTTCCTTTGGCTCTTCCTCTTTCGACTTGAGCAAGTACCACCTTTCTGGCTTGGCTATATTGGGGCAGCTTACCCTTTGTCGTCGGTCACGCGTCAAATCAGCGCCCTCCTTACGGGTAAAGTGAGAGGCACCGAATAAAGTATACTCTCGGAGAAGAGCTGCAAGCAGTGCGGCACCCTAGCAATTTGAGCGTCAGGGCACCGAGTGAAACAGCTCTGTTGCGTTTCTCCACGGCATCAATGTCAAAGCGGCAAATCCATTGTGTCGCGTACACAAGAGCGAACCCTGCTTTCGCTTTCTGTCGTTTTTTTTCCCTCGTGTTCTGAGAAAGCGAAACAAAGACAGAGCTGTCGCGTTGGAAGGGAGAGATTATAAAAAGAAAGAAACAAAGGAGCCTTCTCTGTGAAAACACGGTGAAAAGAATCAATTGGAATGGCCCCCGGATGTTACGAAAGGTTGTTTAGTATTCCGCCCGTGTTTTTGATCAGGCCATATGCTTTCACCCCCTCTTTTTTTTTTTTTTCACCCTTTGCTCTAACTTCCTTGCCTGAACACCCAGGCGTGAAGAACGAACTGTACGTTGTCACCGTAAAACTATGCAGCCTTACGAAGCGAAAACAATAGCATTTTGCCCAACTATAGCAGCAAGTGTCAGAATAAAGTTCTCACTTCAATGTCGTCGCCATATATGCGGAAGTTGTTTTGCCCACATTCTCGCTTGTCTTGGTCGGCGCATGCGAGATGGCTTTACCAAACGACCAGTTGCTGCGCGCATGAGGCTGTGGCTGTTGTCAGCGCGAGCAGTTGTTCATCGGCAGAGCTCCGTGCCTCAGCAAGGCTGCACCGTTTTGGGGCAGCGCGAAGTGCGGATGCAGAGTCGACTCACTGCGTCGCGTGACGTGCTCCGCCTGGCTCGTGTCTAGACCAGCGGCGCGAGCCCAACGTCCGTGCCTGAGCCTTGACAAACACCACCCGTTGCGCGATAACACAAATGAAAGCCCCGCGTCGTGCGCGAAATCGGCAATTCAAATCAGCCGTCCGGGTATGGAATGATCGATCACAGAACAGCCATGGCGGGAGCGGCGTTCCTCCCTGCCTTTCTTGTATCGTGGTTTTTATTTTTGTCGGGGAGGTCGCGAATGAATGACATCGCCCGAACGAGGTGAAATTGCCTTGGCACGCCTTGTGCGAGGCGTCGCGCTGAAGCTTTTTGATAGGAGAACAACGTCTGGCGTCACTTTCAGCGGATGGAGACCGCGCCTGTCGTCACACTTTTCCTGCAGGCGGCGCGGATAAAAGCAGATCCCGTCGAGATGCAGCCGTCGGCGGCGAGGTTTTATCCGGAGTCTTCTGTGCCGAGTGACAGTACACAGGAACCAATCCTCTCGAGTCCAAGGTCCGTGCCGTCTCTGAGGATGTACAGGTCATGTACTGAGAGTCGTGCAGTCGACATAAAAACTTGCGACACATTTCCAATCTATGACGGATCTCGCGTTATTAGAATGGTTTGCGACTCTTCTACCGTTGACGCAATGCGTTTGTCTGGAACTCGTGTCTGGAACACAAATGAAAATGGAAATTTTTATTGTTAAACATATACATCGCGCTCTCTTTACCAAGAGAGAAGAATCATTGGTATACGTAGTGCGAAGCAAGCAGAGGTGGAGTAAAAGGGCGAGGTTTACAATGGGATCGAAGCTGCAGGTGCACAACAAAGCCGACCACAGTATTTGGAAAGGAGAAATCGAAGCATAATAATGGATACGGAAACCAACTGGCCCAAGTATCGACTCTTTTACAACAAATATAGAAATGCTGACTGTACATGGATGTTACCTATGTGTTGATAAATCAAAAATCAAGAATGTTGCTTGGAAATCTTGTCATAAAAAGCGCAACTATTAAAATGACTGTGCAAAAAAATAAATAAATTAGGCAGCTTGCACTAGCGGTGCAAAGCTGGACTAGCAGTGGAGCCTGGAGGCTAACGCAGCTTGTCCCGGTTATCTAGAAGGTCGACTGTTACATGGTTTTGGCGGGAACGTATCACGAGACTACCTGTTAAGTGGTTTTGGCGAGAGCATGTCGCGTGGCTTCCTGTTGCACGGTTTGGTGGAAACATGTCACGTGGCTAGCCAGGAGGTCACATTAAGTGGTTTGCATCACGTGTCTATCTTCAAACTGGCTTGGCAGAATATGTCTGCTTGTGCGTTCTTTTTTTACGTGGTTCCTGGTGGGAATACGTCGCGTGTTACGCGATTTCGGTCGCGTCACTACAGATGATATCATTTTACGTGGGCACGTAAACTGTTACTAAGCTAGTCTATGCAAGCGCGGCTACGCAAGGGATTTGCCAAGTGATGTGACTAGATGTAACGTCATATGACGTGACCTAAATGTCATAACTAGCCATGACGTCATCTTACGAGGTCGCACTAGCTGTAACTAAGATATGCTAAGCGAGTACGGCTACGCCAGAGGGTTGCTGGGCGACGCGAGCTGGAGCGGGACTGTCTGATAGCACTGCCTCTAGGACAGGCCCACAATTTCACGTCAGCGAGAAACGGCATTGCGAAAAAAATAGCTCCGCAGTACAACGAAACTTTGACCACACCGGACTTCTGAATCGTTCGGCAAGCAGTTATGGCGATTCGTAAATAGTTTCCTTGCTCTGTATGATTGAGTTTACATTATTCAGACCTTCGACAAACCTTAGTATGATACCAGAACGCAAACACAGCACTCCTAATTTCTCCTACAAACAAAACAGATACATACAATGAAGTTAAGCAGCGACCTTGTTATTCTGGCGCATACCAATAGCGTTAGAGATTTTTTTTTTTTTGACGTACGTCATTGCCAACCGTTTGTCCGGTATTCGTACCGCGTAGGGGCATATTCATGCTGAAGTATCCCAGCCGCTCCGCACCACCAGGAGCCCCAGGGAGCGCTAGGATGGTTTCGACGTAAATGGACTGTCAGTAAAAAAAAAGAATATTAGGCTAAAACAAACACAAAACCAGTGTGAACAGAACGCATTTCTGGCTTGTTACTCTGCACAAGAAGGAAAGTTTAGGCAGCAACAAAGAAAGAGTGTCATAGAAAACTAATTGCACGCAGACTTCGCGGCGCACACAAAATCTATAAGCAGCCACAGAGCCGCGTCGATTTCGTGTAGGGTCATAGCGCCTTCGTAGGTTTCTGCGCCAGACAAGAAAGTGGGAGCAATGGGATTATGTTGGGCCAGATGGGCTTTCGGTTCGCTGGTATACATGAGTAATAGAGAGCGCGAGAATGGAAATACAGAACGACGGAGAGAGTTAGAAAATGCACTTGTACAAGGGACTCACAGGAGGATAGGGATAGCACTGAAAGTGCTTGGCCGCGCTATTGCAGGTAGCGAGAAAGGTTTTAGGATAGGAAACAAGAAAGAAAGAAAGAAAGAAAGAAAGAAAGAAAGAAAGAAAGAAAGAAAGAAAGAAAGAAAGAAAGAAAGAAAGAAAGAAAGAAAGAAAGAAAGAAAGAAAGGACATCCGTAGCACGGACACATGGCTTTATGGTAGCTGGTCCGAAGACGAAATAAATCAGCGCGAACAAAAGAAAGGAAGAGAGAGAGAGAGATAATATAGCAGGAGACAAAGATTGCGAGTGGACAAGCAACTTGCCCAACATCCTGTTCTGTATATGAGAGTACACGAAGGGCACTAAAGCCTTCTTGTGGATTTACAAATATTCCTGTCACCGATGATGGCGCTTGTAAGATGGTATCCGGAAGTGATGAACTCTGTCCTTGAATAGAACATATAGGGATTGGCGTAACTTTTCCTCATAATTACAGCGCTGTGGAGTTCTATTCGGTTCTCCTCTTTCATGATCCGGCGAAAAGAAATATAGCCTTTTAATGAGCCTTCTCTACTCTGCGGACTAATTAATGAGGGATTAACATTGGTTCGCATTTCCTTCCAATAAAAAAATGACTGCTCATAGGCATCGGCGCCAGGGTAAAAGAAATAAGTCACGAGCAACTCGGCTGCGAAAGGAAGCACAAGTTTAGCGAAGGCCATGGGACAGTGGCAGGGACGCAGCAGACCCTCACAAACGTTACCTTCTTGAGGCCGTGCTACAAAGCGTGCAATATTCCGAAGTGATTGGTAAGGTCACAGGCTACTGCTTTACGTATGAGAGGGTAGCAACGAAAAGAAAAGTATAAACGCATTCATATGGCTGTTGGGTGGCTGTTATGATGTTTTAAAAAACCCACGACGTATGAAACGCTGATCTGAGAATTGGTTTTTGGCCTAAGCAGCACTCGGCGATGCAAGCTGGTCGCGAATGTACGATAGACGTTCTTAAGTGAATGTCTGCGTGTTCGTAAAAAAGTCGCAGCTTCGCTAGAAGGGCGAAGCAGTGAGTGCAGTAGCAACGCATCGGTTCTTACACAGAGACTGGCAGCTTTAGGAGCGATGTGCTTCTGTTTTGTTTTCCACCGAAGTTCGCGATCCTGCCCGGCACTGAGCGGCAGCGCGCCTGACGCGCAGCTGCACGTTGTTCCTGCTTGTGGAGTGTGGGCGCTCACGGAAGTGCGATTTTCCCTCAGCGCGACGAGCCATTAGCCGAAGGTTCAGGCCGGTAATTCCGTCGACGCATTCCTATGCCGTAGAAGCACCGTTGGCGACCGACGCGAACTACGCGATGAGAGCACGGTGCCAGCCCAGGCTCCACGTGCAAAAACGGGCCTTCTCGGTGGAAGGCAGCGCGTGGTGCTGCCAAGTTAGTTCTCAAAAGCACTGCGTGTAACGGTATCTAACCGCCTGTCGCCGTCGCCGTCATGCTCCACACACACACACACACACACACACATATATATATATATATATATATATATATATATATATATATATATATATATATATATATATATATATATATATATATATAGGACTGTATATGCAAAAATAGCTTGGGTTGCCGCTAGTTTATAACAGAATTGACGATGCGCCTCTTAGAGAACGACGGTTTATTAAGTCAACGTTTCGGTCGGAGCCCGACCTTTTTCAAGACATGTAAACCACAGGCCAGTATGGCCTTATATACACACTTTGCCTTGTAGTAAGGAGAGAAGGACAAGGGTGGGAAAGCGAATGAGTGGGTTGAAAATATACGGAAATAATAAAGTAAAAAAATAAAAATAATAATAAAGATTGCCGGCATCTTCACTGCAACAAAAGATGAACAAGTCACGCAAAGGGAACTCGCACGCACACACACACACACACACACACACACACACACACACACACACACACACCACAGAGAGTGAGAGAGAGAGAGCGAAAGAAAAGAAGAAAAAAAGAAAAGAAGAAAAAGAGAAAGGGGCGAAAGTCGGGGAAACAGCGAGAAGGACGAGTGCCGCCCGCCGCGCCAGTGCTGTCCGAGTCCGTAGACACGGACTGTCTACGGACTCGGACAGCACTGGCGCGGCGGGCGGCACTCGTCCTTCTCGCTGTTTCCCCGACTTTCGCCCCTTTCTCTTTTTCTTCTTTTCTTTTTTTCTTCTTTTCTTTCGCTCTCTCTCTCTCACTCTCTGTGGTGTGTGTGTGTGTGTGTGTGTGTGTGTGTGTGTGTGTGTGTGTGTGTGTGCGTGCGAGTTCCCTTTGCGTGACTTGTTCATCTTTTGTTGCAGTGAAGATGCCGGCAATCTTTATTATTATTTTTATTTTTTTACTTTATTATTTCCGTATATTTTCAACCCACTCATTCGCTTTCCCACCCTTGTCCTTCTCTCCTTACTACAAGGCAAAGTGTGTATATAAGGCCATACTGGCCTGTGGTTTACATGTCTTGAAAAAGGTCGGGCTCCGACCGAAACGTTGACTTAATAAACCGTCGTTCTCTAAGAGGCGCATCGTCAATTCTGTTATATATATATATATATATATATATACATATATATATATATATGACGATATGCCTGATTATAAACTCCGGGTAGTGGGTCAAGGGGGAATTCGAGAACGAGGAAGACGAAGACCCATTTTCTGATTTGGTGGCTTCAACACGCTGTTCTCGTTGTCTTGTTGAGCGTGTTGTCTCTTGTTGGCGTTGTACACACACACACACACATATATATATATATATATATATATATATATATATATATATATATATATATATATATATATATATATATATATATATATATATATATATATATGGACACGATGGCGACTGCGACGACCAAAAACACCGTACAGGTGTCTATGTAAACTGAAATCAACTTAAGGAGCGCACATACATGAAAATCACAGCGCACTGATTTATTCTTCTATGCCCCTCGTTTTGGGTTTAGTGCTCTTTCTCTAGCGCCACTCACGCGGAGCAAGAGCAGACCGGAGCAGCGTGCAGGATCGTCACAAAACGTCAATATAGATGGCTTGGTGCCCTCAGCGCACGCTTCTCGAATCCACCAAACAGATGCGGCATGTGCCAGCAAATCTAACACCATCTGCGAACTGGCATCATCAACTCGACAATGGTAAAAAACTTCTTACCTACCCATGTCTCAGACATTGTGGTTATGGTTATTATGGTAATTATGTAACGTTACGTTACAGAAGCCTCCCTTTGCCGTGTGTTCCGTGGCCGTCTGTAAGCACTTGTGTGCAGCGTACCCAACCCTACGGGCGTTTCAGACAAGTTGAACAAGCAATGATCTAACCAGACATAGATTAAAACAAGACGTCATACATACTCTGAACGCTCCTGCCAGCCTGACACGCACAACATTTTGGTGCAATTTTGCGCTCTTTTCTCGCCGTTCTTTTAGCTTCAACGTAAGGCCACGAAGCAAGAACACAATGTGAAAGGGCTAGTAAGCAAGAAGCAAGAATCGCGATCGCTTAAAAGTCGAATTTCTTTTTCTTCCTACGTCTTTATGCGCAGCGCGAGAACCCTTGATTAAATTAGCTTCTCACGTTTTCTTTTCGCTTCTTCATACATCTCCTCCACTTGCGGTCCACGCTATTGCGTTGAGTGTATGGCCTTCGGCAGTTCTTTCTGTTGAGAAAATGAATCTGGCAGCTGGGGCCTCCATTCCCCGAATGCGTTCATTACAGTGCCATCCACTGCCTCGGCTTACTTTTCGAGTGAAGCGAAAGAAAAACTGACGTCGAGAAAAAGAGAGATGGTTAGGACACCACATGGATGGGGGACAGGCACGACGGAGCACTTCGGTAAAGCCGCAAACACATTTATTATTGTTATGCTCTTTTTGTGCAGAGAGTTCGTCACCGCAGGCAGCCGCTGCGTCCATCCGGGTTCCCGGCCATCCTTTTTAAACGTTATTGTTCCACGCGTAGGGCCTGGAATATTTGCGCGAAAGTGCTGCAGGCAGTAAATTGGCGCTAGGCTGTGGCAGTATTAAGGATATAGTTAAGTCAAGCAAAAAATCAGGGCAGTCTGAACCGTATTCGCGAAGCAGCGCTATCTTTGTAGTCATTTCTCCTAGGCGCCTAAACGTCGAAAGCTATTCTAGCGTCCACTTCAGTAACGCCTCCCCCCCCCCCTCTTCCCCCCTTTTGGCATGAACACAAGGAATATCTCCCTCGAGAAGGTAAAAAATTCCGCGATCGCCAGCTCGGCCGTAGCGATCCATCGTTAGGGGGCAGGTTAAGTATACTAGAAAGCGCGCACGGGTGCTTATGCTGCATTTCGGCTGCAATAATTAAACTAATGGATGAACCGAGATTTGTCCTGAACAGCCGAAATGAGCAAAAAATAAAAAGCCAGATCCTGGAGCTCAATGCAGAGAGTGCATGCGATAGCTATGGCACAAATATAGAGGACCGCCCCTTGCTCTTTGCAGTGCTGCTATACAGTGCTGGTCGCTGTATCTTCGTTGTGAAGCGATCGAAGACGGCTACTCGGTATTGCAGAGCCAACGGAGTATTCTGTATGCATATATACTAACGTCAGCTGCGGCAGCGCCCTCTCATTTAGCATTTTTACTTTACTGCAGTGTTGTCACCATGCATCGCCGGCTCGCTTCATGGGTTATAAAGGGCTGACATCACAATCGAAGTATAAAATGGCTACAGCGTGAGCTGTGTTTGCTAACGCAAAACTCTGCGATGAAGTTTCACTTAGAGGATGTGGTTTAACGGTAACTCCTTTGAACTTTAAAGCCCAGAGAAACGAACTGTGGTTTCCTTTTCCAGACTTGTCGCCATAAACATAAGCAAGAACGTCGCCAGAGAGCCCAACAAGTGTGACGTTGAAGAAATGTGTGTGAATAACGATGACATCTGGCGAAATAACTGTGGTGTCAGTGGATAAACAACGTAGTTATTCACCACGTCTACTTGCTTGCATCCAGATAGATGTCCGTTGTCGGACAGGTTTGAAGACGATGACGACAAGGACGTGTTGTTGTATGGGGGGGGCGCAGCCACAAGGTTCGTATAGCACTGCCCTGTAACGCATAGATGCGCGTGCGAAACGTTGCTGTCGTGTACGATTTTGTAGTCCGCGTTATCTCTCCGTCATGTGACGCTGCTCTGTTTTCTCACTTCTAGGTTTTTTATATCTTATGGCTTATATATCTTATATCTTATCGGACATCACGCTGATTATCTTTGAGACGCCGTCATGGAGGCGTTCGAATAGATATCGGGTGCCTCCTTTTTTGCCTCTCTTCATAACTACATATCATAATACTTGGAGGCACCCATCAGGCAGTTACTCAGAATAAATTTCATAATCAATTTTATTATTAAAAGCTGGGTAAAGTTACAAGCACTTAGTATACAGAAGGAGGTCCCGTAGTCAAGAGAGTGCATCGGGGCCTCCTGTGCAGAGACTACTGAGGTACCAAGCACTTCATAGGAACAGTAGCGAAAGATAGAAGTGAAAAACATAACAATAGTAGGAAAATACACAAATGATTTACATTAAATAGCATGGTTTAACATGTCACTAAAATTGTAAGAGACAAAAATAAAAATAAAACAAAAACAAGCGAACAACAGTTTAATAACCTTTATCCAAGATACACTGAACAACAAATATTGCTGCGTACTAGAGCCTTTCTTGCTCCTAATGTGGGCTTTGAACACAAAATATTACTGACGAGGTGCCTAATGAGAGTGGGTGGAAATAGTAGAGATATTGTGATCAGCGTAAGAAGGATTTCTTGAATCAGTCTCTACACCGCTAGGGGGAACGTAGCATTGACGAGGAACGGTAAAAGAAAGTAGATGCTTTGGGCAGGAGCTGAACTGTGAGCAACAGAGGAAAAAACAGACACTCAATTCCGTCGGAAGTGAACGTATGATCTTCAATAAAATATTTCAGTCAAATTCTTTCCGGTGCTCTGGAAGTGCGGGCTCAACTGACATAAAATTAACAAAGTGGTAGGTATCGCTGTGAAAACCTGCGTCATGGGTACGCCACTCTGTAACGCCACATCCGTAATATTCGCGAATCGTTGGACGGCGCAAGAGTGCACGAAAAAGTTCTGGGAACAACGCAACGACGCCAAACCAGCCCCTCTCCAGATGGCCCAATTTAACGCCGCTTAAGTACAGCCATATACAGCCAGTACGTGGTGGCCCTTTAGAAGTCACAGCGTGCTTATTCACGTTACGCCAGCCACAGCTGCTGCAGTGGAAACAACCGAGGCGTGAAACAAGATCGCCAGAGAAAGAGAGATAGAAAGAAAGAATGAGGAGAGACAGTAAGAGAGAAGAGAATGGGCAAACGGGCTACAGCTATAAAAGCACCATGGTCCATGGTCGTAGACCTTCGTTTGAGCAGAGATTAGAAAAAATGATTCCGGAGGCCAGCGCCCATCGGAAGGCGCCCCCTACTGGAACACGCGGAGGCGCCTTTGCGGTTCTGGCCACGCACATTCGCCCGGCGCCCATGCAGCAAGCAGTATACCAGCAGGGACAACAAAAAGCGCCGGCGACCGCTGAAGGGTGGGCAAGCAAAAGACAAAAAGAAAAAGAAAAAAGAAACGCTCCGAAAGAGCAGTCGATGGGAAGCGCTAAACGCCAGAATACGGGGGTCTCGCAAGGCTGCGCTTCGGTCGAGGCTAGCTAGACGTTGACCAGGCTGCAACCGGTAAAACTACCAATAAATGGTCGCACGAGAAGCCGACAAAAAAACGGACCCAACGTGTCGTCCGCGTAGTGGCCCGAGAATGAAGTAAGGCAGTCTCGCGAGCGCATCTTTATCCGAGAAACCGCTACGGCTGCGGCGCAGGAGAAAAGGCCTGCTGGACAAATCTTCCATGCATTGGTATCGTGCCAAGCCTAGGCAATAGAGAATGAAAGAAGAAGCGCAGCGTGGATGCAGTAAGGGAGCGAGTGAGCGGGTATCTTGGTGCGCGTTAATATATACTTCGGCCAGACTGACAAGGCACTTGGCCTTTTCGTTCGGGTAAACTTTGCACAGGCGCCTGTGGGCATGGATTGACAGCCTCGCCTGCAGGATGGCTTCTAGGCGTTTGCGTGCCATTTCTTTTGCGTTTGCCCTCGAGTACTGAGGACATCGGCAACGTTGCTTAGCGTTCGAGTTGGTGCAAGTGGTCTATGTACACGGCAAATGAGAACGATAGAAAAAATGACAGTGGGGATAGATTCTTGAGCTAAGGTTTCTTTTTAAAATACAAGAAGGTCACAGTGACTTGTCGCGCGTGTTTGGAATGTATCCATGTGAAAGCTTTAAAATTGCGACAGGCGCGGCGGGCATGTCAAATACATCTTTAGCCGCTAAAATTGAAACGCAATCTGCCAGTTAGGTGAAATTCCCGTGTACAGTCGCCTGGGTCTTCTTTTTTTTTTTTTTTTGAAACTTTAACGTGCGAGCGTCGACCACCGAGTTGATAAGCGCCGCACAACGGAGCGCAGCGGCGAAATGAACGAGGATGCTCGCGTGCACGCTACGAGCAGTCCTGGGCAGGTGTCTTCTGTTAGGCTGTTCCGAGAACCGGACACCACCCCCGCTTCTTCCGAGCACCGTTAACGTCATCCTGTTTTCTCTTCTGAACGCTGCCACCAAGTGAATTAGTGCCCATTCGTATGGAGCACTGGCACGCAAACATCTTTACAAAAGCTCTGCGTCCGTCAAGAAGAAAGCTTATACGCATCATCTACAGCTTAACAAGAGATCATGCTTCTGCACAGCTCTTCCAAGCTGCCGATATTCCAACGGTTTTTAATACTTACATCTTACGTCTTGTGCTTAGCTATAAATACGAAAATAAAGAACAATATGGCCATGCTTACGGACATAGCAGACTTAGCCGAATATTCTTCTGTGTATCCCTTGCGGCTCATGAAAAAATTCAGAACAAGAACACCACGCGCCAACTACGGGGCTTAGATGTTGAGAATAGCTTTACTCCTGTTTATTAAATCATTTATTTCAGAATCACTTGGATATTTCGGTTGCAGGTCAGCGCTTCATGCTTTCTTCGTGGATATCTAGAATGTCAGATACGAACTCTGTTTCTGATCTATTGTACTTATTTGGTTTTCTTTCCTAAAACTGTGGGTGCTTGTCGCGTCCTTTTGGTGATCATGTACAACAAGAATAATGTATGCTATCTTAGTGCTTATGCTTCTGTGCGCCGGTTTATTTACGTATGCTACCATGTGCTGCTGAACTGTAATTCGGCCGGGACGCTTAGTCAAGCTCATCAGAGCTTTTTCTCCGCCCCCCCCTCCGCTTTATGAATGAATGAATGAATGAATGAAATCTTTCTTAGCCGTGTTCAGGAGACGTAGCAAAACGTGCGGACAAATAAAGGAACTGGGGTTGGGTTCGTTTCACATTACAGCCTGTCAGACGAAAGCTGCACCGGACTGTTCCGCATGCATACGCGTACGCTTGCTCATTCCTCTTCATCGCGTTAGCGTAACTGCTACGCATATTAACAAAGGTGATATTACTTGTTCACTAGCTTTCGTAGAAATGCATTGTATAGGGTAGAGGAGAACGTAAAAATAGTGACAGTGCCAGTCCCCGAAGAAAACCATTCATGTTCAGTAAGCGCCCACATTATTCAGGTGAGCGAATAAAGGAATCGTTTGACTGATAGTGTTCTACGTTGCGCTCATATTATGAGCGAAATAGAGGCCCACCAGGACAGATACTTAGCAAGTGGGCATGATTGAATCGAGTGCAACTCCCTAGACTATAATGCAGAGTCAACTCGACGTCCTGAGCGAGACCATTAGATCTTGTACCATTGAGCAAAGTGGTGTGCTATAAAAACTCACAGGAATCTGGGGGCCGCATAGAAAAGCACGTACAAAACTCAGCACCAGCTCGAAAACTAGGTTTAAGCGATGCTGAATTAAAGCATGAACTCGACAGAGAAAAGTACTGTGTTGCTGGTGCCGCTTTCGAGTCGTGTTAACTGAACGAAATGAGGTGTGCATGCTTTAGTTATTATACTCGACGTATACGTTCGTCGTCAAAAGCTTGCCTTCGGGGCTAATGTCAGCATTAATTTCCCATTTGCGCTCCGTTCCAAAAAGCGCATCTGAGGGAGTACAAGCTGGATGAAAAATAACACCATTGATGCAGGCCCAGCCATTCAGAGGAAAAGAACGATGTCGGCGTCTCATTTGAAAGCAGTCACACTGTCGCGTATATGCGACGCGCTTAAAGCTTTAGACGCGCGGTGTTTGGGGCGCCACCACGGGAGTGTTGACGCGATATTGACTCCGCCAATTTCGGCTCGCGTGAAACGCGTTCGCGCAATGCGCTCATGGAAAGCAGTGTCATCAGCGTTTCCGCTGGATGCTGTAATGGCGAGTTCAGTGGCCGTAAAGATCCCGAATAAATTGCTCGTGGCTCCAGCGGGTAAGCGCGCACACTGCGTGGGTGGCATACACTCCACCCCTCCTCCCTCCCCCTCCCTGTCAACGCAAGTTCACGCATCGTCGGTAAGAGCTTGCTGCACACAAAGTTGCCCCACTCGAAGAAAGTACGTTTTTCAACGACGACTCCCATTTGCACATAAAACCTAGACTACCGTTCTACCGCTGTCGGCGGATGCATGTTGTTACGACTTGAGCCGGCGACAGCCAGACGGCACAGTGTATAAAAGAAGAAAGGGACGCGTCGCGCGGAGAAACTTGACAGCAGTCTCCCACGCTCCCAGGTTCGTCTTGCCAGGTGTTCGTGACAGGTGGGTGCTGCGGTTCAAAGGGACTGCGGTTGACGTCAACGCTTGCTAAAGGGAGTAGCACAGTCAACAGCATGACCGCAAAAGCGAGCTGTCCGCTGCATTGTTGCAAGGACGGAAATGCCTAACCTGCATGCGCCGTCAGCCCTCAACCAGTTTGGCTGGTCCCGGGATTAAGAATCGGCATGCATCGTCTGCGGCGTGGCCTGTGCTTCGATCACTGGCCTTCCCTGAGGAGAAGCGCGGGACTTGAGGTATACTTAAGGACGATGCAACCCGAGGAAAAAGTGCCCTGAACCCAGGGTATTGGTGTCGATACAGTTCGCTCTTAGCTGTACACCATGTTCTGTACCTATCATGTAACTAAATCTTCCTAGTGTCAGTAAACCCTTTTGTTATCGTTCTCCCAACTCCCACCTTCAGAGTTTCTCAACCCGAAGACCTTGTCACGCTTCCAAGTGAGGTCTAGGATCCACGCAACCCTGCGTCACGACAGTGTGCTCCGTCTTCCAGTAAAGTGTGTTGCGATTGTTTGAGGACCTTCTGGAATTGCGCGCATCGCGTGATTAACGTGAAATAACCTCTAATCACGCGTATCCATGCTCTCGGGGTGCTTTCGAGTTATAGTTCATCGTTCAGAATATTTCTGGTATCTTATGCGTCAAAACCAAGGAGTTATTATGAGACACGCCATAGTGGATAAGTCTGAATTAATTTTGATCACCTGGCTTTCTTGAACGTGCGCCGAGATCTAAGCACACGAGTGTTATTTGGATTCCCCGCTCTTCGGAATGCGACTTCCGCTGCGTGCGCTAAACTTCAATACATATCATACCGTTATGGCAAATTCTCAGAAGCGTAAGACGTGCGGAGCGGTAAGGTTGATAGAATCTCGCTGAAAGGATTATTTCACGCACTTGCAACTATATTGGTACCGCGTCTTTATAACGAAGGATGCAAGGCTGTACAAGAACCTTGTTGGGGTAACGCCTACACAATGATATAATGAATGATTGTATGCGGTCAAAGATGTGCCTTACTTATTCACATTACCCAAAGGGTTTGACAAAGCATCACTAAATCTGACAGAATCGTTTTTAGCTAAATAATATCAGCTGGAAGGTTGTAGTGCAGTGGCGCTGCGGCAATGCAGAATCAACAGAAATAGATTACTTCGACGTTTCGCGACTAATATCTGTGCTACAAAATCGTTTTTTACTGTCATAGAGTGCACAGATAAAATATTGTGCAATATTTGAGTTCACACGCCGCAGAACGCTCACACCGGACTTTCCTGAAATTTCTGTTTATGCACTACACCGCTCACAAGGTGCGCCGTAATGCAGGGACCAAACGAACACATGCACAGTGTAAGACGTGATCATGGGGAAATGACGATGACATATGTTGTATATGCTCTTCCCAAGGAACGAAGGGCAGTGGTAGGTGCATGCACTGAGAAGCATTACACTTAGACTACGGCATTGAATATTCTCTAACCTTCTGCGACAATGTTTGGATATTATGAAACCAACTAAAATATAGTATGCGTTCTATAGCCTGACATTTATTGAACACGTGGTTACGCTATAGAGGCACCGGTCAGCCAAATTATATACTCAAGATTTATGCACCAATTATTTAGCTCGTTACGATGACCAGAGAGGCGTTAAGTGAATTTATTCTGTCAGTCAGCATACAAATCTCAATGCTAAAATTTTCTATTGGTGCGGAATTTTCCATGAAGTATCATGCTACTCCCTGGCACATGCGCCGGAAGATGACTCAACCATCAACTGAGCGCAGCCGTACGAAACTTATCATAATAATAATAATATTTAGGTTTTTACGTCCCATCATTCTGGTCTGCACATGCCGTTCCTGCGAGGTGGGTCCTCGCGTCTTCCTACGACCGGCCACGTTACAACTCATTTCGGATCATATTGCATCCTATATTTTCCTGTCATAATAATGAATATTCGTGTAGGAATTCAGAAGCTTTAATTTTGTTGAATCCACATACTGTGGTGGTGAAGCAGTATCTTGAGGCTTTATTGTAGACGTGTTGTTATTAGGTTTCGTGTAATTGCAGGAGGGCCTTTATTTATTTGATGTGTCGTGTTGTATACGTCCGCCACTGCTAGACTCCAAACAAGAAACTGGTATTTCGCAACAGGCAAAGCGCCGTTCATGTCACTTAAATCATTCTGATGCTGCAAAAGCGGTGTCCATGCTTTTGGAAGATCTCAGTTTTCGCTCCAACAAGTATGCAATGTGAGCGTTCTGGCGCCGTTATTACCAAATGTAGGGTCAAGATGGACAAACTTCGGCCATTAGGATTTCAAATGTCTCTCATTAATGAGTATAGCCCGTCATAAAAAAGACTAATTTTACTATTGTGAGCTTTCCTTACAGCATAGTCCCACTATGAAATACGTACTTTACAAAGTATAAGCTGAAAGAACCGAAAAGCGCTAATATAGCGAGTGTGCATTAGCCGGTGGCATGACATGAATTATACGGGAAGTTAAAGTTTCCGCGAGAAAAACGGCGAAACTGCAGTATCACGCTGCGGCTGCATTCTCTGATATCGCTACATAACAAAAAAGAGGGGCAATATTTTTTCAGAGTTTCCCGAGTTTTAGTAAACAACGATCATTCTTGGCGGTTACGTAGTGGAACGTACACGAATTTGGCGCTTTACGACGAACATTCAACATCTCAAAGACGCCGCCTGCAAAAACCTTTCCTTAAAAAAAAAAAAAGGGAAACATATTCATTGCGTAAAGAATGTTTGTAGAATACGCAGCTGTATATCTTCTGACTCGGGAAGAATTGCCTTTTTTTAGAGTTGTGCGAATGAAAGTGCTTTCTTGCACATCGCAAAACGCGTACTGGGCGCGGAAGAAAGTCCAGACAGTTGGAAAACGAATCGTAGGCATTTAGAGCACTGTTACTTTTGTAAGCTTTACATATAGTTAACGATACGCCGTGAATGGCATTATGGATATGTAGATCTGACAGGCATATATGGGCGTCTGGGCTGATATTAATTTGCACACTCTCTTGGTGTGTGCGTAGAAAATTGAAGGGGGGGGGGGGGGGGGCGAGACGTTATGTTTAAGAATTTCTGACTTTCGTCACAAATAGTTATTGCGATACTTATCTTGTCAAACACGCTACAGTGTGGCGCCGCCGCGCTGTACGAAAGGAAGCTCGTATACTAAATACGAAAGCGTTGAATATTTCAAGCATCAGTCACATGCGGTGAATCGACTCTGAAAGGAGATTTGCACATAAAGAAACGCAATCGAGGGTGCTTGTGTACGAATGACTCCGCTGTCGTTCGCTACCTTTGAGGCCAAAGGACCTTTAGCGTTGCGCATAGCTACCGTTCTCCAGGCGCACAACTGAAATTTCAGAGAGGTCGTCGAACGATGGTTGGTCAATCAAGAACGGTGGGCGGTGAGCGGAGCGGTGGGTGGAAATTGCATCGCCGCCCACCGTAGGTCACGAAGTCATTCGGCTGACACCACGAGCATTGGTTTCAGCTCTTCACTATTCCAGCACGCCTACATGAAGCGATACCGTATGTCCCGCTTGGACGCCTGCTCGTCTTCTGTTTGAGCAACATGCCCTGCCACGGTCTTGTAGTGGCTATGGCACTCGGCTGCTGAACCGAAGGTCGCGGGATCGAATCCCAGCCGCGGCGGCTGCATTCCGATGGAGGCGAAGTGTAGAGGCCCGTATAATGGCCGATGTGAGTGCACATTAAAGAGCCCCATGTGGTCAAAATTTCCGAAGCCCTCCACTACGGCGTCTCTCATATTCATATCGCGGTTTTGGCGTATAGAACCCCAGAAATCAATCAATCTTTCAGCAACATGATCATAACACTAATAAAAAAGAAGAAATGACGCGGGCTATTGATGTCTGAATCTATATCCTCGTGTAAATTTTTTACAGCTCGGCGAAATCTACGAGCATTTTTCAACGTCTGTTGGGCCGCATTCCTTTCAAAGCGGAACGCCGAAGGGGAAACGCGGTTTTTTTAAGTAAAAGAACGAAAAGCAACACAGGAGCGACGCTGGCAACTGCAACCTCTAGGCGGGCGCGATCGATCACATAGACCATTAGTCAGTATGAAAGAGCGAGGCCCCCTTGCGAACCAACACCCCGTGGCTTGAAGCCGGAACGCGCCAACAAATAACGTACATCCGGAACGTAGGCTGTTTGCATTCAGCGGCGACATTTCTGTTCTCCGGAAAGAGCCCAAAAATAAAGAAGCAGTAAGCAAAGCATGCGTACAAGGCGAACCGGGACGTGATGGAGGCTAGAACCAACGGTGCACACTGCTCTTCCAGCGTCATGGTTTCTTAAGAAGCGCGTGAGTGTGACGCTAGCTGTTGCTCCATCCTTGAATCGAGCACCTCGCCATTTACACTCTCCGTGTCTTAGCTCTTGCTCGTTCTCGTGGCCAGGCGCTTCGCGCATACAACAAGCCCCGAGCAGCTAAGGCGAACACATAGTGCTAGCTGGCAATCAGGGGGAGTATGTACGCTCCACGTGTGGCATAAATCTTACTCAAAACTTGGAAGATAACGCGTTCCTGCGTACTTGCTGCCCGCCTCTCTTCAAGACGCTGGTCAGAGTAACGGCCGGTTGTTCCTCCCCCACTCGGGGTTCCTCTTAGCCCGAGAGATACGGCGCTTCCCTGCGTACGTGCGAAGGAGCAGGGAAGCGGGAAGAGCACGGTATCTCGAGGTATCCAGAGGGCGGCTAACTCGTACAGCGTTCGCTGGAACGTGCTAATTTACTTTGCCGGCCCGATACCAAGCACGGCTCGCACGCTCACAAATTAGTGGAAAGCGCTCAGCGGGTGTGTTAACGACAAAGCTTGGGGAAAGTTCTTTTCCGTTCCGGCATTGTACGAGCCACTGAGCTCCGCTTCACGAGACAGCGCGTGAAAAGGGAGTGCGCGTGCCGACGTTAATCTCGTTAGTTGGTTAATAACGTATCTTTTTTTGCATGTGTTGTGTTTTTCGGTTGCCTGGGTTCGGGCGTGATAATTGTTTCTGTTGCTTGAAGGGCGTACGAGGTTTGCGCTCGAGCCATGAACGGATAATGCAGGTGAGCTACGGTGCGAGTCCGCCGCCCAAAAATCGATGACGCGACGTGGGGAGAAATGTTATGTGTTTATTGGTGGCGTCCATATATTTATCCTCAATCCAGGTATTTCCTGGTACGTACTTCGTTCCGGGAAATATCTGGATTGAAGATAAATGTTCGAAAGCAACGATAACTGCAGACTGCAAAAGAAAAAGGGTCGTGTAACCACGCGTAGCAATGATGCGTAGTATCATTGCTACGCGTGGCGGGTGGACCAGTGCGGAATGCTGTGCAATCGAGCTCACTTGGCCAAGTGTTGCGGAAGTTGGTACAACGAAGAACGAGTTTTGTTGTACTGCCCGGCGTGCACTTAACATTTAGCGACCCTCCCGATGAAATCATTGTGCAAAGATTGAATGCCTGAATGTATGATTCCAGCAGTACTTATAGCCTCTCAAATCTAATGACACGTGAGCATTTCATATAAGAAAACACAGACACAAAAGAACATGACCAACAAATAGGACTTTCTATTGCGGACAAACCTATAGATACTGAGGAAAAATAATTTTCATCTGATAGAAAGATAATGAGTTTCTTTTTCTGACAGCGCGATCATTCAGCGGCGCGATCGTGCTGCGCAGTTACGAATTGGAAATGACGTACCAACAAGCACATCGTGACCTTTCCCGAGCTGATAGTGCCAATTTGGTACTGCGACTTACTCATATTTGGTGTAGCGAAGAGCAGGGCTGTTAGCAGAGACCAAGGGAGTGTTTGATAGCGTGTGTCGAGAAAATGTCGCGCGGTGGCCGTGTTGAACAACAAAATCGTATGATGCTGTCAACTATGTTCGTAAGCATTGTGTTTGCTTACACTATGTAACCGTTATATGACATTACACGACGTTAATCATTATTTAGTCAAGGACTGCGTTATATCATTATCATCGTTTAGTCAAAAAGCGTTAGGTGTCATCAGACAATGCCGGCTGGCACTAGTCGTCTCTGGCACAGCCGTGGCGGCTGCATTTCGTTATAGCCTAAATGCTAGAAGCCTCTGTACTGTGCGGTGTCTGTATACGTCTGTATACGCCCGTATACGGCCCAGCGGCCGAAATTTCCGGAGCACTCCTGTACAGCGTTTCATAATCATTTCGTTGTGATGGGACGAACTCCACAAATTATTATTATTATTATTATTATTATTATTATTATTATTATTATTATTATTATTATTATTATTATTATTATTATTATTAACTGCTGATAGTTACATGCGAGCAAATGCGGTCTAGTTCTCATGATATGCGGATAAATACGGTAGATCTGGATATGTAACACCAATCACAGCTTTTACAAAATTGAGGGGAGGGGAGATGGTGCACTAAGGCATACTCTCTCACACGTGATCCAGTTGCCTGTCGCGGTAACTGTACTGCCCATGAAGTAAATCCTTTATGCGACTTCAGATACCGCATCCTTAGGGAGTTCGATATTGCGCTATCCCCATAAATCAGCTTGCTTGTTTTGCCGTACATACATGAGCATGTATATAGCTTCCACGCGTAAAGTAACTGCCGAAAGCTTACGTACCAAAAACAAGAGAAAGAAAAAAAAGCTGCGCCGCCGCATAGATTTTCCAGCCAAACTCGTGGGCTAGAACGCCTGCAGGCTTCGACATTAAACCAAGTTGACTCGTTTACCGGCATTACCCGGCCTCGCAGCCCAAAGTGACGTGTTACAAGGAAATCTTAAAAGTTTTACAATAGAACTGAGCTTCAAGTGAAAATTTTCAAGTGAAATTACTTCCGTTCATCATTTCTCCGACAGAACTCCTGCTCTCCGTTATACAAGAGAAGTAAAGGCGGTTTACTTCGGGCGACGTAGTGAAACAACTTGATGCAAAGCAAGATTTAGGGGGCTTAAAACTTCAATCACTCCGCCAGGGCGTGTTTCAAGCTGCATTAATGAAACAGTGTCTTTCGGTTGAGTTTTGGCGCTATTCGAATGAGGCGCCCGCGTTAATGAACCTGCATGAGAGAATGATAGTCCATTCTTGCAGATACCTCGTTATGTTTCCCTCTTTGAACATTGCGCTTTATTGCACATTTTGGCTTTCTTTCCCTGTTACCGGTTCATAATAATTCATAGTACCCAGACGCGTTAACTCGTGCTTCAGTCTTTCTTTCTTTCTTTCTTTCTTTCTCTCTTTCTTTCTTTCTTTCTTTCTTTCTTTCTTTCTTTCTTTTTAAGCTTTCACAGGCGATGCCAACGGCTCAAAGGCGTTTACGTGTAAAGGGTTACGAAGATCTAGCAGAATTTTACGAAAAGTGACATAGCGCAGAGGGGTGTAATATCCCACCCACTGCGAGTTCTGTATACGTATGGAAATAGATACCATAACCGTCGGCATTTTGCAGGAATAAATTCTACAATTCCCTTTCGGAGCTTTTAGAACTTCAGCAGCCCTAGGTTCGGCGGCCCCACTTATGTATTAACCTTCTATCCTTATTTAATTACTGATCTATTAACCTTCGCCCGTAAGCTCTGTACTGTAGGAGAAGCACAGAACAACCCCTTCAGTCGGGAATTGCAATAGGGCGGCCGTAAATCCACCAAGTTTAAATTTTTCACCTGATTCGCGGCGCAAACTTCTCAGAAGGAAAAACATACGCATGCTTCGGATATTTATGTCACTGCAAGCCGTTCTTCATAATTACACACATTATTTCCTTATCGATAAATGCTGGCAAAAATGACGCGCTGTGCATTAGAAATTTCTGCACTAATTATTCAATCGATGGCTTGCCTTCTGATGTGAGAAAGGACACATATTGAGCGCACCAATGAAGTGCCACACGTCAGACATAACTGCGTTGCCTAATTAGCATTGCTCTGTATTGCACTAGGTAAAAAAAAAAAAAGCCTCCCGCCCAAGTCCTGCGGTCGGATAGAATACATGCAAGCGTAAAGAAGCCGTTCCAGTATACGGAGAGTAATCTTAACCCAGGCGAAGGGACGTCCACCTGGCGAAACATTAGCTGTAGCGACATTCCGTGTTTGCATCGTTTTTAGCCATGTCTTCATCACTTTACACCAAGGTGGCTTGTCACCCTTCTACGCTGTAAACTTAACGGCTCACTCTAATAGCAGCTTTTCGTAGCCACGTGGAAGTCCGTAGCAGAAAACGTCTACTTCACCTGTCGCGCACAATGAGAACAAAGAAACATTCACCGTACCAGCGATCAGGGCAAGTATTCAGGTAGCCAGCTAACTACTCTACGCCTGAGCGCTGATAGTATTTTATGAGCTCAGCTGCATTCTCATGGAGGCGAAGTGTTGAGACCCGTGTACTGTGCGGTGTCAGTGCGCGTTAAAGAACCCCAGGTAGTCGAAAATTCCGGAGCCTTCCACTGCGGTGCCTATATAATCATATCGTTGTTTTGGGATGGAACACCCCATGCAGAAATAAATGAAACAGAGGTGAAAGTGCGCGCGTACTTTTGTCGAGGCGGTGATGGTTTATGCGCCCTTACAGACCGCCACGTTTTCCAACCTCCTAGCCATGCGCAGCTACGCTGTAAAAAGACACACTTTAATAAAGAGGCGTTCTATTGCACGAAGATCCATGCGCGCTGCTGCGTATTTGCATACGTCACGCCGTAATTGCACAGCGGGATCGAAATGCAAAAAATACCGGTGTGTTTTGGGTGCTCGTTAAGCAACTCCAGGTAATCAGAATAGTACGAAATATCGGCCCTCCTCTGTCACCAAGGCACGCTTCAAACACGTGGCGAAATTGGCACGTAATAAACAAGAAAGTCCCGATTAATTATTTTTAAAATATCGTTCGCCCCGCCACGGTGGTCTAGTGGTTATGGTACTCGGCTGCTGATCCGAAGCTCGCGGGATCGAATGCAGGCCATGGCGGCTGCATTTCGATGGAGGCGAAATGTTGAGGCCCATGTACTGAGCGATGTCAGTGCACATTAAACATCCACAGGTGGTCGAAATTTCCGGAGAGCTCCACTACGGCGTCTCTCATAATTAGAGCTGGTTTTGGGACGTTAAACGCCCAAATCAATCAAAGATATCGTTCGTCTCCGCAGAAGCACCGCGGCTGAGGCAGAATGTGGTCCAAGGCATTGCTATAAGACTGAAGCCCACGACGGGTAATCGCATGGAAACTTCCTCACTAGTAAAGGGAACTGCAATTCCATTAAAACGTATACCTCGAACCGCATAGCGAGACCATCACTTTCGATGGCACCCACTATCGCGAAACTTCGCGCGACAGGAGCCAGCCACGTCGGCGTCAACGAGTGACGACATTTCTCTGCCCGCCATCTTATCACATTTGGCACAGCGCCGAACCGGCGTGAACCGTGGGCGCCCGAACGAGTCCGCTGCTAGTCTCGTGAAGTCTCGCGAAAGTGACAGTGTCTCCAGAAGTGGTTGTATGTGAAAACCACAGCAGTTTCAAAGAAACGACGCGCGATTGCGTTGGCCATCCGCGCCATGTTCAATATGAGCCTATCGCCTACATTTAGAGCGCCAGCGAAATGCTACTTTGGCTACGGCTTTGTGCACAGTGAAAATGGGCGAGTCTACTTTAAGACAGGGACCGTACGGAGGTCAACGTGTTAATTGTAACGCACTGCGAGCGTCCGGAGCTTTTGTGGTGATTTTGGTATATGGGCCCCGGTTCCGATGTTCGCCTCGTCGTAACCCTTTCGCCAACGGTTATCGGCAGACGGTACAGCACTTGCTGACGGCCCAGACAGTCGTCTGTTGCGGATGTGCAGAGGCGAGACACGGCAGTCCAGCCTGGAAGCTTCTGCCGATCTTGTTACTACTGTGCGCGGTGCTTCCGAGGCGCAACTGTTATTCGGAGGCGATCGACGCTCACCAATTCGCCTGTAATTTAAGGCGGTTCTCACTGATGGACGGAAAATGTTCGCTGGACGTCGCAAGTAAGTGTCCTATTAATTATATTCATGCTGAGCTACGTGTAAGGCCGTAGGAAATTTTATGAGAAGCTGATTGCTTGCACACAGGTGACGGATTTAATGAGTACAGCATATGTATCCACTTGGGTGTTGCAGAAACTCATATGCAGCTGTCTGTCGCAAACACAGCTAGGCTGAACATCATCAGGTAAAAAAATGTCTGCAATTTTAGATGCGAAGCAGCTTATGAACGAGATCTGTCCCTCCCTCCGGCGTCGCCTGTCCCCGTTAGTACTCGGAGCACGCGCACTCCGGCGCATGCTCTAGTTTGAGTGGTGACCGCTAGTGGCGCGGTAGTTCAAGACAGACAGACAAAGAACTTTTAATTAGGTCCTGAGAAGCGCCGCCCTTAGAGCAGCACTGCGGGCCGCTCCCACGTGAGGACATGGAGGCCTAGCCTCACCGCCGCATCGTGGGCTCTCTGGACAGCCCGGAGTTGTGGAACAAGCTCGGAACTCTTGATGGCAGAATTCCACTCCTCCTCGGCGACTTGATTGGGCCCATGTAACGAGGGGCACCACCACCAGAGCATGTGTTCTAAGTTGCCAACCGACACGCCGTCCGGGCAGGTAGACTCGAAGGCGTCCGGAGCAATAGTGTTGAGTAGAGCTAAACTGGGATATGACCTAGTTTGCAGCATTCGGAGTGTGACTGCCTGAGGCCTGTAAGGGTTGCCGTATTTCAAGAGGTAATAAATAAAAGCGCTCGCTCTCCCCCGGCGCGCTCTCTTCTACGGCAGCTGTCATGGAGCGCGCTTCGACGAACGAAGACCGCATCGCTGCGGGGAATTCTGATTTTCCCTTTATTATGTATCTCCTGGCGCAAAGAATGCAATGCAGCCGGCCTGCAGGAAGCACATGCTAAGCCCCCTTCTGATATGGTAGCTCTGTGACGATGCTCTTATCAGCTGCGCTTGTAAACGTTTGGTGATCACAGCTATTTTACGGAAAACCGTACGGGTGTTACTGCTGGGCTATTCACGGCAGCTCTTCCATATAGCTCGAAAGTCAGTTTCGGCCGTAAGGTGATATTGTATGTGAACATTAACGCAGATAGCTGCCCTTAACGGCGCCATCGCGGGTGCTCGAGTCTTGGTTCTCACCCGCGACATTGGGATAGCTCTAAGATGTACTCTAAATAGTTGATCATTTGTTTTAAACGCACAATGTGTGCGCATTGTGAAGTATTGTGTGCAGAGGGGTGCGCACATTGTCGTGCCAAGCAGGGTTTCCAGACTTGAACTTTTGGTGTATATCGACATTCTGCATCGTGACACTGTGGCTTAAGGGTTCAATCGAGTGGCCAGTTGCACATCAGTGCGATGGCACAGTTGAGCATGATCATGTTTTGACTACACACAATAATAGCACCGTCCCCGAGCGAACTACATTTGTGATGCACACTTTGATTATCTACAGCTTTCTCATTGATACGCGCGTACTAGGATCGTATATTTGGCTTGTTACTTTTCTTTTTCTTTCTCTCATTATTAATTTATAATCAAGGTATAAGGACTACATTTTTTATGAAATTACATTGCATTTGTACTTCTATTTGTTCGTTGTAATATGTATTGTTGAATGTGCTAATATATCGTTAACGTATCGCTTATGTGATCGCCAATCAGCGGGCCTGCGACTTAAGCTGTCTAAATGAGGGCTTTTTTTTTCGCCGACCCTTCATACCCATTGCTGTATTGATGTAAAAATATACGTCATTGTCATTCGTAATGAAGGACGACGCAAGATGACACAATGCTACGTCTGCCGCTCATTATGGTGACTCAGTATTTGTTGCATTCATGATCTCGGTACGAGGTTTTGTGTTTGGCTTCGATGCGGTCCCTTCTGTGCTCTGATGGCGATGGAAAGCACAACCGCTTGCGCTTATGATTTTTTTCTGTGACGGCAGGAAAACCCGGATGGCAAAAATTAGCGGACAGGCCCCGTGATGTGACGTCTCTGCTAAACCAGATTTCGTCGCAGCCCACGTATCATAATATTTCTTCCAGCAGAATCTGCGCGCGATTATCCGGGCCAGCCGCGATTTTTGCAAAAAGGTGGGCTGCTCCTGGAGACAGTTGTGAGGTGCTGAATGCTTCAAGCACACCGCTACTAAATAATAATAATAATAATAATAATAATAATAATAATAATAATAATAATAATAATAATAATAATAATGATATGTTCGTTTCAAAGTACCCCTTTTTCCCTGGCCGGATTCTCACATCTCGTGAAGTGTAGTACTTGCAATGCGGCAAAAAGCTTTGCTTCCTCCACTCTGGGTCCTTTGCCACCTCTAATATTGGTTGCAATGCCTAAGAGCGTGTTGTCCATCTTTCGTATCACTTAACGCTGAGGAAAGTAAGCGAGGCTGCGTCACTTCACGTTGGTACTGACTCCATTCTTGTCGTCTCGAACATGTTTGCAGATTCGTTTGGCTCTGAGCGGAGCAAATTCACGCAGTTGAGTACACATGATCAAGCGAAGTACTCCAAGCGGCGCGTCGTAATTGTGAAAGCGCATGCCTATATAGCTTTGCCGTACATTCACTCTCAAAGAGAGCGATGAAGGCGGAACGTTTCATTTTGCAAAAGTGTAGGAAAGGTCTACCTAATGGTGTTCCAGCCAATGGGGATATTTCGTAATGGTCTGAAATTTCCAGCGCGGGGCGAGCCGGTAGCTTTCACTGCTTTATTTCGTGCTGTGGAGGGCTCACGTACTTTTCGTTTACTCTCTGTTCATCCCTGTCATGGAAGGGAGGGAGGGAGGGAGGGAGGGAGGAAGGAAGAAAGGAAGAAAGGAAGAAAGGAAAGAAAGAAAGAAAGAAAGAAAGAAAGAAAGAAAGAAAGAAAGAAAGAAGAAAGAAAGAAAGAAAGAAAGAAAGGAAGGGGGTAAAGGAAAAGCCGAGAAGTTGACCCGGGCTGAGTCCGGCTGGCTACTCTGCACTGGGGAAGGGGGAAGGGGAAGTAAAGATTGAGAGGAGAAGAAATAGGCATAGCTGATCACGTATGGACAACGTTTTAAATGGCGTGCGGTGCTTGTTAAACACTGTTAACCAGCACTGTCGAAAGTCCGAGATTGACGACCTCAGCATCCTCACAACCCACTGAAGTTTCAAAAAGAGCTTCCGAGATCTCCTTGGAAAAGAGTACTGATGTCGATGACGAAACGTCGTGCTGGTGTTAAATTTCTCAATCACTGCACTCCTGAAAGCTTACAGAAACTGGATCGAGCACATCCAGCAGTTGCAACGCGCTTCGAGCTGTCGCTGTCTGCACCTCGTCTAGAAACACATGAATAGCAATTGCCTGTGAACGGATGATGGCAATAACTTGGTTCTCTTCATCTGTCCATTTGTAATGAACACACGAAGCGTCCCTTACTGCCGAAGAATGATGCCGATCGCCAGACTCTTTTAAGGCAGGAAGTTCGGGTCACGGGTCAGCTTGTTGGCCCTTTTCCGAAGAGTTATAGGGAGTGCAGACGAAGTTTCCCTTGCTGTCGAATTCTGGCGAAACCAGGCGCATGCAGATTAGGTAGTTCAAGCCAGGCGTCAGCTGCCTTGCTGTGAGACGCTTGTTTATCCTTAGAACGCACTGCGTTTAGCCTGGGCAATAGAGGGGGTGGTGACCTTAGGCGTGGTGCACGTGATAATGACGCACTGGAAGTTTTGGAGCACCTTCAGTGGACGGGATTGTCTCCGCTTTATGGATGCGGCGGCTTCTTGATGAGGTCGATGAAGCGAGTGGTCCCTTACGATTTTCTTGAGTATAGTCATTTCCTTAAAAAAACAAAATACACAGAAGGTAGTCCTGGCATGATGAGGCTCGCTGAAATTTGTACATTTGAACACATTCGCCTGGCACGTGTCGGGATTGTGAGACCCAGTGCACAGAGAACACACGGGAGGTTCCCCTGCACACGCCGCTCACGCTGCCTGTCTTCATGCACTTTTAACCCTGAAGTGGTTTCAGCACGCAAGGGCGCACAGCGCTGAAGTGACCCACCTTTACATGTCTTCACGCATCGCGCAGTGCCGAGACGAAGGGCACTCGCGATGACGGTGCCTTCTGAAGTTGTCTTGATCAGTACCGGTAGGTCAGCGATGTTAATGACCTCGTCAGTATCGTAGATTACCCTGATGCTGACTTCGTTTCCGAACGATATAGGAGCGCCGACTTTCATTCCATTAAGTTCAGTAAGATCCCTAAAGATATCCAAATCAGCCGCATGACTGACATCATTTGCTAGGACATTCTTGCGCGCGTTAGCTCGGATGTCTTTTATTTCACTCGTCACCAGCGTATTTAGCTGTACTGACACGGCTTGACTGTTTAGGCGTCTCAAGTTGTGTCTCAAGTTGTCAGGATGTCTTTTATTTCACTCCTTACCAGGGTATTTAGCTGTACTGACACGGCTTGACTGTTTAGGCGTCTCAAGTTGTCAGTGGCGATGACCGGCGGGAAGAGGATGGTGAGTAGGTCAGCTTTTCGCCAAGATCTCATGGTGGACGCATTTTATAATGTGCTCAGAGGAGGGTGAGGAGGAGTCGGTTAGCCAGTGCTGAGACCGGCTGGCTACCCTGTTAAGGGGTAAAGGGGTGAAGGGAACGAAAGATAATAGAAAGGGGACACGACAAGAAAGAAGAAAATGATAGAGGGAAACACACACACACACACACACACACACACACACACACACAAAAGCAAGAAACGCGACACTGCTTCGAGTCTGTCCTTTAGACCACTCGTCCTTAAAAATTGTAACAGCGCTTTCAGCGCTTTCCGTGCTGACGATGGTCCTGGCTAATGTCACAAAACGCGTTGCTCGGACAAATGCCGGCTGTCAAGAAATATTCTGTTTGCCTTGCGGCTCCTCACGAGCTCCAAGGTGTCGTCAATAGACCCATCACTGCTGATGTCAGTATTTTGTTGTCAGTAACGTTGTCGGTGCCATTGTATTTCCTGGAGGTATCAGCCGTGGGTATAACGGAGTCCAGAGGGTGTGTGGTGTACCCCAGCACCATCGCACTCCAGCAGGAAAAGACATCTGACCAGTAAAAACAAGTTATTATAAACAAAAAGAACATTGTCGATGGACTGAGCGTTCCGCCGTGGCTCTTCGTCGACTCTGTCACGCAATGTTTACTCGAAGCGTACCATTTTCAATCGAGCTAAAGCCTAATGCAAACCATCAGTCATTATTTCACCCCTATTTGTGCTCTACGTAGTGCTCTGTATCGTGACGTTCAAAAAAGCGTCAGGTGGCTCAAAATAATTGGTACAGTTCTGGCTCGCTGAGCCAAGCAATGCGTGAAAAACGGAAGCAACGCCTGCATATACTTTGCTTTATAATAAGGGCCCTCCTGCGCCTTGCATGGGGAGTTATAAGTTTACTTTGGGTCGAAATTTCCTGAAATACGTGCCTGAAAGATTGACCCCCCCCCCCCCCCTCCGGTATCCGGCATTATGCTGTAGAGCACAGCGCAATAAATCGATGCTTAATACGGGCGCCCATTTTCTCCTAATGCGCCCAATTTTCTCGAAATCTAGAAAAATATAAGAAACGCAAAAAAATCGAAGCGATGTTGTGAAGTCGCCCTTCCGCTTCTGTGAAAGCTGTCGTGCTTAGGGATAGAGCAATAAACAAGGGTGCGAACGATGATTGATGACTTGAGATTGTTTACGTCGCGCCCGTAATATTTCGCAGAAGCCAGTCATCCGTAACAAAAAAAAAAAAAGGAACCAATCTGCATTGTTAATAGGCACAGTGTAATTTTATTGCTGCGTAAATGCTGTTGAAACGTTATTTGCAGATAATTTGCAATATTGTTCTATCTACAATGGAAACTACCGAACAGTGTTATCAATGCGTGAGAACAATGAGCACACAATCACGAAGACTGCTAACAGATATTCTGACACTGGCATCTGTTTCGAAATTATTCTTCGATAAAATTAGTACAATATGAACGGGCGTTTACTTTTGTGCAGGCGTTTCGCCAGCAACGCTTTGCGTGATAACTGCAGCAGCGACGCTTTTCATTACGGTACACGGGATGTGTACGTACATCGAACATTGAGATAATTGCAGAACACTTATTAAGCGACTTAACTGAAGTCTTAATCCTCCTTCCGGATCTAATATAGGTCTAAATATCAGACGAAAATGTAGGCGTTATCGGATAACTGTTGTCTTTACCACACTTCGTAGAAGCACAGCAATCTCAATTGGCGACTTCCGATTTGCAATCATAATAACTATTGTTTTCGTTTTTTCGAGCGAAACCGTATGATCACGCAGCTCGCCGTAGAGTAGGTGCTCCAGAAACTTCGACGACTTGGGGCTCTTTGACGTGCCCTGGCGTCGCGCAGTTGACGGCCCTGTACCAGTTTTCGTCTCTATCAAAATGCGACTGCCGTTGCCGAAATTTGATCTCGCGTCTTTCGGCTCATGAGTTCAGCACTGCAAGTCTTTTGATTCAAACTGGTAATCTAATGTTATTAACAGTGATAAACGAAATGACATGGACTCTACAAAAGCATTCTTGGCGATAATTAAAACGCTTCCCGTGTCACGGAGAGTGCCAGGTGCGTTCACGCCTGGTCCTGGTGTACACTCGGGACTCATAATTAGAACTCTTGTGTTCCCCTTCCCTTTCACTATCTTTCGTTCTCCAGTGCAACTTCTTGACTCCGGAAAGCACTGCAGAGTGATGCTTCAAGAGTTTACACGGATGCGGACGCGAGTTGACTTTGTTCTGTCAGCTGCAGCCACACCGCACCTGCAGCGGCGACGTTTATTTGGCAAACCCGGCACGCGGTCTCTTCCGCCGCTAATTGCCTTGGCCGCGCCGCCACACACCTTAGCCAACGCCGCCGACGAGATTCCGAAGCACGGCCTCGAGGCGTTTTCCACTCCGGCTATTCGTATGGTGCGACGAGGCGTCTGCACCGGCTGCCTTCAGTGTTTAAGCAAAGTAAACGTTAAGTAAACGCCGGGAAACTATCTCCCCGCAAGGCATTAGCGAAACGCATCAAGCTTGGTTGAGCAATAATGCAGGCGTCGAAAGAATGCCACTGGAGCTTTGTGCTTCGGAATGTTGTAAAAGGCGCGCCTTCGGATAGTGCTCGCAGTTGTTGTTTGGCTTGTCGGGCGGCCAAAGTCAGCTACGCGATAGTCTTTCTTTCTTTCTTTCTTTCTTTCTTTCTTCTTTCTTTCTTTCTTTCTTTCTTTCTTTCTTTCTTTCTTTCTTTCTTTCTTTCTTTCTTTCTTTCTTTCTTTCTTTCTTTCTTTCTTTCTTTCGAACATGCGTTTTGCAAAGAGTTGCGGCACATACGCAGAACTATGACTCGAAAGTGTGCTCGAAAAGATGGACTAAGGGAGGGAACCTGCGTAATATTCAGTCCGGTGCCTGTTTGCGGTAAGCTTCATGCCATAATGTGGAAACGCGTTACTTGGAATTTATATGGCAGGCGTTGCATAGTGCATTGCCCCTGCATGCATAGTGCATGCCCCAATGCATAGTGCATTGCCCCATTGAACTGGCATTGCATTTCGACATCCCGCACTTGTACGTCTTGAGGTACCTAAGTAGAAGCTTGCTATGTTCATACTTCTCGAACACCGACTGTAATAACGAAGGAACATGGTACTCAAAGTCCCGGTCAAAATGGCCTCGTTTTGATGATAATGCTCCAAATATACAGTGTGAGACAAAATAAAACGAAAACTATAAATCAAATGCAGACGACATTGGTGCCTTTACACACTAAATTACAGGATAAGCTTTGCTTAAGTTCTACCTTTTCTAATATCACCTATTACCCTTCTTGTATGTAGGCAGTGTATCAAACAGACAGCAGCTGATCGGACAAGCTGGTTTGTCATGGCTTCTTGGGAGAGCCGTGTCCGTGACCACAGTTAATTACAAAAATCACATCACTACGCTTCTCTTTGTACATCAACGAACACCGTATGCACTCTGGAGGAGAACTTTAATAATCGTTGTGCCCATGCTCATTACGAACTTAAGTTACAAAGACTAATAATCTAGTACTTAAAAAATGTTCCATAGGTCTCAGCAGTAATGCAAGGCATGGGCCGCAGTTCTCTTCGTTACCATCTCAAGCAGGAGCCCCAAAAGTCAGGCCCAGTAATTGATGATGAAGGTGAATCCTATGAATATTGCGAATGTCGCTTGCAAAGCCTCATCTTTCCCGGCGCAGGCCTCAGTCGATGTATGCACGGTACGATTCCTTTTAAAAGCTCAGCTCCTAAGCCAGGACTTTAAACCTCCGGACGACGCGCAAGAAACTACATTGCTGTACTTTCTTATATTCTTTGAAGAATTTCACAAACGACGATTATGCTTCAGTTGTAATGATTTGGGTTGCGGCATGTTCTTTTTCAGCTTTTATTTAAGCAAAATCATTACACCTACAAATTGTGCCAAACCCTAAACTGCAAGATATTAGGTACTACTTCGCTTCTCAGCACCTCAATAATATTCCTTGTTTCTATGTCGGATTTGTTACGGGGCTTCTAATTTTGTAACGATCATTACTGCTAGGCCTTTAGAGACATACGTATTATCGTTAACAGGAATGTTCTGAATTTAAGGCCATCCTTCTCTCGACATGAGAAAGTGCACAATGTCTGAACGTGGCACGTAGCAGGAGAGACTACCTCTGACACGCTGCTATATGTACTTCCTTTCTCTGTATCTGTCTTTTCACTCCACCTTTCAATCTCCCCGTTCTCCTTGCGAATGGCAGTGTACCTGATGTCCAGTGTACCAGTGTACCTGATGCACCGGCTAACCTCCCCGCTTTTCGATCTCAGCTATTTCCATCTTTCTGAACGTAGAACAACTGATCCCTGCTACGCTCACTCAGGGGTTCATAAAACACCCCCGAACATCTGGTGCCACCATCAGTAACAGCCCCACAAAAGGAAAATTCGCAATAAATTCATACGCTCACTGCCGTGAGTTTTTACTGCTGAACGTGGCACGTAGCAACGTGGCACCCCAAGCAAAATTGGCCGACCATCGCCTTTTGGCCAGTGTTGGTCCTCGCTCGGCTACAGGTTCTGTGCCGACTCAGTTGCCGTAAGTGTTCGGGTAGTACACGGGCGGGCATAGGCTGCCGACCACATCGGCGCTAGCTTGGCCATCGACGGCGGCACGAGGTAGCTGGAGACTGTAGCGCCGAGCGCGCGCTTTTGTGCTGGCCAGAGGGCTCGTTTGTGCGTCGGCCAAACGTGCCTGACCGAGTGCGGTGGTGGAGTGCCTTTTATTTCCATTTCACAGCCATCGGAGTTTTTTTTTTTTTTCTTTTCGCCTTGCCTGCAGAGGGAAAGGGCGCCGGAATGCGATCGTGGTTTGGCTCGAGTAGCAGCAGCCTCTCAGCTACGAAATTCTTGAGAAGATCTCCGTATACTTAGAGTAACATAGACCACAGGAGTGACTATCTTAGGTTCTTTACATAGATCACATGAATGACAATCATTGGTTCCTTAAACAAACACTGAACAAGTACTGAGCCCTAAAGATTCCACTAGAATATTGTAGCACCGAGCACTGCTTATCGCAAGAAAAGTAATGTCGGTGCGAAGCACGCAAGAAAGAATACGCCAGGTGTATCAGCCCAAGAATGGTTCGGCGCGAACTATTTTAGAAACAGGCAGCCTCCTTCATTTGGGGATCTGTAGCGACCCTCAGCCATTACTGATAAATACGCCCTTTGTCCTGTTTTTCCCTACTGGAGGGTGGAAGTACCGACGAGTTGAAGAAAAGAACAAAACACGACCGCCGTTGCTCAGTAGGTGAATTCTTCGTATGAGCCGAGGCGGTCGTGCACAGGTACAATTTAGACTATGACGAAGTCTTGCACTGGTAAAAAAACACTACCGCAAATGCATTTTTCATTATCAGTATACTTTACCAACCCCTCACACGACCACAAACCTGTAGCGACTACGAATTCAAAGCACAGTAACCGTCTCGGACTGGGGCCCGAAACAACAACAAGCAGTCGGCTTCATCCCCGGCGTCGCTCATAATGCGCGCGGTCCCACAGAGACACGGAGAGCAGGAGGAGCTGTGCTTTTTTCTTCCTTTTTTTTTTTCAGTAGACGCCCCCACTACTCACCCCACCCCGCTGCTTCAAACCACAAATCTTCGCCCCTCGTTCGCACTGATACACGGCTTCGCTCTGTATCGTTTCCGGTCGCTTCGCGCACGGCGTTTATTTTTTTTTTTAACCTTGTGTGTGTGTGCGTGTGTGTGAGCGTGTGCGTGTCCTTCGGAAGCTGCTGGGGACGGGCGATTTGTGGAAAAGTCTTCATTCCAGTCTTGGGAGCGCCTCGTGTTGTGTCTTCTGAGGGCTCCTGGCAAGAAGCTGCAAGCGCGGTGCACACACTCGCAAAGTGGTTTTGAAGAGGAAAACGCTAACCTTGAAGAGAGGAAGGCTCGACGACACCCCATAGTGCGGTCTGCGACAACTTCGACCACCTGGACGTTGACGTCGCACACTCGAGGATTTGTAGCGTATCGCCTCGATCGAACGTTCCTGTTTATGCACTCGCTTGGCTCCACGTTCGACTTGAGGATCTCCAAAGTTTTTCTAGGTAAGTAGGATGTTCCCCGTCATGTTTATTCTTTCGCACGTATTTTTGTCACAGCGTGCATCACCGCCTTTACGGCGCGTGTCAGTTACATTCATGCGTGGTGAAGGAAAAATGTAAGGTGAGCGTCGCTGGTGCCGCGTAACAGCACTGAAGCCACAAGTGTCGGCCCAACGCGTGATCTCCTCGTGAGAACACCTGTTCGTTATAATGCGGCGATGTTACGGCAGCGCAGACGCACAAATTTACTAAGGCTCTCAGAGGTCATATAACACGACCTAATTACCGAAAAAAGCAATCGCAAGGACCAACTCTCTAGTTAAGACTGTCTGTGTGAATTTGCTTCCTCCGTAAGCGCCTGTCTTCAGGCTCCTTTTGTTGCTTATGCTCATGCGTATCGCATTCTTTCTCCACCACTTACAATAAACGAACATCAATTATTTTACTCTGTTCACATAATTATTTCCATTTGATGGAAGTGCCGTTGCACTTTGATACGGGCAGGACGGCGTGTGTTGTTTGTTTTCTTCTCTTAAATCTTATTTTGTGGCTATTTAGGAAGTTTCATCATCATCATCATCATCATCAGCCTGTTTAGGTCGATTGCTGGGCGAAGGCCTCTCCCAACGATTTCCAATCCGCCCTATCCTGAGCGAGTTGGTTCCACTTTATGCCCGCAAACGTTTTTATTTCATCGCTCCATCTAACCTTTTGCCTGCCTCTGTTGCGTTTTCCCTCTCTTGGTATCCGTTCAGTCGCCCTTACTGTCCATCTGTTATCTTTCCTCATGACATGTCCTGCCCAGGTCCACTTCGTACTTTCAATTGATAAAATAATATCGGCTACTCAGGATCTTCTTCTGGTTTCCGTTTGGTACTATATTTAAAGGCGCTGTGCGGTCTAGCTTAAGCCGAAATTTGAAGGTAGCATGGCTGTTCCCACATTTTTCTCTTCTCTTTTTTTTTTTTGTTCTCAAGGAATTGTAAACGTTTCGGAAATTGCGAAAACCGCTTATGCAGCAATCTTGAAAAGTTATGAAGCGTAGTAAATTTTGCCCGTGCTTATTTTTGCTGAATGTACTTGCAAAAATAAAAGCTAGATTTGTTGCGCCAACGGGTGGCGCATTTCGGCGATACCAGCTTGACGAACCGCAAGAAAGAAATAAACGAATTCATTTCGGATTCTGATTCAAGCACGTTCCATTTCGCTCCGGCTAAATTCCAGTTCGCATAAATAAAAATTTATGACGGTCCGTGAACCTGTTCTCAACAATGAACCAGCTCACGAACCATTTCGGCAAGGTAAAATCAACACGTTGTACACTTCTGGCTTAATTATGATAACTCAAACACTCCTGACAGCACTGCTCAAACGCCTACACAGCCTGCACTCATAAGTTTCCCACCACTCGTGTTTTGATGTCTTCACTTAAAGTTTTTAATCATTTGGTGTGGAGAGCTAATGGGCCAACCGTAAGCTTTATAAGGATGCGGGAGAAAGTGGCCGTCGACAGATTGGAAACAGACATCCGTGTATTTATATAAACTAATTTTAGTGGATATAGCTACAACTGATATGCCCAAGAACGAGACCTTGAATAAGTCGAAAAAGAAGTACAAGCGCTGAGTACACAAATATTTTAGACAATTGCTTAGTCCCAAAAATCCTTGTGACATCCAGCCGATTCTACGTCCACCGCTCGACGTCGAATTTGCCCTGTCGTACGCGAGATGGTTCTATTTTATGGCTGCGCGCACTTCCTTATTTCATCAACGCTCACAAACAGGCAACGCAGAATGTACTAACAGAGTACAATAACTGATTCGTAATCAAAGTCCCATCTCAACCTAATAAATCGGAACAGACAATAATACTTTGAAACGAGTGTCAAATTGGTGATCGCAAACAGTCGAGATTGTCAACATACTTCCTCTACAGGCCTGCAAAGCGAAGCCCAAGGGACTGTCGGCGCCAGTACCCGGAGCGTGGGAGAGGAGACTCGCTCCTTTCCAGCCGTTTCGTGGCCAGCTTGTGGAAGAAATTCGATATCCACTTCGGCACGGCGAGCGCGGTGCGCATTCATCACGGTGTGCGTGCAAGAGGGAACTGCTTAGTTTCGGCGGCTGCGTTTGTTCGCCTTCACTGACACTTTCGAGTAAGAGAGCCCGGACCCCGCTGCCACACGTGCTAACGATTCGCATACCATGCTTACCTTTGGCGGCAAAGTCTACTCCGTGACCTTGTGGCGGGGGGGCCGTCCAAAAAGTAACACACGGTCTTTCGAACACACGGCCTCCGGTTCGGGAAAGCAAAGGGGGCACTTGCCCCCCTCAAGCCGCACCATCATCCACAGAACTGTTATTATTATATGGCTATTTTTTGCTTATTTTGTTATTCATTGTGTTTGCTGCATGAAAAAGTGCTTGTCATGCGCCTTTATCATGTGGGTAGTCGTGCCGTTCTCACTTCCTCGTCAGAAAACTGCCTGTATTCGTATCTTGAACACGTGTTTACGCTTTTTGTTTACATGTATTTTCGTTGCAGTTTCCGAAGGAGCAGCTTCCCGGAGGCGTCGACTACCGTATGCAAGGTCGCTAAAACGTGGCTCATTGGTGCATATTACAGGGACGGATGGCCGCAACAGAAGACGTCTATGATTGAAAGCCGTTCGTTATGATTGATGTCGTTCAAAAATAAATATATTGTTGAAAATATAATTGTTTTCGCTTGGTTTTAACTGGTATATGCCGCTGAACGTGTTTCTTAGAGCAGCAGCAGCATTTACCATGTTTGTGGCCGCGATGTGTGCAGCAAGTACAAGTGGGCCCTGTTATTTATTTTTGACAGCGCAATTAAAATTGCTTGTTGGAAGAACATTTTAATTCTTTTTAGTTCTCATCATCTGAAGCATTAATAAGCAAAATGTTTTTCTAGTCCCTGGCGTTTGCTTCAAGCGCTGTGTCAATTTGAGTCACAGCGGATGAACTATTCCTTATTTGAATAAATAGCTCAATATAATATAGGTTTATATGAATTTAATTTACCATATTTAGCGGTGAATAATCCCAGAAGCGCAGTGGCCGTGCTCCTGCCACCGTCGGCAAGTGCTCGGGCCGCGCGTGTGGCCCGAGGCTGGCCCTTACAAGGACAGCCGCAAACCATGACGTCGGCTCCAAACCGTTGGCCGACCAGTTGCCGACGGTCGGCAAACAGCCCGGCCACTTGCAAAAAACGAGATCGGGCCCAACTATCTTGCCGACGTCGGGCCGGCTAGTTTTTGAATGGCCACTGACGTCGGCCCTACCTACTGCCGAGTTCATTTTTTCGCTTGGGACGTGGCACGTCTGAACGTGGCACGTAGCAGGAGAGACTACCTCTGACACGCTGCTATATGTACTTCCTTTCTCTGTATCTGTCTTTTCACTCCACATTTCAATCTCCCCGTTCTCCTTGCGAATGGCAGTGTACCTGATGTCCAGTGTACCAGTGTACCTGATGCACCGGCTAACCTCCCCGCTTTTCGATCTCAGCTATTTCCATCTTTCTGAACGTAGAACAACTGATCCCTGCTACGCTCACTCAGGGGTTCATAAAACACCCCCGAACATCTGGTGCCACCATCAGTAACAGCCCCACAAAAGGAAAATTCGCAATAAATTCATACGCTCACTGCCGTGAGTTTTTACTGCTTTACCGGCGCTATGAAAGGCGGACAATCACTTAGGGCACGCTTAGCATTGTAAGGATTCGGTCCAAAAGAATGTGGAAATTAATTGTCAGCTTTTGCTCTGCAGTTCGTGTAATGGCGAAGGTAATACGTTCAAGTGTCCCGCGCAAGCCGTGCACTGTATATTACCAACGATAGCTGCAGCCTTAATGCTCCGCCTCGTGTTTGTTTTATCCTCGTTCAAGAAAGCATGAATCACGCAGAACCAGATTTCCCGAACCTCGTAAATGTCTAGTGGTCCCAGTGCCATCACATAGTCTGAGCCTAATGGTGTTTACTTGCCTTGTATACGCGAGCCTAGATTTTGGTTTTTCGGTACAGTAAAGGGCGAAGGGCACATTGTTTGTCGGGAACAGATGCGGGTAGCGCACGTGGAAGCAGTGGAATAGCAGCAATAATCGCTACAGTTCCGCGTATTTATCTTTCGGTTAAGCACTCCCGCTGTTTCGCTCTCTCTGCTCCTTTCCTCTATCTTTCGTACTCTGCTTATTCCTCTATTTCTCTCTCTCTCTCTCTCTCTCTCTCTCTCGTTCTTTCTTCATGTAGCAGTATCACTCACACTTTATAAAATACGGACAGTAACGTAAATAGAAAAGGGTATAGTACCTGCAGAAAGCAGAGAAATGGAGCATAGGTATAGACAGCTATTATCAGTATCCTTTATGGTAAACAACGATAACTTCGTCAGAAAATTCGATGCTGTCACTTGTCCTTTCTCTCTCTCTCTTTTTACGTTCGAGCTTTGAATTCTCCGTCCTGAAAGCTTCGCGTAACCTCATGGGAGGGCCAAACAGCTTGGTACACTGCGCTGTCCATGTTGATTTGAAAGGATTTGTGCATTGATGCTGAACGATGCTTCAGAATTATCACGTTACAACTGTGATCACCGCCTAGAACGTCTGACACAGCCTGCTCTCACTCACACCTGCTCGCTTTCACGCACTCAATTTACGTGAGCTTTTGGTGCACTACTTGCCGGGGCGTTATCTTTGGACATTACTGAACAATGCGTGTCAAACGGAACGTCACATGACGTTCTGTTGAATTACATCATATGGGGACTCGACCACGCAAACTTGCGACGGCCCAATGGCGCGCGTACTTGTGGCTTTGACGTTTCGTTGCGTTGTCGTGTTAATTAAGGAAACGTCAATAGGCAATGCATTATGTTCGTAGGTAGTTCTCCGCCGGTTAAATGCCTCTAAAGTTCATTGACGTGTTATGTCAACGCACTGCAATGTCGTTGCCTGAATAGCTTCCTAAAAAATTTCACGCATGATGCGTGGGTAGACTAATATAGATAAGCAGGCAACAAAACATTTTTGGGCAGCATGAGAAAAACAGCCAGTATGATCATTCCCCGTCGATATCGCAATGACAAAAAGAGAAAGAATCAAATATTCAGTTGAATTTGAAAATCGTTGTTGCGTGGCAAGCTAGGACACAACTCGATAAGTGTTGCTACGTTAAAGCACTTCTAAATGTACACGACATCCTCAAGCAACTTGCAGTAGTTACTTGAAATAAAAGTACATAGAAATACCACACGAAGACTCACACAACGCATAGCGTATTGCGTTTTGCCGCGAAAAAGTAATCAAACAAATTTCGAACCTGAAACGCTTATCTGGAAAGAAATTGGTGCTATCATGACAAAATAATTTAAAAAGAAAAAGCAGTGACAACAATATCTTCAGGAATACATGTCATCTTGTTCCTGCAAACGCGCTCAATGTATATAATGGCCTATGCTTTAAATACGCGTGGAAATTCGGGTACTTGATACTTCCATTGAAACCCTAGATTGATAACCCGCATTCAGTATAACACGCGTATATTATCGTGAAAAAAAATCTACATAAATTGAAACCATATTCTGCATCGGAAGACCCACAGATGTAGAATAGAATGTGGTCGCAAGAGAAATGCGCAAGGCGAACCTGGGAATGTGGTTAGGGAAAGAAGCTGGCAGTACAAATGGACCACTCGTGCCTACAGGCATCGATATTGATTTGTGGCACAATCACGGCGTAGACAGCTGCCGGGTCAGCGAGGCGTTGTCCCTCAAAAGTGCTGCGGGCATTTCGAGATGATAGAAGCTGGAACGTCGAGCATGTTCGAGAAATTTTAATTATAAGCAGACACAACTCGGCCTGAAACGCTAAGCATATATTACAAACGGTCTAATTTCTCCTGTCAGAATGGCTGCCTGAGCCTTGCAGAAATTCTTTTCTTTCTTTAGTTCGCTCCTTCATTCGCTCGCTCGCTCGCTCGCTCGCTCGCTCGCTCACTCACTCACTCACTCACTCACTCACTCACTCACTCACTCACTCACTCACTCACTCACTCACTCACTCACTCACTCACTCACTCACTCACTCACTCACTCACTCACTCACTCACTCACTCACTCACTCACTCACTCACTCACTCACTCACTCACTCACTCACTCACTCACTCACTCACTCACTCACTCACTCACTCACTCACTCACTCACTCACTCACTCACTTCACTCACTCACTCACTCACTCACTCACTCACTCACTCACTCACTCACTCACTCACTCACTCACTCACTCACTCACTCACTCACTCACTCACTCACTCACTCACTCACTCACTCACTCACTCACTCACTCACTCACTCACTCACTCACTCACTCACTCACTCACTCACTCACTCACTCACTCACTCACTCACTCACTCACTCACTCACTCACTCACTCACTCACTCACTCACTCACTCACTCACTCACTCACTCACTCACTCACTCACTCACTCACTCACTCACTCACTCACTCACTCACTCACTCACAAGTTGAAGTGTTTACGCTACTGTGCCCCAACTCACTGTTCGCAGGTTTATTAACTCTTTGGGTCAGCCCCATTTACTGGAACCGTGTGGTAGAAGCGAATGTATATTTCACACAAGCCACGCCATGTCTGCGATACGATAAAAGCATAGACGAGTAAAGATGTCCCGGGGCGTCGCGTGGCGGGCAGCATGAAGGTGTGAGACGAAAAGGTCATTTCTCATGCACGTCGTCGTCATTAATTCACTGGTTCCAAAACACGGCGTGGGTGGATAGCCATTGCGCTTTTCTAAAATTGAATGTGCATGCAGCGTTGGTTGGAGTCATGTGTGACGCACGCTGCTCCTCCATTTTTTAGCTGAAAGCACATGCGGTGCCAACCATAAATACACCAAAGATAGTCTCGCTTTAAACCATCAAACAAGCGATCAAGACAGACATAGAGCACAAAATATATTCACTAGCCCCAGCAAACACACGAACATACGAGACAAAATAATTTGAAAAGTGTAAGGCCTTGGTCGGCGGCATCCACTGTAGACAAAACCCGCATTAAAAAGAACTGTAGCTTAAGAGAACACAGTGTGAGCTCACTGCCATTACATTCGTGGTGTAGAATTAACTAAAGAACATTTAAGCTTCGTTTATTTTTTCGTAGTGCTACTACAATTAGCAGTACTGCGGGCGCTTGCTCGGCATTTTACGGTATATGGACGTAAACGTTCATTTATTACAAGTTTTGGCGCACGCCCATTACACTGCGTGCGTTTCTTACACACATATTCATGCCATGTAGTTTGAAATATCTCCCTCTTTCTCAGATGCTCAAAAAATACCTACGCGCCCTATGCAGGAGCAATGCCGTCAATTACAGTGTTGTTTATCAATCGCTGCTGCCACGACACGGCGTCACTGTTGTATTATTGTTCTTGTTTTTTGTTGCTTTTGCTATGACTGAGCCTCAGTGTCCTCGCGGCTTGAGACAATCTCCTGGGAACGTTTCGTTAAACACTCGTACGTTTGAAAGCTATTATTTGCGCCTCTCTAAAAGGTCCCCACCCTTTACTACCTGCATTACTGGAACTAATAATGAACCACCACAGAAAACGCGTCCGGTTACTATCAGTTCCTAGTGGCAGCAAGAGCTCGTATAGGCACAATCAACAAAGCAGAACTCTGATAGTGTCAATAATTAGGTCGAAAAACAGCGCTTGGTATTTGTAACTGCTGCTGCCAACCCTTCGCTGTTTTGCACGAGTTGGTGTGGAGATGCAGAAGTAAAGAACACCTCGACAAACGGTTTTCTTCCTTCTTTTATCAGAAACTGGCTTAAGTAAATTAAACTGAATTGACAACGACGCCAACTTAAATAAGTAAGCAAACGCTGAGTTCTATGGCGAAGTTTTATTGCGTGATCTGCGTAAATAGAAAATTGTGCGCATTCGTTTCTGTATAGCAGCGATATAACATTCGAGATCTCCAAGCTATCACAAAAAAAAATAAGGAAATGAAAGATACTTGCGAATACTACTTGCGCGGTCACGCTAGACCGAGTGCAGATCGTAGGTGGCCGATATCTTTCAATGTTCTCGCTTCGATGAAGCGGCGAATATTCGAGCACGTCCGCTCGCTGAATTTTTGTTTTTGACCATTTCCATCTTCAGCGCTCCAGTAAGCACCGGCATCGAGTTCCTGACATTCCTGTGCTTATTTCTACATCCCGTGCATGTTAAGCGTTTGTATATTTGTGTATTCAAGTGAGTTTAACCCCTGTTCATTTTTGTTATAATGCCTACTTTCCGTTTTCGTGCGTCAACATAGGCGCTATTTTTTGTTATCCCTAACGTTGGCTAGATAACGAGGCGAGAGGAAATCGAGTTCCCAAGTCGGTGTCTGACTGCCCACTTTAGCAGCATCTACGAGAAGTCGGGCCCAAGAACTCGAGATTGTTGTTGCGGTGTGCGTCGAACCGATATCTAACACAGTGCGCTCCGTTCATCGCTTACGGCTTCCTAACACTATACGTACTTAAGAGTGTTTGTGAAGACATTTCAACAGGAATTGACTAGATCAAACTACGTCGTGCAGTGGGGTTGGCTTAGTTAAACTTCAGTTATGGAAAACACGGTGTCTATAGTAGTATGACACACGCACACTATCGCGACAAGCAGAACAGACTTCCATATGCCAGGTTGGTGAAAACTTCCTGGTTATGAAATTCTGCAGCGCATATTGCCTTGTCTCTTGTGACTGGCTGAGGAACCTGCCATGGGCTCTCTGATTTCTGACTGGGCTCAGTACAATGGCCTGGTGAAAGTTGAACCTGTGCTGACCTGCGCGCTCAGTTTCAATATCTGCCTCCATCTGTTCTCTAGGGCTTTCTACAAAAGCACGAGTTGGAAAAGTTATTGGGGACATAACTTTGAGTGCCTGGGCCTCTGGGTAGTCGCTGGCTGAGAAGGGGAAATCGCGGCTTGCGCATTTAAATTCCAGGAAAATTGACCTGACTGAAAACTGATTCGTAACAAACGGAAATCATCCTAAACTTGGTACTTTCGAGTACGCAACGCAACAAAGAGTTTGCTTCCTGAGACCAGCAAGAGTTTTCTGAAGTTTTGCTGTTTTGTAGTAATTAATTCCTCCTATATGTTCACCATGTCCAACTACCGACCAGATGACGCCCGATAACTTCATTTATGGTTGATGAACGTACCGGATGACAGCTACAGAATATCTACGTGCTCTGACGAAGAAAAGATGGGGATACGCAATTTCACGGCGTTAAACTAAAGTAAACGGAAACTGGCTCCCTGATGACATATCTACAACAGAATTTCACTCGTCTAATATACCGTGATATAAGCCTGGCTGTGGTCCTTTATAGATTGAAGAATACCGCAGCTGCTTTTTAATATATAATGTGCTTAAAGAGACGATAGGTCACACTGTCAAGTTGTTTACTGTTAGCGATTGTTTACTTCATGATATTTTAACAACAACAGGTCTTTATCAACGAGCATACAAAAGAAATTCCCAAACTCAGAAGCCTGAGTGCTGCCATACGAATTTTCGCGCAACAGAAGAGTTTACGTAGCATAAAACTTCACAAAAACCAAAATTTTGTCACAGAGGACGGTCGGCACTTGTATATAAGATTTCCGCTTCATTTGAAAACGTTCTGGAGAAAAAATAATATCGACCAATCAAAATAGGCACCCAATAAAATTGTGTTTCGGAAAGAAACGAAACAAATAAATATAACAAGGTGGTTCAACTTTTGCTGGCCGTATAAAAAACACTTATTCATACACGCTTTGCACTCATTCCACGCCATTTTGACAATCCTTCGCGCACTAACAGTATGGTAGGCTCAAACAAACATATCCGTTCCCGCTACGTCCACAGTGAAGACGCCCACTAATCAGTTACTATACAACTACATTGAGCTACTTTGCATAAATGCTTATCTGGCTCAGTTCCCGCTGGAAGAGCTTTGAGGAACGCGTGTGACTTTTCCTCGCGCCGACCTTCTGGTTACTGTGTTCGAGCAATTTTCGCACAGTAGAGTAACTACTCTTTAGCTTTTTATTCGCCAACGTTCTTCCACACGTCGCGGGTTTAGAGTATTTGAGCATAACGTAGCAAATGTTCTCAGTTTTGTTAGTATAACCACTTTCTGAATAAACCAGAACCACTTTTCTGAGATGAAACTATGCAACGCATATCTCCTTAACTCCCCCCACCCCCCCCAAAAAAAGCATTACTTTTGGTTCTGTTATATTTATTGGGCAACAACCAGCTCTCTCTGTGTGTGTGTGTGTGTGTGTGTGTGTGTGTGTGTGTGTGTGTGTGTGTGTGTGTGTGTGTGTGTGTGTGTGTGTTGTTTAAAGAGAGAAGCGATGTGCACGTCTTAGTGCAGTCTCAATGCAGCAGATAACATTCAAGCGCAGCTGCATACTCAAAAATGATTCGGCCAAGTGACCCGCGTTCTCCGGTCTCCACAAATCAACCAGTTTCGTCGAATAAGTGCTCTATCGCGCTAGGTGCGTAGCGAAAATTTGCATATGCAGATTGCGCGCGCACTAACTTCATCGGTTACCTGCGCGAGGACTGTATCCCCGCCAAAACGTGGTGAAAAGAGCAGTAGAGTTCAGTGGAAGAGGTTTATGACCACGTGTGTGTAAATAGCTTGATCAGCATTGGTTGTGAACTAAATAATCGACCCAACCTTCGAAATAAAGACGCTGATGTGTTTGCTGCAGTTGCATTTCAATATAGAAATATCGTTCAGTACATTTCCTTTTACATTTATATAAACTTCCTGCCATTGAAGAGTGCTCAAACTTTAAGCATGGTTTCAAACATAAGTGCGCGGAAATTCAGAAGCTTATGATGATACATATTCATTACGTATACAAGCATACTTGTAGATTACATGTAAGATATTTATAACGTTGTGAATAAAGGACAGGAATATTGTTCGTAAAGGTGTTCAGTAACCTTTTCAATGAAGTATTTGGAAACGCTTTCGTGCTTTTTTTAGCAGCAGGAACAACTGTGATAAGTTCGTTTTAGAGACAATATGCTATTTGATAGTTACTGTTAGTATTTTGATGTAGCCTGATTCGGTAGAGCTCGCTAAGTGTGCACATGGACAGTATACGTAGCAGAGCACTTATCCAGTGCACATTTTTCTTCACGCTCGTCTCTGAAAAATATTAGGGTTACGCCTTATGCTTACAAAAGCCAAAAAAAAAAAAAGGTTTGGGGATATTGGGCCCAAAAGTAATTTCTGCAACTTGTTCCCTCCGTTGCATTCCTTGTTATAAACCGCTGAAAATAGATGCCAAACAGAGCCCCTCCCCGGCATCCCGAGTACAGTGTTTAATGATAGTTTGTGCGTCACAATAGAATGTAACAAACAGGGCAGCAAAGTAGTGTCCAATTTGCGACCCGAAATGCCATAAATGTTCTACGGCATACCCGCACTTGTCACCGTTGAGATTCGATAACAGAATTTCCGGGGTAGTGTTTACGCACGTTACGGGGAAATGTGCTTTCTTTCGGTCATGGAAACACCCTACATAAAGGTTGCGGGGAAGCGCACTAGTTGCGTAGCGGAAATTTGCATATGCAGATTGTGCACGCACTAACTTTATCGGTTACCTGCCCGACGACTGTTTCCGTGCCCTAAATGTGGCGAACAGAGTCGCAGAGCTCAGTGGGTGTGATTTATGACCACGTGTGTGGAAAGAGCGTCATCCGCATGTCGCTTGACCGCGCATGACGATGTAACTAAATTATTCACCTAACTGTCCAAATAAGAAGGCTAAGGCCTTTTTGAAAACGCTGACTCAAATACTGATATCTGCATTCATTCACTGACTTATTAGAATAGTTCGGTATTTTTCCGTTAATCTGAAGTCCCGTTGCTAACGCCTCAGCATCTCACCTGGGAGTAGCATCTCACCTTCTCGCCGAGGCAATCTGTGAAGATGTGTAATATATCCAATAGCGTATGAATTCCTTAGATTTCGATTTTGGAGCAAAATGCCAAAAGGATCGAATTATACTAAAATACTGTAGAAACCGGAGAAAAAATGTAGCCGATAAAAGAATACTCCGAGAAGGAAGCCGAGGAAGCCCGAACGAACACAACAAGGAAGAACAGTAATACCGCCCACAGTGGAGTTTAAGGTCCTTTCCCAAAACATACTATGTATTCAAAGAAAAGGGATGTGTTCACATTATGGACTTGATGTTTAACTTGTACATGTGCTCAGGTCTCTCCTCAACTTTGTGCGAACTAACCTTTCGCCTTTTTTTTTTTGTACATGTTCCATGGATTACTTGACGCGTAAATATAAATTTCACTATCACAAGACGTTTCACTTTTCAAAAACGTGTTGGGAATGGCACGTTGCTTCCCTGATTACTATATGTATCACAATTACAGGAGATATATTTACAAGATGCACCGAGAAACGAGCTTCCTTATGATTGCAGTTTCCGTGTCTTCTATACACGTTTGTATGGCTAATTATTTCTTTTTTATTAACTGCCCCATAGCTCCCTTCAACAAAGGGAAAACTCAACGTCATACACAAGCCATTCTCATCAGGAGAGTTCACAAAAGCGCAATAGACTCGCATATATATAAGAAAAACAGAACACACATTAATGCCGTGTGCAAGTGTTCACCAAAGCAGATCTGCCATCGATGTTCTCATTGATGGCAGAAGTGAGGAGGTAGAAGCTGCAATGTTTCTGCGTGGCAAATACTTTGTAGACCTAACCATATCTACCCTATGCCTTGCCTTACGGAGTCATTAGATGTGCGCACCAACGTTAATTTGGCAGTCGAAACAGCCAACGAAATTATGCGAACGGCGTCATTAGTATGTGAATTTGCGTTGCAATATCAAAACACTAGAAACCCGTTACTTAGCAGGAAAAAAAAAAAAGAAAACTCACGCGTACATTAAGCATCGACCTGCACCACAGCACCAGTCACACCCAACGATCGACGGTGGCTGGAAACTAAAATGAACGATAATTTTTTTTCTCACCTCGAGCTTCGATGAGCGCCGAGAAGGCCTCAGGAAGGCGGACCACGAGCAAGGGCAAGACTCCCGCCAACAGGGCACCAATAGAGAACACCACCATGTTTCGGTTTAACTCCCACTGGCACGCAGTGTTCAAACTTCAAAAAATAACACAACTTATGTCACTCCCTCAGTGCTCCTCTCCTACGAGGATGCAAAGCCGCGAGTGCTGGGCAGCGGCGAGTGGCAGCGACAGCGGACGAAGTCGGTGGCAGAACCGAACGGCCCAAACGAACGGTGCAGAAGGGGGATAGCATCGAACCGCACATCGGCATCCGATTGTCAGGCCACAAATCTGCGCGCCACCGGAAGAAAGGGGGAGCACGAATGTAAAGAAAAGTCGAAGACGAAGCACGGACTTTTTTCTTTCCGCCGTCCCTCTCTTTGTTTGTGTTGTCGTCGTCAGGGGCGCTGTGTTGACGTCGAGAATAAAGGAGGGTGGGAACAGGCGCACGCGACGGACCGAGCTCGGTCGCGCCGCTTGGTCGTCGGCGAAGATCTCGGCACTTGCTGGAGACTTCGGAGCCGAGAAGATGAAAGCGAAAAAAAATACAGGAGCTGCAGAAGAAGGCCCTGGCGCTGCGAGGATCGCGCGACGGGAGGTGGGAACTGGCGCACGAACGCTGGTGTCTCGGCCGCCGGGCTACGGGGCAGCGCTAACGTCACAGTACACACGCACAGGCCCTACCACCTCGGAAAAACGACGACTTTCCTGAGATAAAGGGCCTGGCGGCCGACGGTGGCAGGATGAACGAAATGACGTGTCACGTTTGTTGTTTCCGTTGGCTTTATAACTTCTGGATGATGGTGACGGCCACTGAATCCTCCCTTGGCTTGGCTTGTCGTGCTTTGCGCTCGTGCGTCTGTTACTGCTGGCAGAGGGGGAAAAGAAGCTGAAAAGAACAGTCCAAGAAAAGACAGATGTAAAGAAAGTTGGAGGCGAGCACGGAAAAAAATAGTTCTCGACGGCAGGGGCAAGAGCGATGGCAGGCCGGTAGGCGGAGACCAGGCGTAAATGAGGAAGAACTCCTCGGAAAGGATTTTCTAGTCGAGACGACGGCTTCGGGTCTCCGTTTCTCGGCCCTCCGCAGCTGTGTTTTGCTGATACTTCTCTCTCTCTCTCTCTCTCTCTCTCTCTCTCTCTCTTTGTGTTAGGCGTACTGGTCCGCCTTCGTCGAGTCCAGCAGAGCACGGCCACGGCGTCGCGCCACCGTCAAGCTGACACTTTGAAGAGGGCGGAGGAGGAAGCGAGCGACTGTAAACGGAATCAAGCCAGCTCGCGACTCCAACCGGGGATCCACGACTTAGAAGGCGGGCACAGTGCTTCTCGGGCTTTTTTCAAACTTCTCTTTTCTAATGGCTTGTTCTGTCGCTGTCCACTGTAGACAATCCCCTCAGCGGTTCTTCCAAGTCGCCGCTCGCTAAACCCTCGAGCTTTGGTGGCAGCCTCTAGCGAAGGAGGTGCGACTTGTGCTGGAGGTGCAGAGGAAGCAAACACACCCGCGAATTACAGGCGACGCACGGAGCAAACGCGCTTAAGCCCCGAGGACGTTGCAATCCTTGGTAAAAGAGAAGAAGGACGCAGGGAGACGTGTGCTCTAGCAGCGGAGAAAACGAAGCTACTCCAAAACTGAAAGTTGTCCGGCCACCTCTCCGAAGCACTGAGAAGCACTAAGAGTCAGACGGGTTTTTGCGGACCACAAGAAGAGCGCCGGTAAGTGGGGCCTTGGGCACTGAGACAACGGGTTAAAATTCACGCCCACGTTCAGTTCTTGGTACTCCTTGCTCTTGCTGTGAGGCTATTGCCACTGCTCGCAACGCCGCTGGAAACGAACCGCTTGGACTGGTGACGAAAGTTGCACCCCGGAGAAAATCATGACTCTCACGGTTTCTCTTCCGCGCCGTCAGTGTTTTAGTTTGCCGACTCAATTCTCTGGAGCAGATTTGCAGCAACGTGCCTTTCTTTATCGTAGCTGCAGAAAATGCAATATTGGACGAGAGCGGAAGAAAACGCAATAAAGTAGGCGAAGACTTTCGCAGAAATTCAAAATCAATAGCAAAGACAAAGACGGCAGCTTTAGGAGGGCTGAGTCCTCGCTTCACAGCCTGTCGAAGCAAATTCGGTTCAACCTTTTCGGGACGTTGCCGCTGTACTCTGCGCGCCGACTCCAAGCGTCTGACAGGCCACCGTTCAATTCACGCCTCTGCCGGACGGCCCGGCGCGACGCGGGAGGATAAATCCCGAAGAAAATCGTGGCGCAAGCAGGCAAAGCAGCAGCTGCAGAAACCAGCGGCAGTCGAGCCTTCCAACGACCGCTGGGCCGAAGATGAGAAAAGGGGCGCCGATGCTCTGTCCTCGGCGAAATCCCTTGTCAACAGGCGCCGAACGAACAAAATCGTGGCGTCGGGGAACTGGCAAGAAAAAAAAAGATATTGGGGAAAACTTGTGATGTCTTCGACTTCAGAGGGCCATGAGGAAGAAGTGGAAGCAATGAAGTCGACAGGCGCACACACTTTACGAGCTTTCGAACGTGGCGACCGCGCGCAGGCGACTCGACAGCTCCGAGAAAACGTACGACACTCGGTAGTCAGCGGCGACGCAGGGCGCACATTTGCGTGCCACGGCGGGGTGTTGACGTCGGGTGCGCGCACATCCAACGGAGAGCACACATTTACGCGGCCGTCCGCGGTGGAAACATATTTTCTGGGCGCCCGCGTCCGGGAGCGCGCCGGCACACTCTCTGAAGGGGGACCGCCAAGTTTCGACGCGTGGCCGCGAGGGGCGGGCCTGTCGCCGACCACGTGCTCCCCAGGCGGGAGCCTCGGCGGAAGAAAGGGAGGCGAGATATAGGGAAGAAGGGAGGGGAAAGAGCAAGTCGTGGTAGCAGAGCGGGGTGCGAGAAGGGTCGCCCGAGGGACTTGCTTTCCCCAATTTGGAGCTTGCGAGGGCGCCGCCCCAGTTCTTCCTGTGCCCTTGCATTCTTCGTTTTCTACCACCAAGAAGTTTCTTCTTTCCGTTTGTTCGCTATCCCTTCGGCTGCCTGTTCCTTCTTTCTCCACGTGGAGCATGGATTGCTGCGGCTTTGGTCTTTCTTCCCATACCCAAATGATCGGAATCAAGAGCAGCGGAGGCTTATATCTTTTGTCCGAAATGGGTGCCTGTTTGATGTGGGCTCCGCAGACTGTCCCGTACCACCCCACCCCCTCTCCCCCTCGCCATTGGTTCTCCCATATTTTCCCGGCCGGTCTCGTTTCACGCTCTCTTCTCCGTGAAATCCTTCCCCAGCCCCACCTCCGCCTCTGCCATTTGCTTAAAGGAAGCTTTCGTTGATGGCGAAACTCGAATGTGCTTTCTGCTACGCCGTCTCGCCACGATACTGTATCGATAGCCTGAGCTTTTGCTCCGAAAGTCCGGATACTTTGGGAACAGATTGAACGAGAGCAGCGGCAGAGTAAAGAAAGCGAATGAAATGTCACGGATGATTTGTAACGCTGTAGAAAGCAAAAAGGAAAGACAAAACCAAAGGAACATGGGGTTAATTATAGCAGGAAAGCGAAGAGTTCATTCGGCTGCGGGCCGACAGATATTCTGCATTAGGAATAAAAGGCGTGCTAAATAGAGCGAAGTCCGGGGATGCCCTAGAGGAAGTCGTTATTTCGTATATGGTAAGTATACAATAGGAGGCGGTGCTATTAGAGTAACCTAGAATGTTTTGCAAGGAAGACTGCTGCTAGAGATTCCTGTTATCCTTAATTATATGTTGAGCTTAATACTCATTGACATTAAACTCAGTATCCATGTTTAGACTGCGTATCACGATTTTATTTCCACACCATGACCGATAATATTTTCACTTCACTATTATTGTCATTTTATACATGCCTCGTAAATGTAGTATGCAGTGACCGAAGGAAAATAATATTCCCGTGAGATCTGGGCACTGCTAAACGTTGATGGCCGAAATGATTGCACCAAGGATTTGCGTTAGTTTGGCAAAGCTTCCAGATCACAACAAAACAGCAATTCGCAAATAGATAGGAAATTGAATGGCGAGCAAGAGGTATCGTTGGAGCCAATGTTCGATAATAAAATCGACGCAAGTACAGATGACAGAGTGAAATCATTCTATTGCACACAATTCAATAAAGCTATAAACTTCACCTCGAGAATTCGCATCAAAGTTCCAGGATTAAATCTATGTTTATCAAATAAATTAACGTCCAATTGAATGAGATGCCTCGCTGCCACCCAGACGTGACGTAACACACCGGGTGCATTAAACAATATGGCGCTAAGAATTCTTCTTTTGTCGTCTTACATAATAACCTCCAGTACCTTGGCAGGACGAAAGAGCGGCTCTAGAGTCGGGCCTGAGCCATAGCGTCAATATACGTTTATAAAAAGCGTTGCGTAACGCGTCGCCTAAGCGTTCACAGGCGCATTACAGCGTAGATAAAATGATCAGCAAATAAGTCGACGAGAGAAATCATTTAATAGGATGGCCAAACAAATCCAACAAATTTATAGGACGGCATTGTTATCTACCTTTTATTTCCTAACGAGCAAAATAGAAGAATAAAGTAAAGCTGACATGGGCATGCTCACAATCCTAAAATAATTACTCCGATTGGCATCATCTGTGCAAGAAAAAAAAACACAATGAAGAAAAAGTTTCGAGAGAGAAAGTGATAAGCCTAGCTGCGTCGAGATAAGGACAGTAAAAATAAAGGAATAACGACCGTGCGCCATAAAACACACACGTAGCGAGCCAGAAAACGGGTCCGAGAATACCGCTTTAATAGAAAACACGCTGCAGCTAATAGTGGGGTCTGCGCAAACATCGTGCCCTCCGAATGGGAGCCCCGTTTCCTTCTCCTTGGCCCGCTTGCCGCCCCTCGTCCCGCGAGAAACGGCGCTCATCGGGGTAAGAGCAGACGCAAGTACGGGAGGGGAACAGAAAGTAAGCGAGCTATACGAACATGGGAGGCGAGCAGTGTCATGAGAAGGAGCTGGGAAGAACGTTGGGGGCGCCGGTAGGGTTGTGCGGGTAGAGTAGGGCAACACAGCAGGAAAGCGCGAGCGTAGGCGAGGGTGGGTGGAAAACGCTGCCCCGAAGAAAGCAGCTTTTATTGCCCGAATACGAAGTTCTTCCGCCACCAGTCGCGTATTGCAAACACGCCCGCTCGCTGGCCGAAACAGCCGCCCCTGACTGCCTGATGGCTCGAGCGTTATTTATTTTTTTTATTTCTGGTTCGGTAAGGCAATGACCACGGTTGGTCTTACGTTGTCCGTGTTCGGCGTCTCTTGGCGGGGAAAGGGGCTGCATGGAGGTGGCCTCGAGGGCCTGTCGATGAATCGTAGCGCGTAGGTCCCCTCTCCGGACGGCCAATAATAGTGACACTGCTCCTTTCGCACCATCTATAGCGAGGGTGCGGGCAGCGGCAGCGCACCATCCACGTTGAGTGGCGGCGATGACAGGGTGCAGACGTCTATAACGACAATTCTGTCGGCGGCACACGATGGAATTGTCGCCCGTCTTTTTGCTAGCGGGGCCGCTGGTGTGTTTGCCTTGCTTTTCATGTGTGTACACGTGTGTTCCGTGGTGCAGGGAGAGTTAGGCGGCAAATACATAACATTTTCGTGTTGGTACGTGGCTAATAGCTTGGTAGCATCGAGCTATTTCTTTAATAACCCCGCCTTCTTGCTGCTTCCTACTTGAGCTCCCATTCGATAACATTAGGAGTGTCTGAATAGTTGGTAGCCTTCAGCAGAAACGGGAATGTTTGTTATGGAATGATGGTCAGTAGTCGCACGAAAATGGGTCGGCCAGAGGCTGAATGTCAGAGACAAGATCGACGCATTGCATGAGATCAGTCCCCGTACCTCAGAAATATAGCAATTCTGAGTCTGAGTTAGGTCACCGTTATAATTTATTGAACAGCAGTGGCATTCACAAGACCTACCAGCGTTCGCGACGTTTTATTTGAGGCAATGTTATCAGGCAAAACGACAACACAGGTTGATTCAAGATATCGTGTCCTGCATACTTTTTATCCCTCGTAGAAAACTCTGTGTATTTGTACGCACTGAAGTTGTGCCAGTAAGTGTAACAGTGCATAATTGTTCAATCGTTTTACTTTTTGCATTCTCGTTTTGTTTCATTACTGCCTCGTCATTTTGCTTCGAATACTATATTCGAACACTCTAGGACTAATTATCATGTTTGGCCCCCTGCTAAATCTCTGGTTATACGCCGTCCGTTTTTTTTTTCTTTAATGAGAGGATTGCTGTGGAGATATTGGAGCAAAACTTTCCATAGCGACTGTTTTGGTTTAGTGTTGTTAATGGTTGCGCGATTGGTCTTGTTCACGAAATGCGGACGCGCAATCGGAAGCGGCCGCTTTTCGCCGAATACGACTGGCGCGCGAATGTCGAAGAAAGTGTAGCCTATGGTGAAATGTTTGGTATGTACAACTGTCTGGGCATTATTTACGCAACTGTAACTTCACCTCATCTTCAACTAATCCCTCTCCATGTTTTGTTGTAACTTACATATTTATACAATTTCTACTCGTTAAACGACTCTGAGGCGCCACGGCTTTCTATGAATAGGTTAGATCACCAGATCCAAAGTGCTCAAAATCTTCGTGAAGGTCCCATAGTTGACGCCATGCTCAAGAAGAAAAAAAGGAAAATGTACGTAAGCAGCGTACGACATCGGTTCGCAAATATTGTGGAATACACAGATACAATTATATAGAAAGGATAGAAGCAATATGAAGATAAGTATACGCATAAAGCTGACTGCGCAAAGCTGATGTAGTTTGGGCATTGAAAAGTCTGAATTAAAGTAGCACGCAAGGTCAATCCCGACCTGCTTGAACCATATTCTTGTTTCTCTAAAGCGGTTGGATTATTCTGGTTATTGCTATTGTTCTGACTGAGTGAGGGCGGAGGTGGTTTCTGAACAACAAATGTGATTGATGAAGTCATCGATAAACGCATATATGTTAGCGTTTCCGTGTCCGTTGCTAGGAATGGCTTTGAAAGAGAAGAGTGCAACTTCACTTGGAAACCCTCAATCATGGATGGCGATGGTCTATCATTAAAGCAATTTATTACCGTTCGCTGCCACACCATACTGAAACATGCTTCGAAAACATCTCCATGCTCTCTTATAGAATTGTGGGCCCGAAAGCTGGCTTCTCTATTATACGAGTGCTATTGAGGGGAAGCCTACTTCGTAGCTTTCTCACGTGCATTGCGGCCGGGACGCGGAAGGTAGGCTACTGTGCACGACCAGAGAACACTGCGGCGTGCCACGTAATGTAATGTGAAGTAAATAAACAACAATTCACATAGCAGGAAGTTTGTCCAGAGTGACAGTGTGCCCAAGTCATCTCAGGAAGCGTTGCTTAAATGCACTGTATGAGTGCGAATGTGGGCTCCTGTAACGAGTGGGCTAGACATGTGCAAACAGTTCCATGTTTATTTCAGTGATTTGAAAAAAGATATATTTTAGGAATACGTTGATTCCCGAGTCGAAATGTATTTCCTTGATTAAAAAGCACAATTGTTTCCAATGCAGCCTGCTGTCAGTCAACACTCCAATTTAAAAAAATAGTTTTGGGAAAATGTATACAAAGTTACCGAAAGCACTATATCCTATTTTGTCGCTACAAACAATAGCATCTCGGGCAACAAAATAGCATGCTGATTATATGCAACAGGCGCATACAAAGTCACTTTGGTACATCTTAATTGAGATTGATAGGCCAACAGCATTAGAACAAAAAATTTCTCAAACAGTGCCGAGTTTTCTGGGTTACAAATTATTGAGTATGCTTGCTCCTTTGTCCTCAGTAAAAAGCGGTGCAACACATTCTGCAAGGAAACTTCCCCTTAAGGCACTGCCACAGGCACCGTGAATGCCGCATGCCGTAGGTAGTGTAAAAGAAGAGATAAACACGCTTCCTTAAGAAGCGCGTTTATAGCTTTGCATTGCAAAGAAAGGAAAGCAAGGTGGAAGAAGATGAACGCTGCAGTTTGTTGTGTTTTGTTATGGTAGGACTACGTAGTTACATAACTTACTTTGGGAGGGTCGCTTCAGGAAGTCTGCGCCTTGTGAAAAGTCCTAGGCAACCAGTCTATAACAGTGTTCCTACTTCTGCGCATTTGTTTCAGTGACACCGATTAAAACGAATGTATAGCGATTCAAGGGTACCATTAAGTAACTACTAGAGGTAGTTAAGCTTTCTAAGTAATATAGACGTCTGTTATCGTCATCAATTCATAATCCATTATTGCTTAAAATTGCTGCAAGCGTGATTTAAGAAGGAAATGGTTAGTTTACGATGAAGCTTTTTTTTTTCTCGTCAATGCATTAGTTTGTTTAGTTTTATATATGACCCACCCGGGTGGTTTAGTCGCTATGACACACTGTTGCTGATCAGAAGGTCCAGAGATCGAATCTCGGCCGCGGCGGCTGCATTTCCACGAAGGCGCAATATTGATGCTTGTGCACTGTGCAATGTCCGTGCACGCTAAAGAACCTCAGGCTGTCGAAACTTCAGGAGCCCTCAACAACGGCGTCTCTCACAATCATATCGTGGTTTTGGGGCGTAAAATGAAAGAAATTATGAAATCATTGTTGCTTTTATATGTAGTGATGCATAAGTGGATACTCAAAAATGTTGTAGTGGCATCGTTCTTTCGCAATGACAGATTATTGTAACTATCCAGTTTGTTTTCCATTCTGTGCCAAATGCATATACATTTCCTTGACCCCCATCGCTCCCGCAGACTGCTCTTCATGCATTCGGTTATTTATTTTACAAACGTGCCTCATGATGCAGGACTGCGTCAACGTAAAAGTGTTGCTTTGAAGCTTGCAGGAAGTGGCTACCCTTGTACATGAAAGCTTTCTTTCTTGGCAAAAAATAACGGAAACGGTACACTTGGTTGGCACAAGTTTTCCCTGCAGCGGCTCCTTAGTTGCGCTTGTCGGGCATTATTTTGTGTTGCGTGTTTTTGCCCCCGAGTCGCTTGAGCTCCGAGCTTTCCGATCCAGCTAGACGAGCTAATCTTCGCCAGTTGTGACACCGCCGTGGGAACAGCCGGTCCTACACAGCCATCCCGCAACTCTTCCTTTCCCTTCTGCATAATTCAGTGGCATTTGCAGTAGGGATGCTTTGTTCGCTGATGCCTTATTTGTAAGCATTGCCCAGAGGGTCCGTGTTTCACAGACTGCATCCGCAGCGGTGTGCGTATACGCTGCTGGTGGCACAGTATGAATCGGGAGTTCTTTGTTTCTCGGGTAACCGTAGCAGCTACTGCAGAGGCCCATTTGCACGCAAGCGGTGGAAAGCCCTCGAGGCGAAGGATTACCGTACACTGGCCACCATGATCCCAGGCGTCGCCTAAGACTACATGGGCGACTCTGTAACCAAGCGAAGAATATGTTGGCAACTGGCAAGGACACGCAAGCGCTTGTCCTTCAACGTTATTGTCGCAGGCAGCCAGTGTTCCGGATGTCAGTATCAAAGACACGTGGTACGGATCAGGCACACGAATGTGTATTGCTATGGCGCATTTCCGCAACAGACAGTCCTTGCGTATTTTTTTCTGAAATGGGTGCATTGCTGCTGTACACCGAAAGCACTGCCCCATGCGTAACATTATAGGGGGATTCTGGGCATGTCCTGCAATGGCTAATTTCAATGAACCATGACTGTCTCTGCACTTTGTCTCGCGTTTTAACATGGAGGACATGCCCGCTCACCGCGAGAATAAAAGGAATAAACCGCGGAACCGCTACCTACCGTGTGGGGCACTTGTATTAGCTCTAATGTTCTATAATAAATAAGTAAGAACCCTGTAAAGTGTCGCCAGAGAATTTGAAAAAACACAGAATTTGCACCAGAGATATCATATGTGCAGTGTGAAGGAAAGTAGACTGGAAACTGTCAACGCATACGAAAGTGGGCATTGACAATTGGAGCTGCTGTGTTCTTTCACCTCCCAAACTGCAGTGTACCTTGAACTGTGTGAAAATATAATAAAACCACTATAAGGACGCTTCTACTGTTTGTAGCCTCCCTGCAAACTGCCTGTCGAAACAGCAAGCACAAACCCGAGGGGTACGGAAGCTTATAGCGAAGCGATAATTTTTGTCACCATCGTTTGAGTAAAGTTGGAATGGAAGGAGTCGTACATGGTTGCTCAGTACCACTCTGCAAAAGCAGCAGGAATCAGAGCAAGCCAAACATAAGCGTACCGGAGGCCCAGTTCTAGTTCCTGAAACTGCTTCTCGTCCTTGCTATTTAGGCAGCCACCAAAAAAAAAAAAAAAGGTGGGGGGGCGGCACTTACCGTTGGTAGGGGTTTATCGACGTACTTTTATGTAATGTAATCCCTTAAGCGTAGGGCGGAGGGAAAGCTTGCACAATACCTTCGCAATGGCTTAAAATTGACACCTTGTTACGATGTCACCTGACAGCCCTTAATCCTCCTGAAAATGCACACACCCGCAGCACTGGCTTTATTTTTCTAACCAGCCATCCTCTCCGGGACAGCCTAGAAGCAGCGCACGTCACTTAAGCGGCGCCCGTGACATCGCGGGGCATCAACACAGCAGCTGGCTAAGAAGGTTAAAACGCTCCTTGGCGCGCTTCCCGCCAGCACGTGCCTCGAAGCCGTCGTCGCCTTAGAAGAGGAAAAATATTTCCTTAGCGTGCCCGACGTAGTAAGAGAGATGTGCGCACGCACGCGCTCGCGTAGTGCGTAGGTTCGCGTAATTTATTCAAGCCGAGACGTTCCAGCACGCGCACCTTACGAGAAAGGCACTGCCAGACGAGGATCTTCATAAATATGCATGCTCAACCCGTTTTCTCCTCATGGGAAAGTAAACAAGAACGCACCACTCCCAAGGGTGGCGAGGACGGGGCAGACGAGCGACGCTGAGCGGCGGAGGCCAGATGCAAACAATTCAGTGAGGTAATAGAGTACCCTTGAGGCAAGGGCGTTGGGAATCTTGTTAACAAGGAGAACCAGGGATACCTTTCCTTGCATGCTCAGTGCATTTCGGCCGAGAGCCGTTCGTCCTTCACTCAGCTCTGCCCGAGTTACGTTACGGAGAGAGCTACGGAGCGCCCAAGTCGTCGAGAAAGGCGAAGAAACTAGCCCCGACAAGGTCATGCGTCTTCTCTCCGTCGTGGCGGGCAGTAGATCTCTCTCTGCTCCCCAAGCCACAGCATCACACAGTAGCAGCTCGACAGAGTCATACATTCGCGCCTCGCTCGTTCTTTCACCTCCACAAAGGTTCGCTCATCTCCCTCTCACTGTGTCCCAGGACAGCGAGTGCTGTACTCCTCTGGCAACACCAAGCGCGTTCTTGCGAGCGGAATTGGCAGGCAGCGGAGGGAAAGAAAGAGCGGTGGCACTCTGATACACCCTGGCGGCATAGAACAAACTCACTATACGGGTCTGTTGTATTTCACGTTACTTGTTATCCCTGTCTCCGCGTCTCCGGCATGCCCGCCCTTCGCGCAAACCCAACGATTTCATCCGTTTTGTGCTCTGGTTAATGACCTCCTAAGTTGGTTCCCTTGTTCCGTCGGTGATGAGTGGTACACTGGGGAGCTCGGTGAGGAGGCAGCGAGAGACGGAGAGGCGCTGAGAGATCGGGACAGCGAGGGAGGGTCGCACCCCTGTATGGTTCGTTCTGCGGGTCGGCTGCCGACTTGCTTGCTTTCCTTCTCAAGCGAAACGGAACGGACAACAAGCAGCGGGGCGCCGCGATCCGCTGCCGCGGCGCGTCCGTTGGCGAAGCAGATAGAGAAACTACGTCGAGCGGTCGTGCGCGCACTCGTAAGCGTGCTTTGTTGTGTGTGACCTCTCTGTGAACGGCTGCTTCCGAAAGGCCCTGTCGTCGTTTTTTTTTTTTTTTTTTTTGCGTGGCACAGCCCATCTCCTCCCCTGTGCTCCTTCTCCGCATCCACCGCTTCCCAGTGGAGCGCGTCACTCTCTTCTATATTCCTTCTCTCTTCTCATCCCGAGTGGAAGAGTTTCTCAAACAGGGCTCGCGCGCTAGCCGCGCTTTTTGCCATTTGTCCGCGAATAAGTCCGCTCTAGCGCCGCCCGAAGCTAGCTAAAGATACCGCTTGACGTGCACGCGCAAGCGTACTCAATGGGGATGCCTTCACGCTCACCCGCTGACGGCTGCATCGCGAGCGACATCCCTTTTTTGGCAGCGAAGTAGTGGCACGCGGTCCCGAAAGACGACGGCGCTGTCCCATGCGACGCGCAGCTTTGGCAGATTAGGCGGCAACCTCGTGTCTTGCGCAGACGTTCCGGAAGAGCGCCTGCCTCTCTCGTCGTGATTCGTGCGCACATCGACGCACCTGCCATTTTTCCTTCTAGCGCGTCCACCGGCCCTCCAACTGATTCGACGTGAGTGTGCAAATCTATAATGCGCCTCGCAAACGGCGAGGCATAGTCGAGGCAGCCGTTCACGAAGAACTGAGGAACTCGGTGGAGTACCGATGAAAGAGGGGTGTAGGCAGAGTGCGGACCCATTTCCGATTAGTCGCAAACCTCGTCGCGACTATAACCGATGCGAGACGTCATAGAATTTGCTCCGTCTCGCTTTTCAACTGTGTCGTCGCTCCCGCCGGGCATGGACGGGTGCTCTCAATGGTTGAGCGTGTAGCACGGCTGCAACGCACGCAGACGCCCGAGTACGCTTTAGGTATATCCGGCTGTCTCGGCGAAAGAAGCTGCTTGCGCCACTTCGGTGGAAACATTATAGTGACTCCGCATAACGAATGTCTCATCTGATACCAAGGAAACTCCGAGTTTGAGTTTACGACTAGAGTTAAATGAGCCACACCACTTGGATTAAAACAGATGTGACCTTTAGGGGCGTAGAGAGTCAGAAGGCGGCATTATTTTAAGAGTTAATGAGAAGTCAACCAATCATTAGACGAGCAAACCAATGTCTTTGTTAGTAGAGGATAGGCCGAGTCGAAAACGTCGCATCGGGTTGCATTGGTTCAGAAACGTAAAGTGTTCACTGGAATCTTTGCTCAAGATTACTTTAATTCAAAAGTACTCCGCACCACGATAAAAGAGCAACGAACCGAAAAAATAATGCATTGAAGAAGCTCAAAGATTAGACTGCTGTTTCTTTCTGCTCTTTTTTTATCGCAGCGATTGAATGTACCGCGAGCTTTTTGGAAGGTTTGAACACCTATCATTTATCGAAATAAGTAATGCAAGTCAACTCATTCTTTCATTTTACGGATTTAGTTTTATTGAAAACGTGCAGGTTTTGCTGTGTTAAGAAGAACTTTAAAAAAAAGTGCATTTCATGCCCAATAGGAAGCTCCTTCGACAAAGGCTGGAGACCACTCGTGCTGAATAGAGATCGGCAAAAATGGTGCATTGTGTTCGGATTGTATGTCGCGATACTGCGCAGCGAAATCCATGTGCACGGTTAGGTTTAATGACGCTTGAGTGCAGCCGGCTTCTCATAGGTTATAGTGAACCACTAGAGCATAAGAAAGCAGGCAGGAGGCCTTATTGTATCTGCTTTATTTTGACATGTTTCATCGCAATACAACAAAGTTTATGTCAAAATAACAGCATGGATACACCGCCAACAGTACAGATGATAGAAAAAAGCAAATTTGCGCATCGATGCCAGCGATATGCACTACGATTGTACACTCTGATGCGTGTACCGTCGCTCACAATAGCTGCATCAAGAAAAGCTGGGATGAATAGGGTATAATTATGAGGTAACAATGGGCCAACGTTTACGAGCTCACCAAAGCGTGATGTAAGAAAATATGTAACTCTTGAAAAAAGGTGTAGTTTAAAAGCCGATGTTAGACTGAATCTCCTGCAAAAGTGCTGTCCTCGTCAGCAAGCGCTTCGGGTAAGCAAAGACGGAATGAAACCCCTGACGTCAGAGTCGAGAAATAACATCGGAGAGTGCATTTCTACAGTAGAATAATGAATAGAACGCAAGTGTATTTAAACATAGCCATTTCATTACTCTAACAAGTTTGTGTACATAGAAAACCTCCATGATTGGATATTTTCTGGTGTCATTTTCTGGTGTCCTATCGTAATTCTCAGCGGCAGAACTAACTTCGTATCCTGAAAAAGAAAAACCGCGAGCCTTTGATTTTATCTACTATCACTAGACGCACATACGTAACGAGTGCTGCACCACTACAAAGTTTATCCATGATATTGTTCATTGAAAATGTGAAGTGGTGTAAAGTTTCGATTTCCTCCTTTCTGTAGGATGATATTCATTCCAAATATGATGCGGTGTTGAGTTTCAATTTCCTCGTGAGAGGAAATTATGAGTAGAAGACGGTTATAAAAGAAGCGAATAAGGAAGCTTTCAAAATTCACGGGAAGCTAGCTGGGGCAAAACGAGGAGTCGGTGTTAATATGGCTGAACTGAGAGCGTTCTTCAAAACTGCAATAAAATAAACATCTAGGATATTTTCTATGCCATGCATTGTTGTAGAACAACCAGTGAACGTTGAACTTATTTTTTGTTTGGATTAGATAACTATGTGAATATATTTCTCGTACCAACTGTAAGCACTTGAGGCGCGTTGAGTTGAAATAAGGGTAAACAACGCTCACTGCACTAACATAACGAGTGCACTCCACAAACGCCTCAATTGCGAGCGAGCTTCTTCTGTTGCTGCACACCTGAAAGCAGGTCACCGCTTCATTTTGCATGTGTGTGTTCCTTTCTAATGAAATCCAAAGCGTCGATGCAATGCGACACGTGCAGCTGCCACTTCAGGAGCCAATCCAATCGTTGTGATCATTTGTTCGCTGTTTTTCTCCTGTCGCTGACGCCGTTCCATCGCGTTCTGTCGCTCCTTTGTTCCCGCTAGTATTTGTAGGAAGTACGGCCTTTGTACGAAAGGATTAGTCGAAGAAGAGTTCGAGCTTTCAGTTCGCTAACGAGGGGGATTAAACACTTTGCTCCTGTCTCCAAGAGAGCGATAGAGCTGGCTGGCTTTCACGAGGAACTTTCATTTATATACGCTCTCCTTGAAACTCTACTGACAGTGTTCATCGAGAGCGGAAGAACTCGATCGAAGGTGCATGCGCCACTGCCTGACATTAATAAGAAAAATTGTAAATACAAAAGTTGCACGGTTGCGCCGTAGATAGACGTCGGATATAACGGAGGGTGGGTTTCATTTGGGGCGCAGTAAGATACGTGCGTCGTTAGAATCCCGATGATAGCGGTAGTGATACGCTAGCGGTATCTAATGGACGTTCGGACGTCACGGAGCGGGTCGCCTCATTACCATGCATTGGGCGACGTGAAGGAGAGGGGGCGAGTGTAAGCTTTGTTCGCCGTCAGCGGAATCACGAGACTCGTGGTGTAATGGGGAACGTTGCCGAAACAGCGGGCGGACACAGAGAACCAGTAGGTTTAGACGGCGAGCCAAAGGATCCGAGCGGGTTCCGAAGCAGGCCGCTGCCACATATCAAGCTCTCAGCCTCCACAAATGTCTTTTTCCTTTTTTTTTTTTCGTGCAGGCTAATGCAGACTAATCTCCTTGGCGGAGAAACAGAGAACAAGAGAGAGAGAACAGATCCAACGTTTCGCTATCGGACCAGTGTTGCGGGGAGATCTCTTTAAGACCGCGCTACCCGCAAGAAGGCGCTAGATCCGCCGTAATGATACCGACACGACAGCCACGGGCACCGATCATGAGTCGCTTGCTGCGCTTTCTTTTTCGTTTTTTTTTTCCCTCTGCTGTACGATAGAAGCCCCGGTGCGAAGGCGCGCTTTTTATTCATCTGTTGACTTTTTTTCTTTTATTTAGTTGGTTTTTCCGAGTCACTCCCCCTGAATACTGTCAGCTCGATCAAATGGATCGCTCTCGTCTGGAGAGGCTTGCCGTGCTACGCGCACGTTGTTCCCGTGAGCGCATGCGGATATATGCAGAAACTGAAGTCTGTGATCGATTGACTCTCGATTTCTCCTCGCTTTGCTGTACTTATATGCTTTCGCCCTCGCTTGTTGTTATCGCTGCCTGTTGTTTTCCTGTCCACGTAAAAGGAAAAATATCGGAGAAATTATGTCGCACGAAACAGGCAGGTGCATGAAATGAGATGCTTAGGAGACGCAAGTATTCTTAAAAAGTCTTCACTATATGCTCCCCTTCCATTCGTCACCAGTGTGGCTGCGTTCCCTCCTTTATAGATTGTCATAATTTAAGAAAAATCAAATTCACATTAATCATTTAACGCAGCTACTTATTGTAAGTGTTCACGATGAGTCGCTTTGCGGCACGAGAGCGAGCAAATAGTCTTTGTTACTGTAAAGGAAAAGAATTGAACTTCTGCGCATTCGTCAGATATCAAGAGAGACCTGCGTAGTGTTGCTTGCCACGTTACCAATATCAAGCAGGCCCTCGATTAGCATTCCCTCTCGACAGGTGCCTGACGCAGAAACACCAAGTTTACGAGTGTTGTTAATGGCTGAGTTATAATTTTTGATGAAAGTCAGTGCTCCACATCGATCGGTATTTTTCCTCTACGTCCTTTTATCACAGCTGCACCGCAGTACACGGATGTTATTCGACATAGCACTGATTCGTAAGTGGAGAGATCTGGCGTCTGCCGCGACGATGAATTGTACCGACAGATATGTGACCAAGGTGTTACGTCACGATGATGCCAAATCTATGATCACGTGATTTCATGATTCGTGACGTCATCGCACGGTTTCGCTCGTAAGGATGCTCAGACTGACGTGAAATCTCTAAAAGAAGCCAGTGCAAGCGAAGCGCTAGTTTGTCGGGTTTCGTAGGAATTGAACCTAGGGCACCCAGATGCCAAGCGCGCACTCTACCACTCGACCACGGCGTCCTTTCGGAGTGGCCAACGAAAAATAGGCCTAGTGCTTGCATGACACCCTGCGACGCCTCGAAGCCACGTCGATAATAAGAGATGCTTTTGCATTCCGACACCTAAGCAGCCTTAGGTGCGTTTCTCTACTTTTACCGTCGACCTTATTACCCATGGATATCCTGTTTTCATACACACTTCGCCTACTGCATCGTCTTATTAAGCTATTTGCAATATTAAGAAAATGTTATCTTTGTCAGCCATTTCGTGCAATGCAATACAATATCTTTGCTTTGTTATCAATACACCAACATCGGTAGACGGTTAAGAAAAACGCTTGAGGCTGTTGCCGCCCCTTTTCAACATGCAAGAACATGAGACGATTGATATTCCCGCAATGGGTGTAACAAGGTAAATTTTCAGCGAACTTTCGCAGCTCGCGTGTATAATTAAATAAGAAGTGTAATTGCGTATCAGCTGGTGTAACTGGCGCAAAACCAAACAAGGAAAACAACTACCGGAAGGCGGCTGTCCTATATTAAAAAACAAATAATTGATACGAATATTTCTCGCCAGAAAAATTGATAGCGCTTTCGACAGACGCTGGGGTTGCTATCTTACAAGCTGAACACCGCATGCGCTACCTAATTGCTCGCGCAGTCTGTACTGTTTAAGCTTCAGATTTGCTTAATGCGAACTGCAACTGATAGTATCTACTTTTTCTCCTGATTTACGCACAACGGATAGCAACTGCAGCTAACGGTCGACTGGGTTGCCGTCTTCAACTTGTTTTATTTTCTGAAACCGAAGCCATTTAATGAAGAAATATGTTAAGCTGCGCCGTTTTCCCACACCATATCACTTTTCTTTGAGCGCACGCAACACTTCCCATCTCATTTTTTCATCGGACGTATTGAGAATTAATGACTGCTAGCTATGGTGCTGCTAAGAGCTTCGGACTGCACTGTGACTGTTGAGATTAATTAATACGCACCTATTTAGCAACGCTTGCTACGAAGAAAAACACAAAACACATATCGATACTTCTGAACACTTGGAGAGGATGTTTGCAAGTACTCTTCTTAATTATTCGGGCAAAGATTTAGGAAGTACAATAGCCTTTTAATTTATGGGAGCATTCGATATCTCAGATGGGTACCGCACTTATTGTTCAACACACTTTCATTACGTTTATGTAGCAATGCGAACAGGGCTACTGTAAGCCCTCGATTAAGTTGGCTGTTTGAATTAACGAGAATGATAACCCCATAATAAGAAGCGGGAACTCATTACACTCGTTATATAGAGAAGAAGCGCAGAAAACCGGTGGTGACGTCGAGACTGCCAAGAAGGCATGGTATAGAACTTTCGGTTTTGTACCTCTCTGCGTCTTTGTTACTAATATGAAAAAAATTACCGACGATTACGATACTTCCTAATGCGAAACGTGAGCGCAGCTGAAGTGGTGCCGTGAGGTGGTGATATGCTGGGCAAAATAATTTGAGAGAGACGTCCTCGTTCACACGCATTTACCGCGACGAGCGTCGCCGACGGAGCACTTCCAGCGGATTCGTCGAACATCGTTTGAGAAAGGAGCGATGAGCGTGTTCTGTTTTGGCGGCACGAAGTGACGCTTATCGGCCGGATTATCGGTCGCTTATCAGCCGGATCCGGCAAACCTGCGCCGCGCGGCTCGAGGCGGGCCTGCCGGGACATTTTTCGGTGCGTTCATCCGCTCGGTTACAGGGAGGGCGGACGGAGAACGTTCAATTTTAGGAACGGGAAGACTCCGAAAACTTTTTGCCACTTCGGTTTCTATAAGGTGATGTAAGTGCACGTTAGACAACCCCAGGTGGTCAAAAGTTTCCGACGCCCTCCAGTACGGCTTTTCTCTCCCTTTGTACTTTTTCGCTCTCTTTCTATACCACCCACGGACGCTGAGCCGTGCTCCAGAAAGGGCTGCAGAAAATAGTGTCCTCTCCTTAACTGAACCATACTTATTATTGTAACAACAGCATTCTAAGGTAATTTCGGCTGTTTCTATTGTTTCCTGCTAGAAACGTGGTATAGTTACTTAGTGCGCCGTGTGTGGGGTCGTGGATAACTTTCAGGCACCTGCGGATCGTTAACGTGCATTCAAAATAACTACGCGAACGTGCTGGACTTTCTCGCCCATTGAATTGCGGTCATGATCGCTCAGATATCAAATCTCCCCTTCCACCCTGCATAGCTGTGTGATGCCATAACCGCCAAATCAGTATGGATATGTGCGTGCGCTGAGCACATCGCACAACAAGAAATGACTGTTGCCTCACAAGTGTGAGACCGCGCTGCTAGCCCAAACAAGGGTTGGTAACATCTCACATGAGCAGGTTCACTTATAAAAATCACTCTTTCAATATCTGAATGCTGTCTGAAGTTCTTCGCTCCAAATGGCACTCCGACAAAGAAAAGTCTTTGAGACGTAAGTTAAGGAAGAAGTAAGCGAACAGTAAGTTATGTCTCTCTAGGTTAGGAATTGGCGCCTGAAGTGCCTCTCTCCAGACGACAGAAAAATAAAGCAAGAAAATAAAAATAGCAACCTATATAACGGCTGCTTCCGTCACTCCATCATCCCGAACCCCAAGGACCAATAGTTGTCAGAAGTCATAGCGATCTTCTCACCGCAATGCACCATTCGTCGTGATTTACTGGGTCCCACATTTAACCGCACTTCGCTCAACGTCGACTTTCCTTTTATCGTACGTAGGGTGACTATTTTTATCGTACGTAGGGTCCCCATTCCCGCCGTTGTTAAAGAACAGGGAAGCTTATAGCCTACCATGACGTAAAGAGAAATGGCTGTAAAACCGTAGTTCTCTTATAAAGGGCAGGCGGTGATGGCGCATGCGGCGAGTGGAAAACTCGTTTAATTTCACTTCAGCGTTCTCGCTAACAAAAAGCGAGAAAAAGACGTATTTTCGTTGAAACAATCCTTGGCTAGATCACTCAGGGCACTGATATATAGGGAAATATTAAGACCTTGTCAGAGCAAGCTGCCAGACGTTCCCGCTTTGCTCATTGGCTAGTATAAAGCAGTTGGAAGTGACTTATGAGAGGCGACTACCAGAAGGATCGCCAGTCGATAACGACAGCAAGGCTGGCATTAGTCTTAAAATTGCGCTATTGTTCGTAAATAGTTCGAAAAAAAAAAAGAAAGGACGAATTGTGCCGCTAACCGAGTCTTGGTCCACACGTTCGTTTTTAACGCCCTATTCGGGATAATATTTAATAACGAGCATCGTGGGACACTTTAAGGATGCCCTTCGAGAATAAACATTAAAAAAAAAAGAGACACGTGCGCACTAGAATAAAAGTAGCTGGGAATTGGTATATCGTTTTCATCCTCTCGTTGCTGTTCAACCCACTTCGAGTCATGAAAGGGATGATAAAACATAGCCTTCTTCGAGATGAAAAGCACTTTTCGCGAAAGGGAAGTCGTTGATCATCAACGGCCTGCATCCACTTCTCTCAGTATACTCTATTAGCTCTTCCATCGATACAAAAAAAAAAAAAACGTGGCGAAGGATATCATAAAGCAAAGGGAAACAAATATTTAAGACAAGGGGTACTTCGAAAAGCTGATGAATATTCACAACGAAATTATGACGAGCATCGGCGAAGCGGCATAAAATTCACTCGAGCATGATGATTTCGGCTCTTTAGGCTCTCGAAGCGAATTCACGGATGCGTAGGCGGCAAGTACGTCACAACGAAAGCAAATCGTGCCGACCGTTATAGCATTTTCGCGACGCCTACGAAATGACTGCAGCCCGAGTAGACGCCTTCGGAGGCAGACGGACTCGGGTTTTCTTTACTGGGAAAACCTTTACGGGGAGATGAGCCCCGCGCCGGCCGCTTTCAGTTCTTCGCCGAGTTCCGTGACACCATTGATCTTGTATCAAAGCCAATGGACATTCATACGGTGCCCGCCCCTCGCCAAGTTGTAATTTGCATCGGCTTTGCATAACGATCGACTGGGCCTATAGCCGCCGCGATGGACAGCTCCGCAGGCTCGCTCCCCAAAAACTCCGCCGGCCGGGCAGCAACTGACGCATTGAACATTACTGCGCCGAATACATTTCCAACTTTTGTTCTCTGAGCTGCGCTGCGGCTGGCTCGCTCAAACAGAGACAAAGTGAGATTTCATTTCTTTTTTCTTCTCAGATCCGGCTGTTGGCATTGATACGCTGTTCTCAGTAACGGCGGTTTCTGGGCGAGTACATGGAATCCCTGAAGCGTGAAACAAGCTGCCGGAGAGTTCTCCAGTCGATCTCATTGTCGGACTCTGGGGTGCTAAGCGTCATATGGGTTGGGGAGTAGGGGGGAAATACGGGGGAGGACGGATCGGAAAGGGGAGAATTGTGCGGGCGAATCGGTCTTGGCACGAATCCCATCGGCAGCTGGCAAACCGCGCCCGCATAACGAATGGGATAAACGTCGCAGTATCTCCCGTTCATTTTCTCGTCGAACGGGCAGAGATTGTCAATCGAGTAAAAAAAAAAAAGGAAAATCTAATCTAGAATAAAAGCTTTTTGCATACCACGGGAGAAGAAGAGCGAGGAGGAATAGTTACGATTGAGGGGAAGGAAAGGATATCTAAAAAAAAAAAAGGAGGCACGCTATACCACACAAGCGCCTGCAGTATATCCACCGTATCACTGCAGTGGTACCGAATGCTTATTTATTCAACAGCATTTCCTATTGAGAAGCGGCAGACGGCAAAGCTCTTCCCCTACGGAGAATCACCAAGCGTCAAGTGTAGACTATCATTTTGTTATCCCGAAAGGAAGAGCACAAAGTATTGGCGAAAGATACGGCCTCGTTACCTGGCAAACCATTTCCTGTACCTGCTTGTTGGAATGAACCAGCTTTCGGACAGAGCGAGAGTGCGACTTACGCGGTTTTCCCTCCGTCGTCGAGTGGAATTCTTTTCTCGATCCGCACTGCGTTTGTGTACAGACCATGTGTAGCGACGGTGCTGATCAATAATCAACGTTAACGAAGTGACCCTTACGATCGGGTTCAGTTTGTTCCCCTCCTCCACGTCATTATACGTGGCGCCGCTGAACCTAGCGCTTCGTTGCAGCAGCGTTGTGAGTTTTAATGCAATCTCTACCCGCAGACGATGAAAATGTAAATGCCGTGCTAAGCTTGCACCGTCGCAAAGGCCTCGTAACGCAATTAGAACTTCTGACATTAATTTGCAGATTACTATAGGAGTGCGTGCGTTCATTTGTAGCGCTCGCTCTACTTCCTGATAATAACTAATCCTGTGAAAGTTTCGTCTGTGATAACAGGCTGTATTAGATTTCAATCGTGGTGTAAATTGTACGGTAGGTGTTCATTTGTTGGGTCTCGTCGCATTTATTAGGCCTGCTATGCCGCGGTCGCCATTGAGGCGTACAAGTTTCGCTCGAGTTAGATAAAGGTTTCGCGCCAATTCGCGAGAAGAAAAGCCGTGACAAGTTCCACAAGTTCACACTTTCGGTGCGCTCATTTCATAATGACAAAGTTGAACACTTGTTACTTTGGTTAGTGACCCATTTAATAACATTTATAGAGCTCCTCTATCAAATGCTGTCGCCTCGTAAACATCATTTAAGTACGTGTCATGAATTTATTCATATTTCTTTCTTTCTTTCTTTCTTTCTTTCTTTCTTTCTTTCTTTCTTTCTTTCTTTCTTTCTTTCTTTCTTTCTTTCATTTCTCGTTCCCGTATCTGGGTCCTCCCCTTCAATATTGAGCAACGTGACGCTGACATAGATTTGCTTTTTCGCGCTCGTTTCACGGCAGCTGTTACTAAAAAATACTTGCGAAATCCTCCACCGCCAACTTCAGGCGCTATCGCGGTCTCCACTGCAGCTTGCGCGGCAACGAAATTTCCCAACAGCCCGCGAATAATTCCTCTCCAACGGCTCACTAAGAGGGTGAAAATGAGCCGAAGCTTTAAGAAAAGGAGCGAAACGGAGCGGGGTGGAGGTATTAGAACGTCGAGGCCGTTACCGGTCGTACCGCGTGTAACGGGAAGGCGTTAATGAAGCGAGAAATAGAAAAAAAAATAGAAATTGTCACGAGCAGGCACACGCGCGTCGACACGCAGAAACAAAACATCGATTTGCTGGCACCTCCAGATAGATGAAGAAACGAGCTCGTTCTCAAAGCGCGGCTTACTAATCTATTTCCAATGATGGCGAGCGGTGGACTTCGGCCCTAAGGAGGCGGGTCTGCCTCCTAAGTTTTATGCAGGCGACGAGGCCCCGGGCTCGGCACTTCGGGCCCACTAAGCCGGTTCTCCTTGGAACGTTTGTCGATTGTTCGATCGCAGTAAGTGTATGGTCGGAGAAAAACCATCGGTGGCTGGAGGTGCCGCGGAATAGGCCGTCGAGTTGACAACGGAGCTCTTGCTGACACGTTGATTTATGGTTAGCTTATCTCTCGCTCGTGAGGATATGAAACATATAATACACTCAAAGGGCACGTTCTACACGAGCCTCTCGGCAATTTAGGAATGGTTATCAGCGTGACGTGGACATTAAAAGAGTTGTCTGACACTGCTTTGCACACGCTTCAACATGACTCGCTATTGTTGCTCTAGTTTCTTAGAAAAACAAAAAAGTACGCTGAACTAACTACCCAGTGGGATAGTACTGACGATGCCTTTGTGTGTTAATTCGATATTGCCACAGCCAAAATGTCCCTACAGTGTCGACATAAGCTTTTATCTTTTGTGATTCTTTTATACCCCCTTTGCCTTCCCGAGAAAGGCGTAGCGAACTGGACATGTCCTGAGGTTAACCTATCTGTCTGTCTTTTGCTTTACTTTTGTTTTTTTTTTCTCTCTCTCGAACTGCATGTCATATTAGAGATACGAAGCAAAGTTACAAAGAGGAGGTAAGCTTATTGTACGTAGATTGATGTGTCTAGGTGAAGCTTTTCTATACATGAGTTAATTATGGAAGGAAGACAAGGAGGAGTTGCGAAACTTCCCCAACAGTGGGACTGTAGCGTGTCCACTGTTCGTCGCTCATGTCCCGAGTCACGACGTAATGAGCTAGCTTCCATTCGGACAGGGAGCGTGGTAAGATATATCGTCTGTATTATTTCGCTCTCCTCCTGCGCTGAATGAGTAATAAATGACCGTTAGACAAGTTTTTTGTGGCGCGCGGTGTAGAGTCGTAGAAAGAGCGGTCTCAAAGTTACAGAGTTCTCGAAGTTGTTGACAGGGGCCAATCAAAACTGATTGCTGTACATTAACGCCTCTCAAGGGCAACCTCATGGTGGTGGTGAGAGGCCAAATTCACGCGTTGTTGTTCGACGTCATCAGAGCTTTCCAGTCAATTTTCGCGTTTGTCTATCTGATTTCATCCAAACTTCCTGAATAAGATAGTGATGCAGTACTAATTAGGTGATAAGTATACCTCCTGATAATAGGGCAGTTCTTGTCCATAGAGGCATCATATGGAAAGCTTGGTTCGGGTTCGCAGTATTCTGTGACGCAGCGCATAGGAAGAGGGACACAAGGAATGATGGACGACAACGCAGCCCCCTGTCCGTGCGCACATCTCGCGTGTTCATGTTCCTTCGACCTTTTTCGAACGGTATTGTTTTCGACAGAGCCTCATTTGCTGCTTGAAATCGGACGAGGTGTTTCAGTAACGTGCAAACGGTGGCGGTAAAACTACATATTCGATTCCTTGTCTCATGTCAGGCGTAGTCGCAGCCGAAGACTCCTGACAAATAAATTTCGGCCTGTAAATGAACGCAGCTGAAGGTCTACAACGAGATGCCCACAGAACTTGCTGCGACAGCATGTGCGATCGATAACAGAAGCCCACGGTGAGACAAAATAATCATTCGATCCAAAATGCTGAGACAAGAAGTGCCCGTTTCTCGACGTAGCGTGGAGCGGCAGGTCACGACAGTCGGCCAAGGAACGGCGCCGCTAAAAAGCGGCAAGATCCACGCCGTGTGTGGAAGGGCGCCTTTCCGGGCAGCCCCTTAGAGAGCCAAGATGGCTGAGCGCAAACGACCGGGCGCACGAAACAAAAGAGAGCGGCCTATCAGAGAGAGGCACTTACCGATGATGTTGGTCGACTACTAGTCGGTTCTCGCCTTTGGCCCCGGAACCGACGAGGCAATCCTGCTGAAATCCAGCCCTCACCCAAACGACCCAATGGCACTCGTTCCCTCTCATCGACGATGCTCTTCTTTGGCGTTGCGGTGTGCTGCTTCGGCGTGCGTTGATTCCGTTTTCTTTCCGTTGTCTCCCGTTATTTTTTTCCGGTTTATCTTCGTTGTTTTGTAAGCAAGTGGAAAGGATAATCATGACGAAGCGAATACTCGGAAGCGTTCCGATTCTTTACTTCTGTTCGTTCAGACCACTTCGTTATAAGCTATAGCAGCGGCGCAAGTCCTTTACTAAACTCGTATTGGAATTGTAAAGCGTTTTCTGTGGGGCTTTCTTGCACTCAGCAGATCTGTTGGTGAGATACAATTTAATGTCGTCTCTGCCATTTTCGCGACGCATGATGAAAAAATGGGCTTCGCTCTGTGAAGCGCTTGTAGATAACAGGTGTGAGTGAATTAATTAATTAATTAATTAATTAATTAATTAATTAATTAATTATTAATTAATTAATTAATGCGTGAGTGAGTGAGTGTCTGGTGTGTAGTGTGCGAGTTGAGTGCGTAGTGTTTGAGTGGAGTGTGTGAGTGGAGTGAGTTGAGTGCGTGAGTGGAGTACATGAGTGGAGTGAGTTGAGTGCGTGAATGAATGAGTAAAGAAGTGGAGTAAATGTGTGAAGTGAATGAATGAATGCGGTTAACGCGTAAGCGAACGAGTGACTGGATTGAGTGAGTGGTTGAGTGGAATGGGTAAACGAGCAAGAGTGTGGGTGGCTGGAGTGAGTGAGTGGATTGAGCACGCGAGCGAGCATTTCTATGCTAATATGTTCAAAATTTAATAATGCGGCTTATTCGCCATCCTCACGGTTATCGCGAAGAAAGACGTTTAGAAAATTTCCTGTCCAAATGTATTGAGTTTTTGTTGACCCTTAGTACCATTATCGGCGGTGATGTATTTGAATGAAGTGTACTGTTTTTGTAAGGACGTTTATAGCTTTAGTAGGCGATCGAATGGCGACAGATGTACGCACTCTTCATAGATTTGTCTGACTACTGTGTGTGTTCTTTGCCCAACATCCAAAGTAACATGCCACGCAATATCGGCAAGAGCATCCAGCGCAGTTCAGAAAGACAGCATATGTGATAATCACCGGGTTTGCTTAAATATCTGACGCTTCCATATTCGAACTAAGCACTTCTATCAGACCAAATCAATGGAATAAATTTTAGGCAGAAATACAGTAAGAGGTTGTTGCCGTTGTGAATTCCTCGTATAAATGCAGCGTCCAGATGAGGCGGAGCTACGCTCCTCCGCTTCTCAAAATCGCATCCTATAGCACATCGCGCGCTCCATTCAGCTCGCAGATAAAAAAGTTAGAAGCGATAATGTTGCTGATTTTCGGTTGCTATCGCAGAACCCAAAAAGGCTCATCCTAGGCTCAGGACGAAGCACCGCGAGCTTCGGAGAACGAACGGCGCTCGTTTTCGCTAATTCTGTTTCTTTGTTTCGTTTCTCGAAGAAAGCAGCGATGTAGTTCCAGCCCATGCATGAATCGAACGAACCGACAGAACCAAAAGCTGTTCTAGATTTTTGGGTTAACATATAAGGATAACCTTTCATCACAACGTACCACTTGACAATGTATACAGATGCGTTGCGATTTATTCTTGTTTCCGGGTACTGGCACCATATTACAGAGACTTTAGCTCAATGGCGTCAACATGCTAAAGGAAAAAAAACCACTAAAAGAAAACCCCTTGAAAAGCCAGTTCTTTTACCTCTACCCAGAAAGCCCAATAAAAAGGCGTCTGTATGGTTCTCATCCTAGCGATGTTTAGTGCTGCGTAGTGGCGAATAAAAAGGGTGCACACATCTTGAGCAAGCTCAAACACAGGACGTTATACGCATTTCCACGTTAACACGTCGTGTGTGACAAAGAGAGAGCCCGAGTTGGAACGTGAAAGTGCACTCGCCTAGCCGTGTTCTACGACTTGAGAGGTTTCGTACAAAGGCCAGGGACGAAAGCGTGTGGAGTATGTGCTTCCCCAATTCAAACAATGTCTTTTCTCGTCTATGTTCTATGTGCTCTCAATGGGCGAAAAGTAAAAGAAAAAAAAAAGGCCCGGGGACACGGCACATGAAGAGCACTGTGGGGCTTTTCTTTTTCCCCTCCGTGTGCTTATTCTGGAGTAGATGTCTCGGAGGAAGAAATGCACGGTTCGGGGCCTGTATTCTCCGTGCGTGGGGTCCGGTCCGATAACTGTGCTTCTTATGTCGTTTATTTTTTGACCTTGCAATATTCCGTCGCTTTTTCATAGCGGCGGACTGTGTCTACGAGCATAGGATGAAGCAGAAGTTTCTTGAGCAAATACCTCTCGTGTGTTCGCCTATTGTCCCGAGAAACTGACTAACCCCAACGTGTTGAATATATGCTGGAAGACTAGTTATACTGTTGTTTTCTGTTAAGGTCCAGATTTGAACAAGAAAAGGTGGAATGTTTTTGTCTAATCAGCACAGCAGTTTGTCCTTTCTTATTGAAGTATGGTTCTATTAACACAAGCTTTTATTACGCACCTTTTATTCGATGACTTGTAGACATTCATTAGTATACTGGTTTAAAACAAAAACCTCCCTAATGTCTGTAAGGTAGGATCCTTGGTGCTCGTGTCTGAAGCCTATTAGAGGCTTCATTTGTAATACGACTGGGACGTGCTGTCTTAGTGAGTTTCCAGAGGGGGCTGGTGAATTATTCCCGCAGTACCCGCACTGTCTGCGCAGGCGATCGATGATGGAGATTGTGAATGCAGCGTCTAGTTCGGAAAGTCGATACGACTATTTCATTCGCGCCCTCGTCCTAATAAGTTTTTTATTTGTCGGAGCTCTCGGTTCATTGTTATCAACTTCCTGTTACCACAGTTTACGTTGTAATGAAAACAGTGCGGTTGGCGCCTAAAATAATATAAGTTTCCATATTTAGAGTTCTAGTTCTTCTTTGTGCATATCTAGCTGCAGTCCTATAAGTCGTGCACATTCTTCGACTCTCTCGCTCCTCCTATTCAGTCGCTATTCAGTACAGTCGCTTACCGCCTCAGCATAATTGTAGCACCACCCACGGCCATCGTTGTCTCAGCCGAAGAAAACGTGCGCGCGTGCTTGATCCAATTACGTTAGCTCTCATTCTTTGGCTCTAAGTCTATGTTCATAGATGAGATAGTCGACTTAGCTATACGTCGTACAGATATACGTTTGTGCCGCTGTGTTCAGGTCGAACGTTTCGGCAAACGCAATTAGACATTTTGACATGTTTCTTACGCCAAAGTGGCGTTTCGGGCGAAAATTACGTGTATTTTTTATTTTCGATGTGCGCACTATTTGTTTGAGCAGACCGAAGGCACCTGGGCTTGGGACGTAGTGGGCACAGCTTCCTTACGGAGGGCAAGTGCAGGTGTATACCGCTTTCCAGTGAGCGCAGCTTAAATTGTTTCTTACGTTGTGTCCGACAATAAGTCGTACTCACGCCTGCCTGAGTTTGTCAGCTGATATATAGAAGCGCGTGCGAAGTGTCCGAACCGCGAGCGCACGAGATTGTTGTCGCGCTGAGCTAATGGCACGTGCTCGACGAACAGCTGTCTCCTATGTCAAATGGTTTACAAAGAGAAGCCTAACTGAGGATTACTTGCCGCGTTGTGAAAGATCCCTGCCTCGAAATAGTGAATTTTCGGTACGTGGCACGGCGCGCTCGAAGGCTGGCATGTGCCTGCAAACGGTGCTCCTATAAACAAAGAGACATCATGAGTAAGAGCCATTTTTCGTTGCCTGAGTAACACTACTTACTATAATAAAAATACAGATTTTACTGGGGAAAGGACGCCTGGTGAAGTCGGAAAGGACGAAAAGGTAAGAGAGGTGGTGACATCACCTTGTAATTCCTTTACTCTATGTTGTCCTTACTTGATTGGGAAGGCGCTGTTCGACGCGCTTGCAGTAAAGATTGGCGTTGCTGTATTCAGATGAACCTATAGATGAAACCCCGCAACTATCGACTGCTTTTACTTAAAAAAACAGGAAAAGAGAACAAAAAATCACAGCATATCCACGGGGTGAATGATGATGAGTGGGCGAAGCTCCTGAGGGGAAATCATCGAAGGTGGCGAGAAACTCTTCCAACGAGACGAACGATCACCTCTCCAAAGCGTCGTGCATCTCTTCGTACCGTTGCTTGAGTTTCTGACGATGTGCCGGAGGAAAGGGGACTGCAATCCTAGTGATTTTCGTTATTAACTGATTTGGGGGCCAAATTAGTTCGTTAAATCGAGTTTTAAATGTACCTCACACTCGGGGAGTCAAGTTTATGCTGCAGTTCATAAACTAGAGGTAGCAGCCTGGACACACATCGCCATCTATTGAGCCATTCATAAACTAAACTAGAGGTGGCTACATACATACGGAGGAGGGAACGACCCACACCCTAAGGAGCTTCGCCCCTAAAAACGAAAGAATTAAGTATATTTCTCTTAAATTTGTAACGCTATATTTAAGCACCGGGGGGCTGTCGGTGCAAAGTTCGGCAAACGCAATTTAGACCGAAGCTGTTATTACCACTTCTACAAATGGGCCACAAACTAATCTTGAAGATATATATATATATCACCAAAGGGAGGGCGTCAAAACGCTCTTTTATTTGGTAGAAACAGCCCAGTGAACCCACAAGCATTGAAGCCTAGGAAAGCATAGCGCACGATATTCAAGTTCCCAATTGTGGTATTGTAATATTGGGGTAAGTAGAAAGCAATTAAAGTGGACGAAAAGATAAATAAACCTGCCTTCGTTGGGAACCGAGCCCACGACCTTCGGATAACGCATCCGATGTGCTACCATCGCCCCGTGCACTTTCTTGGGTATTTATGTATATGTAATCCTGGGAGTGTTTGGCAGACCCATATATATATATATATATATATATATATATATATATATATATATATATATATATATATATATATATATATATATATATATATATATATATATGCCTTGTCTTGTTTGAAGAGATTTTGATCGATTTTTAGAGTGGAGTCCTAAGATCTGTTGAACATGTCAGCGTACGGGAATAGCAGCGTCGAAGGAAGCATCGGCACTTCCTTTCGAAATAAAGAAAGAGAATAGTCGGATAGAGATTGGCACGGGAAATGTGGCGAGGAGGGAAAGGGTAGAGACATCGGAAGGAGCCGGACAAGCCAGGCGCTGCTCTCGTCCCTTCTTATCCGGAGGCGCTGGCGAAGGGGAAGAAAAGTGGGGACAGTGGGTACGAGTGGCAGAATAGGGAATCGTCCGGTGACCTGAGCACTTCACGAAAAAAAAAAAAGGAACACGGGGAAAGAAGAGTAGGCATGGCATAAAGATAAGCGGAGTAGCCCCTCGGGACTCTCCGGAGGCGACGTTTTCAAATGGCCACCGGCTGAACAACAAGGGGAGCCTGCAAAAAAAAAAAAAAAAGAACTCCGGGAGAGATGAAGTAAAGAATAGCAAGAAGAAATGCAAGCGGGGAGCAGAGTAGCCATAACGCAGGCAAAGGAGCAGGCGCGGGATCCGCAGCCCTTAGCTCGGTGTCCCTAAGCTACCAACAGCGAATTCTTAGATTCACCACACTAGTCTATCTTGTTTCTTTCTTTCCATCGCGTTGGCAGTTCTATAAGCGCCAAAAAGAAAATGCTGGAGACGGAGAGGCTGGCGTGTATGGCCCCAAAGAGTCCATTTTCCTCTGGGTATTTCCGTTGTGCGAGAAAAAAAGAAAATAAAGAACGCGAAGATGACGAAAGAGACGGTAAAAGCCCGTCTCGCATGGTCGTTGCAGTCCTTCCTCGGCACGGCACCACACCATTTTGATTCTATTTTGCGTACCGTCGGTCCCTTTTTTTTTTTTTTGTTCTCCCGAAGAGGCGCTTCGCGCACCGACGTCAAAGTAAACAAGCAGAATGACGGAGCATGGTGCCGCTCCCCACCCTTACGGTACTTCCTGCATATATATCCCCCCCCCCCCTCTTCCCACTTTTCTTTTTAACCTCGACCGTCAACTCTAAAAGTTGAGAGAAAACCGAAAAGTGAGCGGATACGAGCCCGACAGAAGGGGACAGAAGAGTGCAAGTTGACCCCTGGCCTGTGCTCATCGTAGCCCATGCTGTGGATTCTGGCGTTATGCTGCTGCTATCTCCCGATAGCTGTTCTTTTGGAGATGTTCGATTTTGAAACGCTATCCTCCTTATATCTGCCTCTCGGCCGTGTTATTTCTGCGCCGACCTCCACCGTCGCCCCGCTCTACTTATTCGGCTGTCGTCGGCCGTCCTTCGCGCCACCGGTAGGAAATGAAACTCAGCATCGCACCATGCGTAGTGTGGAAAACGAAGCCTGTAAGACGGGGGAGCGCGAGTGGAAGAGGAGACGCTGCTCCCCCGGAAGAACCCCGCTTCTTTTATTCTTTCGACTCTCCAACAGCTCCATTGAGAAGGTTTATGACCTTCTTTTTCCCCTTCCTTGTTTCGCCTGTCGCAGTCCCTCTGTCGGAATACTGTGAAAGGTACAAAGGGGCTGACTCGGTGCGCCAATAAAGTTCGCTGCGACACCGGCTGTCACAGTTCGCCACGCTAAAGAAGGGGCTTGTCATATATGCGATCGCAGAAATTTGTCCCCTGCCAAGCGGTCTATGAAAAGACAGGTGAATAATAAGAAGTGAAGGAAGAATTCACAGGAGCTTCATCTCAAACACAATTAACGCACCGTTTCTTCCGAATTTGGATTTGAGAACAATCAATAAATAGCGATCGCGCGCGCGCGCACACACACACACACACACACACACACACACACACACACACACACACACACACACACACACACACACACACACACACATATTCAATTTGCCTGTCTAGGTAACTAAGTACGTATAGGAGCAACTAACTCTAAGGTATGTGCAGGCAGGATGAAGGAGTGCGGATTGAGATTAGAGATGCCCGCTTAAGCAGAGGCATCGCAAATTCACGCCGCTTGAAAACACGTCGTTGTTATTCGCCGCGATTCTTACTATCCCGAGGAGTAGCAATAATGGATTGTTTTCGGAGATGCCTACCTTTCTCTGAAAGATCTAGCAATTTCAGGAACACAGGAACATAAAAAAAAATGTCAGAGCACTCTTATTACATTGTGTTCTCAGTGTCTTATCGTGTTCGTGGTATTTTAGCGCGAGAGCGTTAAGGATCCTCGTGACGGAGGAAATCGAATATCGGTGCCGGCATCTGCGTTGCAAATAAAATGTCGAGGCACCACTACAGCCCTTTCCCGAAGCACCCGACAACGCAAGCCCTCCGCCATAGCCCAGGTGCGTTAGTGAATGAAAAATTCCATTCCCCCAAAGGCATAACCGTCAGGGAAATCGTATACTACGATTTAGCCATCACTTACACGCGTGGTAGCTCGGACTGTAATTTGAACGTGCGAAATAGCCTTAAAAGGAGGCGATGTGAACTGCGTCCAAAGCCGCTAGAGTGTTCACTCTCGAAAGCGAAGCATCAACGCCAACTCCGGCGATTTTTCGACGTCAGTAGATCTCAAAAAAATTTGCTGGGTACCTTCCTTGGCGCGGTTGCGTCATTTGTGCAAGATTACAGGCTCTAGAGATGCGTATATAGCTTTCAATTCAATTTTTTTGCCGATTACCTCAAACAACTCACCTGGCTTCCTACTATTATTGGCCACATTGTGTGATGACGTTATTTAGGCAAAGCGACAGAAGCGCACGTGTGTCGTATGATACGGGTGCGCTTCTGCAACCTTTATCATGGCCTCCGAGATCTGTCGAACCGTGCAAAAGGCGGATTGGCTTACATTACGTCACTGCTGGATTGTATTTCGGCTTCACGCATTTTTTTCTTTTTTGAGACTTAGAAATTATTTTCGCATTTGCTGAGCATCTCTCCTATCAGGAGTGTAACGGGAGCGCCTGAGGAACGTAGAATCGACATTACCGTGACACGCTCAAAAAAAAAAGAAAGAAAGAAAGAAAGGAGAAATAGCTGAGGTTGGCCTTTAAACGCCCTGCAACTTCTTTCTTTATACATTTGCACGCATAACACAAGGCAGAGAATGGGGCGTGAAGTAATTTTCCTCTGAATCCTTTAGGATGGTACGCACCCTTATATTGAAATTGCAGCTATAGTTGGTACGTCTTCATCTAGGTAATAGCGCAGCGGTCCCGAAACCGAGAACTAAAAAAAAAGCTGCCTATAGCACTAACGCTGACTCGGAGCTCAATTTTCGTTGAAACTGTCCCGACTGCGGCTGCGGCATTTCGATGGAGGTGAAAAATCCGGATGCCCGTGGTGCTGTACGATGTCAGCGCACGTCCAAGAACTTCAGGTGGTTGAAATTTCCGGAGCCCCACACTACGGCGTCTCTCATTATCATATTGTGATTTTCGGACGTAAAACCCAAGAAATCAATCAATCATGTTATAAAGAACACCTCGGCAAAAAAAAAAAAAAAAGAAAACATTTACAAACTTGCCTGTCAGCCCATTATTCCCAGTCAACATTGTGAATTATCCTGAGTGAATCTTAGTCTTGGCTCATCCTTTAGTGAATGGACGTCCTGATACGCAAGCTTGTTTGAAGTTTATTTTGGATGTTGGAAATTCCTATTGGTTACCGATGATGCCAACGCGCCTTCAGTGACCCCGATGAATACGTATACTTCCCATGGTGGTGCCCTGCGCAGGGTCCGTATGCCGGGTCCGTATGCTGGGTCCACATTGTAGGGCCTCATGGTGGAGCCACATGCTGGTGCAGTATTCTGAGTTACCGCAAAGATGGTGCATCGCAAGAGCAATGTAACCACGTGAGACACTGCAACACTCAACCAAAACAGGAGACTCGGCAAACTAGAAAAACGAAGAGGCGAGGTACACTGACGTGTGCTCTAATAAAGAAATCACTCTTTATTAGGCGCACTCATCGTATACGTTAGCATATTAATATGCGATATGTATTTTTATGAGGCATTCGTGCCGGGAAATGAGTCAGTAAACCGCACGCCTACGGAAGTAGTTAACCGGTGGCTAAATATGCGACGTTTGGAGTGTTACGTTAGGTTTGTAATGGTGATCCGCAAATCTGGCTTGACTGGGCGATACCAAGCGTGACATCGCCGAGCCACAGAACAGGCGACAAGGTTTAGTGGGAACACGTGAGTGCTTCCGAAAGGATGCTTCGCATTACTATGCTAATACGAAGGAGTACGCCTTTTGAAAACTATCAATTTACAGTGAACTGTAACAAAGCTCTCTCTTCTCGCTTGTTCTTTTTTTTTTTTAGTACTTCTTGCGTCTTCACCACTGAAGTCTTGCTTCACATTAACCAGTGCAAATTTGTGTGCGTACACTTTCTTTCATACCTTTTTATCATAACCAGCAGTCCTCAATATAATGCGCACGTAAACGTGAAGGACCGGTAAGTGCTCGGGCGCGCAAGTCTTCTTGCGTTTCTGTGGCGCGCTCCATCGTTCTCGTAAACAATTTGGGCGTCTCCTTCTTTTTTTATTCTTAGGTAGCCCACAGAAATTTATCATTTCTAGAAGGTGTACTGTTTTATTTAGTTATTATTCAAAAGTGGCTGAGAGAGATTGAGGTGATGTTTACCCAATTTCTTTATGGTGAGCAACAATGCTGGCAATATCAACAAGGCAATAAAGAAAGAGAAATTGTAATAATAGCAGTACGAAAAGTAGATCTGCCTTCATCGTGAACTGAATGCTCTCTAGGTTCAAATTTCTATTTCCCTTAGTTTTTTTTTTTTTGTTTTTTTGTTTTGGGTGACAGACCAGGGTGCATACCTCCGACCGTAGACTTGCACGGCTTGCACGCCTTTCAAGCTAATTCTATTTCTTTCGTCCTCTCTCATTCTGTGGCATGGCTCTTCTTTTTTTTTTTTTTTTGAACTCCATAAACCTAGGATATATAGACGTTTTTCTGGCTGCGAACCCCCCTCCCTTCTTTTCTTTCTCTTTTTCGTGCCCCGTTCTCAGATTTACATATTTCATGAACCTTTAGCAAATGCTAACTTGACAGCTTCAACACTAACGTAAAAGTCTAACCCAATCTGCGTTATCATGATGAATGCTTGAAAGTATGCCTTAGTGAGCTTTCTTTTTCACTTGTGTTCCTGCTGGCTTTATTTCCGACCGCAACTATAGCACTAAGTTTTTCCACCGGGGACGCTTTCACTCCCAGGCAAAGACAGGCTGGGTTTTCGTCAGCAAGACTGTTTATAACCAAAGTCGTGTGGCTGCGCTTTCCGTATGATTATCGCCGCTCTCGGTCACGCAAGATTTCGCTGCACAAACTTTAAAACCATCCTGCGTGACAGGCAGTTCAGAACGAAGCGACGCCGAAACTGCTGCAACCGGGTGATCCCTAGTGCATATTAACAAGGGACCCCAATGTGCGCCGATTGAAAGTGACGTTTCCGCATGCCAGTGCAGTTTCGTGAGGAGTTGGGGCAAAGCACGTCGACTTCTTCGGCAGAGGAGTAAATGAAGATGGAGGTGGGCGACATAATGGAGCGGCTGACGCTAGCGACTCTTGAAAAATTGCGTGTGGGCGCAACTTCAGTTATAGTGAACTTCGTTTCAAGCTGGGATGCTTGACAGGGCACCCTGTATATACACAGCCTTTGCCGAGCTACCCAAGTACAACGCTTTCGAAGCTTTGTATTCAAGAGTGGATTGCTTATAGACAGAAACGCTAGGTGGTTGGAGAAGCTGCCTGTGCGCGAGCGTAGCGCGTGGAGTCTCTGGGGAAATAGTAGCGAGTGGCGTTTTTTGTTTATTGTGCTTGTGGTTGTTGTTGCCGTTGTTGGGTTCAATCAGTGTGCGAGTATTTTACGTTAGGCCCCATAAGAGACTGCGGTTGTTTACTAAGAGTAGACCTGAATAATAAACATTGAATGCACACGAAGGAAGTAAAGGAACCTATATGCATGGTTCACCGCATTCAGTCTAGCTTAATCGACCCCTACACGAACCATGGTAAATCGCCCCGATGGAACCGGGGGAGCCAAAGGCAGGACTGATGCGATGACATGCACTGTAGAATTGGATTATCTGGATGCGTGCGGTAAGCGAACTATGTGTAGTTCACGTTGATGTGCTCATAGTCTGCTGATGACTTCTTCAATAACTATTGTCAACATGTTCTAACGTGCACGTTAACATATTTTGCCACACTTTGGTACTTGCTAGGGTGCTTACGTAGAACGCATAGTTTGTACGTTCTTCATTCAAAGGTTGTTAATAACGTGTCGAATAAGTAATTGAGGGTATCAATTTTCGCTCCGTAGTTTTCAATGCAAGACTAGCGCCATGTTGAATTTGAAGGATAGAGACTACATGTTCCATCTCTATCTAGCGCCTCCACCTCGAGGCCACATTAAGAGGGGACTCATGAACTGAACAAAATTTGCAGTATAACCTGTTCAAATGTTCGATATGAACGCGAAGGCTACCGAAGCAAACGGGTACGGTAGCTGCTGTCACTGAAAGGTGTACAAGCACTACATTCAACCAGTTGTCATACATACGGCATAAACTCCCAAGAAACTTCAGAAGTAAAGGGCCTCGAAGCGGTTCGCTGAAGGAAGGATGTCAGGTGCTACAGTACGGCACAAATGCAGTGCTTTTGTTTAAACAGTGTATAGCACCAGCCATAAACCCCATCTACGTTTGAAGGAAAGCGCAAATGAGGAAGTGGTGTAAGGTTTCGTGTTGAGAAATAATTACGTAGTATGAGTTTGAGAAAAGATATCTTATTCCCAGGACTGGAAATGGTAGTCGAGAACAGAACTACGCTAGTGTCATTCGTATAAGATTTTTTTTTTTTGGCCTACGTAGGAGTTACTACGTGCAAGAAAGCAGCGACCGGAGATAGCACTAATTTGGCAAATACATTGGCAATGAAGAAACATGATGATGGCGATGTTGGTGGTGGTGGTGGAGGAGAAGAATTTCATGCTTCGATGGGCTGGCTTTGGTTAGCGCAGGTTCATGTAATGCAGACGGTTTTGAAGGACGCGTAGTAGTAAAAAAAAAAACAAACAAACAAGTGCTTAACTCCAGTTCAGTGCTTCCAAGAATAAGCCTTCTGTTGTCAGTGCGCCCCGTGTTCATGCAGTTTCTTTTGACGTGCTTGTTTTCTTTTGTTCTGTTTTAGGGTGAGTATAACTAAATAAGCTTTAATTATAATAATATTTTGGTGTTAGGTTTTGTATAAGTGCACTACACGTAGCGAGGTGGAATGATGACAAGTTTCTCTAACCGGCGTTGTTCTGACACTGCTGAAGGCACCACTGTCTGCCAGTTTCTCTACCTTCTTAAGCACTGCAGCGTTCTAAGAACACATGTCCTAAAAAAGCAGAGAAGTCATGTTCTATAGATGGTTTACGCTGCCGAATCTTACCAGCCATCGTTCTAATACAAATGAGAAGAAGAAAAAGCACGCACGCCACACGCGTTTGAATGCCCCCGTGGTTCAGGCGGGGATTCGTCTACGAAGTTAGCGAAAATGCTGAAACAGGGTTAAATCGGCCGCTTCCGTAAAGGCGTCTCGTTTCTGCATTAATTAAAGCAGCTGGCGTTGGCAGATCTAGCAGGAAGGTAAAATGGTGAACAATGCCGTACCTATCCAGTGGCCCATGCCTTGTCTTCGGCGAGCTTATGTTCATTTGTATTACATTTCTTCCTGAATTTTCGCGTCTAATGCGATCATTTGGGCCTCGGTAGGCGTGTTGTTTCAGTGCTTGAAAAGGACGATTACGAGTCAGAAACTCTTTGTTCTCACAGAGTTTTGAAAAATGTGTAGAAACTTGGAACGGGAACTTATTTTTCGTTTGTTTTAGCAAGCATCTTATCTCTACCGTTTCTTTGTTCCGGTTCTGGAAGAACTCACGCGATTAAATAATGTCTTGGTGCAAAGCAACGTCATCCTAACACATGTAGGTTCAAAGGGAGACGAAGGTGGGAAAAGTACATTTATGTCGGCCGTCCGTTCATTATCGACACTCTCCACTCATTGTGGTATTTTATTTTGGGTGTTTAGAGCTAGTATGCACATGACACCCGTCACCGAAGTAAGTCTGGGCATGCAACCAACGGTCGAAATTGGGCGCCTTATTGGAGAGTTTTGTTTGAAACAGAGAGCATTTGCTCGACTGCAACGTCACGAAGTGGGGGCGCGGTTCTAGTCGTGCGCGTTGTGAATATGGCGAACTTGAATGCAGCTCTTGGGTTCTAGGATTGGCCGCTCTCCTATGTTGCAATGGGTGCTGCTTTGCTGCATGATGGGTCGTAAGATTAGCTGGAAAGGGGGGGGGGGGGGGGGCGAAAGCAGCCACTCGGCAAGCGGTGAACATCCCAGAAGTTGATGAACAACTTTTGGCGTTTTCTTATGGACAGTATGCTACAAAATGAAACATCTCTGGCATCATAATGAGTCTGACTGTTTTATGAAAACAAAGATTTCTTTTTCTTTATTTCTGAGCTTAAACGCGTGACATGCAGAGAAAAACGTCGTCACGCAAAAAGCGTGGCCGCGTTCCGCGCCTTAAGATGTCAGCGCGGCCCAGGCCAATGACGGGCGTCGAAAACCGAACAAAAACCAAACGCGTTTGCGAACGACAGTCTCCGATTTGAGCCCAGATAACACTACGTCGTCGTGCTATCGAACGCTGAGCGTCTGGTGTTCAGGCAACGCGGTGTGCGTGCGCGTCCTCTGACACTGGTAGCCGTGCCTTTCTATTCGCTTTCAGCGGACAAACTAGTTACATGTAGCGTTTGTTGTTTTGTTTTGTGGGGTTTAACGTCCCAAAACCAGCTCTGATTATGAGAGACGCCGTAGTGGAGGGCTCCGGAAATTTCGACCACCTGGGGTTCTTTAACGTGCACTGACATCGCACAGCACACGGGCCTCAACATTTCGCCTCCATCGAAATGCAGCCGCCGCGGCCGGGATTCGATCCCGCGACCCTCGGATCAGCAGCCGAGTACCTTAGCCACTAGACCACCGTGGCGGGGCACATGTAGCGTTTAACTGTGAAAGCCATACGTAGCGTTTTAATGGTAGGAGCCGCTTTGTTTGTTGAATTTGTCACTGCGACAAGATGTTAGCTTTTTAATCAGGACACAACCCCTGTCGAGCTCAGCACGTGATGGAGTGAATAGCGATCCATAGGCCAAAAACCACATGTAATGAATCTGCTGTAAGCAAAAAAAAAATAATAACGGCCTGGCTACGTGTGTGAAAGGACGCGCACGCGAACTGCGATGTATGGACACCAGACGTTCAACGTTAGATGGCGCGACGATGCAGTTTTATCTAATGTCAGTGCAACCTGGAAACTACCGCCACTCTTTGCTGCTCGCCACCGCTGCATTCATTGGTCAGTCGACATCACGTGGTCACTATTCTTCATGTGGTCCAAGGCGAGCCTGGGCGTGCACCCACACGGAAGCAGCGCTCGCGCATGCCGCTTTCGTGCGCCATGGAAGTGGTCTGATTTTGCATTTGGCGTAACTAAGGTAATACTTGGCTTTCGGAAACCAAAAGAAAACGCCTCCGCGCTTAGTTTCCGCGCATAGGAGGCGTTAAGAGCCAGAGAGATTGTTTTTCTGTTGTGGTTACACTAGATAAAGCGCGACAAGTTCTCTGGTGCAGGTAACAACCGATTATCGAGACTGATGAGAATATTTTTATTTACAAGAGAGGGAAAGGGCTTTCGTCAAACAGGACCTGTATGTCTTTCTCAGCGATGTTAGTCCGCCGCGGTGGTGTAGTGGTTCCGGTACTCGGCCGCCACCCAAAAACGCGGGTTCGATCCCGGCCGCGGCGGTCGCATTTTCGACGGAGGCCAAATTCCAGAGGCTCGTGTGCTGTGCGTTGTCAGTGCACGTTAAAGAACCCCAGGTGGTCTAAATTTCCGGAGCCCTCCACTACGGCCTTTCCCTCCTCTCTATATCTTTCACTCCCTTTCCTCTACCCGCGAGGACGCTTAGCCGTGCTCCCGACATGGGCTGCAGAAATTAGCGTCCTTTCCTAACCGAACTACAATTGTCATCAACATCAGCGATGTGTCGTGCCCATTACTTGTTTGCAATGACGCACACGCACACACACACACGCACGCACACACGCACAGACAAGGGATTTGAATGTTAGGGTTTTAGTAAGGGTTGGTTTTGAGCTCTTGGTCTCTCAGGCGGAAAGAAACCCAATGCTATAACCAACAAGCCGCAAAGAAACGCCTCATCGCGCGGAATAGGACGTCTTAGGCACGTGTCACGCAGTAGGAAATGCGTTCAGACGTCTCGGGCATTTTCTGCAACGTTGATGCTTTTCTGAACAGTTTCGTTTGCAAAGTTCCACGTGCTAAGACACTTGTCACACTTTTATATATAGTGCCAAAAATTGTCATCGAGTTATCCGTAGTTGGTATATAAATGCACATAAATATTGAAAAAGCACGGTACATTGAAGCTTGGGCGTTTTGGTACAGCATACCGGAATGAGAGAGCGCCCAAAAGACGCAGCACCAGAGAGTTATGGGCACCAGAGAGTTGTTTTGCGTCCTTCTCTCTCTGAGGCTCCGTCTTTTTTGCGCTGTTTCGTTCCGGTATGAAAAAGCACTCCACAGAGGTCAGCGCTAAATGCGTTAACTGTGACAAAACACCTCTAGGACATCTCTCTGGTAACCCGTCTGGGAGAAGATGGCGATGAAAAAAAAGAAAACAGATAAGAGAAAGTATTTCTAACGAGGAATATTTCAAGCTTGTTGTTATGTGGGGTTTTACTTCCCAAAACCAGTTCTCATTATGAGAGACGCCGTAGTGGAGGGCTCCGGAAATTTCGACCACCTGGGGTTCTTTAACGTGCACTGACATCGCACAGCACACGGGCCTCAATATTTCGGCTCCATCGAAATGCAGCCGCCGCGGCCGGGATTCGATATATTTCAAGCTATAACACGTGAACCATCGCACGTCGAGGTGGTGGCGCCTGCGGTTTGAGGAGAAAGTATAAGGTGTCAATCGTCTTGGAGTTCCACTGCTGCCCCTTTATGGATAACGCTTACCGTTTCCTGTGGTCGTGAATACGCGAAGCTCATATGCAATATTACATATCTCTATCTTCTACCCCCATCTGAGTGGGTCGTTCACTACACCCCTCGGTCAAAGCATACGCATCAAACTGAAACTCAGGAAAAATAGATATGTTTTTATCGCTGGAATTGTGGTCTTCACGGAACGTGCCTAACTGGCAGTGAGGATACTGAAATACGTTGGTCTCGCGGTTGTGCAGAAAGGACAGCCATAAACGAGCCCATCAGTAGAGACAGTCTTTCGGTGCACGAGCTGTCGGTTATCTTGCTATACTAAGTGCCGAGAAGCTTTTGATGAATAGCTCGACGAAAATTATTTGCAATGTTCGGAGAGCAGCTTAAAACATGTTTAAGGCCACCGCGTCAGTGTTTTTAGATGGTCTGTGGGCGTCACTGCTAGACGAAGTGCTGTACGTGGAACATGCCACACTAACGCTACTTCCAACATTGCGATGCCCACAGACTGTCACAGGCCCATCACGCTCCGTTCGTATAGCATGTCAAATGTGATGTCACAACCATCACTGCGACATCGGCGTTGCTCCATAAAAACCCGCCCCTCCTGTAACACGCCGTCGCGGTTTTGTAAGTCAATATGGGTGAGATGAAAATACGCTTACATGCATGTGGTCGGAGGGACCGCGTTTTGCCAAGCGATATTTGGCACCTAAAGCACGAAGGGCGGCTGCGCCGCATCAAGAGGCTCTCTGTAAGGACGACATTCTTTCTCGTATTTCGATCGACGGTTCTACAAGGCCCGCCACACGAGACATATTGTATTTGCGCCGCACTCTTTGTCACGAATATGAAAGGCCATGTCCGTCTGTAATACGGCTCTCGAGGATGCAGACGCGCAGGTGGCACGGATACATGCGCACGCCTTATATTAGTTCTCGTGTTGACAGTGGCAAGCTGTGAGCCGGCACCACGTGGCTGCTGTTTAAACTTCTACGCTGTCGCTATAAACAAGCCTGCTTCGGCAATGTAAGCGTATAAGCTGCGCTTCTCGCTGCATTGTGATGTGGACTAAGTGCAAGATCACGAGTGCACTTAGATTTAGTTACTCGTAAAATAATTATTGCGATGTTTTTAACGACGACATGCCTGGTAATTACAATGTGCTTTGGTCTAAGTAAACTTGTAAGGTTTGCACGTTTCTTGACTTAAAATCAGAGTAGTATTCCCAGTCTGATGTACAAATAAATAGAATAAATAGCATAGCGGATCAGTGTAGTATGAGATAAACTAGAGCACGCGGTGTTCGCTATCATCGAGACACAGAGACATGCGGACTGTTTCGAGTATTCGACTAAATAGGAATAAGTATAGCCAGTCCAAACAAATCTTCAGCTCCTCGTTAGGCTGTTACCTGTGGTTATTTTGTGACGTAGGCGCCAATCTGGCGCGTAAGCATTGTTCTGCTTAACTTCCAGCAATAAGCACGCATGTGCGCTCACATGTGTATTTATGAGTAGGATCGCGACAACGCAATGACAAACAAATAAGACGCCCCCTGAGTCCTATAGAAGACCTGATTTTTTAAATATTTTAGTTGGGAAAATGTGTGTAGGATGCACAGTTGTTGCAACGATCAGCGCAAACAGAAAGCAGGCCAGCATAACGGCGATAAATGTTCTATGCATTAGGCATTGTGGAGCAACTAAATGAACTAAGTGGCCCCAGCTCGTGCCACAGCATCGAGTGGCTATGTCAGACCGCTTGTGAAAAAATGACGCAAGGCAGTAAAATTGCATTAGTCATTAGTGCAACACACTCGGTGCGGAAATAAAGTAGCTTACGTCACTTTTGGTACTACCGAGTAATTTCAAGAGTTTGTTACACAAAACCCGACAATTCCGCAGTGAAGAACTTTAATTTTACTTTTCCCATACTTTTTTAAAGAAAAATTGGACTTGTTAGAAAATACGTCATTATGCTTTTCCCCCAACAATGTAGCTCTCGTAGTTCTTCTTTCGTTTTTTTTTTCTTCTACTTCATTTTCTTCATAGCTTTTTTTTATTCATATCATCTACGAATACACGTTGACGTCCAGAAATCGCACGGTTGATGTAAGGCAAACTAGAGTGTAGGGCAGCTTCTACGCTTTACTACAGCTGTAAATTAAAACTGCAATTTTAACGCTGGATACATATTTCTTAGCACTATCGTTATCCGAACGTTATAATCATTTGTGGTAAACAAGAAGGAAAGGATTGCGACAAGGCAGCTTGAACCAGTAAGGTACCTTCTTGTTAAGTAGACTTCTTGCCTTCCATAGATCAGTGGTGGCCAATGTCACATCCCTTTAGATATAAATGAAAAGCCGTCGCCAAACAACGAAGCACTTCGTCTCTTTCCTCCTGTCATGCCAACGGTAATGTCAACATATGTCCCAATTTTGGATAGTTGTTTCGGTGTTGAGAGGCTTGTGTGAGATTTGCTCTGGCAAGTCGTCCCTTGTCCAGAGCCGCGCCACGTGTGACAGCCATATTGGGAAACCATTAAGCTACCTCGATCTTTATACAGCCGTGCACACAGAGCCACACAAGATTTCGTAGCGACAGTACGGCTTCACCGAAAAGATAAAAGTCACTCTGAAGTGTTAGGCAACAAGAGTGTGCTCAGTTGCAGAACGGTCATTTAGTTGCGCCATGCCTCCTGTGCGTGACGCCTTTGCTTCTGTCTCCACAAACCCTTCCCAAAATCGTGGGCCGCGACCTCCAACATTATCAATAGAAGTGTATGTGACAGATAACACCGTATCAAAAGACTCGCTTCTCTTCCAGTTCAGCACACAAAGCTGTACCTAAAGCTTTCGCCTCAGCAACGTTTTTTTTTTTTTGTTGACGGAAGGTTTGTTAAACACCCGCGAAGTTTTTAAAAAAATCGCCTACGAATAATGGAAAAAGAAAGCGCACCATAGATGCGGATAAGTCAACTTTGCATTCCCCAGAGTGGACTGGCATGGTAGAGAGAGAGAGAGAGATTCAAAATATACAAGCTTCTTTTGCGAATGTGGCTAGCTTTGAAAAGGTATTCGTTGTTCTGGATGACCAGAGTTCGGGCAACGTCCCCTGCTCTCGAGGGCAGCTGTAACTATTCCTCCACCTGTTCCAGCTGGCTGACGCCTCTCTCGAAGAGCTCACTAACGTTTTAAAATTATAGCGGTGCTTGGTTGTGGTCCTACACAACCAGGTATATATATCGTAGTGAGGTCGAAGCAAGCCCTCCTTCTTTCTAAGTAGGCAACCCTCCATTTGCACACGGGGTGATTGCAGTACTGAAGGTTCGGATGAGAACTGCATTTCCGACAGTGCGACGAACCAAGCTGCATTCCTTCAGTTAACAAGCGTGTGTGCACAGTACGTAACCTATTGAGACGTTAGCCTGCTTGCCTCACATGGCAGCGATGGCAAGTTACGTGAAATTTGTCATGCATGGTGACATTACATTCTACAAGTTTAGCGAATTCAACATAACAGGTGTCTAAGTTTTCGGTTCAACTACAGCCTCCTTTTACATTAATGCAGGTGTTTCTAATTGACACTTGGGTAAAGAATGATATTAATATTTATGCATGGATGATCTTAGAACGTCAGTGAAAATAAAGTTCGTCGCGGGCATTCATGAGTTGGCGTAAATGCTCTCGCTTTTTATATCGATGTCGGAGTGGGAGGCGGTGAGCTGTGATGGAGGTCTCTGTCCCAATAAAATGAAAATATAAGTAAGCAAAACAAGTGTAGACGGTCAAGCGCGCTACGCACTAAGCACAGAGACGTTCTCCAGCGGTTGATGAATATGTTAGCAGAGCTCAAAACATGGCTTGCACCAACATTATTTCATCTAGCCTGAACAAATATTTATCATTGTTCGCCTGACTGGCATAAAGAAAAATGACTATGGCATCTCTTCATTGGTTGTTTGTCCGCTAAGACAGAGTGAAGGGCGCTCAATGCCCGTCTCTTGTTGCCAAGGTAGGCCCACTGCTCAGGCACTTCGCTCAATGTGAGAATGCTCATTGGCTCTGTAGAACCGGTCACCCAGTTACAAGCTGTTCTTTGCAGTGTAAGGCGTGCTGGCTACGTCTATATAGGCGTTGACGCTGTAGCAGAGTATCAAAGACGCGGTCAAGATTCCAGTTTGGCGTATGCCGTAGAAACGAGTGAAGACTGTTTGTTCCTCGAAGCACTCGCGCCCTTCTACGATTTCCTACGCTGTTAGTTTCAAAGAATACAATTGCCGATGCACGAAGGGTTGTTCATTTGATTGGGATGCAGTGCATCCGCCTGCATCCACGTAGAGCTTCTTGGCAACTTCTCTATATGTATCGAAATGAATGCGCTGTGGTAGTTCGCGTGACGTAAATTGCCAGCTTAATTTGCACGTTTATTGACCGGTGGTAACTTCGCGATCTGTAAACCTTCAACATTGACGAAGACTTTACCGAGGAAACGAGACGCTCTTTGTGTAGGCTTTGATTGGGTGGCCTGTTTACCTACGCCGCCGCATTCCATCCACGGAAAATCGACACCGCTTTTGACCGCTGTGGCGATGAATACACAGCACGTCGTGTTGGTCGTCGTTGTCTGCACGGCGCACACTCTACATGGCCAATGGCGTCCCGTCGTGTTTAACCACTGGGACGAGCGTCGAAAAAAAATATTTCGACAGGAACGAGGAGACACGCCAACATAGCAGACTGTACAATATCTTGCTGAAATCTACTGGCCAGAATAAACGCATAAATGCATGAATAAATGCAACACCCTGTCTCTAGCAGTCCATTTTTCAACTCGCATTCCCCTCACCAAAGTGCGTTGGTTGACGCATTTGGTTGACGAAAGAATCGCTTGCTAACCACGTAAGCAGTGCAGGCGCTCGGTTTGTTTACTTGCCCTTCTTCCTCTCTCGCTCTTCTGATAAACACTTTCAGTGATCCCATTAAAGCGCTGAGTCACTTCATCTCTGTTTTCTTTCTCGATTAAATGTATTTACGAACACAGAGATAGTGTGAAGGTGAACGCGAGAAAAGGAGACTGGGAAAAGCAGCCAGCGTGCCCTCTGATATGTGTGAGCGCCGCAGAGTCAAGTTTTTTCGTCCGAGCATGTTGTTTCCAGGAAGCACAAAGGTAGTTTCATAGCCCTCGGGGCTGATAATCAGTAGTTAAGGTAGCGTTCCGCAGCGTCTGTGTACTCATAACGTGACCACGTTATAGTCTCAGTGCATTACGCAATAATGGATGAAGCGAACCACAGTGGCGGCCGCGTAGCTGTGTCGTTCTCTTGAGAGGTAAATTATCGCTTCCTATACAGGTCGTGGGAATCGCATTCCCATAGATAACGCAATTACGGAACACTCGCACACTGTGCTTTCAATGGGCGCTCAACCAGAGCAAGTAACAATCAATCGAAAACCTCATCTGCTAAATGACTATATAACTGTGAGGGAGAGTAAGGATAAAAGAACACTATTATCCAAAGTGGGATTCTACCCATTATCAAATGAACTAGCTCGAATCCATTCGTGCATAAAAATACCAAGTAATATCAGACGTTTTGTGTAGCCTGCCTTGTATTTTACTAATCGATGCCATTGAGCCCCTTTAGAAAGTGATGTCCGTAACTCACGTGACCACTGGCTGTTTGTTAATCATGCGGGCTGAATGGCTAGAATAATACTCTGTTTTAGACAAAAGTGTGTTCGGGCGACTGATATGTAGCTTGTTCTTAAGATCATCGTTTTGTTGCTTGAGTAATAACACGGAGGATAATATATGCCTGATTCTAATACCTCCCAGTGAAAAAAAAAAAAAAGATTCTCAAATAATAAAAAGAAGTGTGCAGGAACAATGCAACTTAGTGCGTAGCTCATGACGACGATGTCTGCAGAAGCAAATCCAAGCTCATTTCATTTTGAACTCGGAGGTGCTTTAGCCGAAATATGGCATTGTGGATATCAAAATTTCTAGCGAGTCCCACTACAACGAGATAAGCATCTCTGGTTAAGGGTGAGGGGAGGCTAAAAATTTGTTTATACTACCGGAGGTTGTGAAAAGTTTAATGTACATCGCAGGCGATCGCAATTGCATTCCTCGCGAAAAAGAAAAAAAAGCGCGACTCGTTGCATCGCATTCTTTTTTTTTAACTGTAATGTAACTAATGCCGTTGTCTACTGTGCAGTCGATGGAGCCCATTGGATGCCACTTCTCTCTTATCTGCAAAATGTCCTAAATTCTAAATATATCTCAGTCGCACGCATACATAGAGGACCCAGAACATGCAATGTTTCGGCGTCCAAAAGTGCGCGCTGAGTGAATCGCAGTCTTGCAGATACAGTGGTTATCACTGCACATATCTGGAGTAAACGAACGAAGCGGACACTAGCAACTACAACGGGTCATTTTCTAATCTAGTATTCAGTGTTGTATACATTCTCAGATGAGTGTCGAAATCTTTACTTGAACTTGTCACTTACTGTGCGCTTCAAACATGAATCACCCTTAGTCCTCCCGTACCCCGCTCGCACTCTACCTGGTCAGAAGTGTTATGCAGCTATATGTTTTATTGTTCTAGCACCAAAATCCCGAACGTTAGAAATACTCGTAAGATTGGAAAGCGCTTGACTCTTCCTAGCTGTGCACATTTTTAGTCGACGTGCGGCGTTTTACAGTAAATCTGACCGGAACCTATAAATAACGCACTTTTTAATGGCCTCCTGCAGCGCGTGCTGGTATTGTCGCTGAAATTCGATGCTCAGCAGTTTCAGCAGAATAAAGTGGCAATCGAAAAACCACGAAACGTCCCGAAAATTAAAGCTGCATACGCGCACAAGAAAGCTCATCGCCCGTAGTGCTAGCTCTCGCCCAGTGTCGCGTTGAAAACAAAGTGATGAATCGCGATCCGATATCCTGCTTCAGCCAAGTCGTACCTCGGTTATTAAATTGGCTCCTCGCTAGCCGAGAGGGTGGTCGAGAAATTTCGTAAATGTGGAACGTATAAATCAAGAACCAAATTTTCGCTAAAGCAAGACTTCGCTATTCAATATATCTTCGTTTTCTGTGCGATTCGTTAAATCATCTTTGTTCCTTCCTCCGTGATTTTTTCTTCCTTGATAGTAATGAATATACAGTTGCGTGTTTTTCTGCTTGACGGCAGGCAAATATATTAAGGGACTGAAAGAAAATGGTGCGGAGACTTGGGGAGCGGGGAGCAGGGAGGGGTTGCTGGCCAAAACAAAATCTGCCCATTAGTTTTAGCCGGAGAGGGAGACTTGACAAGATAAAGGCGCGCAGAGAAAAGACAAGCTAAGCTAACCCTTCGACGCAGAATGTAGTAATGCGCTGCAATTGGCAAGGACGTTTGTCTTTTGAGGGGATGTGGAAAGGATGGCCCGTGTCCAGTTGTAGTAAGACGCGAGTACGTAGTACATATATCCAAGCCGTGTTGCACAAAGTGTCTTGCTGTCTAATTTAATTTTCTTTGTAGATTGCTACTTCAATACCAACTAAAAAAACGAAAGAAGTGAAACAGGTCACGAAAGAAAACGAAAAAAAATACGCCCACATGCTTGTAGGATTTATATCTCCCAAGGTTGCTCAAATGAAAATGCAGCCTAGTAATTGAACCTTCGTGAAGCTTGTGGAAGAATTCGCGTCAATTCCACGAAAACTGGAGAGATATCAGAGGGAGAGAAAAAAAAAACAGAACGAACATGGTCACGGAGTGAGAAACCTCCGATAAGCACCGGTTGGTTCAGGCAAAATGGAATGCGGAATGCCCAGGAAGTCATTCGTCACCTTTGATATTATGCCTGGGTTCAGAAGAAATGGTTCCGTTTTGTGCCAGTCATGCAGAAAAAGTGAAACAGAATGGTAAATAAAAACAGCAGACCGAACTGCATAAACTGTGCAAGTAGTACAAGGGAACGCGATGCACTAAAAAAAAAAAAAAGCTGATACACTTCAACCCGTAGATACTTCGACAATAAATCCACATTTGTCATGCAGCCATGTGTCCCTTTATGCGCTATGACGGCGAAGTGAGCAAGTGAGTGTGAAATGGGCTTGCCATTGGTCCTAATTCCCATAAATGTTCCCCCTAACACACCTTTCGTCAAAGTACAGGATTTCTGGAACTTTTACTGAAGCCACAACAGTATGACTGAAGCTCCCTTCCCGCCAGAATAAGAAAAATCTAGACCCTGTAACTGGAACCCTTTCACGGTGCCCCGCGTTGTAGCTAGGTCGATCATGATGGAGATGAAAATTCCAGAGGCACGTTTACTGTGCGTTGTCAGTGCACGCTAAGGAATCCCAGGTGGTCAGTTCCCGGAGACCTCCACTGCGGCTTTTCTGGAATCTTTCTTTCTTTCTTTGTTTTTTTTTTTTTGCCAGTAATACCGAACGTTTCGCAGCACTGTGGGAGCTACAGTACCGAAACGCATTCTTGCGGAAGCGCTGGGAAATGGCACCAAATTTTATTAGTGCCAACGTTTATCATAAATGAACATTTATTTATTCCGAAACCAACACATTTACAGGAAGTTGTAAGTAAAAAAAAATTATTGCGCACGCTAAACTTTTGTTTTTTCTTTGAGGGTCTGCATCACGTTTTCCGCGCGTTCTCCGCAGTAGACATGGCTATACATGGGCCATGGCGCCCCTTATTTCTATTTGTCCATGCATGGCGGCAAAAATGGCTGTTTTTCGCGCATGCTTTTCCCCGAGAAAAGCATGCGCGAGTGCGACAAAGCGTTAAACGGCCAAGAAGGTGGTTTGCAACGTGCATGCAGACGATACATTGTGAAAACAACCCGAACAGGTGGTTATAACGTGCACACGGTTGTGGGGCGTCGTCAGCCTCAATTGCCGCCGTATGCTGTGTGCCGGACCGTAGCCAAGCTCGACGGTATCGGTGAGTGAACTGCCGTCCTTATCAAAGCCGAAGTTCTGTGATCCCCAGTAGCATGCCAACAGCACAATACTTTCTTGGGTGGATGTGGAAAGCGCACAGTTCTTCGAGGAAGCAAAACAAAGCCTAAACTGGAACTGAACACGGCAAGCTGCCGAACTACTAGCAGAGTAACACGAATGTGCGGAAGCCCCGCCTACGTATAGATTTGATTCCACCGCCAAGATTAGTTTAGTTGCCGTGGAGTATACGATATCAATTCAAGGCACTCCAAGGCTCCCGGAAATTTCGAACACGTGGGGTTCTTCGAAGTGCACCAAAGTCGGACGCTACACGTCCTTCTGGTATTTCACCTGAATTGAAATACGACCGCCACGGTCGAGATCAAGCCCGGATCTTTTGTGTCAGCAGCCGAGGGCTGTACCATGGGGGCGGCCTTAAATTCAATTAGATTGTGAGGAGTTCTTGTTCAAATGCGCAAGCTTGGTTCGCTCGTTTCACGTGAGATTCTATCGCACGACCGTTTCCTTTCTTTTTTTCCTTTATCTCCAGAGTGTTCTTTAAAAAAAGGACTCAGGACAATCCTTTCGTAACCTGCGTTCTTGAAATATTTACTTGGAAGGACACGAGCAACAATCACGATAAAATGCAAGTAGATCAAACGCATTTCTGAGAGTCGGGAAAACCTTTGAACACGAACACTCCTTCGTGAAAGTTTAATCATCGGCACGTTTCCACAAAAGCGCGCTTCAAGCTCGGAGGGAACAGATAAAACATTGAATTGCACCGACAATCGAGGCAATTGCGTCTGAGACACAAAGGTAAGTTCTAGGAAGGAGCGACGGGGAGAAAATAACGAACGGAATTAAATGACGACCACCCTCGGGAATCGAGCGCCTGGGCGCGCAACGCCAGTTCTTGCTTTCGGAGCGAGAAAAATGTTTCATTTTTGTTTACGAGCGGGGACCCACCAATGAGGGTCGGAACGTGCGAAGGGCGACAATTTTCTTCCCGAAAACGCTGCGGCTTGCGTCAAGGCTTCCCGTCGTATCAGAAAGGGACGCGTCGGGCTGTATTGCTTCGTCGATACTCAAGAGTCATTTGAGGCGCATTAAAGGAGGGACCCGGTTCTCTTTCATTGCCACGCACTTAGTAGTTTCGTGGAACTTTGTTAAGAACTGGTCGCGCCGTGGCGCTCCGTTTCCAATTACGAGCCCAGTGTTCCAAATGAGGTTTGCCGCCTCAAGAATGGAATGGAACGCGCGCATTCAGAGGCGCGCGGCACGTTAGCGAGGGGGCGGGGGGTGCTGCAACATGTCCGTGTTTTACAGAAGAAAGCATTTCTTCGCCCCGGAATTCCAAAATAGCTCGGTGGCAGCGTGCGTGTATGCATACAACCGGGCCCGAGTTGAGAGTTGAGAGTTACGAGGCAAACGCCTAATCCCTTGGTGGCTGCGGCAACCCCCTGGAGACGAGCGGTATCGACAATTGTGTCGGTCCCGATGCCCGAGACGCAAACGGTGCCTCTTCCTTCGGGCATTGCGATAATGTGAAAGGCAGGAACTTTTGGTTTTATTACCCTTTCGCCTTTGTGTTTTCTTGTCTCCTTTTACGGGAACGGGGGAGCGCGCTGAAAGGACCAGGAGACACCGCCTGTTGCATAGTGAGCTCTGCATTGTTTTGAAGTGATATCCATCTGAAGTGCCGTGGAATGCGATTACCTGGAGCGTGGACGCGTTCGACCGTTACAAATTGGTTTTCGTCAAGGTTCTGTTCAGAGAGGGTTCGCTTTCATTATCGTGATTCTATTTTCGTTCCCCTGACTTCAGTTTTATTTCCTGTCTTCCGTGCTGTAACAGAAGTGTCTGCATTATGGAGAGACGATATTCAATTTACTCTGTAATACGCGAGCGGTTAAGAGGATTTCCTTCTCAGAGGCGCCGAAAGATAATAGTTTTGTCGCACTTCGTTTATTATCGTGGTATTTTCTTCGGAGGAGCTTCAGAAGCGCTCTATCCGGAACTTGCATGAAGAGGCTGCTAACGATACAGGAAGCAGGAGTTGTAACATACGCATGTTCTGCGTGCAAGCCCCATTTTTGAAACTGAGCTAAAGCTGCACCGACAAGAAATAATCGCATATCAGCCTTGTCTGTGACCTTCAGCTCTGCTGAAGACTTATAAATTTTGCTCGTGGACTTGGCACTTCCGGCCTAATCATACTTCTAGTGATTTGATTGCCTAACGCTTCACCGAGGCAAATCAGTTGTAGTAAATAAGGTTCAAACATTAGATCAAAGAGGTCTTTGTCAGACGCGGCAAAAAGCAAGCTGGAAAATCTAGAAGAATGTTTTTCTCCTCTTTTCATTTGTTCCATATATTTCTCTTCTACAAGGTAGTGAAGTTGGCGTGTTTTCTTGTTTGTTCTGGCACTTTATATGTTCAGTTTTTCGTGCCGCAAAGGTCATATTATGATGTTTATGATTATCACATTATTAATTATGGATACTTCGTATTCTTTAGCGTTAACACAAACCTAAGTACGTGGATCTTCTTGGGTGTTGTTCCCGTCTAAACGCACTCGAAATGACTCGAGATCAAATCCGCGTATTCTGGCTTAGCAGCGCGCCACGGCATCACAGTAGTTACGAACTATACTGAGCACTAGGGTGTGCCAAAGTAGCCCAGTTTCGTTCCAAATAATCAAAGAATATATTCAGTGAAGCTATAACTACTGGAACGGTGCTTTCTGTTGGTCTATAGGAAGCGACCGTGTTTACGTTGGTCGTAATAAAACTTCACTTGGTTGAAGGGACAAGCCATGTGAAGGGCTCGACATGGTCGACAGACAGAAAGCCGCGCACATGGATTGGTGCGTACTAGATTAAGGTGTTTCGCAAAGGTATGGCTGGACAAGACTTAACGTATCATAGCTTAGAATTCATATTGGTCTTGCCGTCTCCATTGTAAAATAGCACCTGTATTCTATGGTCACTATTTCAGTGCCTCTTTCGGAAATAGGCTTCAAAAATATTCCTTTTTTCAGAAATGCGACTGGCTTGGCAACTTCGAGTGCATGAACGATGCATCCTAGAGTAGCTCCATCGTGATTTGCTCATTTTCATGACGTATCGGCGCCACGCACATGGAACGGAACGCATCGTTAAGAAAGTGCTCGATGCGGTAGCATAGCAGGCAAAGTTTTACGCTGCTGAGTTTGACGACGCTGGCTCGATTGGGCAATCGCGTCGGCGGGATCTCGACGGGAACCAAATGCACACACAACCTTCTGCTTAGATATATGAGTGTAGGTTGCAAAACTTCAGGTGGTCCCAAATTAATCTGCAGTCCTGCGACAAAAACACCCTGCGGTTCCTAAGGGCAACGTTGCTGGCGCTGTTCCGAGCACACTCACTGGCCTTCTATATATTGACGAAGCCACAAAAGGGACAGGCAGTGTATCGTGGACGTAATAGTACCATGCAGTCATAGAGATCTCTCGAGAATATATGTGGTTCCTGAGTAGAACTCATTGCCACCGTACTGGTACAGTGGTTACGGTGCTGAGCTGCTGACGGTGAAACACTCGGGGTCTATATACGCCGCGGCTGCCAAATGCTAGGGGCACATCTACTGCGCGATGACAGTGCGCGTTTAAGAACACCACGTGGTCGAAAATTTCTGGAGCTGCCTACTACGACGTGCCTCAGTCTTGTGTTGACTTTGACAAGTAAAGCCCCAGGAGTTGATCTTTAACACAAACTTTTACTTTGGTACAGGTACGCCATCGCCTCTGATTACAGGGTGGTTATGAGGCTTGTTTGATCTCATTTGATTTTAATTATTGATTTTTATTCACACACACACACACACACACACACACACACACACACACACACACACACACACACACACACACACACACACACACACACGCTTACAGAGGAGTGGTAAATGGAGGTGGATGAGGAAAAGCCGCACAGGCGCGGCTTGAGGTGACCTCACCCTCTAGGTACAATATGTCTGCATGCAGTAACACATCGAGCAACATATATTGTATTTATATAGTGGCCATGAAACGTTGCAGTTATACAATATATGAAAAACGATGAAATATTTCCACACGTAATAACAATGCAAACACACTCCAGAATTGAAATGATTAAATGATACGCACTTGGTAATAGACAAAAAGAAAGAACATAAGAAACATTATTCAACATTTACAGACACGCTCTACAGAGGTGAAAGCAATAGTTTTAAATTCTGACAGCGGTAAATCCTGTAAATTGTAGCCTGCTCTATCATATCAATTCAGTAATCTTGGAAGGTTATTACGCAGCATTTCACAACCGTAGTTCTAGAGCACGGAACCTTCCATACTTCATCGTCTGAAACCATCCAAGGAGGTTTAAAATTAAAAATTCTTTTTAAACCTCCTTGCAACCAACGCGCATTTCTCATCATGACGCATATTTTGGCCTTGTTCCCTCGTAAAAGTTTTGCTAATGACACTTTTCATGATGCGTAAGCCTAACACTTTTATTGCGAGGCAGTCCATCTGAAATACCCTGGGGTTTATAATGCATTTATTCGGTTCACCAAAAGAGAAAAAAAAAAGTGTTCTCAATACTCAGATAAAGGAAGAGAAAATTAGATTAAAGAATGCATTAGGACGCTAAAAACATCATGTGAAACTACTAGTAATACCACCACGTAATAAGTTTGAACGTTTCATAGCGTACTCATTGGATAGTGAGAGGTCCGTGGATGCAAAATACACTTACTGGTTAACGATCGCTAGCGCAGGTCAGTACTGGTGAAGCACTACCTAATGTTCTACTTTGTTCGCTTTACTGTCGATTGCCGGTGCACTCCATGAGCAGCTAATGCTTTCCATACACGGCATGAAAGAATTTACCGCAACCCCATGTTTCTCTTTCTGTCTCACTCAGTCCTTCTTTCAGTTGATGTTTACTCAACCTCAGTACTAGACAAAAACAAATCATAACATTAACAATTTGATTGTGGTGCCTTTCCTCTGTGTTTCCCTTTTTTCGCGTAGCCACGCGATTGGGGAAGTTCAGCCTAATGTTTCTTCCGTGATGTTGCAAGTAATAGTGGCTTTACAAAAAACAAATATTCAGATAAACCACTGCCTAACTGTTTAACGGAGTGAAAGGGAAACAAATTAAGTTATTCAGAAACAATCCGTGATGATCGTTTATGTAAACAGTTACCCCGAATGCACATAAATATGTTCGCTTTGTTGTACCGGTATAGCGTTTGTTGCTTCCAAGCCCAAGGGATTGAGCGTGGAACGTAACCATAACCAGTGCATGTGTAGCGGTAGCGTATGCACTCCTATTATTCATTTGTCTCCTGCTGTATCAGCCTGCGTGCAAGCAGACGCCCATTACTCTGGCCCGCAGCCTCGACAGAGAGAGGCGGTGGTGGAGAGAGAGAGAGAGAGAACTGTTCTTCCAAAAATATGTGGCGCTGGTTCTTCGCGAACGATTATTCATGGCATCTATAGTGCAGACGCCTCATGACGAAAAGAAATGCTGGCAGTAGCGGTGCCGGTAGTGGCGGTGGTAATACTATCGGTTGTGGTAGTTGTAGTAGTTATAGAGCGGGAGCACCCCTTTGTCGACGACTCCTTACAAACCGCGGGTCGGCCACACTAGAGCTCAGGCTGTCGTGTGACATCGCGCCTCTCTAAACGAGCTAAAGTCCACGTCGAGTGAGCAGTACACTTTGCTACTCATTTTAGGGGCGAAGCTCCTTAAAGCGGCACCCGTTCGTCCCTCGTCGTAGTCGTAGTGCGTAACCAGTCTTACGCTTTGACCTCCAAGGTGGTGCCGGTGGGAGATTTCTCCTGTGCGTTGTTGAACAATAAAAAAAATTCGCAGCGTGCGCGTTAACTAAAAGCCGAATTCTTCTGTCTCTCATTCCCCATTAGCAGCCATTGGCATGTTCCAGTAGGAAACGTTAGTAGAAGTAGAAGTGTTAAAAGCCGACTTCTGCTGTCTCTCATTCCCAGTAGGAGCCATTGTTTACCTCCAAGGTAAAGCCTGGTGAGATTTCTCCTGTGCGTGATTAAACAATAAAAATTTTGTTCAAAACGCCTTTGATTGATGAAATAAACCAACGAAAGACGCCAGATGTTTTCTAAAAGCAAAACGAAAAGACGCCAGATGTTTCTAAAGCAAAACGAAAAGACGCCAGCTGCTTAACGAAAGACGCCTGATGTTTCTAAAGCAAAACGAAAAGACGCCAGCTGCTTAACGAAAGACGCCAGGTAAAGCAATGGTTTTCATCTGCAACCAGTGCAAGAACCACTTAGCTTACATTTCACCGACCACAAAGCGGTCATAATGAAAGGACAACGGAAACCAGCAATAAAAGTTTGATAAAACATGTAATCAATCGTTTCACGTCATTTTTATCGGCCGAATTAACGGAAGAAATTTCACGGTTTAACCGATGATTACTTCCAGGAGCTTCGCCCAATCTCATCATCATTCACCTCGTGGATCTGCCGTCATTTTTTAAAGAAATCGACCTATGTCTGGAGTACAGTCCCGTTTTAGTAAATAGGAACGTATTGGTAGCCGGAAAAGTGAATTTTGACTTTTCCCACCTCTTAACTGCGATGTCAAAGGAAATGAGGACAACACGGAGTGCAACGATGTGTTCATCTTCAGTGAAACATTATGCAAAGCATCAGCCGATAGTCTGGTAAATAGTTTCCTTTCAAGTGAAAGCTCTTCTGACAACTAAAGTACAACAACCTGCAGTTGTCGAAGATACATTCGAGCAACACTAGATTAGGCAAAGCAGCGTGAAATCGGTGACACAGACATACACGTTGAAATGATTAGATGCTTGGCCCATATCGTGTCTCCGCTGTGCAATCAAAAGAAGTTCACTAAAATGGCGTTGCTGTACTGATGTGGCGCTTCAGCTAAATGGAGCAATGACGATTATATTGTGTGTGTGCGTGCGTGCGTGCGTGCGTGCGTGCGTGCGTATGTGTGTGTGTGTGTGTGTGTGTCCAGTTCATAGAGTTTCCTACTAAAATATTAGAGGGAAAACTGGCGCTAGTGTCTATGGGAGTTTTAAACAACGCGGTTGAGCCAGCATGGGAATGATGGGTATGACATGGATTTGCTTAGTCTTCGTTCTTCTGGCTTCATATCGCTTTGAAACTTCAAGCGAATATGTCGTTTACGACAAAATATTGCACTAAAACGGGTGATTTAGGAATAACGACGTGTGTGTGCATATACTAGTTGCCTTTTCGCGGTTATAAAAATACTGAACGCTCAGAAATTTAGCAATATTGTGCGATATGGCAATGTTGCCTCCTCTAGTTTTGCCCAGTTTTAGCAGCGTCCATACAGGTTTAAGTTCCAGATGTAGTTGTGTTCGAACTTAAAGATTTTTGCTGTTGTAAGTGACGTGCTGATATTTTCAAGTATGTAAAAGGTAGATATGTCTTCTAAATATGACAAACTGGCTTTCGCTCACTTCTTTGAGTGCAGGGCAAGTGCTCCACTGTTTTTTTTACAAACCATATGCATGGGTGAAGCACCTGCCCGAGGCCGTAGCAGGAGCGCATTATCGCCCATTGCTTGGTGGTTGGTTTTGTGAAAAAGCGTGATGTTAAATAAACTACCGTGCCGTTAAACTCCATCGGAAACAGCGCTTGAGCTGTGATCTGAGCTGACTTTTTGAACGTCGTCCGCAGGCGTGTCTGCCTATCGTCCACTGGGCGTCTACTACCCGCGATAAGTGTGCGCCTGCTTGGCGCGTTCGGTCGGCGTTGAACTAATTAGACAACGGAATTGAAATTCCGTACTACAAGATGTACGAACAGCCTTCTGACAAGGGATGTATGTCAGCCGTGAAAGCGACCCTGCGGTTACAGATTCTATCGCATCTGAAACAAAAGAAAAGAAAAAAAGAAACAGCTAAACCGCATCGATAAGGTTCGCGAGACGCAGCGCGAATATTTCTAAAGTTGAGTAAAATACCGCTGCAAATAATATGCGTATCCATCGATCAACAAACACAACAACGAAACACTGCATATCACCTCATCATTGCAAACGACTTTGGTACATGCGACAGTCTGATAATCTCTAGCAGTAAATCCAGTAAAGCGTAAACTACAGCCGCTGCCTTCGTCGTGTAATGAAACAGTGTAGTAACGTCACTCGCGTCACTGAAGTTAAAAAACAGTAATAAAGAAATCCACCGAAACGTTTGAAGCCGCAGGCACGAAGACTAGACAAATCCGTGTCATACCCATCATTCCCATGGCAGCTTCACGATCACAGCGCCAGTTTTCCCTCTAGTATTTTAGTAGGAAACTCTATGGTACAGTTATTACAAGCCCTGTAACGTGTTCATATGTTACGTACCGTTCCTGCATCTCCGCCCTCCATCAGGACTTGATATGAAGCCTCGCTACATTTTCGAATTTGGCTAGGAGTTGCTTTCACGAAAGCATACTCTGCATTAATGGGAGACACCGACGGTGCAGCATACGAGTTCTGCGACACCTACGAAACACTCGAACGTTTGCTGCACCACTGTCCGCTATTCGACACCGAAAAGAAAGCACTTGCTCACACGCTACGACAACTGGACGGTCGGCCACTTTCGTGCAGGTGCTACCTGAGCACCGTCCTTATCGTCCGTTGGCGCACAAGGCATCATTGAAAGCACTTTAATGCTTTTTTAAAACGACTGGTTTTAGCTAACGCCTGTGACTGATGGCGACATCCTGCATGTATCATTCGTTCTTTACCTTCCACTGTTCTCTCCCATCTTTCTATTCCCCTTTCCCATTCCCCCAGTGTAAGGTAGCCAACCGGATGCCTTTCTGGTTTAGCTTCGTGCTTTTCGGTTTTCTTCTTTTTCTTCCTTGCCCGGCCTCCCGTATCTGCAAGGAGTCCGTCGTTACTTCCACTAGTCCACAAAGGGGGGTCTGAGACAACCATGGCTGACTAACAGTGACATAGATCTTTGTTAAATAATTAAAAGCCTATTCGGCGCAAACGTTTGAGTACCAATAATAAGCGATCGAACATCTTATGGACATCCGGATTCATTGTGTTCTTTAAGTGCACATGAGAACAAAATATCAGGAGTGTTGCAGGCAGTCATTTTTACCGCGTCGTTTATCGGCGAAGAGTATTTGTTCATTCCATTTCTTGTGAAAACTACACGTTTAGGATGCTGCGTACACGGTACAGTGCCACAATGGCTGCGTATACAAGATTATTATACGATTCGGTAGGTGGTGATATTCTAGTGTTTCTGCAATTGCAGCTTACGTCGAACTCGGATAGATCGGATAATTTTAAACACAAACGTGTTTTACGCCGGGGTGCACAAAAATATTTGTGACATACTTCCGTAACGGAAGTAGATGTCTGAAAAAGAAGCGCGCATTTAATATGGAAACAAAGTATCATTTGCTGCGATTCTAACCCCCAACCAGGCAGGGTGCGACGGCATGAGCTGGAAGCGCTACCACTATGCCACCGACACGCTTGCGGAACGGAGGAAAAAACGGGCTTTATATCTTTAACACACCTGTTTGCAATTTGCATCGAATTGATGTCTGGTTAAAGCAAAGGTATTTAATAAGTCAAAGTGCTCGTAATTTATATAGCCTCCCTTTTATTGCACTCTTGGTTCTCAGCGGCGGTATCGCCACCTAGTAGCGATGAAGCGAAGTCGTAAATTGTGGTGATAATATGCGCGCCAGCATTCAGCGCTTCACCAGTCTCGATACTTCTATGGCCGCGCAGGCTTCGGCGTCCTGCCTGCCCTGCCGGCGCATTTCTTCAACCGCATCCGCTACATAATTTCTCTTGTGTGTCACATATGATAGCCAGTTGCGTTGCGACGCGCTCTACTCCAGGAACGTAAAGACGTCCGCCGAATACAAAATGGTACGCCTTTCGCACTGCGAAGTCTGCGTTCACAAAGCGATCCGCGGACAAACAGTTCAGTTTCGCTTGCAATGTTTCATGATATAGAAAGGAAACTTTCTCTCCGGTTCCACCGTCTGCGGACGCGCCTGGTTTATGGCAGGTTTGCGCGGGGCACTGGCGCGTGCACTGCAGCGCCTCCGGAATAATGTGAGCCGTTGGAGAGCTCTCGCTTGTGTGCAACTGTCGAGGGTTCCTGTTAGGTGTGGAGGTGCTGCTGGTGTGTACATGAGCGGGTTCACATGTGCAGAGCGTCCATCCCATCTCCCGCCCCTCTTAGAGGGGAAAATTTCCAGCGCAAACACAGACACACCACAGAAAGGAAACGAAACACACACAAGCGCTGACTATCAACTGATTTATTACTGCAGTTGTCAATGCATATATACCTTCAAGGCAGCCCCACCGCACATGCGCCACACCAGAAACCAGAGTGATAAGGTGAAGATGTGGATCTCTGTATTAGATACGTGATGACATGAAATCAAATTCATATGGGTGCAGAGACAAAGATGTGTCGCTTATACATAGCTGATCTCTTTTTCTGATGTGAAAAGCTTCTAATTCACCAGATTGCTGGCTATGTGCGAAAGCGTGTAGGTTGCACTTTCGTGTTATACCGAGCACGGGTTGACATGTGCAGAGCGTGCAACCCATCTCCCGCCCCTCGATTCAGCAGATTGGTGGTTATGTGTGAAAGCATGTAGGTTGCATTCTTGTGTTAGACCGATTCTAATAGCAGGGGGATCAACCACAATTTGTTTTTGTTTAACATGGGCTAAATTTCTAAGAAAAAAAAAACATAAAAGAACTGCACGCGGCATGGCAACTATGACTTGCTCAACTGCTTTCGAACATTAAAGAAAGCTGTTTTCAGGAAACGCGGGAAGGTATAAATTGCGAAATTTTTATATGTACCCTGGGTGTGGTTTCGCGCCCTAAGTAATATGAAAGGAAATCTCCTAGCGACATCTTAAAATCAATTTTTCATTCGAGTCAGTTCTTTGAGCCAGAAATTCCTTCCTTCAGGGCTTTCCGTAAAATCAGAGGTCAAGGAATCCCCAATTATTAGCGCTGTCCTACAAAACAACAGAAAAAAACTCTACACGCATCCTAGCCCAATACTGCGCGTATGTTACTAATGGTCTGCCTTACCGGACGTTGTGCGCAGGTCATTAGTAACTTGTTAGGCAAGAGTAACAGGAGCTTCGTGAAGAAGTCTGCGCGGTTCAATATCGAAGATAATTAGTAGGCGAGGAAACTATGTTTCCGAGCAAGTCTAAAAGGAAGTTTCATTTTGGTATCACGGCAAATGAGGGACATCTGTGGTCTGAAAAGCATTCATACCACCCCTAATTAGCTATCTTATGTGTCCCTACAAGCTTTCTGGAGGCTCTATTTATGAAAAGAATATACGTGTGATGTGGACGCCGCGAGGACCGCCGATTGTGCAAGTGTATCGGGGAGCCCCAGTTGCGCAATGTTACGTTTTCTTGAAATTTTTGCTGCTTTTCTAATAATTTTACTGCTCTTGAACAAACTAGAAATTTGAATTCGTCTCTGATAACCACAAAATAAGATCGAGGATGCTCAAGCTTCGCCTTTAAGAGTGAAGCGCTACAGCCAATGGGCACTGCTCGCATCGCCTTCTAATAGAACAATAATTAAAATTAGCCCCTTCTCTATAATCTGCCGGAGTTATTTAAGTTTTCTCCTAACGGAAACCTGTTTTATCGTATTTTCAAATTGCACTCCGAGTTATAATGTCTGTAGTTTTTATTTGAGTCCTAGTTTACAATTTTTCTGACGGCTTCTACTTTGAGAAATTCGGTTTTTGTTCATTACAGTACACGCACCATGACGGACAGCTTGCGTAGTCAGGTGATTCAGGAAGTGATGGTAGAATTCGAAATGGTTATTTCTGCCATAGACGCCTACACCGACGCCCTGTTTTCTGGTGCACTAGCTTCTTTACGCTCTCTGGGTAGCTGATGTTCTGACTAGGTGTCCGTTGCAGGCTGTGTGATCTTAAAGGGACCCTAAATCGGTTTTGACGATTTTGTGCAAACATGGTGATCCGGTAGAGCGAGTCATTAGGATCATTAGAGTACAGATTCAGCGCGCTCCGTAAAGTGTGTAATTTACAATAAGGTTTCGAACACGCGCATCGCAAAAGATCGCAGAGGCTCGCCAAAAGGCTTCAAACGCCTCCACCATCGAACGATGGATGGGGAGGCTGCTGATTGGCCCATAACCAGTGACCTGCATGTAATTTTCCCAACCTAACTGCGAACAACGTGCTCCTACAACGCGCTCCTTCGTTTCAGCCAGCGGTATCATCGCGGCATCTGGCGGCATACACACGAGTCGCCGGCGCTCCTTTACAGAGGCACGGCCGCTGGATGAAAGCGCACAGGTGCGGCCTGCTGCGTGGAGCCGCCGCGCATTGTCCAGGGAGGGAGAGCGGCGTTGACAGTTTCGGCCGCAACTTTCGCCGGGGGCGCTAGTAGTAGGTGATACTCCGAAGTCCGTGCGCTGTGGCGAGCGCGCCTTTTTTGCGTTGCGTGGAGTGCTAGTAGTTCCGAATTCCGTGTGTTCTTCCTCCTGACAACACAAACATAGCCTGAATAGGTTGTTAGAGCAGCAGTACGCTTAAGAACTGCTACGTTCCACTGCGCAGGTCGAACGCGAAGAAAAATCCCGGCTTGGGATACCATGAATTTCCCTCCAATGTTGAACGCTGGTAAGCCTGGCTCACCAACATCGCCAGGCAAGGATATGGAGGAAAAGGGTGCCCAGCGACCGTTCTTCTCTTTGCTCGCTGCACTTCACTGAAAATGATTACAAGACCACTCCAAGGACAAGGAAGCGGCCTCGACGGGAAGTAGGAGATGACGCTTCTTTAGCTTCAGCGAACAACAACGGACCAAGTGGCTCATGAGAGTCTGCATGAAGATCTCGAGCCTGGCATCAGAGATTAAGAACAGGTCGCTGCACCAGGCGAATATTCCAAGGCAACGTCGAGTTGTGGGTTGCCTGCTGCGAGTATGCGCCACGGATAGATGAAATGTCTCAAACAGACCTTGATTTTAAGCGGGTAATAGAGGATTCGAAGAGAACAAATAACCGCCTACAGAAGAAAATATCTCGTCTCAAGCAATCATTACAGACATTGCAAAGCAAGTATGATACAGCGCGTGAACGGCTGACACCTTTCGAAAGCAAATAATAAGACAAAATAATTTATCATAATTACCGCTTTAGCTCTTTTAGGGAATTTAGATGTTGAATTTGTTTATCTGAGCGATGTAAGCCATTGAAATGTCCTGCACACTCCTGTTACATAGAGCTTTTGATTCATATTTTGCTCTGGCTTGATTTTATTATTTGCAGTTGACCTGTCATGCTTGCAAGGTTCTCCTGCAAGACCCAAATCCTTGCGGTGGCATTTACGAGTTCACAACAAAAAATTTATAAAGGAAAAATTCTATATGGACGAGATCGTACAAATTTGCAAGCTGACACGAAATTTTCTCAGTGAGGTGCTGAAGCACGCAGAAGTTCGCGAAGAAGTGGAAACCTCTTCAAACTTCCTCATTCAGCCCTCCTCTCACATTCCGTAACCTGTCCAGCATTACGGTGCGGTTCAACACCCTTAAGCACACGAGCCACCTCTGCAATGTTTTTTTGAAGAAGCTGTTGCGACCGTTGCTGGCTAACTGGACGGGAAATATAAATGCAATTGTGCAACGCCTGGTGAGTTTGTCACACAAACTCTTCTCCCGAAAAGTTCTTCGCCTTCGAGGGCGATGAGCGCAAACACCTCTGATATTTGTTTACTGCACCAGTAAACACGTACTGGTAAAGAGCTTCGCCCAAGAAGCGTACTATTGATTTTTGAGGTCCACCTAGTATTTTCATTTCTGTATGCGCAGACAAGACCACAAATTTTTTCTCATCACCTTTCGAACAGAATTCACGCAAGACATTTTTTTATATAACAATAACTGCAAAATAAACTAGAATCAACTAAAACCTCAAGTATTCACTGCCCTTCTAGTAGAGAAACGCAAAATCAAGTCACGGTAGCCATTCAAGCACGTTTTTAGCGAAAAAAGAAAGAATTCCCCGAAAGCATGTGCCAGTACATTTGTGAAATAACATAACAAAGGTGTAATAGTAAAACTGGTCCTACAAAACGGAAAACCTTGTCATAAACGCTTTAAGTACAAGTCACATAGACGGGCATGCTTAGTCAAAGCCACTTCGACTCCTGCAGGAAAGGAAAACCATTTGCCATTATGAGAAAAATGTACTGCCGTAGGGTAGAACGATGCGCTGAGGGGGTATCGAATTTGGCATGTGGTGCTTGCAGTACCGCGAGCGCCGCTGAAACATCATACGATTGCGCGCATACACCGCTGTGCAGGCGCTCTCACTATTCTTGACTGGTGGCGCTGCGGCGGCCGCCGAACGAACTAGTCCTCTCCCGCCGTCTCCGGCGCACGCAGCTGGCCGTACCTGTGCGCTTTCATCCAGCGGCCGTGACAGAGGCTAGCACTGTCGAGGCCGGCTACCTCAGTAACGATTTCGCAGCGCTATGCCGCTACGGAGGACTCGGCAGAGCGGCTGACGCGGGAGGCGCAGTCGTCGCTAGCGCGCACTCCGCAGCTGATCGACTTGAGGAGGAACAGCAGTGGTAAGGAGGAAGGCGACAGAAATAAGCCTATAGCTGCCTTGGCGCATGGTGCTTCGCTTTATTTATGGTGTGAATGATTTCACAATTGTGTTGCGTAATCAGTGACGCAATGTCAAAAAAACGTTTCAGGGATCCTTTAAACATGCATAGGGAATGTGTCATCTTGGGATGTATTTGCGGGTAAAAGGATATTCCGCAAACTAGAACATTTTTCGAGTTATGAACCGAATTTTAGCTCTGTGGCGGTAAGTGAGCCTAAGCGCGCACCAGTTTTATTAACGCACAGGCATCACTCGCCTACATCGTAGGGAAGGAAGATCCAAAGACGTCATGGTGTGGGAGCGGTTTTCGTAATTCCATGGTATTCCAGTAACGATGCGAGCAACGCAGAGAGGCGAAGTACAAGGGAAGGACTGGAACTAGCGCTTGAAGTAACTGAGAGATATTCTGCATTTCACGCTTCACAATGTGGTGCGTCTTACTGTTAAAAAATACCGCAGTCTTTAGACAGACACAAACACGACAATGCGTGCGCACCATCGAGGAGCTTTTACGGGCAGCTATGGGAACATATGCACAGATCCAGGGGCTTCTGCCAGGTAAGCCTAGGCATAGTGCAGGGTATTGATTCCGTTCAATAATTTAATGGACATTGGATGTACCTGGGTGAATTCCTATTCGCCCTTTCGTCTTCCGATGGAGGTTTCGACGCCTGTTTTCTGATAATACTGGTTCATCCGCGTAATTCCTTGATCATCTCTGAAGCATAAAACCAGTTCAAACCCTTGCTGCACCGCGCTGTACCCAGCCCCGTCATAACAACATATTTCCTATTCTTACATTACACGGTCGTCGTCTGTTCGATGTGCGGTATTCGGCTTCTGCCTGGAGGAGCACGGCTGATGTCCAGTGCGGTTCAGCTGCGCGAAAAGCCTTGACGCGTTCACACTGAGCACTAATCCGCCGTTGCAAATACACTGCGCGCTGATGATTCGTTGTTTAAATATATGCGACAATCAAACAATCGTTGTTTTCTAATTTAATAAAAATGTGTGATTACTGTCACCCATAATTGTTTTTTAGGACAGTGGCCGTATTTTTACTATTATTATTTTCCTTCTTGTTTTATGAGCACTGAGGTATAATGCGGAAAGTATGTGCCATTCTCAATACGCGCTTGCCTGCCCAGAACATAGAGCTCCAATGCATCTAAAACAAACAACCTGCTGCTACGGAGTCCCTAGAGTTTGTGCAAGTAGGTGCCTTACTTGACAGCTAGCGCTTCGTCACAAGTGCTCTTCCATTCCGGGCATGTGCTTCCTTTACAACCACGTTCCTTCACACGCAGGCTGCTGAGAAGGGACGGCTCCCACCATCCAGTGTGGTAAGTCCTGACACCTCATCAGCAATGCAACTTCTCTGCGGGGGTGGGCAGCCTTGACAGCTGCCACTAATGTGTCTTAGATAGGGACCAGAATTCGAATGAATAATTCCATTTTTCTTTCTTTTGAGGACCTGGTGTGGACATTCTTTCTCGGCACGGCCATTGCAGGAAAATAAAACATAGGTCCAGGCTGACTGTCATCGTGAGCCCCGTGCGCATTAAATCTCGTGACTTTACCGTCACCATAGCTATAATGGTAGCGACCGCGCAAGCTTAAGTTTTCTTTTAACAAGCCACTTTCGAAATAAGTCTACGTGACCGAACGTAATACATCTTGGTACTTTCCGCGTTACTGATGTGCAATAACAGGCTGGACGATGTTTCGTAATAGCCTAATTACGTTCTCGCTTGCTCTCTCATTTTATTACTTGTGTTTGGCTACGCAAGGCTTTGTTTAATGAGCTGTCGCGATCGAACGCGGTCTTCTTCATAGCCGATTTGTGTAGTTCTTTTGCATAATGCATCAAATTGTTACTGTGGATCGGCACATTGCCTACGCAGTATTCACTTGCAATATCCCCTTTTGTTTGTTATTTATGTTGAATATTTGATCTCACTATCCTTACAGATGGCTTAGGTGCCATCTAAGCCATTTTTAAACGAACAACAAAACGGAAAATACAAAAAAAAGAAAAGGAAAGAAAGAAAAGTAAATCCTATTAAGCACTGTGTAGCTCTTGGCAGCTCTGAACAGGAGGAACTGAGGTTGCTTATTGGACAAGAATTATCCTGCACGACAGAGAGAGAAAGAGAAAGATTGCGAAAGGCAGGGAGGTTAACTGGACGAGAAAACCAGTTCGCTGCCCTGCATTGGGTAAGCGGTAAGGGAAAATACAAAAGTAAGGAGGAAAATAATGAGATATAGACAGTGCTATGCAGCTGCTCAACGTACACAACACGGCAGTATCACAGTCGGTTCTATGAGGCTGCTTGCTCGTGAAAAATTGAGCAGCTCCTTCGCGGCTTTGATTTGGGGCTCGATTGTTGTGGCATTCCACGATGGATTGTTCGCACACTGGGTGGTCGTCGAGGCTTGCCTATTCTGCTGCGAAGGTTTGCCTCTGAACAGCCGCAAGCACGTTGACGCTATATACATGCTTCGGTGGATCTGAGCTAATCTTAAACAAACAAACAAACAAACAAACAAACAAACAAAAATAGATGAACCTATTATCCTACAAGTAGTCAAACCAATTGAGTGTCCAGCGGCAGGCGTGACCAAGTTTTTTAAGGCGGCCTGTCCATTCGGTTGTATAGATTGAGTGGCGCATTGAATAACCCTTGGTGGTGAAAATTAACCTAGGGTGCGCCGATAGAGTATGCCTCAAAAATATACCGGAGCTTTGGCTTGTCAAACCCACAATTCAATGACGTCGTTTTGAATCAGATGCCGTACCGATCGCAGTGATGCGTAGTACACTTGCGAGTACGTCAACGGTTTCTAAAAAAAACATTTTTTTCCACTCTCAAATATACGGTCACAGCATGCGCTGTATATTTCATGCAGCATGCGCCTATGTGAAGAAAGTTCAATGCATATGCCATCAAAAGTCGGCACGCACTCTATAGATGTGCGCGTAGCGTTCATATATGTGAGAAAACGCAAACATCATTTTGCGAAGCTTCACCGAAATTTTGTGTTTACACGTAACCATGACGAGAGTGAATACTGCCCCTGCCAAAGTCTCCGCTTAGACGAACACGTCGGCGCTGTGAGCTTTCAGCTGCGCCCTAGGTTATTGCTTCGAGACGTTCGCTGCTCGCCGACGCGCGAAATAAGTGTGAAAATGAGACGGCGGTGGAATCATGGCGGCTGACGCGTCGCGAGTGTTGAAATACCACAACCTCTTGGCATATAATGCAAGCAGATCGCTACTTTTGGTGTAGCGCGACACCTTGAGGCGCTGAGGCTGACCGTTTTCAATACTCTCCTTTTACGCCTGGCGGCACCTTCGATGCCCGTACCTTGCAAATATTTTGTTGAGCCGTGCTCGTGAATTTTAATTTAGCTCCGTTTGTTGTGTCATTGCCATACATTATTTCTCCAGTTCACAGAAGAGGACGAATGAGCCGGACAGCCAGTCATCGCATGCTGTGGTATGAAAAGGACGGCGAGCAGTCAGAGTCAAGGCTCCGTGTTGAGTTGGTTACGCTAAATGCAATATGTAGTTAACTTCACTAAACAACGATATGTTAGGCATCATGCGGGAACAGTGTGTACATTTATGGAGATATGTTACACGAAGAAGGCATATTACTAGGTGGAACCGATTTCTTGAACGATATGGAGCCTTAATTATACGATTGTCAAACGTTGTTTACAGCTCGTATTTAAGCTTAGAAATCCTGCTGGTAACTTTTGCGAGAATGGCGCTCGCAGGTGCAAAATACGAAGCAACTCTTCATGTGTAAAGGTAATTGGAAGCGTGTGCCTTTGACTATTACAGCGCTGAATATAGCGACCGTAACGGTGGGTCACGGGACGTTGTTGCAAAGCGTAATGCACGTTGCTCAGTTCAGAAGCCTGCGCCTTTACACACTGGTTAGAAAAAATAACGCAGCAAGACAGTCTCTGCATGGAGGACTGTAAGCTTCAATATAGCCTTGAAGCACATGACCCTGCACTAACCCTTAACACGCCACGTTCCCCTAAATGTGAAGGCCTCGACAGCGCTTTACCTTTGTGGTAACGATGGCGTTCCTGGTCCCACCTTTCTCCACCATGGTTCGCGAACAAAATATAGCTCACACAATGAGCCACAGGTGCCAGTGAGACCAAAATGGCGGCGCGACTTCTTTTTGCTGTCCGGTAGGCGGCTGTTTAGGCGAGCGGAATGTTCTAGAACCATATGAAATATGGTGCATCCTAAATGGGCTGTTTAGGAGCCAGTACCTTAAATAGACTCCCAGATGAGCTCAGACAGTGGCCAGTTCTCGCATCTAAGCATTTACTTACAGGTGACGTTGGTGTTGATGACGCTGCTATCAGGCGAGGTCAGCCTGGTAGACCTAAAGTCCCTAGATTTTTTTTTTTTTCGTTTAAGAAAAAAGAACGGGAATAAGATCTAGGGACTTTAGGTAGACCTGGCTCGCAATTTGTGTCCAGATAGTCAGCATGATTCACTATGCCAGATCTCGCAGTGAACGTCGAAAGAATGCGCGGTGCCTTATTTAAGCACTACATTCGTGGCATATCTTACTGGGATTATTTGTCGGCCTACGTACGCATTCATGGGTGAACTTATTCGCATTGCAACTGGCTTTCGAGTAGTGCAAAGGAAAGAAAGCTTTTGTTACATGCGCTGCATTGTTGCTTTTGATCATAACAGGTGAACGATTCTATAACATTGTTTTTGAAAACCTCGTGCTTAGTACGATTCATTTGAAACGTACCTAAATATTCACCGGTAGTATTCCCTAAACTACTTAAGAAGCGTTCTAATTCTCCCAAATTACAAAAAGAATGTGAGCTAGCGGGTGCTTAGGCTTCGATGACCGCGTTGGGTACACGAACAAATTTTGAGATATCAAATAATTGTTGCAGCCTCTGTCGCGACGGAACGGACGCTGTGGATCCCCCTGTCGAACAAGTGGCAAATCGAACGCACTTGCAGCGCCATCTGCCCTAGGTCACGAAAGACCTGAAGCGTTGGATATTGTCTCTGTATCTAAAACGAAACCATTAGAAGCGCCAAGCGATAGAGACAGGAAGTAGCTGCTCACACATTTGGCTAAAAATGATTAAAGTAACTTCCGTGCAATATCACAGCAACAAACACTGCCAGTGAAGTGGCGAAAAGCGCGATTTTTAAGGTATTGAACCGAGCAGCATGGAACAGTTGTTGACAATGAGGAGAACGTCTTTTTTTTTTTTTTTTAAATATGGGTAACGGACAGTCAAGCATTTGTGCAGGTGCCTAAAGTAAAACGATTTAGCTTCTGCACGGAATTAAACTGTCTCGTGATTGCAACGTGAGCGTGTTTCGTTACCCAATATCCCAGCAACGCCGCGTAGGAGACGGCGAAAGCGTTTGCACTCCACCGGTTCGCTTCGTCTACGATAGGTGCCGCTGCCATCCTGGCTCTTTCAAAGGCGCGTATTGATCGCGAGCGTGACGTCGAACCGCCACGATGATAAAAAAATAAATATTAAAAGATAAATATAAAGGAGCACCGCAAATTCTATTGGAATGTAGGGGCGACCGCGAAGAGCTATCAATGCAACTGCGTCCTCGAGAATATTGCGATTGTTTAGGTCTACCGGTTGACCGCTGCTGATGCTATCGTTGGAAATTAGGAGACTACCTTCCTGGTCTTTACGTTTATTAGCGAAGGTCGCACATTTACGGAAACGCATTGTGTAGAAGCAACAGCTGCTAACATATTTGAATACCGGTGGAATTTTGAATCTACTGCTCATTTAAGTCAAACCTTTCGTCTCCGCCTCCTTCACTGCGAACCGCCATTTGATATTTTGTTTCCATAAAACGCTTAAATGTATTTTGTGCAAGGGTACGAATAAAAAAAAAAAAAAAAGAGAAAGCGTAGGGTAGCGAAATTACCACTAGACATTCTCTTGCTTTTACTGACTACAAGTTTGATTTGCTGTTACCCAGATGCAGTATGGAATATGGTTTGTGCAGCAAACATCGAAAAGTTTTCTTTTGCACCTTCATTTATCCGCAAAAATTATTGCGCCCCATGCAAATGGCTTAAAGATTTGATTGCGAAAGTGACAGCCCTAGCTGTGTGAAAAACATGCCGCGTTGTGAAAGACTCGTAAAGGCTGCTCAGTACTTTTAACTTTTCGTAAGAATGTATTTATCCCAATCGTATTGTTTTCGTCAGTGTAATCTTCCTCCCATGGACACTCTCTGAAAGTATCTGAAAGCTGTTTGGCTATTCCTCAATAATTACACTTTAAAGCAGCTTAGGAGACACGTTCTTATTCCTTTTTTCTAAACAAACATCTGATATCCGGACATGGTGATACCTTCGCGTCAAATGTCACGAATACATCGACTGGTTTCTTCGAGTCACATTTTCCTATAGAGTGGGCAAAAAACTACGGCGTAGAAGCTAACGATGAAATATCACAAAATGCATTCAGTAACACGGTCTGAGTGATTAACCCATAGCGCTGTTTGCAGAACACCGCGAGAGTAAAATAATCATATGACCAAGTGACGTAAGAGCAATAAATACGGATGCAAGAAAAATTCTCAGATTTAGAGGGCACGTCCTTAGGCATAACTGCTACAAACTCTGCGCATGTTAAATGTTCCAATAGATCAGATGTTTCACATAACGATGCTTCCTACCTAAATGACCAATTAGTGTGGTTTCTTGCACTGTTCATTACATTTGACGACTTGTTGACGTAGGGCTTCTTTGGGTTGGTGTAGCTTCATTATGGGAGAGTTCTCCAAAAGCCAAGGGGTCTTTGCACATATAGCAGTATGTTCTAATTAGTAAATGTTTATAGTGGCGGGTATAGCTTTGCACTACCCTTATTCACTTCTTTGTTTAATTGTGTTAGCTTCCAAACTACCGTCATAACACTGCACTAGCGTTTTTCGCACATCTGGGCAGGAGGTCACCGCCTGCGAATCACCATTTCGCATGAACAACAGTGGACAGCGACAGTTGTATTTTCTGGATGTTTCGGTGCAGTAGAGTGGTTGTTGTTGTTGTTGTTGTTGTTGTTGTTTTCGTTTCTGCCTTTGCGTGCGATGTCCATGTCTTGAAGCCCGTAACCAGTACAGTGAAAATAAGCTATGTATGTGTTGTCGATAACTGTAAGTAGAGGGCAACCGTAAAAGAATTTTTCTGCTCGGACCTTCGACCGTCGATGAATCGGCAGTTTTTGGTTCACTTAGTCATTTTAAAGTTTCTTAATAATTTGCCCATAGCGCATCACTGTTCATCAGATTTGTTTGAGCAGCGACTTTCAAAGCCCCCCGTGTTGTTTTCTAGCCTATTCTTTACGTAATATTGCGAGGCTGTAAACTAAGCACACCTCTACATGAATACCGGCGTCTGATGATCACTGCACAAAAATCAAATCCCGCCACACACCTCGCGAGTGCGGTAGAGAAGATTTTTGTGGTCGTAGTTATTTGCGCTCTCTTTAAGCAAACGATCACTGGACGCTAAAAGAGCTTCGTGCCTGTGTGTGTGCGCGTGCGTGTACGTGTGTGTGGCGTGCGTGCGTGCGTGTGTGTGTGTTAAAATCATCATCATCATCATCATCATCATCATCATAATCATCATGATCAGCCTGTCTACACCCACTGCAGGGCAAAGGCCTCTCCCATGGATCTCCAATTATCCCTGTCCTGTGCTAACTGGGCCCAATTTGTCCCCGAAAACTTCCTGATCTCACCTGCCCACCTAACTTTATGCCGCCCCCTGCCACGCTTCCTTCGCTTGCCTTCTCTAGGAATCCACTCTGTTACCCTTAATGACCAACGGTTGTCCTGTCTTCGCATTACATGGCCCGCCCACGCCCACCTCTTCTTCTTAATTTCTATTAGTATGTCCCTAACACGCGTTTGTTCCCTAACCCACACCGCTCTCTTCTTGTCCCTTAAGGTTACACCTACCATTTTCCGTTCCATAGCTCGCTGCGTCGTCCTAAATTTAAACTGAACCCTCTTAGTTAGCCTCCACGTTGCTGCCCCGTAGGTGAGTACCGGTAAGATGCAGCTGTTATACATCTACAACGGCTCCACAGCCATCATAGTCCTCCATAAGGAGAGCAGGAAAATACCTATAAGGAAGGGCGTAAGACAAGGGGACACAATCTCTCCAATGTTATTCACAGCATGCTTACAAGCAGTATTTAGAACGCTGGATTGGGAGCAGGTGGGCGTAAGGGTTAATGGGGACTACCCCAGTAACCTCAGATTTGCTGATGACATTGCCTTGCTAAGTAACTCGGGAGATGAATTACAAGGCATGATAACTGACCTTAACAGGCAAAGTATAACAGTGGGCCTGAAAATTAATATGCAGAAAACTAAAGTAATGTTCAATAGCCTTGGGCGAGTACAGCGATTTCAGATAGCTGGCGAGGCATTGGAAGTGTTAAAATACTGGTCGATATTGCAAAAAAACCGATAGTGCAGCTGGACATACTAACTACATTGTAGTATGCATGCACATAATACATATACATCCTCTTCGCTTTCGATGTGCTAGACTTACGATCACTTGATATGCTCAGCTTCGCGCAGCTTCTGTAATCCTTTCATCACAGAAAAGCTAAAACACCGTGTGATCCTTCTATCGCAGGAAAACTAGAACACTTCGAGACTATTGGTATTCTGACTAGCTCAACCGTTGTTCAATGGTATAAGTATGCCAAAAGAGGAAAACGAAATAATAAAAATGAGGGAGTTGCCCAATACTAATGTCCACTTGAGCTAAGGCTTAATACACAAAGAGAAAAGGTTCTGGGTATCGAAATGAAGAGAACACTGTCTGTGCATTCTTTCGCAAATGCGTTCTGACATTACAATGGGTCATGGAGTTCTGTCGATTTCAAGAACTGCAGTCGTGAGCCCATGGGCTTGCGTCATTGTCCGAAGGCTTTCGTCACCTATGAAGGATGATTTCTCGTCCAGGCTATCTAATAACATATAGAGTAGACGGCGATAATCGTCCTGGTTAGGGCATGCATGGGGAAGATGACCTGTTATATTTATTCAGGTTTCGGCTTATTTAGTAAGGAGGATGCTTATTCGAAGTGGGCCGTCATGACCAGTGCTTCAAAGCGCGCCGCTCTTGGAAACGTGATTTGCTTGCACGATCCATTGTGTCGGACTATTTCTAGGCCATCTTTTGAGTGCGAGAGATCACTTGTTCGACTGACGACTGTAGTGACCCTACCCTAACCAGGAAAGATTGCCAAACACGCTTACGTGACTGAGGTTCCAATGCCGACAGAAAAACTGCGACTAGACGCACTTATTTTGGAGACTGTATAGTACATCTCTGATAGGTCTATATTTTAAACGTGAAGGCAAAAACGTAACACCTTACTGTTGTCCAACATTAACCTGTAAACAGTTAAATGTGATTTGATATGGTTCTTCGTGCACCGACTGCCGAAACGTAGTTTGCTTTTTTCTAACAGCTTCGCCACGATGGTCTAGTGGCTCGGCTGCTGATCTGAACGCCGCGCGACCAAATCCCGGACGCGGCGGTTGCACTTCGATGGAGGCGAAATGTTGAGGCCCGCGTGCTGTGCGATGTCAGTGCACGTTAAAGAACCCCGGGTGGTCGAAATATCCGGAGCCCACCGCTACGGCGTCTCTCATCATCACATCGTGCTTTTTATTCGTGAAAGCCCACTCTATTATTATTATTATTATTATTATTATTATTATTATTACAGTGTACAAGCTGTACAAGTCCTAAGTTCAATTATTTTCGTTAAAATTCAATAACAAATGTTCCCCGCTAGTATGCGCGACACAGCTGTACGAAATGCTGTATACGGTCTCGCCTTAAGGCCATGTGAAAGGTCACTGTAATTTAACAAATTTCTGCTCTTGATTTATTCTCTTAACATTGTCCCCGTCATTATCGTGAACAGCTATGCACGCGAAGAAACTATAAGAACAAAATTCCGTAGTGGAAATTTATAGCCGCTGTTCGTTTCGCTATAATGTACCCAAGGCAGATAAATGGAGCTCTATCACTTACAAGTACATCAAACCACAAGTATTCGGTGACAGCAGCGCTTCGAGAAGATATAAAGCCCAGAGCTATCTAACAGAAACATGCACACTGCCCGCTCGGGGATTACTGAGCCACAATATTTTCCAACTACGCCTTGACTGCTTCCTTTGCTTGGGAGGTACAGGCAACGAAAGGAAAGAACAACAGGGATAACGATATTTCATGGACACTGCTTGTAGATGAAAGAGCGAGCAAGTGATAAGAAGGAATAAGCCGCCCCCCCCCCCCCCCCCCTTCCTTCTGAATGCTGCGTCGTTTTCGCTGAGGTCAATTTCTGTCTGTTTTTTTTTTTTTCCAGCGGCTCACGCCATGTGCAATTATTAAGGCGGTCACTCTCTCGCGTGTTTCGGTGCCGATAAAGCCCCGCCTAAGGCAGGAAGTGTGCTAGCGAAAAGCGCCGTCGCCCACGGCGAGATAACCGTCACGTATGACACCGTCCATTTGCCGATTCGTTTTATCTCCTTGTTTCTGCGTAGCCAGTGCGAGAAATAAGAGCGAGACAATATTTACGTATATAGGAACCACGAGGGAAAGGTTACAGCATAGTACTCGGCCTTCCTCTCGGTTCTGTGCTCTCCATTTCGCATTAGTTCTTTCCTCACTGGTACTTATGTTTCCTGTTGAAAAGTTATGTTTCGCGAATTCCGAGCAAATTTACATACCATTACATTGTGTTATCATTGCTCCTCTGGGGGCTATATAGTCTAATATACATATACGTATATTCTAAGCTCGTGAGTAACGCATGGTGAAGTCGAAAAGTTCCTCGGTGTTCAGTCGTGGCATTCTGACAGCCAACGTTGTATGCCACGTTAGAAATCAGTAGCGTGTAACAACGTGAGTAATAGCGTCAGTAACATGTCCCTAAAGCGAAAAGTAAACAACGCTTGAATTTTGCCGTTACTAACGTTGCGGGATGAGAAAGTCGAAGACAACAATGAATATATAAAAGAAGTTAAGGACAGCACAGCGTGTGATGGAAGGGTAAATAATAGGCGTAACGTAATAGTTAAAAAGGCGGCAGAGCGAAACGGTTGACAAGTAGGAGTAACTGATCATGTAGATGCCCTAGGTGACACCAAGAGGAAAAGAATACGCCTGGGCAAATCAAGTGATTAAAGAGATAGTTGACCGGGGGTCATTTGGAGGGGTGGAAGTGATACCGAAGGAATGAAAATGCACCTAATGAAGGCAGAAGGTTAGATGGGATAATGAAATTAAGAAACTTGCTAGCGTAAAAGGAAATCTGATCTCGCAAAACATGGCAGATTGGAGACCATTGGGCGAAGCTTCCATCAGGCGGTGGACACAGAATTGGCCGATTGTGACGTTGCGCCGACGACTGCGAATATTAAGATTGTCACAGCGATTGCCGTCGTGTAATAATCGCCGCAGATGACACAGATGAAAAATCCAAAATTCAGCTCGCGTATTTTTGTCCGGCGTGAACTCCCAGCTCCAAGTCACCAAGCAAATTTTCTTGGCAACGGAGTAAGATCGTCCACATCGGTCTTGGTCATGAGTTCGAATAAATATAGTCTGGCGAGGAGCGAACACAGTGGAAGAAACCTGACACTCGCCAGAATCTTAAAACTAAACTGTCTAAACAGTCTTTTGTTTTCTGATTTTAGCGACTGTAATGTTTTTTCCACTATATCAGTCTTGGCGATATACTGAGGAAGCTAACGTTTACTAAGAAACAAGCAAGTAAAATAGCCACCTTGAATAAAAAAATATGGTTATATGTAGTGCATCAAAAGGTACGCTGCTCTAGAAATGAAACAGATATGTTTCCGCGGCAGCTTTGTAGCGCCGCTAGTGAGTTTGTGGTCGATCGTGTAGGGTTCGCATGCTGCCGAAGTAAAGGGTCAGGGTTTTCGCTTCAGTTGTAGAACATAATAAACATGCTTTAATTGCATAACATGACGATCCTGCGTGTTTCTTCCCTTGTGAGTTTGTGTATCTTTTGGCGCTCTGTTCCCACTTTCAACGATACACTGATATACACAGGCACAAAAGGTGATGTAATAGAAAAGATAGTGATGTCAACCAAACGATCCTTCCATTCGAGACCTAACGCACCTAAAACGGGTATTTAAATGCAAAGCGCTGTACAGCGCGGTAGACTGTAGTATACAAACCTAGCCCAAAGTCGCATAGCGGCACTGCTTGCCAAAAGGGCCCGTCGACACCAATCGGTACTGACGGTCCATTATGCCCGTCAAGACGCCTTCCTGTACGATACGCCATTGGGCCCGAAGAAAGGCCGAAAGGCCCTTCGTTGCACCCTTCACGCCGGTAAAAAGGATCGAACGCGGAAAATGAGGCGATCGGGACGAAAGGGGGTCCTTTCTCGCGTGCTCTCGTGCTCTCTCTCTTCCTTAGGCCCAGCCCAAGTTGATGTTGGGGCCGACGTGTCCTCGTTATCGCCACACCGATGCCCGTGAAGGAAAGGAAAAAGGAGCGAAAGCGGCAACCCGCAAATTACGGAACATTACGAGGCTAATTGGAAGGTGATTCTCTCTCGTTAGCCTCGCCTTTAGCCGCCGCCGCTGCCGCCGTTGGTGGTGGTGGTGGATCTCCGCGTGCAGATATCTCCGCTCGTCACGCGAAGGCACCTTCTCCTGCCTTCTCTACTGCTTATCTCCACCCGCTGGCTCTCCTGCCCGGCACCTCACCGTTTGCTCCTGCTGCTCTTTCATCGGTGTCCCGCGGAATCAATGGGGGGTGTAGTCGGCCGAAGGCTGTTATTAACTCGGCAAAGAAGATGGACGGGAGAGAAAGCGGTCGTTTTCGCATCGGAAAACACTCGCTGCTGCTCGCGAGCAGCGGCGGCAGGAGCCAGTGTTTGCGTCCCGGCTCTGGTTGGAGCTTCATCCCGGCGCCCCAGTGTGTGTGTGTGTGTGTGCGTTAAGTGCGTGTGCGTGTGTTGGTGTACACGAAAGTGTGTACGCGTCGTTTGCAATGGAATGACCTCGTTCTTGTGATTGCTCGACGGCCGTAAAAGAGGCCTTAGAGTGCCATGAATCAGTCAGTTGGCGCTGCGTTCATGACGCGGGAGGTGGGAGCATAAAAAAAGAGAGGTTGGAGCGATGCGTGGCGTATATCTTCGTTTACTTGTGCGCTGGCGGTAAAAATTGGAGCAGAAGCCTATGTGTTTGTGTAACACACTCACAAATACGTTTATTTGTGTGTGTGTTTACAGACATACAACACGTATGTACAACGAACATAAGCGCATACGTGTTGTATTTATTTGAGCTGTTGCATGACTTAGATGTACTACATGCGCACATTATCCCTATCGCCTTTGCCGTAATCGCAGATTGTAAGTGATACACGTGAGACAGGTGGAACGGCAAAAAGCAGTTCTCTCGCGGAGTTCACAATAAAATTTATTTGCTGCAGTCGCCAATATTTCATTTAAGTGGGCGAAACTCGTACATACGTGCCATATTGTGCGCATTTCATTGCGATCTAAGTCGTATCATAGGACCATAACTGCATGCCTTCCGGAGCATGTAAAATTCAGCCGATCGTGATCTAGAAATTCGCTCCGCAGCAGCACCCATCGCTATGGAATGTGACCATGTGATAACGGTATCACGATATGCCTCTGACAGCCGTATATTCCTAAACGGAGATATTGGCCTTCAGCCCGCTACCTGCAGATTGAACAACCATATGTATTCGCCCTACATATTTTCACTACCTGGAGGTAATTTGACAGCTACCTCTTTTACGACTACGTTTTTATGAATACACTATCTTTGAAGCTAAAAATTTTATTTGCCCGTTTCCCGTGTTGCATATGAATCCAAGGTTCCCTACTCGGGATATATTTGACTTTGAGTAAATGTGACTTCTCAACACTTACTTTTAATAAACTTCCGAAGCTGGGCTTAGCATTACTTTTGTACAGATGTGACAAAATGATGAAGCTCGATTGCTGAACGTAGCGCAAACACAGAGATGTATTTAGTTCTTCGAAAACTCAAGTTTTTCGCACACACATTTCACGAAGTAACTTATGAGAGTCAGAAGGTATGTAAGCCACTTCGCCTGCATTAAGTAAGTAGCCTCATCCATCTTTCTGCATCAGGACAAGAAAAAAAAATAATTACGTGTTACTAAAGAACAATAAACAATAAACACACGATTAACAGCAATGCTACGACATACAAGGTTGGCACGAGAGCGTTCCAGAAAGAAACAAACGCAAACGAAGCGAGTCAACGAAGCCTTTTGGTTGAAGGCATCTGTAGAGGAGACGCAAGTGGCAACGCCTCGAGGGTGTGATAATGAGCCAAGAGATTACAAGCCGAGCTAGAGGCGAGGCAGGTACCGCAGCCCGGGCGAAGAAGGGAAAGCATCGGGGTGCAAGTGATAATCTTGGAAGGGGAGGTTCTGCAATCGAGGCCCTTCGCGATTCGAAACAAACACCCTCGACGCACACAAGGCAAAGATACGACGCGTCAAGAAGCACGAGCAACAGAAGGGAGACAGCAGTGCTGGGAACCGAGCCAGTCGGCGGGGCCGTGCGGCAAGGAGAGTGTTAGCAATACCGGAAATGCGGCCTCGGCATGCTATCCTTCGTTCGCGAGATACGGTGCAAGAGTTCAATCAGTATTCCGGTAACGGGCCTGCACCTTTTTGCCCTTCTCAAGTCCATGACTCGAATTAGAAAGGAGATGCAAGTTCCCCCCCCCACCCCCTTTCGCATTGCCAACAATGCCAGCTGGTGCACACTGCAACCGCGCGCGTGCATGAAGCGAGGCGGTGTACAGTTTCTTCAAAGGAAAAGTAAAAAAAAGAACTCGCGAGCATCTCCTGACGCTGGTCCTTTGCTTGCATTTGACTTGTACGCAATGTCTTTCTCTGTTCCTAAAGTCTTACGAACTTGCACATCTCTCGCCTCCTTTTTCTTTCTTTTTGTTTAACGACCAAGTTCTGCACTGTTCTTGAGGAATGCCTTTAGTGGCATCGCATACCTTGACGTTTTCGTTTCTGTACACTTACCGTCGATGAGCCACCGCATTGCGCAAGTTCTGGGCGAGACACGCGGTCTTGCTGGGTACGCCGCCAGGCGAGAAGCGAAGAACTAGTTTTCGGCATTAATCTTCATTACGTATTCATGGGACGTGACGTCGTTAGCCGTGTTCGCGTTTCCGCTCCTCCGTCGAAGACCTTATATGGAAAGTCTGCTCTAGAATAGAAAGTAGCTAATATAGATGTCGTTGTTGCTGTTTTTTAAGTAACCGTCTTCTGCAATTGAGTTTTGAATTCCTCCGCTCTTTTAGGTGTGCGCGCTTTTCAACGAACTAAGGTAAGACAAGCAAGAGAGCTGGAACGCGTGAAGCCCTTCTCGCGAAACGAGATTTACGGGAACACCGATCACGGCCTAGTTCACCTACATGAGATGCCCCTCTATTTTTACGGGTGAGAATTTAATGCGGGTGCCACGGCGGGCGCCGCTCGGAGTCGACAAGGAGCGCCTTCAATTTCGGCACGGAGTTCACGCGAAGCGGGGAATCAGACTTGGACGAAGGGCACTGACCGAACTTTTTTAATTAAGGAGAATACCGCCCGGGGCTCGCGAAGTTTTTGCGGGGGCGACACGGTAATCCGAGCTCTGAGTTATAGAGGTGAGGGCATGCGCTTATACGCGGCTGCTGGAGTTCGGGGCATCATGGCACGTGGGTGGGCAAAATGTGCGACAACGACGGACGACGTCGGGGACGTTTTACGACATGTCCCGTGTGTTGGTAAACAATCTCCGGAAACTTTGCCGGTGATGAATTGCCGGCGCCGTGCAAAGGTCACCTGTTTTTCTTTTTTTTTTCTTTCAATGTTTGCGTTGCCAAGGTATAGCAGCCCTTGCGCAAAGGCACTCGAATCATTTTTCAGGTCAGCCCGAGCTCCCCTAACGTTGCGCCTTGGAAGTGCTCTGCAAACTTGCGTAGTGTAACGAAGTGTTTAGAGTCAAGCACAAGGAGCTTTAATGTTGTGTTTCCCAAGTACGCGACCATGACCGGGAGTGTTAACGAGGAGCTTATGTGCGAAAGTGTTGTAGGTATCGGTGGTATCGGTGGCAGGGGTATCGATAGTATAATGTATCGGTGGTAAGGACCACCGCATGCTATCGCTGGAAAGAGAGTGATTAAAGCTTCCTGGTACATAGCGGTCGGGTTCGCTCTCGTTTTCGGGAGGCCGAGCCTCAGGCGCTCTCTGAGGTCGCTCGTGGTCACAGAAAGGAGGTTGTCGTCAGAGCGGAAGCTTTCTAACTGTTGTCAGTGGCGAGCCGTTGAGCCCAATTTGTAGAGCGGTCTAGTGCCTTGCCTAAATAAGTCGAATAACCTTTCTAAATGGAAATATGATATGAATCAATAGCTTACACTTGCGCAGCTCTTGACAGAGAATATTGTTCTAGTATGCTTTTGAATGAAAACGTGAACGGATCGGTGATGGGATGTTATGAGACGGTGATCGGTGCATCAGCGAACCCCATATTTAATTCTTCTTGCTGTATTGTCTATATGAACAAACCTCCTTACTCTTGAAAGAAGAATTCTAATTTGACCACTTGGCTGCCAGCGTGTTGCTCTATTTTGTTTTTGCGCGTGCGCCACCTTGTGCCGTGACAGTCGTGAGCAGCACAGCAATACGTCAACGTTAAGAATAACGGATGCAGAAGAGAAAACATGCTTCACGAACTCTAGCGACGCCGAGACAAAGCTTGGCTCCCTGATTACAAACCTGGGCGCGACGGCGGAAACAGGGGAGTGTGTGTGCGTGCGTGTGTGTATGTGAACGCGCGCGCGAAGAAAGATCACGACGAAGAGGACAGAAAAACTAAAGAAACAGTTAGAATCGAGCAATCAAGACAAGTGACCGGCACAATGTACGCCCCTGGCCTTAGGCATGGCGCTTCCTTCCAGGCCGTCGCGTTTTATGTGCCTGTTATTGCTACGGTGACAGAAACAAGAGGAGAGTGAGGCCGAAAGGGGAGCGTTTTTCCCTTTTACCCTTGATGTTCTTTTATACGTGCGCCGCCATAGTGGCGGCGATCCATCACTAGGATGTCCCATCTTTTTCTCTCCGAATTTGTACCAAATTAGTGGAGAACACGTGCGGAGGAAAATGAGCAGGATGTAATCCCTCATGTCTTGTGACGTCACGACCCCCGCTGGCGGCGGAAACAAGAAATACAGCGATCGGCGAGTGGCAGGCTACATTTATTTTTCTGCTTTGACGTCGTTTAATATACGGCAGCCAAATTGAGCGAAAGACCCATTGACTGCATTGCCGAGGGCGCTCGATTTGAAACGGAGATATTAGGAAAAGGATATTGAGTATGCCACCACCTGAGATAGATAGATAGATAGATAGATAGATAGATAGATAGATAGATAGATAGATAGATAGATAGATAGATAGATAGATAGATAGATAGATAGATAGATAGATAGATTTTCCACATAACCAGCTTTTTGTGTGCCACCGGCACTATAACATGCAACCGCACATCCATATGGCATTCTTCTTTCCGCTTTCGACGTGCTAGAGTTCCCGTGGCTTGACCTGCTCAGCTTCGCTCTACTTATGTAGTCCTGCCGCGAAAAAAAGAAAGAGAACCAAAGAACACTTTGAAGCTTTAGGCACTCTGACTAGCTAAACGTTTTTGCAATCATATAAGAGGAAAGCGAAATAAAACAGAGGGAGCTTCGCAATGCGCATGTCCACTGTAGTTAGGTTTTAATACACAGAGAAAAATAGATCTAGGTATCAGAAGAAAGAGAGCATTGACTGTGATAGTTCGCAAATACGTTCTGAGCTTAAAGTGGGTCATGGAGATCAGTCGATTTGTAGAAATGCAGTCCTCGGCCTAAGGGCTTGCTTTATAAAGGGCTGTCGCCCCTTACAAAGCACGATCTATAAGAGATTAATCACCACCTGTAACAAATGGGCTGCACAGTCCCCTATAAGAGGCTAAAACCACCTATAGAGGTTAAAGTCTAGTTTACAGAACAAGCAACTCAGTTCCAGACAATGCACAATGGTACATGTGTCCAATGAACAGCGGCACATCGTGAAAGAAATGCTCAGTGTGAGTACTTCCACATTTGAGCACTTGTTTCAGTCATTGAAAGTTCATCGAGTTCACTTGTAGGAATAAGTCCTCCCAACACATTGGCAACGAGCAGACAGATGGATCAGACAGACGTCGGAACAACAATCCATGCTTTTTCAATGAATATGGTACACATGCGCTTCTCATGTGACTTCTCGGTGCACTTTCTTGCTTGTGCTTTGTTTAGGAACTTGTCTTTGTAAGGGATCGTACTCAGTATCGCCAGTAAACGCAGTGCATACGTCAATTTACAATTCGTACCAATACTGCATTTATGTGTTTATGAAACCATGTCTGGAGTATGCAAAGTCTTCTGTACTGAAGGAGGTGTGTGGTCCGCGAAAGAACTTAACAAGACGTTAATATTTAACTATTAAAATGTCCACATGAAGCCGGTACACTCGTTTCGCTATTATGGTCATAAAGAAAGCCGTAGAGCTTAGATCATGTTTAATATAAATTATCGAGATCACTTCATTTGTGCTTTATATTGTGTGAATTGTTTCTGCGCGACTACTTAGGAATGGAGACACTTCTCTTGGTCTTTCGTTAAGAAGCAAAAAAAAAAAAAGAGTTTAATATTTATATTAAAGAGAAACAGAATGGACCAGCGTCTCGGTGGTGTCGCCGGGAAGATTTCCTCGCTCATAACTCAAGACGCACGCTTAACGTTCCCACGAATATGTTCACATAACCTACTGTTCCATTGTGCGCAGTCCTGTATTCCTCCATACCCCGTGAATTACAACTAAGCCAATGCCCGAACATGTGGCACGAAAACATATTGTCGAAAATTCTTATTTTCTCGTTCATTTGTTTATTTCGCGATAGCGCAAACACGAGGCTTTCGGGTCTCCCTCGCATCATTGCTTTCTTTTCTTCTCCATCACACTGGTAATGCAGACGCGTAGAGTATGCGAGGAATCTCAGGCACAGAGTGGCAAGCGATCCTTCTCATGCCGCCTCATTTACGTTCCTTCTTACGCTAGCTGCGTCTAGCCACAAGTTCATTCTCGCATTTTTCGCGACTCGAATTCTGCGTTGACATCTACGCTTCGGATGTGCACATCGTTTTTTTATTTTATTCTTACGGTTGTCGTTGAGGCTGCAGGCCGTACCGCGGTGTTTATGGAAGAAAGTGGGGCGAATGGGAAAGAGAGAGGAAATGGGAGAAGCTTGTGCGAGTCGCATGATTTCGGAAGCTGCCGTCTCCCTTGCGCCAAATTTGTTTCCACCCGCGCCTTGAGGAGTGCGCCGCGAAGAAGAAGCAGGCACATTTTCGTGGGCAACAGCGCAGTCGCAGAAGAGACGGCTCTGGTAAAAGGCAGCACTGCCGCTAGAGAGATCGTCTCTTGGCATAACATAAAAAAAAGAACCGAAAAAGAGTGAAGAGTAGGAGTCCGGCGATACGCCAGGGAGGTTGACAAGAGGCACCCCGATTCCTCCCGCTCGACCTTTTCATCACTTCGCCACCCGTCTCTCTCCTGCACTCGAGAAGCGGAGGAAGAAGAGGCCGCATTTTCGTGCGAGATACGTCCTTCAAAAAGACGGAAAGGCCATCTTCCAGATGTAAGTTGCCTCTTCGCCGTTTCGCCGAGACCCGAGCTCGCATTCTCGTCTCCTCCCGGGAGGGACTACGAGCTTTGAAGCACCGCTGGATGGGTCCCTCTTTTGATGCTCTGTTGCCGCCGGCCGCACCCGAAAATGCACTCTGCCAGTTCTCTCTTCCTCTCTCTGTTTCATGGCTTCGCGATCTCCGTCTCTCCTCTCAGAGTTCGCACCGATGCCTTCTCTTCAACCCCCTTCTCCTCTCTTCGCTCTTCACGTCCCGTGACGCCGCGCCGTAACGTTTCGCGCCTACAAGCACGCGAGATGAGTAAGGCTCCTAAAGCAGGAAAATATACTCATTTCTCTCAACCTTCTTTCTTCCTTGTTTACTTCGAGATCTCCTCACACCCTTCCCTCAAACCCACCCCCAAACCTGCAGGCTGCCATCTTCAGCAGCTATTCCTGGTTTTTTTTTTTCGAAGCAACGCTGGGAACGAAGTACATGAAAACAGCAACCGACACACACGCTTGCACGGGCTTGCTAAAAAAGAGCAAGGGGAGGACACACAACGCTCTCGAACATTTCTCGAGTGACAGAACGCACTGCTCTTTTTTTTCTATTTCTCTCTCTATCTCGCCTTTTCCCAGTTCCGCTTTCTCCCATGAGCACCTTTCTGATATGAGCCGCGTGGCAGGCGAGCTTTTGCTTCTTACTCCGGTGCGTTATCGCGCAGATTAAAGTTCTGTCATGACATCGCTCGCCAGCTTGGCGTCGCGTCATACGGCGCCAAGCCCCGGTGAAGCCCGGTGCGCGCCACGAAATCACGAGCGCTCGGGCTTTGCCTTCATAAGCAGAGAGAGTGAGAGCCGACCATATTTTTCGCCCGCAGCCTAGTTTCGCGCGTGCAGCTTCGAAGCGAGGCGTAAAAGCCTTTGATTATAACTCCAGGAACGATGTTTTACTGCTTTGTGTAGTTCCTTCGAAACACGGCCATCTTTCTTTCCTTACGTTCTTTAGGAACCCCAAAATAAATGATGGAACGTCATAATCCGTTGTTTCGCGTGGGGTGCGTCGTAGCGTGCCCGGAGTTGAAGCGAGTGCGCACTTCAGCGTCGCTTTTTTTTTTTTTTTTGGAATAATTCATTCCTTTTTTTTGTCGTTTTTCGGTACCGCCTTATCATTTAGCTGAGCTTGTGTTCCAAGAAAGTAAAAGAAGAACGAAGCTTTTCTGCGACTTCCTTTTTTTTTGTTCCTAGTTGGCTTGTTTAGGGGTACAGAAGTGACACGGAGAACCATTTTATTCTGGCATCCCTCCAAAGTAGCGGGGTCTGTAAAAGGATTGACAGGCGCAAAAGAGATAATCCGATGTCTGGGAAGGCCAAGCTCAATGGACTGACAGAGCTCTTGGCCGGAAGTTTGAAGCCTTTGAAACCACACGGCTCGAAAGGGGGGAGAAAACTTTCTCCGCGTCCTGTTACTCTTGTGCGACGGAAATCGGGTTTGGTCGACTTATCGCCGGGGCACACTGACAAAGAGCGCTTTCTGTAAAAGCACTCACTCCACTCGCATGACCTTCCTTGAGGAGTTACTGCTACTGGTAGAACAGCTGCTGCTTCTGTTAACCATCGTGATGAGTTTAATGTCAGGACACGAGAGGGGATGAGGCTGGCGGTCCGCTTTTGTATAGCGCTTCGGGTTAATTTTGGTCTCATGGGACGCAGATATGTTTCTTAATGCTGGGGTTCTGGACATTTTTTTTTACACAGCAACCCAATGAAAAAGTGTCTGCGGCTTCGCGGCCTCTGAAGAGGAGAACATAACTAAGCCTATTTGTGGAGTATGCTATAATACAGAGTACCACGTGTGAGAAATATATCGGAAGTACAGCCTATGTGGAGACTTAGCGATAAACGAAAAAGCTCTAAGTATTTTTAAGTGCTGTGGTGGTGACGGTGGTCTTTCCTCATTGAAGCGGAGGTTACCATAAGAAAAGGGAGTAAGGCGGGCACGGAATGCAGGTGGGCTGCCTTGTCTTTGTCACGTTAAGCCACGCGTGAGGACAAGTACTGGAACAAACAAACAAACAAACAAACAAACAAACAAACAAACAAACAAACGAATGTAAGTGGATCGTAAGAACCGTATCTAAGAAGCGTTACACAAGCCGTTTCTATCGCCTTTTCAAGTGTTCTGTCTTGACGTACAGCATATTCATCCGTTTGCCTGAACAGATCAATGCGCGGTAAGTCTAGGATTGTCCAGCAGGAGTGTGAGAGGCTTGATGTTTGACGGTGCACATGAATATAGGCCTCTCGTATGACAGCTGTCAGTGCACGTACATGAAAAGAAAAATAACAATAGAAGGCAAGTCATTGTGGAGCGCACGATCAGTTTCATGCAACCTCAAGAATGTTCACCACAGTTAATCTCACGCACAATTTTCGAGATTGTCGGCACACGAAAAATGAGTGCGCGTGAGTGCAGTTTTTATCAAGACAACAACATTGTGCCGAAGGCATATACAATAAATAATGAGGTAATGGAATAAGCTGAGTCATTTAAATATTTAGTTGTTCATTTAGGTTCCAGTCTGACCTGGAAAACGCGCATTGAAAGGTTACTGCGAAAATCAAATCGGTCTCTTGGCTTCCTCTGACGCACACTTCGCTAAACTAATATAGGTGCGACACTTCCTGCCTAAAACACCACAGTTCGATAGAATCTAGAATTCTGTTCAGTTATTTAGAGCGCCTATCACGCATACCAAAAGCATTGCAAAACAATGTAGCTAGGTTCATTGCGTGAGATTACTCTTCCAATTCAAGCGTATCAAGACGGTCTTAATTTTGCAGCACTATAGAAAGAAGACGAAGGACGTCTCGTTTAACCTCCTTTCACGAGATCTATCAGGACATCTTACACTACATCAATAACAGCGCCTCCAAGTGCAAGGCTTAGACGCTTGAAGCACTCTATTAAAGTTCACCAACCATTCGCCCGCACTAACCTACATCGTTTTTCGTTTCTGTACTCGGCAGTCCAGGAGTGGAATCAGTTGCAGAGAGGCTGAAGAAGAAATACTAAGAAATTTTCGGAGGCACCATATTCATTCATATCGCATTTATTTATTTATTTATTTATTTATTTATTTATTTATTTATTTATTTATTTATTTATTTATTTATTTATTTATTTATTTATTTATTTATTTATTTATATCGATACTGATTCCATATAACACAAGGACATGAAGGAAATAGATATCGCTTGCCAAGAGCCATCCCCAAAAACCACCAAGCTGCAAGGTATTTTTGACACCTGCGGAGTGGCAGATCGCTTTGTAATATTCGTTACAGTGTGCTTCAGTTCTTTTATCGTGATGTGTCTGATAAAATTATCCCACGCTTCAGAATCTGCATGCACAAACTGCTGTATTGCTTTCTATATGTTCTTTTCCACTCCTTTCTACGTTTGCATATTCCCACCTCTCTGGATTAATTGTATACATGCTTCTTTGTGCAAGAGTATTTATGCAAACGTTGTTAGCAGCGATATATTCTTTGTTCCGTGTATGTAACTTTTAGTGTTCGTTGTACTAAATATTTCTCCTTCGCCCCCTTCCTATATAGCGCCTGAGGATCCTTTAATATAAAGAAAATGCAAAACGAAATGAAATTTCCTTCTACCTCTATATTTTGAGAATGGAAAAGGACAGACATAAACCATTAAGTTATGCATGAACTGCTCGATTGTTCAGCAACGAGTAATTATCGGCACTTGCAAGCAGGTTAGGGTAAACTGCGTAGAGCAGACAGCAGACTGTTTTGTATTCGACTAAACATTTTGGCGTTATGAGTGCATTGTGATATGGACGTCAGCAGTGACGCGGTTACAGTTGCGAGCAAGAATTCAAAGAGCTGCTAATGAAGCTGCTATCTACCTCCGTAGTCGAGGCCTAGAAATTTCCTCCGAGAAATGTGCACTGATGCCTTTTACGCGCAAATCTATGACTCACTACACCGTAATGATAAGTGGCCAAATCATACCCTACGTTCGAACGTATAAATTTCTCGGTGTCATAATTGACAGAGATTTGTCATGGAGCCCTCATGTATCGTACATGAAAAAGCGGTTGACGGGCATCTGTCGCTTGTTCAAGTTCTTCTGTGGAAAAGCATGGGGAATGTCGACACGTACTATGCTGCCGCTATACAGGGCGCTTTTTCTCGGCTTTCTGCGATACAGCTTGCCAGCTATAACGAACACGAGCAAAACAAGTCTACGTACAATACAGAGTGCGCAGGCTCACGCGCTCCGGATCTGCCTAGGCCTACCACGGAGTGCATCGACAGTGGCGACAATAGCAATCGCTAGAGACCACCTTATCAAGACCCGAATTGACATGGAAGCGCTGAGGACACATATCAGGCATCTTGCCAGGACCCCTCGGCACCACCTCTCTTCTTTGCCAGTGGACATACCACGCACCTCTTTCAGCAAAACGATAACAGCACATGGTGACTCGTTACCAACTTCTTTCACCCCTGCTGCGATACCTTCAATTCCCCCATGGTGTCTCGCTCAGCCGGAAATCAACCTGGCAATTCCTGGAATTGAGAAAAAAGCCGCTTTATCATCACCAGCGCTTAAACAGCTCACGTCACTTCTACTGTACGAGAAGTACCGGGAGTCTACGCATATCTACACGGACGGATCAGTGCTTCGAGACAGTTCCGCTGTAGCAGTCGTGATACCCGCGAAAGTTAAAACCTTAAAATTTAAGACGACTCATCCGACAACAGCGACGGCAGCAGAGCTCGCAGCGATCCTTACTGCCCTTCATTTCATCAGAGATGAAGCGCCACACAAATGGACGCTTTTCTGCGACTCCAAGCCGGCATTGCAGTCCCTATTGTGTCCTCTACGCCACGGACCACATGAACAGCTGGTGTTCCAGGTTACAGAGATGCTGCAACATACAGGGAAGGCAGGCCACAAAATATGTTTTCAGTGGCTTCCAAGTCACTGCGGAATTATAGGCAATGAACGGGCCGATCAAGCCGCCCGTTCTGCTCATGGTATGGACCAACAAGTACCCATACCATTGTCGAGGACGGACGCGGCACGGATGCTCCATCTGCTTGCTCGCAAGTGTACTCTATCGCAATGGGGTGGCACACATTTCACACATTCCCGACTTCACTCTCTCGATCCGACCTTAAGCCTTCGAGTCCCACCCAAGACTTGCCGAGGAGAAGCCACGCTCTTATACCGACTATGGTTGGGCGTCACTTTCACAAAAGCATATGCGTTCCGCATAGGGATGGCTGACACCGCAGCCTGTGACCACTGCGGTCACGAAGAGTCAATTGAGCACATTTTATGTGACTGCCCACGATACAGCGTAGAGAAGCAATCTCTTCGCCTTGCACTCAGCAAACTGGACGACCAACCACTGTCGGAAGAAGGCATTCTACACCTCACGTCGCAGAAGAAGGCCATGCAAGCGCTACTGCGCTTCTTGACATCTACCAGCCTTCGTGAACGTCTATAAGTGGAACGTTCTTTGTGTGTGTGTATGTGTGTGCGCGTGTTTTATTTGTTGTACCCTCTCTCGCTGTCATCTTTCTAACCCCCTCCCCTTCTCCCCAATGCAGGGTAGCAAACCGGAATCTAATATCTGGTTAACCTCCCTGCCTTTCTCCTCATTTCTCTCTCTCTCTTTAATATAAAGAAAATGCAAAACGAAATGAAATTTCCTTCTACCTCTATATTTTGAGAATGGAAAAGAACAGATATAAACCATTAAGTTATGCATGAACTGCTCGATTATTTAGCATCGAGTAATTATCGGCACTTGCAAGCAGGTTAGGGTAAGCTGCGTAGAGCAGACAGCAGACTGTTTTGTCTTCAACTAAACATTTTGTCGTTATGAGTGCATTGTGAGTTCTGAAATACTAGACTAGTTTTGATATGGGTTATAGGATACCGCTCATCGTTCCCAAGTATACAAGATAGATAATTACACTTAATTCAATTTATAAAGCGGCCATGGTCTCGGATGCTGTAGGCGCTAGCAGTACGCAATATTCACGAGCTCGTTCTTTCTTTTAATCTTCTCCAGGCGCTCTTTGTTCTTTGCTAATTCTTGCAAAATTCTAGCTCCTAATTCCATGAATCATTTTACATTCTTCGTGGACATGACCGTAGAATTAAGACACCAGTACCCCGTATAGCACGCCTTTTCATGCCTCCAGAAAATAACAAGCTAAAATGCAACAAACCACACTTCATGCTTTCTTCATGTAGCAATTGATGAAGTGACTATAGATTTTTGTTTGACTCGCCAAAGTCGATTGGCTATGCCTTCGTCCCAGCTTCTAAAGTTTCTAAAAATATCAGTACCGAACGCGCTGCCAATCGCAACCAATGCAATATACACAATAGACCAGACGCAGGAACAAAAAAGGAAACATTCTCCCATTGCGTCGCGCACTGCTAAAACTGCTGCTGCGAAGCAGGTTTGCTTACGCCATGATTTTGCCACAAAACAACTACAAACATACACGTTGCCGTCGAGGCGCTTCACGTGGAAAGACTAGGTGACAAATGTCTTTCCGGGTCACGCATGCTCATAAAAATTAGCACTTAGCTCATATGAGAAAAAAAAAAGAAAGCTTCCATCGATCTTGCCAGTTCGCGTTGCTCAGCCCTGATGGTTTCACTGCGTTGATGGCTAGGCTGGTCGATGTGCTGTTTTGTTACGCAGAGGACCTAATATGCATCTGTTAGGCACACTTCAATATGCACTGCGTTAAGGTTCATGTTTTTACAGCGGAGCTTTTTTCGGCACACTCTGATTTTGAAGGCTTCGCATACAAATGACTCTAGTGGCCTCTGGTGGTGACGCAAGAACATGCGTAAGAATTCGCAAATAAAATAAGCCGAACACCCTCTGGAGTTGTGCGCACACGTGTGTGTGTGTGTGTGTGTGTGTGTGTGTGTGTGTGTGTGTGTGTGTGTGTGTGTGTGTGTGTGTGTGTGTGTGTGTGTGTGTGTGTGTGAGCGCGCGCGCGCGCCATTCTTCGCGATGAATGTCACCTCTCAAGACATTAAGATCTGCCGGTGCGTAGACATTTATGTGCCACCTCCGTGTTTTGGCTTCGCTGGTCACCCAGCTGTGGAGAGTCCATGCAGTGGTCTCGTGATCATTGTTTCTCTCTCTCCTTTTTCAATTAAATTTCAATTAAATTTAGTTGTCGTGTCCAGTGGTGTGTTGTGTTCTCTCGTGGCTCTCTTGTTCGTTCTGTAGGCTATACGTACGGAATATATTTACGTTCTCTCCGAAACGAGGGCTGCTGTGCGATGTTGGGCGCTGCGAAAAGCCTCAGATAGTCGCTGGGCGCAGTACAAGAAATTTCAGTCCGTTTTAAAACTTTCCACGCGGAACTATCTGCACATAGAGCACGAATGAGAAATTGCTGAAACAGGAATGATAGGGGGCGGGAAAAAGTGGGCGGGAGCGGGGGTAGAGACTGGAGCGATAAAACGAAAAGCGCCTCTCCTGAAAGGCGAGGGTGGCTACTTAGGAGAAAAAGGAAATTACGGCTCACATTTACAAGCCCAGCCTCGCACTCCAATAACCATCCTCAAAACTGGCCTTCCGCTTAATTCATTTTTTTTTTTAGTGTTCCTGCCTTGGCTGCCGCTCTCTTCTTTTGCCGCAGAAGAAGAAATTGTGCCGCAGGAGTCATTTGTTTCTTTCGGGGTCACAGACGCCGACGTAGCGTGTCATTCTCCCAACCTCCATACATCACGTGCGCCGCATACGAGAGCAGCGAGGGAATCGTGAAACGGGCCAAAAGAGAAAGCATGGGAGAGTGTCGGCAAAATATTGTGTAAAGGAGAAAACTACGAGGAATAAAAGCAAATTCTGATTTGGCCACTTTTGCGTAGCGAGAGATTTTGCTGGGCTCCTTAGCCTTCCACGTGTGTGACTTGGTATACGCAGCTTTCGTGCTATGTTGTAGGAGCCGGAAAAGTTGCCCGGATAAAGGTTTAAACGAGATACATGAGAGACCATTTTTTATTACGTTCCTTTTTTTTTTAGCGGGGCAGTGAGCGTAAATTGGGAGGATTATCTTGCGGGTACAGCGACCCGTTCGATTAAACTAAAATCTGGAACGAAAAACAAAAGCTGCGACGTACGCTTGTTCAACTATATTGTTTGAATATATGCATGTTTGTCGCATACACCGCCAGCGACTCTCCACTCTCTTTCCGTGTGAGGAAAATTTGACTAGGCTATTAATCTCGCCGATGGAAACGTATAAAAGGAGGAAAGAAAAGCTTATGAATGGTATAATACCGCAAAGCGCGCGGCTGATAGCTTCACAGCAACTACAGATTCGGAATGTCGTTATACTTCAGTGGAAGTCCTCTCAAGAATTGAATACGCTGTAACGTTAGCAAGGCGAGTGAACAGCGCCACTCTAGATATTACAGGAAAAAATAATTTACGCGACAGCTTTATATAATAGAAAGCTGTGGCAAGTTAGCATAAACCATCGATAAAGGTGAATCGCGACTGTCATCTAAAGGAGAATGTTATTGAGCGGGAATATGATGACTAAGCATGAACAAATTTAAAGAAATGCTCACTCGACGATCAGCCGGATGAAAAAAAAATTAATGCCCTCGCCGATTTTTGTGAAGACTGTAAAGTTTATACCATGTGCTGAATGCGTGTGGTCAAAGCAGATGTAAATGGTTCTTTGATTTTAGTTTGCGCGAGTTGTCGTGTCTAACTACACCAAAATGTACTTGATTCTGTTGTGCTAAAGACCAACTGCACTGAGATTTCGGGTTACGTAGGAATCTCAATTTCCGACAACATGAATGTTATGGTAATGCCGTGCCATCCTTTACTTTCTGAAGCGAGTGGTTGCCTCGTAAATTGTCGCTTTGATTTCCCTCGCGTTTGGTTTTAGAGAAGGGAATGGAGCGTTCTCAAGCGTTGCTTCGTATAATACCTTGGGTGTTGTTTGGCTTTTGCAGAATTGTCGACATTCAGTGCGTTTGCACATTCTTCAAGAAATGTCATTTTTAAACCTCAAAAATTAGTGTATAATTAATGATAGACCGGTCCTGTATCGAAGGAAAAGCAGAACATTTTGATAGCCTCAATGATTAATGTTTCCTTTCCTACAGCTTACCTCATTCTTTGATGTTGCCAACTTTTAAAAATCCCCGTTTCTGCGTTTTTCTTTGATTTAAATAATGACTTGTTTCTTTTTTCTGACGTGCCGATATTAAAATGCGTGATTGTACAACGTGGAATAATTAGGCGTCTATGGTCTGGCGAATGAAGGCTGCTCCTGGAACGATAGTGAAGTGTTTTATCAATCCGTCATGTCCCCCCCCCCCCCCCCCCCAAAGAAAAAAAGAAGAAAAGAAAAAGGAAATGAAATAAGATAGAGGTATCCTCAACGGTCACTTCAAGGTGTTTGACAATTTGGAGCTCTTCATATTTCCACTGTGCATTTATCTGGTAAGACAGTGAGGCTTATACGACACTTCTGCCTGGTAGTGGCAAATATTATTTGCAGGGACATTCACTTATAGCTGCTTCAATCATAGCTGCTTTGCAGTTGCAAGGATGTTCAGCGATACGTTATAAGGCTTTATTTCATTTCAGAGGATTGCATTTGCTCTGGTTCTAGGTCATTTATTTTACTGCTCACCTTTGACGCATTACGTTTTACATCTTACGCATTGGTGAAGGGCCCTACAATAATAAGCGCAGTTCCCTGCAATGTCTTGTTTAACAGTGCTAAACTTAATGACCTACAAGTATGGCACATAGTCATGAATGGTCACAACTGTGCTTGGGTATTTACGCTTTCTGAAACTAAAGGAGTGCAAGCGCTCAATTCTGAATCTATTGTTTCAGACAGGAACTGTTTGAGAAGAGCTCGTGCTTGTCAAGTTGATACTTACTATAAGACATTATTGACCTTGTAAATACATGCGAACAAAGATAATTTATGGATGTCCGTGTTCCAAAACCACAATATGACTAGGACAGGCCCACACACGCAGAACAGAGAACCATCAACATGACGAAAAGGGTGGCACGGCTGCTCGCATTGTCTTGTTTGTATAGGCCCCTGCGTTGTTCCTATAACAGGCGTACATGCCGTCGTTTTTTAGCTTTCCTGCCCGTGTTCTAGCTGAATTACGCCTGATAGGAAGATAAAGGTGAAACTGTTGGTTAACGGTCCGTTGGAATTGAATAAAGGATATGCATTGCAGACGCCGTTGTAAATGAGACAGTTGAGACCAATCGCCTAAACAAACATTTTGCATTCCTCCTAAATCTGATGCCTCACCCCCTTGTAAGAAATGCTTTTTCTACAGATGTGTCCTTGCGGGTTTCGTATAATGCAGCAGGTGTGGGAGCCACTGTAACACCTCCCATAGCACGACCAGCATATTTCAGCCAAGGCTTACAAAACTCTTTAGAGTGTGACTAGTCGCGAAACATTGTCACCAAGTTTACACAGTCTAACGCAGAACGCTTCTGTTCCCCTGCAGAGCCCGGCCATTAGGAGAGCGCGCGCAGGTTTTCTAACTTGCCAATCTCATTGTAGAGGCGACCCTACTTTGCGTCAATATCATCATTAAATTTTCCCTTAAGAGCCCCTTGAAAAGAAAAAAAAAACACAACCACAATGACGTGGTTTGAACAGTCATATGCGGCAGTCTCCTGTGCATTTTTTCAAAACTCAACGGACGGACAGTGTTCAAAAGCAAAGGGGAAGTGAAAAATAAAAATAAAACGAGAAAATAAAGCACAGAAAACAAGTCCTAGAATTTTAAAGGTTCTTGATGATCAGGAAATCCTTCGATAAAAAAAATCACAGCATATCCACGGGGTGAATGATGATGAGTGGGCGAAGCTCCGGAGGATATCATCGGTAAACCGTGAATCTTTCGCGTAAATCGCCCAGTCGATCATCATGTAAAGACGTGAGAAACACTGTATTCGTACGCTGGGATCTCGCGTTTAAGGGGGATATGCTGTGCTAGAGCCAGGCCTGCGCGGAACTGCAGGACAGTGACAGCGTAAGCAGGAGGAGCTACTTTCTTAGAGGCCACTTTAAACGCTTGAGGAAACTAGTGCAAGTAGAAGTGGTAGGTATCTCCTGCGCCATAACTTATCATTTTGCCAAGTAGGGAATTGCCCACTACGCCATAATTACCAGTGCCTCCGTAATGGGTTCAAAGCTACAAAGCACGCAGCTCTGTGCTCTTTCAAATGATGCCTCGACCTCGTTATACAATGCATTTTCGCGTCGTGTAGCGGTGTATTACTATTTTTCAACGTAACATTACGTTTGTTAATGCGATTCCGCGGGAGACATTATACCTGTTTAGGTCTTTTAGCGATAATTTTTCAACCACAGGCGTAGCTCCGTGGTAGAACGCTCGACTGCCACGCCGAGAGCCTGGGTTCGAATCCAGGCAGAGGACACAACTTTCGGAATTTTTTTTTTTCATAAAAGTAGACGTGGCTACGTACATCACCAACAAACACCATGGGATGTACAGACCCACGCCCTAAGGAGCTTCGCCCCTAAAACTGAGTCAGGTACTAAGTAGCGTTTATTTTAATATAATCAGCCACAGAGACGTATGGGCATATGTTCGGAAAGTTATACACAGTGTATGTGAATACACTTCATCATTTTTATATAGATGGAGCGATGAAATTAAAAAGTTTGCGGGCACAAAGTGGAACGAATTCGCTCAGGATAGGGTGAATTGGAAATCGTTGGGAGAGGCCTTCGTCCTGCAGTGGACCTAAAATAGGATAATTCTGATTATGATGATGGTGATGATGATAATTATGATGTGAATACTGAAGTGTTAGACTGCTATTGTGTTACGTGGCATACTCAGTGTAGGTGCGCTTACGCTTGAGGAACGTTATTTCGAAGGTCTCCACTGTGTTTGGCAAGACATTGAATTGTTTTTAATCAGTGCCCCAACAGGAGAATCGACTATAACTTGCAATTTGGCTAATGCGTCTTTGTGCCTGAACTCAAGGTACAGCGATTTCAAGCTCAAAGCTTCTTCGAGTGCAAGGACGCTAAAATAGGGAATGCTTCACTGAACAAAGCTAGAACCATTTTTCTTACATAATCTCTGTCACGAATAGCTTGTGCATAGAGTGCTGGATATATTTTAACTCCATTACCAATGCAGAAAGCAAAGTTGAAAAACACACTTTGAAATGTGTTTGTTTGTATACGATCCCAACGATGATCCCAGAACAATCGTGTACTCGTGGTCTTTAGGCCATGAGTTGCAATATGAAACAAAATCTCTCTTGAAAGCGCCTGGTCCTAGTTATTGCAACAAAAATGCACGTCTCAATGGACGGGTGTGTGTAACGTCACAAGATACTACTACCCCATTTTTACCCCTTCCACCTGAAACGCTAGTTCGATGTCGCTTCTGATGGTTGACTCCTGGAACTTGAATAGGTGAATTTTGCTTTCTTAACTGATTTATTCCCCCCCCTCCAACGCCATCACCGTCCAGTTGCCAGAATCCACCATGCCTCTCTTTTCTCTGTCTGTGTAACCGTTTATTTACAGTGCTCATGTTGTCTGGTGCTCTTCCACGTCCCCAGTTAACCCCTGTTTCCCTAAGTTAACTATGAACCTCATAAGCTTCCACCCTCTCTCGCTGTCATCTTTCTAACCCCCTCCCCTTTCTCCCCAGTGCAGGGTAGCAAACCGGAGACTAGTATCTGGTTAACCTCCCTGCCTTTCCTCTTCATCTCTCTTTCTCTCTCTCTCTCTCTCTCTCACACACACACACACACACACACACACACACACACACACACACACACACACACACACACACACACACACACACACACACACACACACACACACACACACACACACACACACACACACACACACACACAAGCTTCCATGCACTTCTCTTATTTCAGGGAACCTTACAGGTCGCACGTTTTTCTGCATTGTTTTCCTCTTTGATGATGGTTATGAGGCACATGATAAGGACGATAACGTTTATCTTTAAGCGTGAGACATGTTGACTGGGGGAAATGGACTAGAATTCTGATGATTTCATCAATTCAACATACAATATACGCACGAATAGAGTGAGAAAGAGCTAGAACATGGGTAAGCTGAAAAAAAAAAAGTTTGATTAGTGCGTAAATGAAGAGCCAGACCATATTTGCCCCTGACATTCAGCATCCGTGCAAGAGCGTCGACTACCTTAATATTCAGCGACACGGTGCAGCAAACCTTAAGGAAAAAGGGGTTCCTTTATTTCTATATATTAAAGAACGTTAATAATCTTATCAGCAAAAAAAAAAACAATACATAATGTAGGAGTTTTCTAGATATTTAAAGGGAAAATTAGTACCCGCCCGTTTGTAGCATTACGCTACGAAGAAGTCCATACGGAATCTCTCATAAATGTGAGCTTCTCTCAGTTGACGAAAAATTCGTCGTGGCCGGAGTTCGAGCCCAGGACCAAAGCCTGTCCGAGGCGCTCGCTCTGCCAGTTGAGCTAACCAGGGGGCTAGCAACTGGCAGCGAGGGCGAACTCATCAACAACTCGAAGCACAAATACGTGAAAGTGGCAAATGAGTTGCGGAATTTCCCGGAGTGGAGTAACGTTAATGCAAGGGAAAACAGCATCTACTCACCTGTAGTATTTAGCTATAAGGAGACCTAGCTATTGTGTTGTCCTGACATTGTGTTCAACCAAAATGCAATGAACTGAGAGAAGTACTCAAAGCCACAAGCTCTTCGTTGTGAAGAGGCAGACAAGCGGACATATGTGTGCAGTTCTGCCCAGTGAAGAAATCGGGAACACCCATAGCTCTGTATCGGCCATTTGTCTTTTTGTTACAGAGCGGCTGACATCACGGAACATTCGTGAATGTGGGGAGCCCAATTCGTTTCTCGAGCGTATAGCATGCTGTTCTTGGACACATTAAGTTAACCCCTGTGTTCCCCTACTTAACGATGTACCAACTCGCCAAGATAAAGAATTCCCCTTCCAAACCCAGAATGCAGAACGTCGTGCACTAAGTCCGACTGCTGTCGCCGCTGCCGGACAAAATGCACTATGTTCGCAGAAATCTTATTGCTGAAGAGACAACGAGAGAAACATGCGAGCGATGGTGGCCAGTGTCAGGGAAAGGAAAAATAAAAGTTGAAGGGACATTGAGACGATCTTGGAGAAAAGCAAAGCTGAAGGTCGCGGGTCACATGTGCAAGGACGACGAGGGAAGGCGTTAAGAAAGCGGTCAGTAGAAGAAGAAAGCAGAAATTGTAGTTACATGTAACAAAAGAAAAAATGAAAGGAAAAGAGAGCAAGTACACGGGGATTTCTGGAGCACTCGCACTTTCGTCCGCACGATTAACCTACGGAGCGCTGGTGTTCGGAGAGTGCCTTTCATGAAGTAGCGGAGCTCCATCGACTCGCGCCTTTCTCCGAATAGGGGAAAGCAAATGCCAGCGCTGATCAGTACCGACTCGAGCTTCAGCCCTGCGAGGTTTTGAAAGCACGTGAGCGCACATGAAAGAGGAAGTAAGAGTAATAAAATGCCTAGAAATGGAAGGACAGGGTTTCCTCGGGCCTCTCACTTACCCTTTGGTCAGACAGCTGCTTGCTGGCTCTCGTACCTTCCAAGCTAGAACGTCAGAGTACTTACGCATCAAGGCAAAAAAAAAAAAAAGAGAGAGAGAGAAAGCGTGAACGAAAGGAAGAAAGAAGTACAGTACACCTTTTTTGGCCACACAAATCTGGAGGAAGCAGAAAAAAAAAAAAGGAACTCGGACCGCCAGAACGAGTGCTGCTGGAGGGAGTCGATGTCGACAAACAAACTCGGGCAGTTCAGCTGGCGACCGGCCGGGGCCTTTCCCATCGGGCCAGGTAGATGTATATCTCCTCTCTTACTCCTTCCGTTTCCGAACCAAGTTGTTTCTCGCCGGATGGCAGGCGCCACACTGCCGCACGGCCAAATATAGTGCACAACGCAACAAGAGCTGTGCTTCTCCAGCACCTGAGCGCTCTTCCATACGTCCCACTCACATTTCTTTTTTTTTTCTTGGTTTCGGACAGGAAAGAAGACGTGCGGTAGGCGATAGAAACTGCGGTATACATGGGTCGTCGAAGCGACTCCGGTAACGGAAACCTGTTTCGTTACAACCTGGTGTGTTCCGCTCTAGGATGATTCCCTCTGTCTCTCGCGCGACTTTGAAAGAAAGAGAGAACGAATGACGAGGGCAATGTGAAGGCCGTATAGGCTTGCGAGCACACTGCAGCCCTTTCGGCAATTCGGCGGTGCCGGCACGGCGGGCAGGTGTGGGATATGGCCGCTCACTTCCGGTCGGAAGGCGGAGAGAGGAGTGGCTCGTATTTCCGAGGGTTTCGACGCACGCGTGAGTCTTTGTGCGTACTGCGAGAGGAGCGTGTCTTGAGTAGACATGTTCTCTGGTATCGGTGCCTCATGCGTCCTGTAAGTCTCGAAGTAGTTCGCGCGCAATCGGTGCTGGCGTGTGCCACGAACAAAACGAAAACAAATAAAGACACACATCGGAATACTTCGGACGTTAGCCAAAACGAAACATCCTTGTGTCAGTACAGCGACGACTTCAGCACGTCGCGACAGTATAACGTTATGCCTGCAAGGATAGCACATTACGTATTTAGTGTTAGCTGGGAATATACAAAGCGAGGGACAGCAACATATGATTCGATGACTTTATAATGAGCTGCTTGCCTACACTGCTGGCATTAGTGCGTATTAAGCTGTCTCCATGGGCGCACCTGTTTAAGTTAAGATACCAGGTATAAGCAGATGATCATCATATTAATCGTCATGATCGTGTTGTTCTTGTTTACGCTGTTGTACGAATTTCTCTCCCGGTAGTCTACCATTGACGCTCCTTGAGGGCTGATTGTTTTAAGCGTGCGTGTTGAGCAAGCAAGCGTAATAAACACTAAACGAGTAATTTGTTCTCATCGCGACGTAAGCGTGATAACAGTGCTGTGCAAGTATAGGGATCAGAGATAGAGGCGGATCAAGTCTTGTTCTCTGACTTTCAACCCCGTTTCGGTATCGCTATACGAAAACAGTGGCGTTCTCAGGGAATGTTTTGTAGCCCTCCGTATAGCGAATATACTTTTGATAGGCCATAAGCGTCCATGTGAATGTTCCTGGTTTTTTTTTTTTTCTTGTCTGGTTTGCTGCAGGCAATGCTTTGTTTTCATTAAAATGTAGGAAGCCACGGCAATGCACGCGGCGCACTTAGATTTGTGTTTAGAATAAAAAAGGAGAAAAGAGAACTGGCACGAGCAGAAGTGATTACGAGCAGCGATAAATCCATCGCGAACTCCGCTTCCTGCAACACCGACGAATTAAAAAAAAAGAAAAAAAGGAAAGTAGCAGTCCTCAAAGGAGACGTCAGAGATAAATCACGTGATATGGAAACGTGAAAATGGGAGGTGCCACGAAGGCGCTGCTCGCACGGGACAAGCTGAAAGCAGCGCGTTATAATTACCAGACAAAAATGAAAGCGCTCTCCGTTCTCATAACGCCTTCAGTTGGAAGCGGCAGGACAAAACCGCAAGAACATTCCTTTCATCCCGTTAATTTTATGGCGATAAAGAGCCGCCGAGAAGAAAGCAAAAGAGTACAGGAAAGGAAAAAAAAAAGAAAATACGTTAGCGGACGATGGTGTAGGGATGGAAGATCCGCGCACATTCCCGACTTGTCCCCCTTTTTGTTTTGCCTTTGTTGCTCCAGTGCCGCCCCATGTCCGCTTTCGCGCTCTCTGGAGCGTCGTATCCCGGACCGGGATGGATGGGTGCCCTTCCGAGATGACCCCCGAAAAAAAAAGGCAAAATAACACGAGAGACGGCCGCGCGAAAACGTTGTGCAGATGAGAACTAAGGTGGACGAAAAGCGCACGGATAACAGAGGCCGCAGGAAAAAAAAAAGCAAGAAAATGAAGGCTTCCCGAGAGAGGCGTTGATCGGGTATGTGATAATGTGGAGCTCGGACCGGCCACCCATGAGCTAAAGCACGCGAGAGCAAGAACGGGCGGCCGAGTGAGCGCAAATACGGCGAGCCTTCACGGGGTTAGAAAGACGACGAGGAAACAGCACCGGCGCGGACAGCGATAAAGCAGAGCCCGCCCCATTCTCCTCCAGTCTCGTAACTTCTCGGCGTCCGCACGAATGTGTATGTGAAGGCAAAGAAATGCCAGCGAAATTTGCTCCGGGAAGAGAAACACTCGGGGCAAGACCTATGACGTGTGTGCTTGGCAAATTGAGGTAACGGGCGAATGGATGCCGTCTTATTATAAACCTCTGTGTAGGTGCGCTAAATGTCAGCTTAGGAATGTTTTAGGAACGATCGCTGATTTGTATCGGAGTAGCTCTGCCCGAAAATTGCGCTGTGTCGAAGACTGCGCGCTGATCACACGAGCCGTTTGCTCTGTCGGTTAGAATGTTTAACGTCACTGTGTGCTACTCTGAGCGGTCATTGGATGTGTACTACCGGAAAGTGATTGAGTTACTGAATGAGTGTTGCTGCTTTTGTTTGTTTTTTTTTGCTACATATACATTTTTCAACCCTCCAATCCCCACGAAAACATGAAGCGTGAGAAGATGGACCTTTCAGTGGGTCAGCCAAATGTCGAAAGAAAAAGTGGGAGGCGGTCAAAGTTCTATCTTCCACCCCATTTGACCGCGACGATTCGGACATGATATTTACGTTTGAAGTAGCTGTGCAATTCGAGGAGTTTAAACATTTGGACATGTTTGAAACATGACTGTCTTCACGGAATTTTTCGCTTTTCATGCACCATTTTCCCGGCGTAAGTGTGACTAATATTACAAGTGCCCCCAGAGGGCTAGTCACCTCTTCCGGACCAGACCACCGTAACTCGTAAACTGCATTGCTGCGCCTAAGGCACCTAAGTGCTGCGCCTTCGTGCTTTCTAAAGGGACAGAGAACTACTCAGAACATGAACTGAGATTACCTCACTGATGGAAACATTGAGTATTGTACTGGCTCAAACGATCGCTCTTATTCTGGTTAAACTCGGGTTCGTATTTTTGTTTCTTGACGCGAAGTCGCGAAATCGACCTTGGGTAATCCAAGCGGCAAACGGATAAAGCTGCATAAGAGGGCGGCCACATGGCCTTCTATAAGTACACGCTGCTCCTGGTTTGTATTGGAGTGGATATGCAGTACACTTTTCATATCAAAGGATTTTTTTCTAACTTATAACGTGCAGATAAGGCTGCCATGCACCTGCCGTCATTTACAGAAGCGGGGTTTCGGATTCGGCTGACCGGGTTTGGCTCGCCTACCGGCACAATAACGGCGCCGGTGGCGAGCCACTCAGGACGTAGCTGGGAAAACGCTGCGGTAATACGACAGTGGTCTGCATTACAACGCAAACTTGTCGTGCCAACTTTTCATTTTCGCAGCTATTCGAAAAGTTCAAACTGTGGATGGCTAGTCACAGCTTCATTCGCTCCTGTGAAAACAGAACGATAGTTGTTTCCGATGCGGGCTATCAGTATTGCGATCATCCGTTAACGTTGCTAAAGAGCTCACTCTACCTTTTTTAAAGACTTCTCAGATCGAATAATTCCGTTTGCAAAATATTCACGCACCTTTGACAGCAACCGCTGCAGGTATAAACAATACAAATGGTGAGATTTTCGTTGCGTAGTAGAAAGAGAGAGTCTTTAAAAGATCAGTTGTCAGCTCCGTTAAGGGAACCGACTAATTAAGAATATTATTTGCGCTCATCACCTTTAGTCGCCCCTGTATGCCTTAATGTTTCTATAAAGGTGAATGAATACTGGAGCGTGTATTATGAAGGGGTCAGTTGTAGACCCTTCTCGCGATAGCTATTGCACGGTCAGTTATGATGGCATAAACGACACGTTTAGCAGAAAGCTCTCGCACATTTGTGAAGAGCATGGGCTCTTTACACCTTCAGATTATTTCAGAGGTACGACAGGAACGGTGCCTTTGTGTTTTTTTTTCTTTACTTTCATCCTTGAGCAAGTTTCTCTCATGTTTCTGTTTAAGCGGCAAACATCTTCTCTATTGAAAAGCGCTCGATGTTAGTTATCGGCGCTTTAGACCTCACATCGCTTTTGTAATCCTTCTGAACTGTACTTCAGTAACATATAACGAAGTGTCAACCGAAGTAGTCTACATTTACTAGCGTACTGACGTGTTCGTCCAACTTGCACAATAGATTGAAATAGCAAGAACAGCTTACTTGAAGTACGAGTAAGAAATTTTCAAAATTGTTGAAGTGATTTTCATTGAAAAATTCACGCTTCCAATGCGCTAATGTAAAGAGGGTTTTCGTAGTATCAGCACTAGAGTGGAGGTCTTGAGATAAGCTTTCTATTAATATTTGCATTCACGTTTGCATGAAGAAAAAATAGAAGAGTTGAAATTCAGACTTTTTCCCAATTCACAAGTCGTTGAAAGGATCTTCAGTTCTCACTGATGCTTCTCGGTGCATTGCACAGACGCCGCATCTACTTATGTCCGTGATATAAGTGGTGAGGTTGGGAAATCTTCGACTTAGTTGAGCGTGGCAAAAAAAAAAAAAAGGAGAGAAGAAAAAGACAATCGCTGGAAAAGGCCATCAATAACCTGACTTCGCAATGCGATGGGTGGCTGGTTTTTATATTCTAGTTTTCTTACAAAACTCATATGCGAGAGCGAAAACGGGTGTTGACCTTGTGTTCTATGAATGAAACTGCAAGAAGATGCTTAGTGTGGCGTCAGGATTCCGTACAAGACCTCCTAAGCTTTGTCAGCGCTGGCGTATGCTCCTATCTAAAAGACACACACACACACACACACACACTCACACACACACACACGCACGCACATACATACATACATACATACATACATACATACATACATACATACATACATACATACATACATACATACACGCCCACGCACGCACGCACACACACACACACACACACACACACACCTATGCACGTATGCGACGGTAGCCGTACGTAGTATGCGACGGTAGCCGTACGACGGTAGCCGTACCTCTGACAGCGCTGTTATTGGCTGCAAATTGAATTGATAAAGCAAACATGCGTGTAAACAACGCACGTGAAGTGACACAGAAGGGAAGGTGCCCGTATGTGCATTTCGTCAATAAATAAAACGGCAAGCGTCATATGGCGCCGGCACACTCAATTATCAATAATAAGTTAACGCACAAACTGCAGCAGGAAATCAAATCGGACGTGACATAAGAAAGTGCCCACGCCACCATTTCATTCATTCATTCTTATATTACAACATATTTTATACAAATACAAAAGCACTGCTTCACCCATAGCCATTGCATAGTCATGGGTCTGTAGTCAGCTCAGACAGGTGAAAAATAAGCGTATGATTATCATAATGATAACACGCAATATAGCAAACTACTTAACCGGCAAAAAAGCAAGCTTTTCCAGCACTTTCATTGGTACATCAAGTGGCTGCTTTAAATTTGTAAATTAGATCCAATTCTCGAACCTCGCAGAAAATAAAACCAAATTTAAGTATTGTAGCAGCTATTTTTTCATCAAATCGGTGTCCCGGAATACTGCGAGTTTTGAAAATGGAAAATTAGAGTAGCCGCATGACACTTACGGTTGCTAAGACGGTATGGGAAGAGTGCTTCAGTTTTTCCAGTGTACTGTAACTTGCAAAAGGAACATAGGAGTAAATACGTGCAGTTGCAGGTCTCGTACTTGAAGGTACTTTTAAGGTTTATGAGAAAATTCGATTTATGAGAAAATCTTAGATTAAGTTACATCGATGAAATTTGATCATGTAACAAAATTTGTCGTATTTACTTGTCATACGCGTTAACTTTTATTGGGCGGTGGTCGTTCTTGAGCCTGTAGTTTTTAGAATCGGGGACAATGAGTCAACTGCACAGAAATACCACTTCGGAGGCTCTGGACGTATCAAACCGCTTCTAGCGTGATCACTCAGGCTGAAGAACTTCACGTAAGATGTGGTCTTAGGACAAAAAAAAATGACTCGTAGGCTCATGTATTCCCCGTCATGGCACGTGGTCAATATCACCGCATTGTAATGAGATTAAGACAAGAGTGGTGCAATTTTATGGCTGTCTGTGTACCTTTACAGTTTTTCATGGTTGTTGCAAATGCGGTCTCGTCTGACAAGCCCCAAAGCGACGTAGCTTCGCCGCTTAATGCTCACATAGTCCTTTCAGGCGGCTTTTCTCTTCCATTCTGGAGTAAGTAATGGAACATGGTGTGACTGCTTTAAAGACTACCAGACCTTCCGAACTCGCATATTCGTGCAGGCTTACTCGTGTGGGGCGTCCAGTGACTCTCCATTCGGGCGATTCGAAACTTTCAGATAACTATCAACGTTGTACGCTTTTTCCATGCGAGTATTAGGAAAAGAAAGTAACGTTCATTAGTACCACAGGAGGAATGACTCCATTGGCACCCTCTTTATTGGACTTGGTGCCCCATTACCGCTACATTTTTAGGGGCGAAGCTCCTTAGGGCGTGGGTCTGTACATCCCATGGTGTTTGTTGGTGATGTACGTAGCCACGTCTACTTTTATGAAAAAAAAATTCCGAAAGTTGTGTCCTCTGCCTGGATTCGAACCCAGGCTCTCGGCGTGGCAGTCGAGCGTTCTACCACTGAGCTACGCCTGTGGTTGAAAAATTATCGCTAAAAGACCTAAACAGGTATAATGTCTCCCGCGGAATCGCATTAACAAACGTAATGTTACGTTGAAAAATAGTAATACACCGCTACACGACGCGAAAATGGATTGTATAACGAGGTCGAGGCATCATTTGAAAGAACACAGAGCTGCGTGCTTTGTAGCTTTGAACCCATTACGGAGGCACTGGTAATTATGGCGTAGTGGGTACTTCCCTACTTGGCAAAATGATAAGTTATGGCGCAGGAGATACCTGCCACTTCTACTTGCACTAGTTTCCTCGAGCGTTTAAAGTGGCCTCTAAGAAAGTAGATCCTCCTGCTTACGCTGTCACTGTCCTGCAGTTCCGCGCGGGCCTGGCTCTAGCACAGCATATCCCCCCTAAACGCGAGATCCCAGCGTACGAATACAGTGTTTCTCACGTCTTTACATGATGATCGACTGGGCGATTTACGCGAAAGATTCACGGTTTACCGATGATATCCTCCGGAGCTTCGCCCACTCATCATCATTCACCCCGTGGATATGCTGTGATTTTTTTTATGTCCTCCCTGTAACAGGAGCGTGGAAATTGACAACCCCCTACGAAGTTCAAGTGGATTGTTTACAGGACTTTGATCTGCATCAATTACTGAAAACGTTGTGCGAACTACCTTTATTTTTTCGTTTTTACTCCACATGGTCGTTCTCTTAAGACTGATCGATTGATTGATTCATGGGGTTTTACGTCCCAAAACGACGATCTGATTATGAGAGACGCCGTAGTGGAGGGCTCCGGGAAGTACTGCCATGTGTTTGAACTTATATTTGTATACGTTGTGTTTCTTTGTTAATCTTCTGACGAAACCACTATTCTTGTGATTATGCCAGATGGATTCGCATACTGCTTAGCACCATGCTTGTTGTACGGACCCCAGGAGCCAAGGAGTAGCCGGCGCCTTATTTGTGCGCCAACATCTCCTAATCTCATATCAATAAAAAAAAAAAAAGACCACCTGGGATGCTTTAACGTGCACTGTCATCTCACAGCACATGGGCCTGGACATTTCGCCTCCATCGAAATGCAGCCGCCGCGGGCGGGATTCAATCCCGGGACCGTCACATCAGTAGCCGAGTACTTTAGCCACTAGACCACCGTGGCGGGGCCCTTCTCTTAAGGTATGATGGCGTAGTAAACGATAAGATTATCTGGTTGACGTGCGCCATCAGCTTTTCTCTCTCGCTGTTTCATCATCATCATCATCATCATCATCATCACCATCACCTTTATTATTATTATTATTATTATTGTTATTATTATTATTATTGTTATTATTATTATTATTATTATTATTATTGTTGTTGTTGTTGTTGTTGTTGTTGTTGTTGTTGTTGTTAATACTATTATTATAAATTGCGGAACACGTTCAAGATTCCTTAAACTATCCCTAGTATACGAAGGTTGCCGCCCAGTGCAGTACAATGGGTAGATTTCTCAATACCAGAAAACGCGGTACTTGATCTCTGGTGCTACTGTCACATTTGTGGAAGAATTTTAGGCACACCAGGAATTATAGGGTTTTGTTTTCCTTATTTCCTGTTCAGAAGAGATTTAGGTCTTCTAAAATAGGGCCAGCACCAAGCGTGCAGGCTGCAAATGCCCAACCTCCATGGAACACGTGGCGAAGTGAGCAAGAAACAAAAGCAACTGGAAGCGGCAGTAGCTCTTTATTACGGCGCTAACATGGTTCACGTAGAGCAGTTTAGGGCGCATAAAATGTGCTCCACTTCCTCGGAAACTGCCATCGAGCGCCCATAAAAGTAAACTACGTTAACGTGCTGTGAAAAATTTTCGGTGGTTGAACTCAGAAAATAGATGCCAAGCAAGACAAAGACAAGACAAACTATGTCATAAACTAGCACTCAGAATGAAATTCCAGCATCTTACGTAATAAAACACAACGAAGAAAAAATAACTTGGACATGCGATTTTTAGAAGAGCCTTCCAGTACCATTCGAGTAGCATTCCTGTACATTGTGAGAAATATTTTTAAGAAAATAGCGCCGTGAATTGCGAGAGAAAAATGTGTACACATAGTGTTCCGGATGCTAAAAGCTGGATTTGCTGTGCTTTTTTTAATAGCAGAGGCTTTTCCTTCTTTCTTTTTCACACGCCATAAAGTTTACGGCAAAGACCTACGGAAGTGTGCTCGTCCACTTGTCACACTACTACTAGGCCATTGTCATGCATCTCTATATATGTGTTATTAGTTGAAATTTACAGCTACGTGTACACTAAGCGAAAAATAAAAGTAATAATACGTGTGGAAAATTTATCGGCCATGCTGTTATTGCAAGTACTACATCGGCTTATGCAGTGACGTGTAAAAGCACATAATGCCGTTAGCTTCAGTGCGATGAAAAAGATGTCTTCCAGAACATTGATTCGCACTGTGCTAAAGTTTAATGTTATGGAATATTTTACGTGGACTTCATTTCATTTAAATATAAATATTCCTCTTGTCATTTGCCTTTTAGTAGGACTGTACGGGGACATTCTTGTGCAGGTGTTATGGGTTAACAGTTCTCCGTTCACCGATACGTTCTGCTTCAGGGCCATTACCTCGTCCATAAATCTTCTGATGGTAGCAACCAAAGTCATCGTTAGCTACACGCGCATGTGCTACCATCTACAGTTATACACATTCTAGCAAGAATAATACCGTCTATCTAGTATTATCACGGTGCCTTATATTTACAGTGTTTGACTTTATCGTTGCAGGCTGAATTAGAATACCTTCCTGAGAGTGTTTTAACTACGAATTCACCACATAAGCAGGCTTTGCTTTAGTAGCTCTGTTACACCTAGAAAAACACTGCACTAAAACTCAAAACAACATTGTATGTTTACAACACTGCTTCTAAAAATATTACGACAACACGGCATTTCCACATCAAATGCAGCTCGTGGTATATTCCAGAAGCAGAGAGACAAACGGCTACGTTTCTTTCAAAGAAGTTTCAATCATTCTTTTCTTTTTTTTCACTCGCGATGAAAGGTAACGCAGGCTTGATAGCTGTCGGCGCCTTTTTCTATCGCTCTCGGGAGACCATATCTCATACAAAGAGGGGAGGGCCAGGCCGATATACGGTTATACCCTGAACTGTAAGCCTGTAAACTCGTTCGGAAACTGTACGCCAGAACACTGCACAGCGTAGACATAAATCTACCTGGCAAAAATAACAGGAAGAATCCACGGGTAGGTTCCTTTGCGAAGGCAACAAGAAAGAGTTTCTACTGGAAGCCAGAAATCGTTTATGTTCCCCGAAAACAAAAACGGGAGAGACTGAAGTCGTCGCCGTGGGACTGACTCGGTGTTCGGGTGCAGGAAATCGATCCTGCGCAATACTTTTCACACGGGGGTTTGTTGAGCGAGAACTGGCCATAGATCTCAAGAAGGTGGTAGGCCAAGGGTGAAATAGGCGGGCTCCGAGGAAACGGAAACCATGAGGGGAAGGGGGGGGGGGGGGGCACCTACTACAACCCCGGTCTCCACGCAGCCCACAGAGCGCGAACAGATCACGCGGTGTGCGAGCAGGGGGGAAATGGACGGAGGGGTGAACGCAATAAAAGAAATCGAATATAATCCTGACCGGGGCCGACGCGATGAAAATATTGTTAAACTAAACGAAAAGAAGAAAGGGATCAGGCTGGTGCCTGGGCGACAGTAAAAGTGAGAACGCGCACGTCTGCGGGACGGTGCTCGAAAAACAAGGAATCAGTTTAGCTTTCTTTTTCTTTTCTCCACTTTTCGCTGTCCTGTCCTGTCCCCGTCACCCTTTCGTGGGCGGCGAAGAATCTCGTATGTGCTAGACATGGTCCGGGCTCTCCGGTCGCTATAGCTTCGGTGGAACTCTGCGCTAGCGCAAGAACGTGGGTTGGTCTGTTCCTATCGAGCTTATCACTTTATTTCGTTGGTTCGATTCACTAAGGCGGTGCTCTTTGCCGGCACGTTCTACATGTTCGGCTCGACAGAATCGGGTATTCTAGATCGCGCCTCACTAACTCTCCCACGAGCACTCTTTCGAGACGCAGCTATCCGACTACGTAATTCAGGGTTTCCTTGCAAGTATCTTTTTTCTCATTGCCTACTTAAACGAGGAGGAACGAGATCACGTGGCCAGCTTCTCTTTCCTCTGCGTGCTTTCCGCCCCCCGGACATGTCCGGCGAGCGGGAAAATAAATTCGCTACCGAGAGGGCTAGCAGCATGCGCACGCGGTTCTCTCTGCATCTTGCATTCAGTCACGGCCCATTACGCGCGCTTTCGCGTATATTTGCTGGTCGCCCTGCTCGCTGTACTGTTTTTGTCGAGCTCCGAGATTGAATTTGCCCGTCGGCGAACGCGTTCGACATTGAGCCGGTCACAGAGACTGCATCGCAAGGCCCCGTCATTCGGAGGCGTCAACGGTATTTTATTGCTGGCAGGGAAACGTATGACACGTCGCATTGTGCGTCACGGCCGATACATGGCCATATTTGTCTGAAAGCACTCGCTCCTGACTTTACTCGCTTTTTGCTTTCTGTGTGTCTGCGTTCGCGACGTTTGTGCGCAGATGGCGCACATGGCGCAGCGAAAGAATTTACAATTGAGATACTGGATGTGTAGCTATTTATTTACTTCAGTGGAGGACACTAGAGAACAAGTCAACTGCTCAATGAAATATGCCTGCGTCTTTTTCAAACTTTCATGAAAGAAACGAGAACAATGTTGTTGTATTGGAAACGTTTATATTATTCCTGGTGATCATGCTTTTTCTTCCGTTGTTTGCTTCACCAATCGCCACTACACGTGGACTTCTATTGGGGCGTTTCCCTTTTTTTTTTTTGTTAATATTATCTGATGCTCTAACAGCCTGAAGAGCACCGTAAACTGATTCCTACCGTACTGTCATAAATATGCTGGATTAGTGAGATAAAAAGTCGCGATGAATAAATAACACCATGCAGGACATGGGCGGTGGAAGGGCAGTAACTGATGCAGGGCATGGGCGGTGGAAGAGCAGTAACTGATTCGCGAAAAAATATTGATAATATAGATTTTCGTAACCGTCACCAGAAACACGACACGTCGCTATGTTCATTGCATACTTGCACTGTATAATACGGCCACGAAACTGGTGGGATTGTTCTATGTGCTATGTGGCATAACACGGCAGCCTCCGTCACAGCCTTGGCGGGAGCTATAGGGCCATGAAGCAACCTCGCTTACCCTAATACTTTGAGGTAACCCTTCGCCTCGAAACATTAAGAGATATTGTCCCAAGAAGGGCTCTAGGGAGTGACCTGACGCAAATCGACGACATTCGAGTTTGTCGCATCTGTTTTATGGCAGATCGTCAAACACATAACAGCTACGTTCCTTGTTAAACGTCCTTTGATTGCTCTCCGAGATTTTATTATTTGCTTTTGATGTGAAAAAAATGCATACTTTCAAAATTTTATGGTATCTAGCACCAGCCGTCTCAACTCTGTCCGTATAGCTATAATCATCAGGCTACACTGTCAAATTACACGTACCAGGATAATTCAAGAATTTTTGAAATGTTCGTTAAGTGCTTAAAAACTGCGCGTACGTAAAGCTCTCTTCTCGCACGAACGAAGTAACTACGCGGCATGTAGGCATGCGTTGAAGGCTAACAAATGAGAGATTCTCCTACACGCTCTCTCCTGTTCCATCTAACAGTCACAAGCACGTGGCTTCTATATGAGGGTTTCAGTAAAACCTAAGAATATAAAAAAAAGAGAGCGGTGCGGGGGGGGGGGGGCGGGGCGGGGGGAGGGATGTGCTGCTAGCCTAGCTGTGAGGCATATAACTGCTTGAACACGTCTTTCCTTTTTTTTTGTCAGAAGTGCAAGTGTACTTCTGCGGCATAGTTGATTTCAGCCGGCCTGCCCGGGTGGCTAAATCGCCAAGAATTCACTTGCGGCACCGTCGGCTTTCAGAGAATCTTACTCTGCAACGATACGTCTCGGGGACAACTTTCTGGACCGTTCTTTGAAATATTCATTTATTCCTGGTCACACGCGTCAAGGTTCCGCAACAGTGCGATAGCGTGCCCAAAGCCCCTCGCGTACTCGATAGGAAAGGCGCAGACTTCCAAAAGAATTGTGGTCGAAGCCTAGACACGTTTATCGAAGGCATTCGAGCCGTCGGTACATTGTGCGTGCCCCCGGGCTAAAGCGCGCTTCATGCGATCCAGCCATCGAAAGACATCGAAAATAATAACGTCGTGCATTCACAGTCACCGCCAGAAGTCACCCGTACATCGTCGAGCTGAACTTGGCAGAATAAGCACGGAACGCGTAGCATGTCAACGAGAGAATATACGATACACGAGAACGCTAAAAAAACAAACAAACAAAGAAGCCTGGCGAAAGTCAAACAAAGGAGCCAGTGTATAAAATGAATAAACGTTTGGAGGATAAGGTAGCCGCCGGGGCGTGGGACGCAGTGACGCGCGAAGTAACATGAATTGCAAACAGCCGAGAATGCGTAATGCATATAAACGACGCTCCCACGTCGCTCCCTCTAGCCAGTATGGTGGAAGTCTGTGAAAAAAAAAAGAAAAAGAAAGAAGACTACGCAACTCTCGCTTTCTGGGCATTCCTTGGATGAATTCTCGGGAGAGATGCACTCCACTCACAAGTGCGTGGCGTAAACTTCACGCACGATGCCGTGGCCCGTGCTGGCGCGCTTTCGTCGTTTTCTTCCGCCATCGCGCGCGCACGCATTTATTGTGTTTTTTTCCTCTTATATTTTTTTATGCCTCGGCGCTGATCTCTAAGGCTCCTCCTCTGATGCATTCCTGCATTGTTTCTTTTTAATTTAGAGAAACACAGTGGCCAGTGGGTTCTAAAGGCAGAAAAGGAAAACAACACTCTTCCGCTCGTAAATTCGAGGGCGGCTTGCGTAACAATGCACACAACAGGAAGGAGGCGCTTTGCGTTCACCTATTATGCATAACGGCGTCTGCGGAACGTCGCTGAAAGTAAAATGAAAATTTCGGCCGTTGCAACTTGCACGAGCAAGAATGCGAGCTCTGCGCGATTCTCGCAGTAGCAAGGTGGAAAAAAGGAAGCATTAGAATTTCCGTTTGTGCCATCTTCATGTGTCCATATAGATATTTGACGAGGCAACGGAGTGCTTTTGCGCTAAGCCAGAAAAAGAAAAAGGTTAGCGTGCATTGGGCTACAGAAAATATGTATGTTTGCTCTGTAGGAACGCAGGTTTAAAAGCCCGTGCGCTTGCCAGTGGCTGCGATGCAGCTTTTGTTGTTATGAAGCTAGTTTATAGATACCGAAGCGATGAGTTTTTTGCTGTTTCACTAGCTGAAAAAAAACAAAAAAACATTCGCATGCTGGGATTATTATTAGGGAATTATCAGTGTACAATGCACGTGCGCATGCAAGAAGAAAGACCAGCCAGTTTGCACTTTGCGAAAATGAGGAACTTGCTCTGTTCTACCCTAGAGGGCCCCTGAATCCCACATAGCCAGATTATTTTGTGTCCATGTCGAGACCTCTTGGGGACGGTTCGCGCAGTTTAAGGTATGCTGCCGCTAGGACGTATGCAAGGTTGCTTCAATAGTGTTGACGACATTTAATAAATAAATAAACAAATAAATAAATAAATAAATAAATAAATAAATAAATAAATAAAAGTAGAATTTTATTACATAATATTAGCAAAAATCTGTACAAAGATATTTGGTCCCATTGCCTTAAGCGGCTAGTGATGGGTCCAACACAGAAAATGCTGTAATAATTAGCAGTCTTATATAAAAAATAACGAATATCATACATAAGCAATAAGTACTAATATAATCACAGAACTGCGCTAGACAAACATACACATTGACGCACATGAAAAAATTGCTTTTTTTTATTTCAAGAGAGCGCTTGGTAAGATAGGAAGTGGCGTTTGCATGTAAGATCAAAATTTTTTGCGAGTTTTACTTCAAGAGGCAAATCGTTCCACAGCTTAACACCTGAAAGTTGAATTAATCTTTCGCCGTACACATTGGAACATAAAGGGGGATTAAGGAGCTTTCTGTAGTTGGCGCTGGGTTATAGCCTCACTTAGCCTTGTCATCCATTTCGTGCACACACGTATGCGGAAACGGGCATAATAATTTTAATAGCGTGATTCGCATCTTTAAGACGTCCCTAGGATGATGCCCTTAAACTTGTCTGTGATGCTTTTGCTGCTTAGATCAGTAAATAAGTGGTAAAGAGAGATATAGAGAGAGTGAGAGAGAGAGAAAGGGGTAAGGAAAGGCAGGGAGGTTAACCAAACGCGCGTAGTCAAAGATCTACTGTATGGATCCTGCAGAAGCAGTAGTATCGGAAACCTTCCATCAACCCAGCTTGGGTAACAGAGTATAGGACGCTATTTCTGTGATCAACTCGCAGCATACAGCGCGGAACTCCGAGAGACGTTTGGTTGACGAGAACTCCGAGAGACGAGGATGTCGCTCTTGTGACCTATCATACTGGTAAGCAAGCAATACGCAGTGAGTAGGGGCGAAATAAACTGCCGCTTAGGTCTGCGAGGACTCACGTTGGATAAGACGCCTGTTAGAAGTATGTGCGTCACTTCGCTCTGATCGTACTTTCTTTGGAGCGCTGTCACAACCATCTCTGATATCACTGTTAATTATAGATCGAAGTATCGTTGTTGTTCCTTATTATTAGTTTGAAAGAGCACCGACATTAGCGACAATCGATATCTAACTTTAGGCTCACTCACAGGAAAGCTCCTTTGCTTGCCCTCCTTTTTTGCTGATAAGGGAAAGGCTCCTCAATTTTTATTCTGGTTCCCATTGCTCATGAAACAGCCCTGAAGCAATTGTGTGAAACGTAGTCGATGCGCAGTTAAATGATTGCCCACGCGGGTATACCTTCGCGCAGTCTGCAACCAAGCTGACATGCAGCGTTAAAATAAGAACACCTTTTCACCTCTTTCTCATCGGTCTGATAGAAATCTCTACAGTGAAAGTACCGATTCTTCATATGTGGGGCAACATTCTGTGGCTATAACGGAAATGTTGCAGTATGCACCTTTAAACTCGAGTTATGCGCCAAATGTAGTGACAATGATCTTAGCATTTTGTAGCAGTTCCTCAATGAGTGCAGCGTTCAAGTGCGACGGCTTCACAATGCCTGAAACGCTGAAGACACAAGCGACACGAATACATGTAGAATTTGACACAAAACAAGGCGTCTAATAAGCGTGAACTTCTTAATTTATATTCGGAGTGTGGGCTTACATGGGTTGAGTCGTGCTTTCGCTTTATACCCTCAGAGGCACCACGAAAAATGGTCTATGCGAAACTCTTCATAAAAATATGAGCGAGTGTATCTTTGATGACACTACGCTAGGCGAGCTTTAGCGTGTGTGTTCATCTATATTTTGTCAGAAAAGTAGCTTGATTTGTACGAATTTCACTGGCTTACTTTAAACTAGCCGCTGCGAACGTGGCAGAATTCTCAGGGAGAGCTCGTATAATGAACAGTAAATGAGGTATCACTTTTGTCACAGCAGAAGGGGCGCCTTCTTTCATGGCTCAATCGCCTTTACTCGACGTGAAGTAACCGAGGAGCGAAGCTAAGTTCATCGAGATACGATACACATCGGCCCTGTATACAGTAAGGGGCGCCGTGGCTATTGACAGAACACGTCGTCAGGTGTGTGCAGGGCCGACACTCTTCATTTGCCTCGGAGAGCACGTGTGCCTGTCTCTCTCTCATCAGCCTTACGAGACAAGAGAGCGCGACAAGGACACGGCCTCTCTCACTAAGACGCCAAGGGTCTTGGAGACGCGTCGGCGAAACGCCCGGGCCTCTATGCTCGCGCTCCTGGCTGGCCGCACTCGTGCATGCATTACTTCTGGCCTCGCTGTAGCTGCCTCGAGTACCGGGGAACCCGGGGAGGATTCTCTCGAGGAGGCCGCCGCCAACGCACCGTCGCGTAGAAGGGGCCTCGAAGAAGCAGCTGGCTGCACCAATTACTCGATCTCATTACGAGCCTCCCCACGGCTTTGTCACCGGTACTCGTCGGTGTGGAGGCCTCCTTCCGCACACTTTGCACAGTCGCTTCGAGGCCCATGCCGGACTGCTTGGTGCGTGCAACACCCTCGCACTCAGTTTCTTTTCGCTTCTCCTTTTCCAGGCTCTCCGACGACGATCGTGAAGTGCCGCGCACTTAATGTAAGCACGCCGGCATACAAGCGGTATGGCTTGCTGCTACTGCGTGGTCGCACTTACTGCGCTCCTTGGCTGTCAGTACTGGTAGAGGCGCTTAGCGCGCGGCTTATGCCGCGGTGCTGCCTAGAGCCGTGCAGTGTGATAAGCGCTAGGAGGGCTGTACGTACTTTCGCGCGGTGGCGTGAAGCTCTGTAGTGACTGGCGCCAAATATGGCACGTGCTTTCACCCTATGCTGTACGAAGGGCGCGAAGTGCTCGTGGTCGAAATGTGACCTGTAAAGTATATAGCGCAGTACGTATATTTTCATTTTAACTAGCTTATAAATCAGCCGCAGTCATCTCCTCACGATGTCAGTTGAATAAATGCAGCATAAGACGATAAGACGCGATACCGAAGAGGGCGATCATTCCCTCCGCTATTCTACCACTGGTTGCGTGCAGACATGAAGATGCGATGGAATACGCAGGTAGGCAGTGAAGACAGGTTCGCACGCCGGTGTTGTGATCATGCTTATTCAGTGAATCGGAAGAGGCCCGTCCCTATTAAGCTGCTCTGCCAACTGTGGTGTGTGCGAAGCCTGATGCAGGCTACCCTACTCTACGGGGCAGTGATATACAAATTTGCGTGCCGTAGTTAGCTTTAATATTTAAAGACATGTATTTAGTTACCTTGCAGTAAATATAAGCTAATTTACGAAGCATAATGAGTCCGATTCTCGAGAAAGACCGCGACGAGGTGGTTTAACTTCTACCCTTCTCATCGGATTGCTGCACCACTCAGTTCTTCGTGTACACTGCACAGTTCTAGCTGCAACCAGACACTCTTCCAGTATAGAAGAGAGCCATAAAAAGAAAAAAAAAGAAATAAATAGAGGCTATAACAGCTGGGCAGAGCTAGGATGAGAGTGGCGGACTTCGGAAAGGGCTCTTGGTCGACGTAAGGGTCACCGGTGTTCTCTCCACACGTTCCTGGAGGCTCGGAATTCCGCAGGATTAGGCGGGGCTTTTATGCGAAACCATCTTGTTTTGTTTTCTCTATCCTCTGTGAAAGAGCGCGGTGTTCTGGCTGCTTCTGCGGCCTTTTGGGATGCTTCTCTGGCTCAGGTTCTTTTACAGGCAGAGGCTGGCATAGCTCAGAACACGCTATACCGCTGGTATATATAGTCTTCTATGAAAAGTCATGTTAAGTTTGTTCGGGCAGGCTCTTCAGAAAGGGCCGTTAAGGGCAACACGCGCATTTGCTGCCCTTACCAACGTCCCCAATGCTGCGCGACGCACTCATACCTTCGCAAGCTTTACTGCCCGCTCATTGCATGAGGATATGCAGTTCTGAACATGAAAGGTTTTCCGTGTGACGAGGAATTGAACGGAGGTATTTGGTGCCAGAATTACCGGAAAATTTGAAAAGAGAGAATTGCTGCAAGCCTCATAGACTCGCCGAACCAGAGTGTGCTGACGCTTAACTGCATGATATCCGTATGTTGTCGTAAAAAGGTAATTTTTACCGATTGGGGTCGTGTAGGTTTCAAATGTTCCCGTCTGCCCACTCTCTCTGTGTTGACACCATGCGGCCAATGTTCAAACCGCCAATCACCCACGCGAATAACGGTTAGCTGATTGCTCGCTAGTACGGACATCTTCGCTTTCTTGAAAAGGTGTACTTTACGTTTTTGGAGGTATTTTCATCTTTCCTAAAAAATTTTTCTGCGCAAAAGAAAAGACATGAAAGAAATGAAAAGACAAGCTGTTGAACGTTTCGCAGAATATTGCGAAGCTGCTGCATATATGAACGCGTGTTGAACGCCGCGATTTTCATTTGATTTAACGTAGTTTACCGAAAGTCACCCAAAGCCTTACAGAATGGTGTGTGGCAATAGCAGAAAAAAAAATGGACAAGGAATAGCAGCAACCTAATAACACCTACAGCATCCTGCCATTCCAGCGTGCTCATGTGATTGCTTCCGAAATCCTTAGGGTATTGTTTACAGACAGCCTTTCAATCTTCTATCGTACTTGAGGGTGCAGTATAATTTAGATGTCGGCTAAATTTTTTTCTCCTTCAATTACATTTAAAAAAAATTTAGCCAACATTGACGCTCTTTGATTCTGCCCTCATCGGAATGCGCACGCTGTGGCATGGATTAAGCATCGACGAATAGGCTCATTAGTAAAACTGAATTGGTCCAAGGCGACAGGGTTGGGGTTTAATCCGTCAGTAAATACGAGATTTCCAGCGTCTGCATAAGTTCCACTATCGTTCGCGCGTTGTTGTCACTGCAGCGGCATATATTGGCCACATGGCACTAACGAGCCTGCTGTGCTGGTGCTCCGCGAACTTCCGCAAATATTTTGCACCGTTTAGTCTTCGTTATGTAAATGTCAGAACAACAGAAGCCGAAAATGAGACGACCTAGGATAGAGAGGCTTATCGTTGGAATTGAGCACCCCCCCCCCCGATTTTCTTCTTCTTCTTCTACTACTTTTTTTGATTGTGCCGCCGAAGAACCAAATATGAGATGCCAGGGCGAAACGAAGCATAGAGGATAAGTACGCAAGTACGTGGTAGAAGTTTTTATTTTTTACTTCCAGAAATTACGGTCATGCTCTGTTTCGAGTTGGAAGTTTAAATTTTGAAGTTGCGTTATTTTCAGGCAAAAACGTACATTTTTCTACAAAAATCGACAAAAATGCGAAACACCCTCTCGGGCTTTTGTTCCTCTTGGCCGGTTTCCTAGGCAAGTAAAAGCTGTTCAGCAGCGGTGCTGTTTAGTGTGTAGAGGGTTCCTAGCACCAAATGTAATTAGGGACCACGCAGGTGAGGAAAATTATTCCACGACCAGAGCACCAGTTTTCTCATGCACATGCTGTGCTATGCGTGCAGTCAAAACGGAGAAGTATCTATCGGACGCCACTGCAAAATTTCAGTATCAAAGGAAGTACAGCGTCTTCTCTTGCTGATGTCGAGACCGAGTTAACACTTTCGTAACTCCTGAACAAATTCACGCTCAACATCATCATCCACTACATTGTGGTTCAACTATCGCTAATGATAGCTCATACTAGAACGTTAAATAAATCTTGGGCACTTATAACAAAATGTCTTCGTGTTCACTGTCCAGCGTTGAAATGGAAGGGTTCCAAAACCAAGCTGTAGCCGGCGGCAGCCGATGTTTAAGCACCTCATTTTAAGACGATAAGTAAATCAAGCGTGGTTCTACTAATCCACCCATATATCAATCATTCACACAGCCACATTTGTATACAGTATTTACTTGCCTGTGCGTAGAGTGCGTACAACTTTAAAAGGCGTCGTTTTCCGCCGTATGTTTCTTTCTTTTCTGGATTTTGTATTCACTGAACTGTTCTCAACAGCCATCTATTTTTCCCATTCATCGCAGGAGACTTAAACGGAAACATCAATTTAAATGCGCGACACTTCAAATCATCGCGTCCCACTTAAAGCTCAAGGCTTGCGCCCCCTCCCTCTCCCCCCCTTTCCCCTTCTTCCTCCGTTCTCATGTGCGTAGATAGAAAAAGCTGTCGCGACTAAATGCGCTTCAGTAGCACCGGTTGTCTCCGCTTCATTGGCGCAAAGAGGCCTACGCCATCGCGCATCGCTCTGCAGCGTCTCACCGTTTGATCAGAACCCGTTCGCTCCTAGGAAGAAAACGCGGTTGCTTCTCGGGCACGTCGAGTCGGTTCATCTTCATTCTGCTCACGACAGCGAGGTGGACATGCGCGCCAGAGCACCTTACGTACTACGTACCTGCGCAGAAAGGGAGAGAGAACAACAAGAGCAAGGCGTTTGCGGCAATGAGCGAGACGGAGCGTCCTTTTATCGCTCCGCTACGGGGCGTGCATTCGTTTTAATTATTGCTCGCGACACCTGCCGCGCAAAAGAAAGACCAACCTTCCGCAGTGCAGCGAAGAAATAAGGAGGGACGAAAAGTGGAGAAAGGAGAGAGGGTCTTTGCATATCCGCTCGTACGCACACCTGATCTTCCGGGCATCGAGACACGGCGCGTCTGCCATGCGCGGAATCGTTATTCTCCCTTTACGGCGGCCGCTTGGGATGCGTCGGCGCCAAGGTGACGTCGGTGGCTTGCGGTGTTATTACTCGAACCAGCCGTTGCTGATTACCTCTCACGTGTCTTTCTTCATTACCGTACTACAGGTTCGCCAGACAGAGGACGAACCCAAAATCATATCGAAGCGAGCAAGCAGATGTCCCCGGGCGGCTCGTGTCAAGTGCCTTTAGGGCACCCTTTTCACAGCAGCGGCACCAGCCATTTTCTCCGGAGCCTACGCGTCGGTTCCGCTAAATCCGCGCACTGCTGTTAACGTTACAGAGGCCGTGCGCAGAGGTGAAAGTTGGCGCTGCTGTTTGCGGGTTAAGGTTGCCCTCCACGCTTCCTTGCTTCTGCAATGCCGCCGGGTTTAGTGATTGGTTAATGCACTGGCAGCGAGCGACAGCGGGTGACAAAAGCCGAATCACGCCTAAATGACAATGACAATGGCAATGACAAGCAGCAGCAAACAATAACTACACAGTTTTTTTTTTAATTTCTTTTTCCTGGTCGCCGTTGGATGAAATCGCCTCGCACCGTGTGAGTGGGTGCCCAGGAGAACAAACCCGAAGGTGCTCTGTGAAAACATAGCACTGTTGGTAGGGAGAGACAAAACGCACCAAACTTCTAATCTGCTCGTCTATGTCCGTTGAAGACAACTGTCGTCTTTCGAAAAGATTTAGCAAAGAAGAAGGAGAAAGGAAATTCCCTTTTTTTTTGGTTGTCACGGCTCATCAGGAGCTCATTTTCGATGTCGCGCGAATCCGTGCTAAGGTGCGACACGATGTGTACTTTGGTCGCTGACTTAGCGTTGAGTTCAGGGCTTTGCGAAACCCTGAAAGCACTGGCTATGCGTGATGGGATTTAGCGTAATGAGCAAACGGCTCACCCCACCCCTGTCAAAATTTGTATTACCGTTTTCGCAACATACAGCCAATGAATAAATGAAGCGAAAAATGATTAATTAGAAGCTGTTCATTGTAACGGCACCGAATGCATCCTTATTATCCGATGTTGAGTTGAGGTTGAAAACTTTTGTTTAATTAGACATATAACACAACAGAGTATTTCGGCAAGTAATTATACTAGACTGGCAAGCAAATAGGATTGATTTGGTATGTAGGGTTTTGCGTCTCAAAACCACGATGTGATTACGAAAGACGCCGCACTGGACGTCTCCGGAAATTTCGATCACCTTGCGTTCCTTTAAGCGCACTGACACCTGAAAATTTCGCCTCCATCGAAATGCAGCCGCTGCAGCCTGGATTCGATCCCGCTACCTCCGGATCAGCAGCCGAGTGCCATAGCCACTAGGCCATTGTGGTAGGGCAACCAAATAGGAATCGCACGCGAAAAATGCTTATCAGCTAAACCTTATGTTGTAAGAACATTTCGTCCCAAGGATAAAGCAGCGCGTGAACAAGAGAGAACAAAAAGCAGAGGACAGACGCACGCGGAGTGAACACTGCCGCTGTCGTCTCTCTTCCAAGTCTATCGTCTGCTCGCTGCTTTTTGCACTTTATGGAACGGTATATACAAGCAGATGTTCTCAAGACTAAATAAAACTTGCTTCTTGTTGATGTAAGAAAAAAAATAACTTATCAATGGTTGCCTCTTGCAAAATTAACCGTTGCGTTGACGGAACTCTCCCAAATAGGCGTGTATTCGATGTACCTCCTTGATCTGGCCTCCCGTGAAAACCCCATTCCGAATCTGACACACGTGAGCATTGCCATGCATACAGGAACATTGCAGCTCCAGTTTTTACTCTTGGTAAGTCTAAGAAACTTCATGCATGAGCCAACTCACCGATCAACAAGCTTTATTGAGGCGGATGCCTTATGTCTCTGATGCGTAGGCAACTTTGAATTAACGCTGGTTGAATATGATGCAAAAAGGTATGGTACAAAAGGTATGGTATACGAAAATTGAACACGCGCGTCCAGTTTACTAGGCATATGCCATAAATGGCATGGAAGGGTACGGATCCATGACTAATATGACTGATAGATCAAGACATCTATAACGTCACGTCCTCGTCCGTTACGTACCGATTAAGGGTAATAAAATCACATGGAACCTGTAGCTGCATAAGCCACACGTGATTCATGGATAATCTCTGCAGTCTCCGCGAAATTGAATCCTCATGGCCTACGACTTCCAAACGTTCACGGTTCGAACCCCTCACTCTTAATTAAGACCACCGTAGTTATAGTCTTTCGCATTTACGTCGGTTTATTAGTAGCTAAAGACCCTTAAGAATTTTCTTTCATAGGCCACGTGCTGAAAAGAGTTGCACAACAGAGTGAAGTGTGACCTGATATATCCGTGGGCACTGCTTTCGGTACCGATGAAGTCAAGGGTTTTACGGAATCCCGTCTGGTCAAGGGGAAGTTTTCGTGAAAGGGTAAAAGCGCCGACCGCAAAAATAAAAACAAAACAAGACGTTTCGTCATCCACACGGGAGCCTTGTTCACAGTGAAAGAAGAAAAGTATGATGGGTTGGTTATACACGTCTCACTAGGTGGCGCAAGCATCGCGAATACACGTGAGGGAAGTTGCCGTTGTTTCGGTTGAGCGTGCGCCCTGCCGTGTGTATTATTAAAGGTTTTAGATAATGTACCATCCAAGCCCCAAATTCTTGGCGTCGCGGATTTCTGATAAAAGAAAAGATACACAGCGAGAGGCGAAGCAGCACTGCAAGCTAAAGGACACGTTTCAAAAATGTTCTTCCGCACTTTTTCAAGAAAACGGAGCAGCTATAGCTAGGAAGACAGGATACATTAGGAAACAGAAAAGAAAGGCATGGACAAAAGAAGCATGCAGTTGAGTGTTCGTCACTTCTGTCATTTGTGAACCACCGCAGCAGAAACACATCATTAGCTATGGAAGCACAAACACCAAAGCGACAGTGAATGGTGCGCGAGTCGGTCTACTGGAAAATAATTTAAAGCTGTAGTACAGAAAACAGAGGGCGCTGTTTCGATGGCACATTGGCACGATGGCACGATGGCACACGTAAGTATTGCAAGACCTCAGTATCGAAACGCTCTCCATACAGGTGGCGTCGTACATGCTTTATACTGACAGCTCTTCGCCTCAAGAACTTGGGGTATTGGGCCATATGTCTAAACAATGAGCTGGTGCTTAAAAAAAAGTCTTCAAACGCAGGGGACTGGCAGGAGCTTTGAAATGGCACGTTACTCTTACAGGGGTGTACTGCTAAGCTTGGTACAGCAGAACGACACCCACACGCACACAAGAAAAGAATCACAAATAATGCGGGGACAGATTTCCAATCAACCCTGTAGGACAGCCAGCAACTTTGCGAGCGCCGCGTAAGCCTGCCTTCACGCCTCACGAAAACCTTAATGCCCCGTCGGGAATCGACTTCCTGATACATGTGTCGGACCGTAATGCAGACCCATATCCAGACAGACGATATCGATCTAAGTTCAATAGGTTGGGCGCGCGAGCGTGGTCGTACTTATTGAGACAAATGAAACGAACGAACGCAGTGGGACGCCGAGATGACAACGGAATCAAAAGGACGTCAGCGTGCGACAGCGAGAAAGCGCAGTCTGGGCGAACGGGCCCGAACCCGAGCCGCGGCGCAGGACAGGATCACTAGTCCGCCGAGCTGGAAGCCCTGGTCTTCTGATCGATCTCGGCAGCGTTGCCGTACGTACAAGACCGCGCCTCTGGCTTGGTAGCACGAAAAAAAAAAAAACAAAAGAAAACCCCATACAATCCCAGGCATAGGGATCATATAGGGATCGAGGCTATACCGGGCTCGGTTCTTGCTTTTTGCCCAATCGCCATGTTGTGGGTGCTCCGAAGACTATATGGGGAGGCAAGAACCACCGCAGCGATTGCTGAGGATTTTCGCGAGAAGCCCATGTTTTTGGCGATCCGTTGTTATGCCGAGGAGGGGGCGAGTGAAAACCGCGTCGATATATATCGTCGACGCGGAGAAATGAAACCTGCTCCGTGGATTTGTGGTCGTAGGGTTCCTCCGAGATTGGAGGGTTTGTCTGTGTTTATTATACGTACGGGCAGTTTTATTATATGTACTCGCAGCAGGAATTTAAGTGCAAACTCATTTCGGCAGCATTGTACTTTTGACGTGGGTGGCCGTGCGAACGTGTTCAGTATTGTGAGTTTGTCGAACAATATGGGGAACTAGCAACTTTCCCTCTCCGTTTCTCTTCTTCCCCCAAATTCCTACTGCAGCAACTTTTCTTGTTTGCTGTCTCTTCCCAGCTATACCAATCCTTTTCAGATAAGATTATCGGAACACCGAAGAAAAGGCTCCCGACAGGACTCCCGTACCTCTTCTAAGTCGCAGGCGATGCAGGGCTTTCGGAACAGCTCTTGTGGTCAGGACGGGGCCTTTGTACATGATCGAAACAACAGATGTGTACCTTTTCTTTATTCTTTTTGAAAGCATTGGGTAAATCGCGAGGGGTCCAGACGTCACGTGAGTTTCGGAGAGTTAGTGCGAGAGACAAATGGTGACAGGGGGCCTCTGCGTTAGGAGATAGTGGTACTTGTTCTTCGGCTTGTCGATGTACGAACAAGTTACAGATTTTATTTAGGTGTAGGATCACGACCACAACGATATGTCACCCGGCGTGATAGCTTAGCGGCTAGGTGCTAGCTTGCGCAGCTTGAGGTCGCGGGTTCTAATCCCGGCCAGGACGGGAGCTTTCGATGGGGGCGAAATAAAAAAAAAAGGAGAGACACCCGTGTACTTAGATGGAGGTACGCATTAAGAACCACGGGTGTACAAATATACTCCGGAGCCCTTCACTACGTGACGTGCCTCGCAATCACAGCTGGTTTGAACACGAAGAATCCATCAATAATTGTTACTACTACTTCATTGCCACGTGGTTGTGACGATGAAGGCCGCAGGAGACTTGAAACCGTCGACAGTCGAACCTTTTAATGGGCGAAGCTAATTCCCAGGAAAGAAATCGCACATCAAAACGATAGCGGCATTAACAGTCGTCGGTCGAGGATAGAAACTGACCGACGGGAAAATGCGTTGGCTTCTGTACATTCATGACAGTGCGCTCTAGTATTATCACGGTTGTTCAGGAAGGCAATCAGACATTCTCGTCGGGCATACGAGGTTTGAAGAACGGTACGCACCACCGCAACGCTGCCTATTTTGTCGTCCATGTGAGAAATGGAATGGGGATTAAAGTGGCCGCTCTCCGCTGTCTATTTAGCCTTCTACCTTGAGTATCCTACCCTCCACATGTTCTGGCATGTTTGACAGAGTGGCCGTACCTCTGTGCCAGGCAACCAATGTGGAGCAGAAGGGCGTGAAAAGGCTCAAAGCAGTGCGCCATTTTTGCAATTGTTTGTGACTACCGCGGCCGGTATAGGTCTATTGGTTGGGGAATAATGCATCTGCATCCCATCAGTTCCTTTTGGCAACGACGTCTAGTGAAAAATCGTTCGCGAATTATTGCATGAAAATACCATGACCAAACATAACGAACGCGCTTTTCCTTTCGTCAGTATATCCCTTCGTCGGCATATCGCCAGTGGTTAGCGTCCTTGGATAGATGGCCCGCGCTGTGAGTTCCTTCTTCTACTGACACTCAGACGGAATCACAATGAACTTTACTGAGTCCTGAAGAACTGTATATGCCGTGGCCGCCCCATCGGAGGGGGGGTCCTGGGTAGTAGCGGGCCGCGCCCGCGCAGGTACTGGTAGACAGTGTCTATATGCCCTTCCGCAGGCCCACTGGACAACCCGTATAGTTGATCGGCGAGATCTCCCCGCTTTTAATGCCATTGTCCAAGTGTTCTTGTTGGTAAAACCTGCGTCTTGTAATACGGCACATTGCCAGAGCATATGTGAGTTAGTGAGCAGCAGTATTCAGTGCCGCAGTCTGGACAGTCCGGTGTCACGTCCGCGACGAAGTGGCTAAATCTACCCCGCGAAGGGAAGGACCTCCAGCGATACGGTAGCGTGATATAACGTTAGATTCAACTCCAGTTATCGCCACTGTTTTTGAAGTATCGTGCTCACGCAGTATTTCGAAGTTTGGGCTTTTTGGGAAGCGTGTCATTAACAACAATAGGGACACACCTCAAGGCACGAAATTGATACGTCAGCACAAGAAAAGGTATTATTCATCTCTAAAAAGAATGGGTTGAGTGAATTTCTCTATTAGTGATTGTGTAACGGACGTTTTATACAAATAAGTTCAACAAATAATTTTTTAACAGTGACGCTGCTATAGTTATTCGTAATTCGTGCGTCGTAACTCGCATCGCAGGAAAACGGTTATGCACCACGTACGGAAAGCGGGTGTACCAAGCAGCTCGAATCGTAGCATAGCCACGCACAGTATGGTATAGAAAGAAGGCGGGAAAAAGAAGTGAACGTGAGTCGGAGGGAAGGGAACGTGAGTCGGAGAGTGGCAGGGTTTAAACAGACGGGCGTGCGCCGCAGAAATCAGGCATGTGCCAGGCACCTCTGATCAGTATATTTATTTATATATTTATTTATATAGTTATTCAGGTACCTGAGCGCCCAATGGGCATTATTGTAGCACAGCATAGTGCTCTGTAGTCTTCAAAGTCTGTGGTAGAAAGGCGTAGAATAGTTATGGATAGTATTTTTGAAGCGTAATAAAAATGCTAATTCAATTTTAAAAGAAGCGCACATAATGTAAGGCGACAATGTTATAAACGTTCCGTACTTGTATCCATTTGTGGCAAACATTCACTAATATTATAAGATACTTATTCTTTGCCTAAACTTTTGCCCGATACGCGCGTTATTCAAAAAAGCCCTTCCTGGCATCCACCTTTTGTTGCGTGCATCGAAGCTCTCTGATTTCACCCTAAACATTCTTAGCAACCGTTGTAACTTTGAATCCCTCGAGCTCATACATTAAATCTTTACCATATATGAGATTTTTGTAAGGTTGCACTCGGCAGCTACATTTTTTTTTGTTCACTAATTCTTGTGTATACTTTTACGTAATCTCTTCCTTAAAGGGCAACTCCGGCGATTTTCAGAGTCAACGGATCTCAGTGAACTTTTCAATATATGTTATCCCCGGTGCTGTAATAATATGTGCCAAGGCAGGTAGCTGCAAGTTATTTAGTTTTCCTGGAAATGAATTTTAAAAACTTTAACCGGATTACCACGCTGATCACCCTGTGTTTTTTACGTCATCACCTTCAGCGCTGCCTACCCGAGCCAGCGGGTCGTGAAACGCAAAACGGCCATACTTCAGCGTTCAAATCGTCGCTGTCAAGTTCCGAAAAGCTGGAATAACTCAATACATTGTCGGATGATTTCGCCACTGTCATTTTTCTGGCACCAGCTCCATATTTCTGATGGCGGGAAGGCTGTGACGTCATCGAATACGCTGCACGAAGCGTCCACCCGTTTCGGCTTCGGTTTGAACACGCCTTTCAGTCGGCTATTTAATATTATTGGTGCGTTTCTGAGCAAACTGAACCACCATGGCGGTTACAGGACTATTAGTAGCATTGGAAAACATTGATATCAGAAAATTGTGAAATAAAACCGCCGGAATTGCCCTTTAACGCTTCGGGGCCCTAGATATATTAAAATTAACCAGTTATCCAGTTAGTTAATTAATTCATAATTACCTGTAAATAAATAAATAAATAAATAATTCGATTATTCCTGCTTGTATTTTGGCAATCTATAGCGCATTTTTACTTTGCACTTATATATACATACAAGGGCGGGTTAACATTTTTCTTCACAGAAATGCGCCCGCCTTTGCTGAAATTTAATCCATAAGCAATCAAGATTAGCAGCGCAGTACTTAGCTGCTGAACTCGCACGAGAAGTGTTAGGCAGATTGAGATCCGCTGCTTCAGTTACGCCTCCATATGTTCCGGCCGAATCTTCGGCACATTGCCAGATATAAATCCTCCGACATTTCTGTCACACGCAGCCAGGACGGCTCTCCAACTAAATTGTCATTCTGTAAAGATAGAAATGCCGCCTCTTTTCTAGAAAAACTGAAGCGTTGTCATGCGGATTGATGCTAGGCTTTGTGACCCGTCTGAGTGAAATTCTCATTTAATCGCCCGATCGAGTGCCTTTCGTTGATCATTTTCTTCTTCGAACAATCGCTTTCCTTCTTTCATCAATAAATATGAGTACCGCAGAAACACGGCAGCAAAGGTACTCGAGAAAAATGCAGCATTATATGTTGTTTGTGCTTTGCTCATAACACTTTCATGCTATGCTCATTTTTCCTTGGTTTGACTACATCGTACAGCCGCGAACGAAAATCAGCATCAGCTTCTATAAGCACTTCACTTCAAGAACCAAAGGACCCAGGAAAAGCTTTGCTTCGACCATTAAAAGAAAACAGTAATAAACATATATATTTTAAATCGGTGCTTCTGAACGGCAGCCAGAAAAACGTTCAGAATCGGAGCACGTAGCGATCATGATAGCCTGAGTGCAGAGCTCTTCGTAAGAAAGAGGAAACTACAGGTCATTGAGCGCAATTTAACCTCTGGCTGAGCAGGCGAGCGTACTGCTCCGAGGCAGGTTACGTTCGAGACGGCAGGCGGGGGCCTCACGATATATATATATTATATATATATATATATATATATATATATATATATATATATATATATATATATATATATATGAAAAGATGGTTATTTCCGCATCAGGCACTCAGATTCGTCGTAAAGCAATGTTGTTCAAAAGCAGGAAACGTAATGGAGACGACCTGAATTATACGCTGAGGTACCTTATCATTTTAGTATCGGATAGGCTCGGTCCTTCCGTGTTGCGAAAATCACTCGCTTTGCATGGTAACTATTTCTTAATATATCGAAGTTTTGCCTTTGCACACACTTTCCCATCCCTTCTTGCCTTTCGCGTTTCGTCTTTCATTTACGTAAGATGAGCACCCCCGTCGCTTCCTTCCGATGCACTCTGCGAGTCTTGAAATTCACATTTATCACGCGAGCAATGCGGAAGTGACACAAGCAAGCGCGCGGAAAGAGTCCACTTCCTCGGCTAGTTCGTATACGATTCTGCTCTCGCGCGCCTGTTTTTGCGATTGTGCATGCACACTTGGTGCTTTGCCTGGCGCGCCTCTGTTTGCCATTTCCTCTAAGAATGCGTGCCGTTTCTTTCAAAAGAGAGTGTGCCTGCGAGTTAGTTAAGCAACATCTTCAGGATAGTTTGAAATACGAGGACGCGAAAAGCGTGCGTATAGTTCTTATCAAATCCGCGCGGAACTCTGTGCTGCCTCTGCGACGAGTCGCATACAGAATGCCGTGGTATGACGGCGACAAAAAAAAAAAAAGCAGACAAAGAAAACAAAAGAAGCGTAAAGGATCATACTCATGGGCAAGTGAAGAAAAAAAGCGGCGTCCTCCCGTCAAAGGACCCCGCTCCAGCCAATGGTACCGCTCCGTCAACGTGACGTCACGGTAGACCGCCTCCGCGCCGCGCGCAAGAGACAAATTAGGGTGCAGCGTGGAGGTGGTCTGCCGCGACGTGACGTCGGCAGAACGGCACCATTGGCTGGAGGGGGATCCTTCGACGGGCAGACGCCGCTTATTTCTTGATCTGTACCCAAGTATAGTGTTCCAGTAAACGCTCTTTGTGTGTTCTGTGTCTAATTTTGCGCAGGTCTTGCTCAAACGGAAAACAGTCTGTCCCTGTCTCACAACTCGCTCAATATACTATAGGATATCTCTGGCACAGAAAACAGACGGAGAGTAAGAACGACAGAATGAATATCAAGAGAAGGAAAACGCAACAGAGGCAGGCAAAAGGTTAGATGGAGCTATGACATTAAGAAGTGCGCGGGCATAAAGTGGAACCAACTCGCTCAGGATAGGGTAAATTGGAAATCGTTGGGAGACGCCTTCGTCCTGCAGTGGACTTAACCATGATGATGATGATGATGATCTCTGGCATACGAGATTAACTGTAGGTCAAATGTACCACGGACTGCTGCAAATTAGGCTGCTTTAAGTACGCGAAAGTACCTGCCTCGTAATAAATTACACTTACTAGAAGTTACTTTTCTTGTCTTGGGTCAGGGTTGGGCCATAATCGTGAAACGTTGCGTCCACTGTGCTGTAGGATTGCCATAGTGTTCTTCTAAGGCATTATTAACGTAAAATCCAGGCCTGTAGTTGGCGTTATTACGTTGAGCTCTTGCCCAGCTTCCGAGAAGGTAACAAGGCAAAGCGAAGGTGGAAAGGCACGTAACGCGTTAGCGCGTTACTCTAGAAAAATACACCTGCTTACAAGGCGTGGGTGATGATCAAACGCATGACACCTATAGCTACGGAAAGGCGCCCCGTTTCCCGTTTTCATTCTGTTGTGCCTCCGCTGGCTTCCTTCCTTTCCTTAGAACGAAAATACTCGCTAATAGGGACGATCTCGTCCGCGGACCAGTACGAATGATGTCGAAAATGTTGTGGTGGTCGGCATAGGAATACTATATCCTGTAGCCTTTAGTTCAAAGTCACCACTTCGGCATTCAATTTCACTCCGGCCTCGGAATTCGTGTCTTCGTGCCATACCACCTTCTTGAAACAAGAACACGCTTACGTGCTTGCTTGCACTGCAGTGCGCACGCAAGCAAAAGATGTAATTAATATTGCTTGTGCGAGATCCCCTACCATCTCGTCTCGCTTTCAATTTCTTTCTTTTTTTTTTTTCTGGGGGGGTAGGGGTGGAAGCTAGTGAAGGGTGTCAGGAAAAACGAAATGATGGAGGGAGCGACAGGATGTAAACTTTTCTTGGCACGGGAGTAGAAGAAATATAATGCCGCCTTCTCGGAGTCGAAGAATCCGATAAGCCGTGGGTCTCACGCGGTTTTTTTTTTCTTTCTTTTCGCGTTGCTAGCTCGCGAAGAAGATGCGAGCGTTTGCAGATCAACCCACCTTCGCGCGCGCCTACGTGGAAGGCAATACGCGGAAAAATGCAGCGAGGAGCGAAAGTGATGGATGAGCAACCACGGAGCCCAGAGGCGCTCCGGCATAACGCAGTACATCGCTGCACCACGCCCCAGTCAGAATGCACGCGTCAGGTTCTCGAGGTAGCTCAAGTGCGGAACAATATTCGCCGAGCTGCTGCATGATATTCGGCCGAGAAAGGCTACATCGGAGCGTTTCTACGCGGCTTTCTTCCCCCTCACTTTGTTTTTTTCACATGAGGGTTAGAATTTTTTCCGTGATATTTACTTTTTATCTGGCCGTCTTCGTTGTTGTAATAAGTTTACCGTGCGGCGCGCGATATCGCGCGGAATAAAGTTAGCCTGGTCGATAGGTACGTATTAAGCATGAACATAGTAAAGGTACTGGTAATATGGGGTACTGTTTGTCTTCATTTTGTCTGTATTTTCTTTATTTTGCCATGAAAAAGGGCCATGCCGTATTTGCACAATGATGGACTTTGAAAACAAGACAAAAATTAACAACGGGAATGCGTCATACCTACATCGACCGTAATTTCCATAATTTCAAGGTAAAGTAAAACATTCCTTGCTCTTTAGTAGGGATATCGTGTTGTGCTTTCATCAGCTGCCGTGCCGGCTAGGGATCAACTCGTAACAAAAAGTCGTCTCGTTACTAAAAGAAGCACTACTTGTTTCTCATTTTCTCCCTAGCTCCTAATATCGCGTTTTACGGACGTCGGGACAGAGCTTTATCTATGGCAAAGTCTTCATCCTCTCTCTTGCACCTACCGTAACCAATATCAGTCAGAAATATTTTGCGCACATTGCAATAATTTACTCAACTATGCATATGCAAAGTCGGTGTTAGTATTCAAAACTGCAGTTTAGTTGATGCCGTTCCTCCCATTTTAGCGTTCTAGTGCCCTGGAAATTCAGGGGTTGCTGGTGATGTTTAAACTTCACGTCGTGAGTACTTTGCTAATACGAGAAAAGCTTTAGGAGGAGCTCTGGCGTATGAAACTACGGAAACATTGTCCATGGCAACTATGTAGTCTTAATGGTGTTCATGGGGAACCAACATATAACGCACTTATAAACGTCTTCTTCGAACAACTTCGCTGAAAGGGCGCCTTTAGCATGGAGGGTTTTTTTTTTATTGTGTACTCCTCTGTTTATTCATCTCCATATTCTCTTTTTTATTTTTATTGCGTAATGGACTTGCCCTCAAGGCATACAATATGGCGTATATGTGTTAGCTGTGTGCTGTAACTCCTATGTTGTGTATGAACTGGAGCAGTGTTTTGTGATACCTGTCGTCGTGTGTCCAATTGCCATAACTTATCGAAGCACTGTAGCAGAGACCGGCTTGTTGTAGGAGACGACAGCGCTCCAGATGCAGTCCTGTACATGCCGATATCAGACGGTGTGTATCTGCGTCCGTGAAGGAAACAACAATACGGACCCGTATCACCCAGTGGTATGTTACGCCAGTTCCACGTAGAGATTACTGCCGGTGTAAGGGCCACCCCGACCCAAAGTCTCCCAAGCACAACTTCCTCCTCCCTATTAAGGGGATGGGGGAGGGAGCCGGCAAACGGTGGAATAAAAGAACGTGTGTCCTGCCGGAGGAAGTTCTTACGGGCGCAAAGGGAGGTGAGGGGGTTGAGGTGGGAGGGTAATCGAAGGAGAATGTCGATTACGAGGGCCTACTGGTCGCAGCAATGTTGTGAGGGTTCGCAGCATGTCTTTTTATCCAGTGTACCTTGGCACGTAACTGCTGTATGACTCATGGCGTGTATGGCTTCGCAGATTTCTATTGCCTTGTATACCTCTTTAAGTTCTTGTGTAATCGCTAGAGGGCCATCGCTATCCCGTGTGCACCTTTACTGTAGTTTGAGGTTGTGGTGTGTCAGTCAGTGTCCCCTCTACAGTTATCGGATAAACTGTTTCTGGCTCCATGGAAACTTTCTCGTATTTGTGCTCGGGTGTCATCTGCAAGAAGTCATCAATGGGAAAAAGAACACGCAAGGAAAACAAGACTCATGGGTGGTTCATCTGGCGTTGTGCACAAAATACGGCAGAGCTGCAGGAAGATGTAATAGATCGGCCAAACTGGCCGGTGTATTAGCGACCGTTTAGGGGAGCACGCCTTGTCTGTCGAGAACTGGATAGGATCACGTCTGCCGTATCGCTGCAAGAATCCCACGTGTGAACAACTGCTGGACAATACATGCATTATGCGGCTGCTGGCAAAACAGTGCAATACCAGCCAGTTGTCTACGCATTTTAAATTAACATAAAAGCCATTATGCTCTACCTCACAAGTTCTTTTAGAGCTAGTAGAGGCCGCAAGGACGCATGGCATACGAAAAGTGGAAAAATGCCTCCATCTGTCTTCGGCGGCGTCGGTCTTCATGGTGTCAGCACGCAGACGGCAGCTCGAGAAAAGGCGAGCAGACGGCAGCACCAGAACAAGGCATGGCAGCAGTGATACGAGCTGGTGCCTTCCGTCTCGAATTTGTGAAGTTCCTGTCCTGCCGTATGTGGCCCGTAAGTACAAGACTGACGATTGTGCTTGCTCTAAATTTTGGTCCTGCCGCTTTGACGGCAGCGGATTCGTGAGTATTTCGCGAGGCGAGGTTTGCTAGGCGAGGTTATTTCAAGGTTATACTTCGTGACAAGACAGATCACGAAGAGCTTAAACAGGTTCGCTGTTAAGGTAATGCGCACTGAACTCTTGTTGATCTGGAACTAGAATAAATGACTACAAGTGTTTCGCCATAATTGGATTTGCACGTGCTCAAAGCACAGTATTATTATTAGACATGCCGTTGTGCAAAGCTGCGGAAGTTCGATTACCCTGGCTTTTCTAACGCGCATTGCCATCGCATGGTGTACGGGCATGGTGCACGGGCATGGTGCACGGTCAGTAGTCTGACAACCGCGGCGAACTACGAATGATTCAGCGTGGTTCCGAACACGTGGCAGATTAATAAGGGTATTCAAAACCGCTTGTCAACGCATGCGGAAGTGGCGTAGCGGTTACAGTATTGGTCATCTGGATGACAGGTCTTTCTTTGGAATGTGACCGCTGGTCAAATTTAGCTGCATTATAAGCGACCAACTCGGCGGGATACAATTTAAGACTGCATAGTGTCGGGCAAAGTAACGGTGTTATGAGGCGAAATGCGCGGAACTAGCTCGACTCGTCGAATAGTTGCGAGGGTAGACTTTGAGTCGCTGAAAAAGCTAAAAATGAACACTCCTTGTATGTTAAAGTTAAAGGGAGTGTCTACCTAAAAGCGTTTTTCAGAGGTCAGAGCAGGTACGTGAGTCGGGGATTCTGTCAGTAGCTTTGTAATTAATGGCTCACACACGTGCCGTTTTTGCTGCTGCTTGTCGTAGTTGGATGAAGCAAGTTGAAGTACTGGCCAACGAACCAAAACAGATATTAATAGGGTTCACAAAAGAAAAAAAGAACAGCATAAGGGAAAAAAAGGCTAATTGTAATGGTAGACTGCGTACAAAATTCTCGTAGGAAAATAAGGTTGAGTGCTTTCAACTGGCCTGCGGTTATGAGTTTTTAAAAATATGCTCATTTGTTCTCGCGCATGTACAGTATAGCGTAAAGGTAACACCTTAATTACGAACAGAACAGTAGAATGAATAACAAAGCAGAAAAAAAAACTGTGCCGTCGGCGGCATCTAATTAGACGGAGTGAAGAAATCGGGGAATTTCGCAGGAATAAACTTGAATCAAGTAACGCAAAGTGTCAGGTGAATTGTAGGTCATTACGACACACCTTCGTCCTGCTGAATAAACACGTTGATAATAATGACCAAGGCGTCGACGACAATGGCCACGATAACGCAGAATATGACGATCGTGATAACACAACCAGGTAGGCGGAATGTGTAGCGCGCTTGTTGCGCACATTTTTATGTAACTCGGAAAAGTTACTCCCGGCGCTTAACCGTGATGTAGAAACACGTCAGACCTAACAAATGCAGCCTCTGTTGTACCGGTATACCGTTGTAACGTCGCTCCTGGCCGAATCGCGGCAGACTGCGCAATGCCGAATCAGCGATAGCGAAGTGAAGCACTGCGGATCAGCCCACCGAACTCGTCTGCCGGCGGTATCCCACATAAAACTCCACGACTGTTACACGGTCCTTTCAAAGCGCTCGAAACCTGATGATCGGGAGTTGCGTGAACGGCCGATCCGACGCATGAGTAGCAAGGAAACATAAAACCACATTACTCTCCTCGGACCCGCCAACGTGCTGGCATGAAAGCGCGGCTGCAGCTGACTGCTTATTGACGAGCCGGGTAAGATTCGCGCTCGATACTTGCGTAATAACGATTGCACTCCTGCGGCTATGGCGATCGAAGGAGCGGAGACCAAAAAACGTCGTTCAGCTTTGTTTAACGTCGGCGTGCGGTGGTGCACCCCGCCGCACGCACGCACAAACACGTGCGTAGCGATTGCCTGCTTCCCGATGTGATGGCGCGACGCGTAATGGCGTAGACCATTTTGAGGATGCGCGGTGCGGGCCGCGCAGGCCAGCGTACGGCCCGGTCACGTCTCCCGTTTCACGGGGCCTAAATGGAAAGGAAAAAAAAAAAAGGCGCAGAAGCTTTACATCTAATGTTCTGTACATTTTGCTGCCCCGTTTTGGTACTCGGGCGATTTATGGATCGTTAATGTCCCTCTAGCACCCGCAAGAGAAAACAAAAAGAAAAAAAGAAACCGTGACACAGCGAGAAGGCAGGGATGCGTGACATAAATCTCCGTTGTATATAGCCAGCCGCGAAAACACTTAAAGCACCGGGAACTCTTTCTATACCTCGAGTATCGCATGCTCGGCAGCCAGTTGCCGAACGAACTTTCGTTGCTTCATCCTGGCTAAAGGAAAAGGGCCTTCGGGGCGAGATTGTGTCGGGATAGACACGTGCGGCGTTTCTTTTTTCTTTCTTTTTTTTTTTGAGCCTTTGGCCGTTCCGACGGCAACCTTTGTTCAATTCCAAACGAGCTACCCTTTCTTACACTAGTGCAGCTTGAGCTGAAAAAAAAAAAAAAAAGAAAGCGCGACGTGTTATCAGAAGATGAGTTATAAGGAAGTACTTTTTGCTCATGCTGGATTTAAAGCGATGGAAAGCCTTTCCTTTCTCCCTCTGACTGATTGTGAGCGTTTGGTTACTTCCTGATGGTTGGCTACAAGAGCGGAAGTATTTTCCATATTCATTTCTGCCTTCAGTACAAAGAAACCTATCAGAGAAAGTTTTGGTTCGTTTGGGAAGGTTTGGCTTCAGTGCGTTTGATGGAACACCCCATCGAAGTTGGTCCGCGCCGATATAGATCAACAAATATTAGAAATTTCAAAAGATTTCTTTGAGACAAAGGGTTCACTTGGAACTGGCTGAACCATGTAATAGTAATCAGGCGGTGACGTTGTTCACTTCTTTGCACCGGTTTATTTTTGTAGAACATACATTTGTAAATGACATTATATATATATATATATATATATATATATATATATATATATATATATATATATAGTGTTATTAAGGAGTAACAGAATGGTCGTGTCTCGAAGTGTACAAGGCATATGCTGACATATGCTGACAGCTGCACTTTCGAGAAATAGTTTCTTTCCATGACATGGCGTTTGGTAGTGCGGCATCTCTAATGGGCTCATTCGCCGTGTTTTTCCTCGTCTTCCGTCCGCTGCACGGCGCACAGCGAGGTCCTTCATGAAAGTGAACATGCAAGCGTGGGGCTTGTGCTCCAATTTGTCCTCTTCGGGTTCTGCGGCCGTTGCTTACAGTTCAGGGCTAGGAAACGGCAAATAGACAAAGAAAGTTCACTTCTGGCGTTATCGCCGTTCTGTAGATCAAACGCCTATACGCTCAGAGAATCTTGCGGACGCTTCTCTACCGACAGTTCGCCCGAAACCTCCCTCAGAGAAAGTCAAGTGATGCAATCATCATCATCATCATGAGCAGCGGCAGCATCATCATAATCATCATCAGCTCATTTTAAGACCGTTGCAGGACCAAGGTCTTTCCTAACGATTTCCAATTTACCCTATCCTGAGAGAGTTGGTTTCTCTTTAGGCCCGCGAAGTTCTTAATTTCATCGCTGCATCTAACCTTTCGCATGCCTCTACTGCGTTGTCCTTCTCTTGGTACCCATTCCATCTCTCTTGCTGTCCTTCTGTTATGTGCCCTCCGCATGACATACCCTGCCCAGGTCCACTTCTTTCTTTTAATTAATATAGTAATATCAGCAACTCCTGTCTGTTCCCTGATCCACTCCGCTCGCTTTTTATCTCTTAAAGTTACACGTATAATTTTTCTTTCGATTGCACGCTTCGCGCTCCGTAATTTCGTCTCTATATTTTTTTGCGTTATCCTCCATGTCTCTGCCTCGCACGTTAGTGTCAGGAGAACGAAGTGATTAAATACGTTTCGTTTTAGTAACTGCGGCAAGTTTCCAGTCATGATTTGGGAATGTCTCCCGAATGCGCTCCAGTCCTACCTCATTCTACGGAGGATTTCCTTCTCATGGGTAGGTGTCCCTGTTAGTAACTTCCCCAGATATACGAATGTGTTCGCATATTGTAAAGGTTCACTTCCAATTTTAAGTTCCTGTTCTTTAGCCAGACTGCTCATAATCTTGTTGTTTTTTTCCCGCCTATTCATTTTTACCTCTATTTTATCTTTCCTGGTTTAGGTCCTCAATCATGTTTTGTAATTCGTCACCGTCATTGCTGAAGAGCACAATGTCGTCAGCAAACCTTAAATGCTGACATATCGTCCGTCTGTTCTAATTCCCTTTTCTTCTCCGTCTAGCTGTCTGAACACTTCCTCTAAACAAGCAGTGAATAACACCGAGCAGATCGTATCTCCTTGTCTGGCCCCTATCTTGGTCGGAATTTTTCTGCTCCTCTCATGTAGGAATAGTGTGGCTGTACAATCTTTGTAGGTGTTACTTATGATTTGCACGTAAGCGTCAGATACCCATTGTCGACGTAAAGCTTCTAAAACCGCTTGTATTTCTATGGAATCAAGTGCTTTCTCGTGTTCTACAAAGGCCTTATAAAGAGGTTTGATATATTCAGCGAACTTCCCAATTATTAGGTTTGATAGCATGGCTATCGTCCATTGTTGAGTAACCTTTACTAAAACCAGCTTCTTCTCTTGGTCGGTTAAAGTCGAGTGTCTCGCTTATCCTCGCAGAAATTACTTTCGTAAATATCTTGTATACAAGTAATATATTGCTACAAGGAAATTTATTTGCGCAGCAACATCGCATCACTACTGTATAAGCGATTGCGAAACAACTTGCAGACCGCGGCGAAAGTGGTACGCACATAACCTCTGCACTTTTCCTCACCAAGCACAGACTAAAGCCCCTTTAGCACAACCGCTCCTGCATCGAGCGTTCCGCAGCCTCGTCAAGGCTTTACGGGTTAACAAGCCCACAGCGGAGCTACACTGACGCCTAGGCCGCAGATCAGGCCGCAGAACAGGAGCTCGTTTACCCTTCCCGCAGCTGCTGAAGCAGGGAAGCAGGCAAGAAGGTGAAATGCGGTGATTGTCGTGGGAAGACGAACAACCTGGTCAAATTGACCACGGAAACAGCGCTCGGCGCCGTGATGTCGGAAGCTGCTGCGGCCACGGGACAAAATTCTGGCGCCTTTTGTTCGCCAGCTGTGAAGAGGCGTTGCGATACCGCCGAGGTCGCAAGGGCCGCGACGCTTGAGCAGCGGGACTAGAGTAACGGGGATGTCAGAGCACTTTAATGTCGCCATCGGAAGCCCCGTCCAACGTCCGCTGCGAACGTTCACAAAAAAACACATGCATTTTTTTCATTATTATTATGATTACTCGAAGGGTACCAGCATTAATACGCATTTGAAGGCACCCTTATATAGGGCACCACGCCAACGTTCTGGTGATGTTTAGCGTTTAGGACCCCTTTCTCGTGGATATTCAGCGCTAACGAACCGTTCACTGCAAAATGATGGCATTGGCACCGCGTTCCTAAAACATTATGCAGTGTTTACTGAATATCTCTGAAGATCATGACTATCTGTAAGCTCAAGTTTGTTGAAGCCGTGTGGAAAAATGCGTCTTCTAAGGTATACCTTCAGTAACGTAAGTTGATATGCCCAATGCTTCCAGGTTCAGCCCTTGTTATCAGACACAAAGGAGACAGAAAACGAATTCATTGTGTCTGTTTATTTTATTTCATTACAAATAAACTGTAGCGCCCGCATGTTTGTCGTTTCTGTGTTAGTGGTCGCGGCTTTCCTTATTCGTTCTTAGTGCTGTTTTTCAGGTTATAGAGAGAGGTATTAGTCCGGCTCAGAGAAAATCTGGTCAGTCTGAGCCCGAGTGAGCGAGGCTGCCGAAAACATCTAGTGAGGTTGAGTTAGAGTGAGTTATTTATCTAGGGTTTTATGGCGCAGAAGCAGCAATGGCTATGATGCGCCAGACACAAGGTGATACACTCGTGGGTAAGCAGTGGCATGATCCGTGATACAGGCGTGGTGTAAAATGGCTATAAAGCGGCTAAAAGCCTATAGTCGAAAAATTTACATGGGTATCTGTATTAAAATTATGGCGGCGACATCAAACGTGAGCAATGTATATAGAGTGATATGTCCACTAGATTTCTGTATTGACTGCAACTGAAGACTTAGCATCTATTTGACAAACCAGTTTCTTCTATATTACTGACCACATTGGCCAGGGGTACCAATGGATCATCTCCTAATATGAGCTGGGGTGTAGAGGTATATGTGATTGATATAGCTCATTAAAAAAATGTTTGTCTCTGTCTTTCCATGTAATTAGGATATGGATTACTGTTAGCGGTTCTTGGCACTTATCACACATCGGCTATTCATCTTTTGCGAATAGATAGTTGTGTGTGATGTGCGTGTGTCCTATTCGTAGCCCCGTTAACATTATTTCTATAGAGCGTTTTGGGTGACAGGATGTATTCCATTCACCGAGTTTAGGTTTAATGAGGTTAAGTTTGTTACTTACTTTCGTATCTCAGTCATACTGCCACTTACGTATTATTGGTTCTCGGCAGGCTCGAAGCCCATCCCTGAAAGGAATCCTTCTTTTCGACAAAGCTTTGTATTTCAGAGAGTTAGAGTGGGTCTGGCTGAGCGAAAATAGGCTACCATACTGGCCAGCAAAACGTGAACGTCCAGAGAAGCTGTATCAAACACCGCATATGCTGATTATGCGCTTTGCACTTCACACGAGTGCTTCGAATGACGTGAAACATCCATTTCGGAAGCAACCGCAGCCTAATCTTTACCGGAAAAACGTGGGAGGGCGTTCTCATTGTTCACAGGCGCCTTATCATTCATCATCCGGTTTTGATGCTTGTTTTGTGGTTCTCTTTCTTAGGTGGTTTTGGGCTCTCGTTTCGGGCGCGGAAGTGGCACGAGATTTCTTAGTAAGATCTTCTTGGTCTAGTCATGTAAGCTGCGAATATGTTTATATTCTTTCAACCCACAATACTAGTTTCCACAACTAACACATGAGATTTCACCGAAGAGCTGTCGTTTCCGCAGAATTATTTGTGGATACTGAACTCTGTGCTCTATGTCAGATTGCAAAGGAAGATATGCCGTTGGCCTTCAGTTGTTAACCTGGCGTTTTTTTTTTTTTTTTTTTTTGTATACGCCACGAAATTTTCCGACCACCGAAAGGTATACTTCGCTGTAGAATCTGGAGAGTTTGAATTCGGGTGAGCTCAGTTGAGGAAAAATTACGATGAATCTGAGTCTGGGTGAGCCTAAGGTAAGAAATATTTTTTTTGGTTTTTGTTTTAGTTGGTCTGAGCGAGTCATATTTTGCAGACCTGTGCACAAACCGCGTGTATCCCTTCGCCAATTCTTCTTTTGTCCCCGTTTCGCGTAGGGCTGTGCTACTTGCTATACTATGATAAGAAATCAACCAGCCCAAATTTGTAGCCTCGTTGATTTCTGTAATAGAATTCACATGTGTTTGTAGGAAATTGTAGCAATAATAATGAGCGCACTTTTTAATAAAGCCAAATGGACGTATAAAATTCATTCGAATTTCATTTGAATATGAAGAATGTGGTGATATTAACGGCGAGACTGAGTATTTTATGTATAGAGAAGCGTTCTGTTCTTCCCTTGCTCCTGTCTTCCTGCGATTTAACGTGTTCTTAAATTCATTCCCAACATCTGATAATTTGAAGCTGGGAAGTCTCGGAAGATAGATTAGTTAAAAAGTGGGGCCTTTATAAAAGTTATCTGGAGAGCAGGTTGTGTAAAGGAGACGTTATCGCAGTGTTTTGCTTATGGACGAGGAAATTCAATTATGCGGTGACACAGCGAGCCACAACTCACATCTACGACATTCTTCAAGAGCTCGGAGCGGTAAGCTATTACCACAGCTAATTATTCAGACAGGCGACGATGGCCCTCAGTCCGTCCTGACAGCCACTAAAAAACACATTTTCTAAAAATATATTCCGGTCCCTCTATTGAATAAAGCGCCTTTTTATCCCTCTTAAATTTCCGATGACAAAAAGAAAACAAAGGCAAAAGCACGCAGCCAGACGCTTGTGGACAGAAAGCATTCATGGCTGACCACTGTGGACGCAGTTAGGGGATTTCGAAAGTTCCACAAGAGAATAACTCCGTTCTCTCGAGTGCGACCATTTCATCCGTCTCAGCGAAAAAAAAAATATATTCTGCGCTGTTGAATCGTCAGTAAAGGAGAAGCTGTCTGGTCCGACGGGTGGTGGAACACTATAGAGATCGGCCATTGACGGTTCGCGTGCTCTGCGCCGGGCGTGTACACGACGCGAGGCATTCATCATTCCTCCTGAACGACTCCCCGTTGCGTCCCTTTGTGCGAGGCGGCGCGATCTGGAACGCCCGTGCCTCCCCTTTGAAGTGGCCGGACACAACTTTTCTTCGCGTCAGTCATAGCTTGTGGCTTCTGACTTTCATCAAGCGAACGGTCCTCCTCCTTTTTTTTATTTTATTTTCGCCGTTTCTATGCTGACGTGGCCTTGCACTGCGCTTGGTTCAACTCTGCGGGATATTCTGATTCTGCTGACGCGCATACTTCAACAGATTTAGCCCCAATGGTTGCTGACTACACCGCACATTTCGTGCGCTAAGCTGTAAAAGCGGCCTCCCTGCCTCCTTTGTGCTGCATGTTCTCGAAAGACAGGATGGGGGTGGAGGGGGGGAGGCAGTCACAACAGTTGACTTCGAAATTTAACAGAACGTGTTGCATAGTAGCACAATGCTGAACCATTCCGCGCCAATATTTTCTTTTTCAAAATTGTTTTTCCGTGCCAGAGTGAGGATCTGCCCCTTGTGGTACGAGTGTAGTTGCTTCGTGGGTGTGTTTGTGAGGTCAATCCGGCGCAAAAAAAAAAAAAAAAAACAAGTCACTCGTGGATCTCGAGCACCTGTTGGATGAGTATGGCTGGTGACGTGGGTTCTGATGCTTCAACATCGAGCACTTTTCGGCGTTGCTGCTTTAAAAGGAGGCATTCACCTCTAGGACACTACAAACTGCAGAGGAATAAGCCACACCGCGCGTTTAAGCCCTAAAGTATCAAGTGGCACATCTCCTGCAGATCCCTAAATAGGTCTTCTAAATAGGCGTCGGTGACAACATTTATATGCGTATGTTTGTTTTTGCGGCAACGTTTATGGCTATGCATCTAAAATAAAGGCACTTTCATTCATTTGAATAGCTTTTCTTGAAGTGCTCGGCAAAAAGCGTAGAAAATGAGATGAAAGCCCGTTAATATACAATGAAAGCGGCGGCAACGAACCTACGGCGTCATATTGCATATATATAATCGTCTTTCTTGAACGCGTCAAGCCACTCGCACGACGTCACACCTCTGTGCATCCAGGCCTCTTGTAATTTTAGTGAGTGCTCAAAATAAGTGTCGTACCTTTGCTCTGATCGCTAATTAGATTTATAAATGGCATCATGGGCACTCAGGAACTGTCTTTGCGGGGGCACCATGTTTAGTCGCTGGCTATAAATGACTTCAGCGTCGTACTCTGGCGTGTCCCTTGGTCGTGGACGTACTAATTGTTTCTATATGTTTTTTTTTGTTTTCTCACGTATTCCACGCCCCAGTTGGAGGTGACTTTTTGAGGAAGTCTTGTATGTGTCCTGAAGGGCTGACCTTGTTCTTTTCTCAAGACGACGGTCAAGTACTGAAAAATCCTGCCCGTTACCTCCGAAAATGCTCACGACACAGCATTACGTTACCTGTGCAGTACAGTTAAATGTTTTAATGACATTCGCTACCATTCAGAACACGTCGATGTGAACTGTCGCCTGGAGTATGCTTTTCGCCAACCACCCATTCTCATTAACACGTCGGTTACGTTTGCACCGTGCATCGGTGACTCACGTAAGAAAGTGTTTCAGGCACGGCGGTCAGGTTGTTTTTTTTTTAAGTATACGAAAAAAATATATCTACGCTTGCAACACAGAAGACGACATGCTTGTGTGTTTAGCATATATTTGTCAGCCTTCTTTCTCCGGTAATTTCGGTAATTGGGTGACGATGAATTATAAGGCATATATGAAAGATTGTGGTTGCTCAATCTTTCTGGCAAAGACAGCATTTAAGGCCCCACAAGGTAATGCTGCCTTCGTACAGGTATCTGTTTCATTTTTATCGAACGCTGCTAGTTTTCTTAATGAAATCAGAGGGAGACATGTCTTAGGCTTTGAAAACGGACGGAAGGAGGGACAGACAGAACAGGACAGGACAAGCAACTTTACTATTATTATGACATGGTCTTTACCTGCGCGGGCGCGTCCCACAGCCGCCTAGGGTTTGAAGACCACAATGAAATCTCCTAGCCACTGTTTCTGGTTAAGCCGCTCGTTCACTTTTCGTGCATGGCAGAAAGAGGGGAGGTGCGCTAAGGCAGGTTTGTGCCTGCTCAAAATAAACAAATCAACCATTGCTTTCGGTGCACAGTTCCTTAAGGTTTTGCAATGATAGCACGGTTTTTGATTTTCAGTGTTGATATTCTCATGTCTCGCCTTCACCGTTCTAAACGATGCCTTCCTTCCCGCTTACGTCTCCTTCTCGCTTATTTCCTCGTTAACCCGTCCCTGTCATCACCATCTGGAGCTCAGTGCGCTCGACGTATCGTGAGGCTGACGTGTTCGTTATCTAGTAAATGCACCATCTTCCGCTCCTACGGATGTGTACTTTTATTGAGCTCGAAGGGAACGCCTCAGTGCACCACCGTTACACCGTGCCACGGCGTCCTGTAAAAAATAAGCAGCGCGTATTTTCTGCAGAGCAAGGAGAAGGGGGCGGTGACGCTGGGATGAAAGAGGGACTCTTCTAAACTGGTTGACAGTGGTCCAGTGCGGAAAACAGTCGCTGTATATGTCTTCGGATCTGTGTAGATGGTTATGGAGTCTAGACTGTTGTTTTCTGCTTCAATGATCGCTTCCATTTATCTAGACACCGCGCATAAAGGGCAACGCAAAAGTGATAAGTGGAACGCACCAAAATTTGTTTCGCAACGCTGATTGTACAGGCTTCTTTTTTCAGCTGAACAAAAAACAAAACAAAGAACAATTGAGCAGCTTAAGGGAATGTCATTTCCAGCACCATGTTGCAGTTGTACTGCCTATATTGTCTGGGGAAAAAGCGTAAGCCCCTTTCTTGTGAAATGGCGCGAACGTACGTAGGCAGTGTCAACTGAAGGAGGGGTTCCCTACGTCCACTCACGTTAGGTTCTGGTTCGGCATCTATATATGTTTTACATATGAACGTATTGTTCTTTTTATTTCTTCGTCCTCGTCGAGTTTGACAGCTGGCCTGAAACGTACTGAGACACGCAGATAAGCGCGGACATCAAAAAGTCGAGGCATAGAAGCTCGTGGCCGCACTCTACTAGTGAATTCTCAAACCTAGCGAAGAATGAAAAAAAAAAAATACACGAAGCTTTTAAAGCTTTAAAACTTTGTTTTTAGGGAATTTTTGCTTACGCAGTTTTCTTTTTAAGCGCTATTACTACGGCGCTGGTCTCTAAATATCAAGATGTCTTGCATAGCCTACGTTTGAATAGTGTTTCTTTACTTTCGGAACTGACGTGCAGTGTTCAGTTTTAACATTCTCACGCATTCGTCAACATTCCAGTAAGCGTTTTCGCAGTCGCACTTCTACGTACTTCGTGCTCCTTTGCCTAAGTATGGCTCGCAGAGTTTGCTTTCTTTTTTTGAATAAATGCAGCAGCCTTTTTCTTGCCCTTCTCAGCCGCTAAGTTGTCCATTGTTCCCGGTTTCCAGAGCTCGCATGACTTGAATCCTCGAGCGCTATTCTATTCTCCCGGAGTGTTCCGCTGTGCACGGTGGTGTGCTTCGGGAGTCGTGCTTCGAGAACGGTCGATTTCCGAGCCGGCACCCAAGCAGCCGCAGCGTTCAAAGCGAAAGAAACGAGCGCGCTCGCGGACGCGCGCCTGATGACAACGGTATGGCGGGGAAAGAAAGAATGCGACTTCTCGCCGGTTCGCAATAATGCGCACGCTTCGTGTGACAGCATCGGCGACGTACGGAGAAGATCACGCAGGCGTTGTCGTCGAAAAGGAAAGAGTATGGTGACACAGGAAGGGACAGGGGCGAGCAGTGGCAGCTGCGCACGTAGACGCGACGTGAGCGAGGTCCATGCTTTTGTCTCGCGTCGTCTCGAGATGCCCTAGTTATGTACAGTACTGGATGTAGGGCGGCAGTGACCGCCCCACGTCACGTCGCGCAGAAAAGAGGCGCTCAATCCTTCGTCAGCGCGTCGTCCATCGAAGCCGTCAGCGGATGCTGCTCAGTGGAATATTCTTAAGGTGGTATAAGCCTCAATTCAGGAAAAGAATAACATCATACGCGGGGTTTCTTTAGGAAACTTTGAAATTGTTCGTAGGATGCTCTGTGGTAAAAGGGCACACGTTTTACACCCGGACAGCTGCAAAGATTACAAGTGTAGTCGATAAAAAACAAAAGACAGTACAAAATGCGCTGACAAATCGTTACTTCAGAGTATATTGTGCTTCTTCTGCTTCATTTATCTCATTTTGTTTGCGTGCTAGGATGGCTGTACTTTTGAAACATGTATAGGGGCCGTCGACTGGCAAGCGGCAATTTGAACGGCCTCACTGAGTTTCTAACGAGGTAGCCATCAGCAGTGAAAAACTGAGATGCACGTGATAGAAGACGCCTACAGTATATGGGCAGCTACGACGTATTGCTTCACTTTTACGTGCTAATGTCATTCACGTCGTTCGTACTTTCGTGAAGTCAGATGCTTTCAGAGAAATCGCGACAAAGGTGGACGGCAGTTTCATCATTTTAATCTAGAGTATTGTCACTACGACCCAGCTGGCCAAGACGAGCTCTGTGAAGACAACCGAACTTTGCTTGTTTCCCGTCAGCCTTGCGAAATGGAGCAGCGACATTTCGTTCCATTGTGCAACCAGCTTAGCTGCCCTTTAAAACGAGTTCTCATTACCGGAGTTTGCCGCCACGCACGTGAGGTATCCACGAATTCCCGCTGTTGATGGGCGATGAAGGAGTTGAAGATGTCATTTTCTGGCTCTCTTACCCGGCTCGATATAGCGCTGCACGTAAAAGGAAGAAAAGAGAGAGAGAGAGAGGCTGAGGGACGAGTGTACCTTTCTTTGTGTGCCTGCTACGGTAGGCGTGGGGTGGCTCTTCCTTTGTGGCGGACGCGGCGGGCGCCGGCGAAGCCGCAGGCATCGAGGTCGTCAGTCCTGTGGGAACAAAGGACAATAGGGAAGGGAAAAGAAGAAGAGAATGCTGTCATCAGCGTCGTCAAGTAGCGAGAATGCGAGCGAGACGGGAACGAAAAAAAGAAAATAGAAACGCCAAGAAGACACGACGCGCAACGTAAGTGGAGAGGAAGCTACCGCTTCTTCCCAACAGACTCGAACAATAGTGCGCGCTGCCTCTAAGGACGGAAGAGGACATCTTGATCTTCTCAATCCAGAGAGTCTTTCTGGTGAGGAGCTGTTCTACGTGCGCTCACGACTACGGGGTTCACTTCGCGTCCTTGATAGCTTGCTATTTCTGGGGCATGCGTGCGCAATAGTAGGACCTTCTTGAGTCTGTTTTCATATTTTTTTGTACCTGGCGATAACGTACCTGGCTATAATTGGCAATTGAAAGTAGCTGAAGTACATTCCGCAATTTGTTCAACTAAGAATTTGATTGCTCCTCTATTTTGCAATCTAATACCATCTGCTATTCCACAACGATACTTGTAAATGCATAAAGGATGCTGATGACGAAATGTTGAAGCAATCTAGTAGCCCACGACCAAATACGGGTCTCAACTTCCATCCGAAAACGCAAGGCCAAAATATGATAGTTCTTAATCATGGTAGTCCGACATGTGACTTCGAAGGCTGCTATAAAAAAGGCAACTAGGCAATAGCAGAGGTTAACTTAAGAATCAAGTTTAGGCGCGGTGAAATAAAGTTAGGGCCTGGAAGCAACAACACATCAACCAAGTAGCAACTAAAAAACGATAAAGGTACAACCTAGCAGGAACTACGCTACAATCTGGCGTTAGACTTGAGGATCGACCGGCAATGCTGTGGCAAGCTTTGCGCGACTGAGTGCACACTTACACCAGCTTTTTTTTTTCCTGGGAGGATGGGGGTAGGGGAGGGCGACATCTTACGTTCTCTTGCTTGGAAATGATTAAATTGCCTCCTCTGACACAACTTGCACGTCAGCAAGTCAACACTCTGACACGTCGGCAATGGTTTTATTTATTCATCCTCACTTGGTTACCTAACTAGGGGTAACGAAGTGAATATAACTTTAAAATGAAGCGTCCAGCGCTGTCCTTCGCTTTCCTTTCCACCTCTATCTTCACGTAAAAAAAGACGAACGTCAAGCTGGGCTCCAGCTAATGTGCATATTTCTCGGGGGTGAGTTGCACGGAAGCTCTAAGTTCGCCTTCGCTGGAAACGGTGTTAATCCAGTGGCTTCCAATGCGGATTTTGCTCGTTCCCACCTAAGGGTCAGTGCAAACACCCTGAGAAATGTCAAATGCCAGGCCGTAATGCTATCGACCAGAGGTACGTCCGCGTCTCTTTCTTAGAGTTTCGGTTCCTAAATAACTGCAGCCAAATAATCAAAACGAAAAAAAAAAGCATTCCCTCAACAGGTTGCCCGAGCATATCCAGAGCTTACACTCCGGGATCATAAGGATTCCGTCGTCGGAACGACGGCTAGCGTTAAGACGGTCGCCATTCCCGCGAAATAAAGTTTGCCTAACTCGGAGAATATATACGCTGACGAAACGTTTATTGAATGAACTACAGCTGCTGGCGCATCTGTGCTCGGTACGGCGAATTACTTCCCACATCCAGTGCCCACGGCACTGGCATTTACCAGGGAGATGAGACGCCCCACGGCCTACTATCGTGCGGGTGCTTCGATTGAGGGCCGCTGACGAAAGTGGGTCCCTCTGTGGGCGGTCGGCGAAGACAATATGAGTCTCCGGGAAACACGGCCTGGCCGACCATACTCCATTTGCAATTCGACCTCCGCTTCCTCTTCCAGTACCCATTTTCTTTCCCACCAAAACCTCCCGTCGTCCCGCTATGCGAAGGCGTATTCTTATGCAAAGCGTTCGGAGCAGCGTCGGCACGGGCTCGGAGCAGATGCTGCGGAAGCCTTGGAAGGTCCTACGACATCGCCCCGTCCGTTAAGTTTGCCCGTCGTCGCGGATATTACTTTGGTCGTTCCACCAACAGTGTGCACGTAAGACAACTTAGGCAGCTGTGGAAAAGGAGGAAAGAAAAAAAGGGAAGCAACGGGTAAAACATAAACGCCGGAGATTCGGAAGAAGTGAGGGCAGAGGGATCTTGGAGAAATACGACATCGTAAGAAGAGTAAGAAGGTGGTGGAAGGTGCGGGGGATGAGACGGAAAGCGTGTTCGTATAAACGGCAAACCCTTCCGCAAGCCGAGCACGATGTGACGAGGCAAATTTTTCTTCCGAGAATTCCTCATCTCGACGTTGTTCCTCGTGTCGAGTATGGGGGGTAGGTCGTCGTCGCCGCGAAAGAATTCTAAAGAGGAGCCTGTGGACCTTGCCGCTTCCACTTTTTTAGTTTTCCTTTTGTTTGTAAATCTTGCCCGCAGTTCCTACTCCGGCGAGAATGATTTCAAGATATTCAGAGCTTGTGTATTTTAAACGTTCTCGCGAAGCGTAATGTTTTGTTTTTTTTAATACCCGAGGTGCAAACGCTCTTGACGCTTTTGTTTCTGTTGTTCTTTAATGCTGGGCTTTTACGAATATTCCAAGTGGAAGAGTGACGACGTGGCTTTGCTTTAAATCGCGCATTCACTTTTTTTTTTTTTTGAAGAAGAAGTACGGTTGTCACGTTGCTTTAAGTTTGCGCCTCGCAACGCAAGTAAACAGACTGGCCCGCCCGCAGGATCATCGCGACGACGCTCGCTGTCCTTCCATCAGTCCTATATGACACGTATAAGCTGCGCAAACTATATTTCCGTTATAGCAGCTACGTATCAAAAAAGAACAGCGCCTCTGTTAGACGTGGAAACAAGCTCTGGTTAAAGTAAAGCGCTCGTTGTAGGAGTTTACCTTTGCCTCAAACAGTAATGTTCATTTATCTTGCGTACCTTCACCATTTGCAATGTTGGTTAGGCGTGCAAATAACTCTGGTGAACGTTCGCTGTCACTGAGCCTTATCTCGGCCCCGGGGCAATATATCGTCATTTATCTTGCATGTCTGCCTTGTTTTGAGTGTTTCGCATCCGATACTCAGCTCACGACTGGCGCGCGATTTGGCCCGTGTAAGACGTTTTTCTGAAATAGGAAAGCTCAGGGCGCTGGGGGGTACTAATAGCGAAATATATGCAAGACAGACAGCACTAATTTCGCAACAACGTGAACTCGAAACGAACACATCCGTATTTATTCGCGTGTATAGCAAAAAATTGATTTAAATGTTCCAACGTGTCCTTACTTACATGCCACGTCTTTAAGTAAGAGAGAGAGAGAGAGAGAGAATATTTTATTGATGAATCCGGAGATGTTAGCCTGGTAATGGCCTGGCTTGCTACTCCAGGTGTTTAGCGGTGATTATGATACTTACAATGATCACGTGCAACACAACACGTACATACAGTCACACTTACTCACACACTCATATATACATATATACATATATACACTATAACACAGTTTACAGCGTTTCGTTGAGGCATGTTGCCCGTAGAAACGCTGTCAACGCTTTAGTGCTGCGTAGCGCGCAGGCTCTGTCTTGCCACGGGCCTAAGAGATGCCGCAGCTCCAAGCTTGAACCTTGTTGCAAACGAAGCGCTGCCTTCAGAGTCTTTCTCTCCGACTCGTAGCGCTGGCAGTTGCACAGGACATGTTCAAGGTCCTCTCGTGTGTTGCATGTAGAGTACAATGCAGAATCAGATTACTTTAAATAAGTGAACGTACCATAGCTTAAGCGCAAAAATAATGGGACGTCGCGATTGTGGAGGGCGGCGACGATTACACACCTACCTGGCAATGATAATTTCTTCGTTGCATTGAGTGTGCGGATGAAGGCGGCCTATAACGTCTGGTCGCGATACCAGGCCTGTAAGTGATTGAACGGTGTTGCTGTTACAGAAGCAGTTATCGCAACGCGCATTTTTTTCGTTCGTTGTAACTTCTTTCGAGAAACTTGGTGTTCGTTATAAGAAAGTTCTATTTTTTTTGTACGACATGAACAGTAGCACTAATGATAGTTTTCGTAGGACGACCGTCATTTTCACGATGAGCTCTCCACAGATTCAGCTTAATGGTTTGGTAAAGTTGAGGCGGGTGGGGATTTAGGCTTGTTGGTTCAGCATAACCGAGTGAATTATGTTGTATTATCTTTTTTTTTGTGCTGGAAGTCTGCGCCGCGTTTGTTTTTTGTGTGGTTTCTTTGCCCCGCAGATAGTGCGTCCTTGATCTCCGTTAAGCGTCAGTAAAAATATATTTATTCAATCCCGTCACCATTGTTATGGTAACGACGCGAATAATATTAAAAGCAATAGCGAAGCATTTTCTTTATTACGATGTCGTTGAAATACAACTATTGATTTACGAACAAACGTGATGGGTATCAGCAAAATGTTCGCGCATCAGGTGGATAACAGTTTCCCCTTTGACGATAGTCTAAGGCACAACGTATGCGAAGAAGTCGCTGATAGAAACATCAAAATTAATGCCTTTAAGTATATTTCCAGTTGGGTAATTGAAAGCGGCGACTATAATGCAGTCTTGAAATTTATGAAGCTTCTTATGCATGCACGTACTGAAGGTCGTTGCCCGATGTGACGTCGCCGCCTATTTTAGATTCCCCTCCTCAGGGGTCACTTGCGTTTCGCCTCTTAGTTGCAGAATGGGAAATGGATTACGTTTTTAGGTTTCCTACTTCGCAGTCTCTGCGCACTCCTTTCGAAATATCTAGCAACAGCTGCGATGAAAAACCTTGATTTGTGCGGCAATAAAGAGACACGCGTGTGGAATTCAGAAACACAACGGCATCAAGTATATCCAGCAAACATTTTGAAGCGATTTTTCCTCTCATTTTCGTTGTCGCTGCCTTGTCAAGCGTCATCATGTCGTTACGAAAGAGATGCATGAATAACTGACACTGGATTGTATTTTGAACTCCTCAAGGTCATTTAGTGAACAAGCGGCCCAGAACAATGTCTTTTCCTCGCTCTCCGTATGAGTAGTTTAATGCCAGACATTTGCATCTAGCTTTGTTGTTTTATATGTTGAACAATAATTTCTAACTATTGGCCCCGCAATCTCAAGGACGATTTCTTTTGTATAAATATTCGAAAAAAAATGCTGTTCTTTATATTACCTTAACCGCCATTTACGTTTTTCAGCCGTGTCTCGAGGTACCACAGTGGCTTGTTTTCTTTCACTGTGTACACAGCGTTTCAGTCATATGCTTGTCTACTTGCCTGACCAATAATAACGTGTATTTACACAGGCTCCTTGATTTGTTTGCGTTGCAACAAAATTAGGTTTCAGCAAACCCAAAGTTCTCTCTCATCAGAGGGTAGATGAAATGCAAAGGATGTCGCTCAACTGGGAGGCATGTTTTCAACAAAAATACAAGGTAGCCCTGGTACCAAGAACAGTCTGTGCTTACTGATTACACAGACTTGCACATATGATCCTCTCGTTTAGACGCAGAGAAGCTTTACAAGGACATATCAATTATTTACGTCAGGTAATCGGGATGCAACGTACCTCATTAAATCTGAAGTAGAGCTTAAGGATAGTCGATGTGTTTTGTCTGCAATGATTTTTGATAAATGTCGAAATACGACCGATAGTGGTACGGCCAATGGTATTTGGCAATAACACCTAAGAATCTCATGTGGCACTCGCCACATGAATACTGCTACTTCAATGTGAAATTTCGACAGAATTTCGAATCTTCTTTACAGTCTAAGAGATGCTAAGTCAAGGGAGCGCCCAACAATAGCAGTCCTACCTGATGTAGACCAGAAAATAATGAGACTTTGCGGACATCTTTATTGCGAGTGTCCTTGTCTTTGTCTAGCACAATCGCACATTCTTCAAAGATGTTCTTTCACTACATTTGTATTAAAGGAGCACTGACACGAAAATTTTCGTCTGCTGTTTTTTCGCTGCAATACGTAGCTGGGGACCTGTTAGCCGTAACACGACACGTCATTTGCTCCAGCGCGCGTCAGATAATTATTTATGACCTGTTTATTGCCCACTAGTTTCAGTTTTGGTTTGGGAGAGCTCAAAAAACGACAAGGCGCCCGGTGCAACTGGCACCATCTAGCGCTCGCAGTGGAGTAAACGAGTTCGACCACGTGACGCACATCCGCACGACAACCGCCGCGTGCTCGTTTTCTTTCGCCTGTCGCACGTCCTGCGCGTTGTTGTCGCTGTTGCTGTCATCGTTGTCGGGTGCCAACTATTTTCTTGAGGTCTGGCGTCGCCGGCAGTCTACTAACGCAGCCGCAGCGAATAAGCAATGGCCCTATGACGTCATCATTGCTAGCTGCACTGTCGGAGCTCGGCTGCCGTGGTGACGTCGCGGAAGTTGGGGGTTCCCTTCAGGTTACCTTTGCTGTTGTCGATGTCGCGATGTACGGCGTCTAGCGCTCGATTGCGCATGCGAACTTCAATATTCATTTAAATTACGTTCGGAGCTGTGTTCGCCATTGAGATTTGGTAGATGACATCTGTATGTCCACGAAAATCGATCCCGCAGGCTATCTTAGCAGCGAAATTTTGGTGTCAGTGCCCCTTTGAGCTCCGCTTATTCCTATCAGCGTGCTCCAGGAGAGTTGACAACTGCGCCCATAGTAATGCTGCAAGAATGCTGGCTCCCTAGATTACCTTTCTCTGCGGCCTGCTTGTTGCTCCCACCACCAAGGGCACTTTATTCGTATTCGTGGTTTCCTTTTTTTTTTCTTGTGCCATGAAAAAAAAAAGTAACGTATACAGTAGATATATTCGCGTGAAGAAATAAATGTCCTACCCAGAAGTACTTCTAGTTTGAATAAGAGGAGGAAACCTATAAAGCCTATGTATATCGACTTTGTACTGGACAAAAAAAAAATAAGAACCAAGACAAAAAGCATAGACGACCGCGCAGCAGCAACAAGTAAACTCTTTTCTTCGAATGGTATCCACTTCGGAAGCCGCTTCGGAAGCCGCACTGGCGGTGTCGGCGTCCGCTGCGTTTCTCCTTGGCATTAGAAACGTGGGAGACGAAGGAAGGGAATGAGAAGAGGACGGCTGTACAGGGCCCTGAAGAGGGAATGGAAAAGCGAACCCGAGTTGTTTTCAATTCTGGGTGCGAGCGGCGCTCTCTCGGGCTGCCACCGCGAAGAACAACACAGCAAACGTGCCCCACTCGCCCACCTATCCAGGCAGGCAGCAGGCGAGTATCCCTCGCGGAGGATCTGGGCACCGAATTCGAATGGCAAGGCGGGCTCATTTGAAATTCAGATGCTTGTCTGACGGCCGCGCACGCTCCAGCCTCGGGCAGCGTGGCATGCAGTAGCCGGAGCCCGGCTGCATTCTTCCGTTACCACGGATGTGCGAGAGTGCTGGCCCGGAACAGGAAGAAGGGATGTGGAGAGGAAGCGGACGAGACGTGGCGAAAGGGGCGAGGAGGCGTTCGCGCAGCGAAGGAGAGGCATCAGTAACGCGCGTCCCTCCGGTAATTTAGTGTGGATGACCCGTCGCAGTATCTGTGACTGTCTCGCGTCGCAGGCGGTTCGGCCGGCATTGAGAGGCAATCGTTCGAAAGCGCTCCATCTTCTTCTGCCAGCATGCGAGATTAGGGCGCGGTGATGGTATGTGCCAACACTTCCAATCACCCTGTCTGACAGATAAAGCCGCGAGACCATCGACTAAGCTCGTGGGACGCTGTAGACTCAAGCTAAAGTTTACAGTGGAAGCCAAAGCCATTGTGTTAATTCACTAACGTGTACTCTACTCAGGAAGTTTCATTCATCTATTGGAACTACTTATTTAGGCACAATACGCACGCTTTCATCGACATGTCGACGCGAACTTAGAATTATCAGCTGTTGGATGCGCGCTCACCATTTATGAATAAACGTGGGTAGACCTCTCCTGCTGCATTTTTCTCATCAGAGATACAGTAGCAATTGATTCGTATAAAAGCCTATCGCGCTCACAGAATTTATTATAATCGCTCAGTGTATGTGCCAGAGCGTAAACCTTAGATGTTCTTCGTTGTAATTCGTACCCATTAAGAAAACTAAGCATACATAATGCAAAAAATTAGGCGTAGCCATGAAGTATAGAATGAATTATGCTCACATTGCTCTTCAGCGATGTTCACTGAATTCAAAACTCAATAATATACAGCTGTGTGATGTGCAGTGCAGTGAAGTGCGCGGTTTAAAAAGTGCGCGATCAAAACGCGAGTGACCGAGGAAGACGAAGAAGAAGCACGAAAGGCGTGGTCCTACAAAATAAGAGAAAAGAGGACCCAATCAAGAAGAGCCACGGGGTTCCCAGCGCCCAATGGCTGACGAACACGGATGCCTAGTTGTGGCCAATGAGAAGAACGAAGAAGAAGAAGACCCGGCGGGATCGGATTCAGGGAGAGCGGTTCGAGAAGGCGAAGCGGGCAGGTCATCTACCGGGCCGGGCGCTGAAGGCGGCAGTCGGATTCCAGATCCGAGCCACTAGGCCTTCACCCGTCCGGGGCGTCCTGTTCATCTCTTCCTGCTCTCGGAACTCGTGTTGGCGTCTTGGAAGCTTCTGTGGGGCACGGATTTCGGCCGGCAAGCTACAAATGTCTATTCCTTCGGGCAGCTCCGGAGCAGTCGGGCTGCGGGCCCGAGCTTCGTCACGCGAGGCCAGCCAGGAGGCCTCTAACATCTGAACGAGCCTCTCAGCGGCTCATCCGTCGTCACCCGTCGCGACCAGCACCCCGGAGTCATCACCTTGACTAGCCTCATACACTCCAGCCGTCTGGTCTTCACGCAAGTGCAACAAGATTTGGTGAGACCTCGAGAATCTTCTTTGTCGCTCCGCCCCTCGCCACTGAACGATTCGCGTTCGAACTCCTCGCACTTGCATGCCGCTTATAGAACATTTCTTGAATTTTCCGTGTATAACTTTCTTTCTCTCTTTTTCCTTGTCTTAAACTTTCCATTTACTTTGTTCGCATTAAAAGCTTTGTGTTTCGTTATCTAGTGATATGAACGGCTTTGTCCTCGATTAGACTCTCGGAGGTTTTACCTGAGAGAGTCGTCCAATAAATCTGTTCAAGAACCTGCTCAAATCATCACAAATTGGCGTCCGCTACGACAGGACAGGACAAAGCCGTTCGTTCGTTATAGCGGCGCAAAAGTGTTGAAAGCATGGCGAGCTCACGTGATTTACTGCTATTAGCGGAACGCATGGGGCTCGAGGGCGCGGAGTTAAGGGCGTGGTATGACGAACAGGAGGCACGAGCGCGCGAGGAAAGGGCTGCAGAACGGGAAGCTAAAAAAGAGCAGGGCGAAAGGGAGCAAGAAGCCAGAAAGCAGGAACGCGAGTTGGAAGAAATAAAAGCGAAGAATTTGGAGTTACAGTTAAAGGTTGCGGAAGCACAAGGGAACCGCGAGGAGACCCGAACGGCTGATCGAGGACCCGGATGGAATGCACAATGCACCGTGAATCCTCACAATTTAATTCCGGGATTCAATGAAAGTAGGGACGATTTAGACGCCTATTTAAAAAGGTTCGAGAGCGTCGCCACTGGACAAGAATGGCCGAAAGAGAAGTGGGCCACTGCTCTAAGTTTATGCTTGAGCGGCGAGGCACTGAAGGTTTTTGGACGTTTGTCACCCGAAGATTCGCTTAACTATGATAAGGCCAAGTTGGCGTTGCTCCAGCGCTTTCGTTTTACGGCGGACGGTTACCGGGAGAAGTTCCGGCAGAGCAAGCCCCAGGATGGCGAAACTGGCAAGCAATATGCGACAAGGCTGCTGAGTTATTTTGACCGATGGGTGGAAATGTCCAAGACTGAAAAGGAATATCTAGGTCTTCGTAATCTCATGGTCTTGGAACAGTTTTTGAACAACTGTCATCCCCGATTGGCGCTTTTTCTTCGTGAAAAGAGCTACAGCAAGCTTGAGGACATGGCCGAAGCTTCCGACAACTATTTAGAAGCTCAGAAGCAGTCTAATTTGTTCCTGTTCCGTGAGAAAACTGAGAGCAATAGTACTAGGGATAAAAGCGGAGGCTCGTCCGAGAGGACTCACGTACGATGTTTTGTATGTGACCGTTTGGGTCACAGGGCATCAGACTGCCGTTCTAAAGTAAAGCAACCTTACTGCGGCTATTGCCACAAGCCAGGACACGACATTAAGGTTTGCGGTAAGAAGAACGGCCCAGTAAAGGAGACATCTTGCCTGTGGTCATCAGAAGGCTCAAATGAAAGTACGAATGCAGCAGGTGAAAAGGCAGAAAGGGACATTTCTAGTGCGGTGAACACCCAGCGAAATGCTTTGCCACGTACAATGCCTGTATTACAAGGCGTAATCTTCGGCCAGACCGCTTCTGTCCTGCGAGACACTGGAAGCAACACGCTGGTAGTGCGTCGGTCCCTCGTACCAGATGGAGCTCTTACGGGCACCATTACGACTTTGTTCTTGGCTGACGGCAGTAGCATCAAAGTTCCCGAGGCGAAGGTTGAAATTCATTCTCCTTATTTCTCCGGCACGACCATCGCCAAATGTATGACAAACCCTCTGTATGATATTATTGTCGGAAATATACGAGGATCACGAGATGCGCATGACCCTGATAAGACGTGGAGAGAGGGAGTTGAAAGGAAAATAGGAAAGGAGGACCACATAGATGTAACAGGTGGAAGTGGAACCCAGGAAAATTATGGTTCCACGCATTCTTTGTTGGTCGGCATCAAGAGCCAAGAAGCTCCAAATGTACGGAAGGATGATATTAGCCCCTTGAATGTTACCCGGAAGGATCTCTGCGCAGCCCAAGAACAAGACAAGACCTTGGAGCCATGCAGGAATAAAGTAAGTCTATCTTTCCAAGCAAATGGAGCGGCATCATATTCATTCAAAATAGAGAAAGGAGTGTTGTATCGTTATTTCCGGCTACCTACAGGCAAAATGATCCAACAAGTTGTAGTGCCCCAAAGTATGCGTAGTCAAGTGCTCACTTTGGCGCATGAAAGTTTGATGTCAGGGCACCAGGGAGTGAAGAGAACAATCGATCGTGTCCTAGAGTCCTTCTATTGGCCGGGGGTCCAAGAGGCAGTGAGAAGATACGTGCGTTCTTGCGACACATGTCAGCGAACGTATCCCAAGAGCAAGGTTGGAAAGGCACCTCTTGGCCGCATGCCTTTAATAGATACTCCATTCGAAAGAGTAGCCGTGGACATTATTGGGCCCTTAAAACCTGGTATCTCACATGGGAAACAAGTATATACTGACCCTCGTCGACTTCGCCACCCGGTATCCCGATGCAATAGCTCTGCCGTCGATCGATTCAGCTACGGTGGCCGAAGGGTTGATTGAGATGTTTTCTCGTATTGGCTTTCCCCGAGAGATACTGTGCGACCAAGCGTCCTGTTTTACATCTGACCTAATGAGGGAGGTCAATGATCTACTGGCCGTGAAACATCTTAGTTCAACACCCTACCATCCAATGTGCAACGGGCTAGTAGAACGCTTCAATGGCACTCTGAAGCAAATGCTGCGCAAATTATGTCAAGAGAGCCCAAATCATGGGACAGGTTACTCGCACCCCTCCTCTTTGCATATCGGGAAGTGCCACAAGCTAGCCTGGGATTTTCTCCTTTCGAGTTGATTTACGGACGGCATGTTCGAGGTCCACTTAGTATACTAAAGGAGTTATGGACCGGAGACCACCTAGGCGAAGAAGTAAAGACAACCTATGGTTACGTTGTGGATCTCAGAGATCGCTTGGAAAAAACGTTGCAGTTAGCCCATGATAACTTATCACGAGCTAAAGTAAACCAGAAAAGGTACTACGACAGGGGCAGTAGGTGCCGTCGTCTAAACGTGGGAGATCGTGCCCTCATATTACTTCCCACTACGGAAAACAAACTACTGATGCACTGGAAGGGGCCCTTCATGGTCACAGGGAAGAAAGGGAACTGCGACTATTGGCTAGACATGGGACACACTACGAAGCTGTTTCATATAAACACTGCTCAAGAGGTATGAGGAACGTCAACCGGAAGTGATCCCACAGTCAGCATCCATCGTTGTAGTGGAAGAGGAGGACACGGGTACAACTGTGCCTACTTTCAACTCTTCCAAGGGCCCTGGCACACAAGCAATAAAACTTGGTCCGGGCCTTCGGGAAAGTCAACGGAAAGCGAGAGCGTTAGGGCGGACTATGAGACTATATGAGTAGATCGCATTGACGAGTCATATTGATATTCTTTAAAGTTTACATGTTAAGTTATATGCCACTATGCATAGCCCCATGAACTTGTTGTGCAGCTATGTTGGAGTTGTTTGTTTCTTTTTGTTTTTGTTCTGCTGTAGTGCATGTTGTATTTATTCGTTAATCTTGGCAATGGACCAATGCACAATGTGTGATGTTTACATTATGTGTGGTGCTTACATTATGTGTGGTGTTTACATTAGATGTGACATTTTCGCGCACTCACCAGCAGTTTTTCGGACAACGAAAAACTTTTTCGAAAAAGGGGCCTGTGTGATGTGCAGTGCAGTGAAGTGCGCGGTTTAAAAAGTGCGCGATCAAAACGCGAGTGACCGAGGAAGACGAAGAAGAAGCACGAAAGGCGTGGTCCTACAAAATAAGAGAAAAGAGGACCCAATCAAGAAGAGCCACGGGGTTCCCAGCGCCCAATGGCTGACGAACACGGATGCCTAGTTGTGGCCAATGAGAAGAACGAAGAAGAAGAAGACCCGGCGGGATCGGATTCAGGGAGAGCGGTTCGAGAAGGCGAAGCGGGCAGGTCATCTACCGGGCCGGGCGCTGAAGGCGGCAGTCGGATTCCAGATCCGAGCCACTAGGCCTTCACCCGTCCGGGGCGTCCTGTTCATCTCTTCCTGCTCTCGGAACTCGTGTTGGCGTCTTGGAAGCTTCTGTGGGGCACGGATTTCGGCCGGCAAGCTACAAATGTCTATTCCTTCGGGCAGCTCCGGAGCAGTCGGGCTGCGGGCCCGAGCTTCGTCACGCGAGGCCAGCCAGGAGGCCTCTAACATCTGAACGAGCCTCTCAGCGGCTCATCCGTCGTCACCCGTCGCGACCAGCACCCCGGCGTCATCACCTTGACTAGCCTCATACACTCCAGCCGTCTGGTCTTCACGCAAGTGCAACAAGATTTGGTGAGACCTCGAGAATCTTCTTTGTCGCTCCGCCCCTCGCCACTGAACGATTCGCGTTCGAACTCCTCGCACTTGCATGCCGCTTATAGAACATTTCTTGAATTTTCCGTGTATAACTTTCTTTCTCTCTTTTTCCTTGTCTTAAACTTTCCATTTACTTTGTTCGCATTAAAAGCTTTGTGTTTCGTTATCTAGTGATATGAACGGCTTTGTCCTCGATTAGACTCTCGGAGGTTTTACCTGAGAGAGTCGTCCAATAAATCTGTTCAAGAACCTGCTCAAATCATCACAAGCTGCAAAAAGTCCTTTAATAGTCTTCATCTTAAGTATCCTGTGAGTTAGCTTGCTTATTCTGTCGTTTTCCATATATACATGGGCCAGAACATCGTTGCACATATATTTTAACAACGAATTCCCGACTTCGAAGACACAAAGTAATTTATTTCGAGCTCCGCATATCACAGCAGAGACAGCAGCAATAGAAAGAGAGATGGGGTAGGAGATATTTGGCGCTCCGAAACTTTGGAACTTCTTTTCTACGAAGCGAGGACCCGCCTATCGAGCTCTAGTAAGTCATTCTCTTGAGACCCTCTTTACGGAAAAGAAAAAAGAAACTCCAACAAAAAGACGTGATTCACGCTGAAGCAGTGACCTAAATTGTTATACAGAAATACATCGATAGCTGAACGCATCCAGCACTGAATATCCCTGCAGTGGAGAGGACTGTTTCACTGCAAGGCCACGCCAATCCATCACATCGGAGTTCGGATAGAATCACACTCTTTTCGCACCATCTTCGCGAGTTATAGAACATTCACAATTCTCAAAGCACAGTGCACAACTGCGCCACACAACTGAATGTACATTGTCGCGTCTTTCCTGTTGCTTTTTTGAGCGTGCAATATCTACCCTACACAGATACGTTGCAGGCATGTGTGTATGGGTTGCGCGGCTTTTTGAAGCTTTATTTATTCGCTCTTGATATCCTCCTCGAAGCTATTATTTATGACGGATGGCCTCGCCAGGATTTTGTGGCCGTCGGCCGATGATCCAGAGGATATAAGGTCCTCTTTTTCTGAAAATACTATACGCGCTAAGTTTGCGTTTATGCGTGTTATTCTGCCAGCTGCTGGTTAGAATAACCAGTGCTGCTGTGCTTTTCGGCGTGCAGCTTTAGATGCAGCAGAAACCGTAGTGAAATTTAAAAATAGGCCAGTATCATTTCTTGACGAACTTAAGTCACTTTGACATCATCCATCCATCCATCCATACATACATACATACATGCATCCAACCATCAGTCGTCCGTCCGTCCGTCGTCCGTCCGTCTACCTGCCTGCCTGCCTGCCTGCCTGTCTGCGTCTTTGTGCTCTCCTGGTGACCCCAGTGTTTGGATGGTGCGGTATACATTTATGACGAACCCGAATGACTGATCTTCACATCACTAACTTGATATAGTCGTCATGTACGTCACTATTAAAGATGCAACCACGTGTAGCTCGTACCTGTAGTGCTCAACCCCGTGGTATGTGGTGTTTCAATGTTATGCAGCCTATATCAATCAATGACCAGCTAAACTAGCCATTTAACATAGTGATACGCGCGGTTGTTTTTGTTTGCTTAAGGAGAACGCCGTTATCACTTTCCTGTGACACGCGCGCTTGTATTGATTGTTTGCGGGGAGCGCCGTTATCACTTTTTCTTACACGCAACGCAGGCCTCGTTTATCTTGCATATCACTTCGGAAACTGTGCCGACCATTCTTGAAACTCTGCATGCCTAACGCGGATATTTTAGTGACTTCTGGAAGTGCGGAGATAATGCGAGAATGCGTTATGACGTGTGTATAAAACCCGACGCATTACTCCACTTGTCAGTCTTTCTGTCGACCGACGACTGTTCACGCCGCTATTGCTGTGCGCTGTGATTGGCTTTGTTTTGCTGGGCACGAGTTCGCCCAATAAACAGTTCGCCTGACATCGACATCGTCTTGAGTCGTGCAAGAGTCGTCTTGAGTGCTGCGTGCGTCACAAACACGTAACAATATTTAAGAGCACTCTCATAGGCTGCCATTGAAATGCAGACGTAACAAACACGCAGACACACACGCAACCTATCAAAAGCTGGGGCGGGGTGGGGGGGGGCGAGGGGGTGCACGAAACAGGGCATCTCAGGATCCAAGCCAGCGCGCTACCACTAGCCTACGGCGTCTTCTCCCACACGGAACGTATAGTAAATAAACCTATAGCACCGTCTGTTGCGATGATTGTGCTTGTGTAACGTCAACAGCGCTTCTAATGTGTATTAAGCCCTATCACAGCAATGTAATAATAGTGGACGCTTTGACATTACTCGTTGTGCTTTTGCCCAACTTTGATAAGTCCCGCAGGAACACTTCAACGAACCATGCTTATGATGGCCGCATCAGGAGAGCTTAGCGTGCATTGCTTTTCGACAAAACAGGCGTCTGTGCTGTGCACTAACCTAAGTGCCAATGTTAGGTCGTGCTATATAGCTGCTGTTGAGTCGCCATTCTGCTGCAGACACTGCTCATTAGCCCATGTGCGAGGTACTCATTCATGCACTTTGGACAAAGACGCTCATGCTATTCGTAACACTAGGCTGAATATCAAGCAGTGCGTCAGAGGCACTTTACTGTCTCGTTACTTCGCATGACTCCGAATCCCAGAATGCGTGGGATACGCAGGATATTTTCTCTTTCAATACTACCCACCTCTCATTATTCTCTTTCCCTCTTTCGCTCGCACTCTGTCTGCGTTCAGGCTAGACTAGCATAAACCATTTGGCGACAATACATAGGTAAACATTTTATGCGATGAACGACAAATGACGTATTTCCTGTATTCGAGCGATTAAAACTTAGACATCCACCTGCCTTTCCACTTCTTTTTTTTTTGTTACCTGAGCAGCTCCATTCTTTCGCGCGTGTGATTAATTAGCGAGTTTGAATGTACCTTATTTTAATCCCAGGAGCGTGAGCTGAATTTGCTCATCACGGAGGGTAAGCTGACGGCGTATTCGACCTCAACACACAAAAACGTAGATTCGCATCATTGCACAGATCCCCACTTCTGTAAACGAGAGTTGCTTGCAAAATTACTTGGCTCAGCTCTACGAAATTCGCCACTGCCTTCTCTAAATCATCCCATAGTGATCTTCTGCAATGACCTTCTTTGTTGCGTATGTCGCTTCGTAACGTTGGGCCACCCAATGGGGACATCCTGATTCTGCTAAGCGTGGAATGCTCTTTGCTCCTGGTGTCGGTGACCTTCAAGTGACCTTGAACCATACTCAAGAGCTGTTTTTCGGGCTCTCACACGAGATTACCCGGGAACACATCTGGGAACTTATGTTCATTGCAACGACAACATGTGGCCTACAGCCCAAAGTTTAAACTATACGGCCTTTGGGTGCGAAGATTTGCACAGGATGGTATTACGTGCCTCATTCACTGTCGAAACATTTTACAGTAGTATTGCTGCCGGGTTCCTGGCAGAGTTTTTTACTTTTTCGACAGTTTTCTTGAAGCAGACACATATAGCGCGATGACTTTTTCTTGCCGTTACCATAAAACTTAGATGACCGAGCATCTTATCTACCTACTCTTGATAAATGGATTTGAATTTTCCCGTTATCTCTGGCTGAGGTGATAAAGAGAAAGGGAGAGAACAACAGTATTGTTTAAAGCAGAACTAGTCAGGTTGCTTTGCTTAAAAATGGGTCAGCTGCGGATGTCTAAGGGTTATGGTGCTCCGCTGCTAACCCAAAAAACGCGGGTTCGATACTGGCCGCTGCGGTCGCATTTTCGATGAAGGCAAGTGTGCCAGATGCCCTGCGCTTTGCCTTGTCAGTGCACGTTAAAAAAACCCCCAGGTGTTCAAAATTTTTGGAGCTCTCCACTGCTGCTTTCCTCTGCTTTCTACTCTTTCACTCCCTCTCTCCTACCTCCACGGACACTGAGCCGTGCTCCCTAAATGGGCTGCATAAAACAGCGCCATTTCTTTACCCGAACCACAATTCTTAAGAGTCAAGCTGGACGAGCCAAGCCACGATGCTCTGGGCATGTAAAATGGCTTCAGCCAGGTAGGCCTTGCCTTACATGTCAGAACAAGTATTAGGAGAAGGCTCTCCTTGCAGTTCTTACTTCGGGACCCCATTCCAAAATTAGTTAAAAACAAGCAAACAGTTAATTAATTATTGCTTATAATATTAAAGAGATGCTAAAGCGAATTACGGTTCCTTTTGTATAAATAAATGACCTGTTCACATTACAAGAACCACAACTTTCGAGAGGACAACATGCTTGGAAAGCCAGAAAATGAGCAAAAAGTAAATACAAGTAGTGACTCCTGTTGCGAGGTTCCCACACCAATATATGTAGATTCATGCATTTCTGACGCAATCTACTAAGTCATGCGCCACTTTTCAACGGTAAAAGGTATAGACGTTGAGTTCTAAGGAAACCGGAGAATCAACATGACCTGTTTGAGACAATTTGACTGATCCGACAGCGCGAGAAAATGCAAAAAAGAAATTAGGTCCGTGACATCACCTGCTCAAAGTGCTGCCGCGATCAAATATGAAACTTAGGTGAAACTTTAATCTTTATTTTCTCTACTAATAATGCACATAAAATGGCGAGATCAGCAGCGGTGGAGTTTTCCAATAATGGTTGATTAGCGTAAACAACTTCAGTGCTTCACTTTAGTGTCCCTATAAGGAGAAGGGATGCACAAGAAAATGTTTCATGCGTTCAGTGCACTCACTCACTCACTCAAAACACACCACTCGCTCACTCACTCACCCAAACCTCACTCGCTCACTCACTCACCCACCCAAACTCATTCGCTCGCTCGCTCACTCTCTCACTCACCCAAACCCACTCACTCACCCAAACTCACTCACTCACTCACTCACTCACTCACTCACCCAAACCCACTCGCTCACCCAAACTCACTCACTCACTCACTCACTCACCCAAACCCACTCGCTCACCCAAACTCACTCACTCACTCACTCACCCACCCAAACTCATTCTCTCGCTCACTCACTCACGTGCCCTTCTTTAAAAGCGCATATTGACATCGACAAATCAACTCTTGTTGACGAAACTTGCGATGCAATCTCGTGCAGTTTGTTTCTCCTGCAAAATAGTATATCTACAGTGAAGCACGCTCTACAGGGGCATGCGAGCAACGCTGCACTCAAATAGTATAACAATGGGTGCCATTTTAGCGTGATAGCGCCAGCGAGCTCGTAGCGCAGAAAATCTGGTGTCGGCGTGGGCGTAGGCAGCAGTCGTACGGCGAATATAATGGTCTCGAACTACTGATACTGCCTTAGCCATTCGAAACACACTGCGCATGCCCCCCGCCATTACTCATGTACCTAATTCGGTGAACAAAATTCAATTTCTCAAAGCTAAGATCCGTCAAAATATCCTACACTGTGATTTCGATAACACCTATACACAGCTCAGACTCTAATTCTATTTCAGCAGAACTGTTACATCTGTTACGAGGGCAACTAATTATGTCACCACGGAAGTCAAGCAATCCCAGCCCTTTATACAGAGCGCACCAACGCTGCGCCTGTGCGCATGGCGTCAGTGCTATGGCAAACTGCGCCACAGCGCTCGATCGCTCTTCACACTCGTGTGACAGATTCGATACCGCTTTCCGTTGTCGTTCTCATTGCGTAGCCTTCCTCATCAGCGAGTACAGACGGGGGCATCTACGTCAACTGGTACCCAACCGCGAGGGCGGCCACCCGAGGAGGAGGAACAGTGTGAAGTAATAAAAGTTTGTGTGCCATGGCGCCTACGCAGTTATGTGACTAAAGAGCATGGAAAGCGAATGGGAAGGCGATGCGAACGGGCCCGGCACTGTTGTTGCGTTCCACTCTTAAAGGAAAAGCTTAAGCGTCCCTCGTATTTTCCTGCATTGAATGTGTATATGAGAAAGACGAATTCTAGAGAGTGAACGGAAAAGGATGATATTGGAGGATGAACTTGCTTTTTCACTACCGGAAAGCTCTATACCACCGGGAAGGCGTATTTGGCAGACTCATGTATAGAAGTTCATCCGTTTTTCTAATGAACGATAAAGATGCGTGCGAGGTGCCTTATTTTCACCGTACATTACGATGGATGATACGATCATAAGGAGCAGATACGATGACGTGACCAGACTCAGAGGTAATGGTAATTATGAACTAATATGTGAGTGGATTCTGTCGAACTTTCGAGATCTGTTGCAATTAGGCCAAACAGCGCGGTATGCTACCGACAACTCAGCTACTGCCGTCGATAGCTCCGGTAGTCCGGGATTCGTAAACTTCAAGAAGTCTACGAACAAACTAAAATTTTCCAATACGGGCAGGATCTTACGGAAGATGTACTATGTTACTGAAGCAACACATCTGTTTAGAAAGGTACGTTATAGGAAAAGCTATATAATGCTCTTAAAAGAAGCGTGAGCAATGTACGTTGAAATTTTCAGAGCATGTGAATTGGACTTGTGGATACATAGGCAGGCGACATCTATCGAGAGCTTGTCATTGACTTAATGTGAGGGGTAATCAGGCGCATTCGGTTTGGTTGCATGCAGGCAGACAGGTCAACGCCTTCGCTCGCGCCCGCCAGCATATTTCTGCATGCGCCTACTAAGAAGAGCTTGCATAATACAGGCCTTCGCAAGATAAAACGAATTGAATCTGTCTGCGCATGCCACTAGAGAGTCTGCCGATAGTCTGATTTTCGTAAAAGAAGCAATCATATATACTTGCACTCCTTACTGTAGGCTAAAAGCAGCACTTAGCGTCGCCTTAGTGCAGCGATGGGATAGTTACGTAAAGCATCTCGTTAGGCGAAACGTTTGCAAAGCACTTCAAAATACTTTTTAAATTGCGATCACCTCTTTCGAAAGAGGTTAAAGAGATAGCATGACGTCATTTCGGAAGCAGGAGAAATAGCTCTCGAGCTAGCCTAATGATGAGCTTAATAATATGATTATGCATTTTATATGTGGACGATCCAGATGTGCATTGGTAGTTTTTTAAGTGCAATATGTCTTTGCAAGGAGTAGACAAGTATTCCGCTGCTTGGAAGCAAAGGAAAGAAGATAACAAATCTCTAAACTATCAATACAAAATAGCCCATATCACTAGCAAGAAACATTAGAAATATAAGTGTAATAAAGCAGTAATAAATGAATCAATAAAACGTATCACAAACAGCTGGCCTTATTCTTCTTTTCTGAGGAAATGTAGAAATGTATCCGACGCGGCTTTTGTGTGCATTAGTCATCCGGAGGTATTCCTTTTTCCACAAGATCGCAGAAAACGTTCATCGAAATCAGCCAAAATGCTGTCGTTGCCGGGCTTCGATAAAGACACTAAAGGATACAAGGTGGATCTATTGGCTCGATACTCTGGTGCGTTCTGAAGCCTCCCCGTTTCCACGCGATGCGTCCTGAAGGTTTCGGAACAGGCCGGGTCGATCCAATATATTATTTCTCCATCGAGCTCTTTTGTCAGCCAATGCAGAATTCAAAACTTTCGAAACCGTAGGCCGTATCTGTATATCCCTCAAAGGCTGGGGATTACGCTGCGGGAACAGGTGGAGTATGCCCTAGGCATATCCTAGCAACGTGCACTGTTACGCTTCCAGTCCTCAATTGTAGCCGTGCAAAGAGAGTCGCGCTATTACTCCACAAGCAGAAGCGCAGCACGAAAGAACAGGCTACGGTTGCAACAAATGTATCGTTTTATTTTTCTTTCGGGATGCTACCGCTGCATAAGTGAGCCTGCGTAGCTTAATAGTAGAGAAAATGGTTGTGAAACTCGGATATTGAGGGAGCTAACCTTTAGCAATGGTACAGTTCAACATATAACAATATTGAAAGAACGTGCTCATCGTCACAAGCATAATTCTGTTTTAGGGAGTTTTCGTCAAGATGAATATTCGACTGATCCGGGGATCTTGGTTAACTGATGTATTTACTTAATGTGCTACACAGGCATCGCTGATATCGCCATTCTTCCGCAGTGTTTGAGTTAGCTGCCCGCAATTTGGATACATGGTGTGCCTGTAGTTGAACCTGATACACAATGGTTCAGCTGCTTTTTTCGTGCTTCTTCATGGCATTTAAGCAATGGCAAAAGTAGAAAGTGCTTCACGCTCCAACGAGTAGTATGTATGTATGTATGTATGTATGTATGTATGTATGTATGTATGTATGTATGTATGTATGTATGTATGTATGTATGTATGTATGTATGTATGTATGTATGTATGTATGTATGTATGTATGTATGTATGTATGTATGTATGTATGTATGTATGTATGTATGTATGTATGTATGTACGTTTCATCCACAATACCATTACAGTATAGCAAAGAGCGACTGGGCAGAAAAATCACAGCATATCCACGGAGTGAATGATGATGAGTGGGCGAAGCTCCGGAGGTTCACCGTAGATCGTGCCGAGTTCCGGTTTAATTTAGTTAACGCGCACGCTACGAATCCTTATGGTTCAACTACGCACAAGTGAAATCTCCCACCGGCACTTCATTGCAAGTCAAGATCCAGTGCCTATATATATATATATATATATATATATATGGGTGGCCGGTGAACGGTTCTCCAACGCGAGCAGTCGGTATTTCTCAATCAAGAAACTCGCTAGGATGACGCTGCCTGCGCCAACGTTGTCTCTCGCGGGTGAGGGCGCGTTCTCCTTCTTTGCGAGCTGGTAGAGCGTTCATCTAAGAAAGAGCGTTTCCATAGTCAACGCGCGCCTTTCGCTCTCTCTCTGTCTCTCTCTCTCTCTCTCTCAGCAAGATAGCAGATGGAAGAGTGAGAGAGCTCGCGCGATGGGAGGCACGCGCCGAGGGCGAGCGCGAGCCTCCCGGCGGCGCGAGGTGGCTACATACATACCACTACTACTACTACTACTACTACTACTACTACTACTACTACTACTACTACTACTACTACTACTACAGTGGAGGGAACGACTCACACCCTAAGGAGCTTCACCCCGCAAAGCGGCACATAACCGTTGAACCAGCTTCACAAAGCCCGTAAACAGTACAGTAGCCGCAGAGCGGAAGCGGTTTTTTTCATGTGGTAACATACCCGAAAGAACGCGACGTATAATAAAATGAATGAATAATAAATAACATGTCACTTTAACGCATAACATAAATAAAAGCGCATGTTCCTTACTGTACTTTAAAGATACGCTAGATTTCTTGAAGTATCTACAATTATTGAAAGCCAGTAATTTTCTTAAAAATCCTCGTGACCGTCTCTGTGCTCCTTATCTTCTTCCTCGTGTTCTTTCGCGATACTTTCTGTTATAACTAACCAACTGGGTCAACCGCACCTTTTCGTCTTTCTGACGTTGTATTGTTTGGCGGCTGGTCTTTTTCCTTTGACAAGGAGGAGACCAGCGCCTTAGCATGGAGGAGCTGCCTTCAGGAAAGCAGATGCAAATTACGGGAAACTAGGAAATACGAGACAAGGAAAGTGGCGCCGGCGCATACAGACCTCGCCAGCTGATCCGAGAAGTGCAGACGCCTAGTGAGTGTTTTGTAAGCCTGCGTTCCTGTACATCGTGCCCTAGAGCGTTGTTTCAACAACTCCGGCAGATAGAAACAGAAGCTGGACAAGGGACGTCATATTCTTCGTCAATGATAAACTGCCATGAAGCTATACCTGAAACACAGAAAAAAAAAACGGACAAACCTTTATATTCATTTACTTTCTTCTTGTCTCATAGAATGGCCGCGCTTCATCAATGTCGTGTCTTCTTGCAATAAACCCGACACATGCATAGTCTCACTTGTGCCTGTAATTATATTGCAGTTTACTACATGCCCCGTCCAAGAGCCAAATAACTCATTACTCGCAATAATGCGTCTTCATCGCACCGGCATACAGCTTCCACAAAAGGAAACGACTTTCCTCTGACGATTCCTCCGCCTTCCTTCCATTAGTCGACGTGTCACTTAGGGACACAACGCCGGCAGCTACCAATTTATTCTAAAGAGAGAGCCCACAGTCATCGCATAAGAATTTGGCAGCGCCGTCGCAGGGAGCGGCCGCCGGCGCCGACGCTTCATCGACGGCATCCCGCTGTCCGGGAGTAACGTGCAACCTTGAGATGCATTTATGGTGAGCCCGTATTATTGGATCCCGCCGCGCCGCCTGAGTCCTCCGCACGCGCGCGGTGGTGCCGGCGCTTATTATTTCGAGGTGCGAACAGTATATCGTAGCGGCGTGCTCTTCTCCTTCCCAGAGGGGCGGGACGAGCCAATCTTTCACGCGAGAACTAATGCGGTCAGACGTCCCGCTGACTTCGTTTCCGGACCGCGGGAAGCCAGATAATTGCGTTAGCTAAGATAAGCGTATCTCTCTCATTCTTGGAGTCTTTCTCTCTCATCTCTGTCTCTTGTCTTTCTTTTCATGGCGCTTCGTCTGCGGAACGGCAGGCTGGGAGTAAAGACGTATTTTATTAGCCGCGAAAGCCAATGCCGCTCACCGAGCGCTATTATAGAGACGTGCGAAGCTATATGAGGCACATCTCCTCCCCTTGCAGCTATGGCTGTTGTCATCTGACGCTGGTCACAGACTTCTTCCAACCGTGATCATCTTCTTCCTCTTCCTGACGAACCTAGGGTCCCGGAAGAGGAACATTGCGAGCGCGAACGGTGTTCCGCTGTCGTCATTTCGGGGTGTACTTTTGGACGATTCTCTTGCTTTCCTTTCCGGCTCTTAATGAATCGCGCTGAGGTACTTTTGATGTCTTTAAGCTTGATCAAAATAATCACTGAAGACAGTTGCAACCCAGGGGCTGCTACCTTTATCACTGTAATTGTTTCCTATGTGGGTTCTTATGTTTTTGTCTTTGTTTCTGTCATATGTCTTGCACGCTACGCTCAATGGAAAAGTGTGGCGGTTCATGGCAAGCGCAGGAAATAAGTACAGTAAGAGAAGGAGAGTTTTCGTTTGTGATGACCGCAGCATTGGGAACCACAGCAAAAAGAAGCGGAAAAAAGTTTTTCAAGTACCTTGAGTACATATTATGGAAAAGTGTGGCGGTTCACTGGCAAGCGCAGGAAATAAGTTACGTAAGAGAAGGCGAGTTTTTCGTTTGTGATGGACCGCAGCATTGGGAACCACGCAAAAAGAAGCGGAAAAAAGTTTTCAAGTACCTCGAGTACATATTTCAGGATTCGTCGGTCAACTTTAGACTTTTCCTCAGGATGCCTTATAAAAACAGGCAAAATTTCAAGAAAGAAACAAAGTACCAATACAACTATGCCGTGTGGTAATGCGAGCCTCGTTGTTCTCAAATTTGCGTGCCACGCTGCGCTTTTGTTTGCTGGACCGATAACAGTGGCCACTATCAGGCACAGTTCTGTAACGGCAAATGGGGTCGGTTGGGCGAGATGTGTACATGTAAAACATGAATAATAATAATAATAATAATAATAATAATAATAATAATAATAATAATAATAATAATAATAATAATAATAATAATATACGTAGTGTGCCTACGGCAGAAGAAAGGGCAGTCCAAATCATCAGCAATCTGTCCTGTACGAGATCACTTCATTTTGTGGCAGTCAATAATTTTTCGTTCCAACGCCAGCTGTGTGCTCCATAGCCTATTCTAAAGTTTCTATGTTGATTTAAATTATTTTATTTCATTTTCCTCTGTTGCAGCACAGGCAGAGGGGTTGTATGTAAACGCTGGCTCCGGGCATCTTGAAAAGATCTATAGACCCAATGTTTAGCAGGGAGTCAGTACTCGGGCTCATACAATCGAAAATGGAGATAAATACAATAGGAATCATGAAAGAATACACGAAACAACATTATGTGCATATAAGTAATCTTAAGACTTGTTATTGTAACGTTTCAGCGCCTTACTCTGGATACATTGTAATTGATTAAATTTGTAAGAATCATCGCCTAAACAAGCACCGATCCTCATTTCTTGTGGAACGCACATCTTTAATTTCATCGTACCAGACCACGCATGCACGTTCCGTTCTATATTTGCGTCCCCATGTGCGTTTGTAACCGATGGCGAAACCTTATTAAATCGGCACTGCTAAGAAGTATGCCTCATTTATTAATCTCAGAGTTGTTTGTGCTGAGGTCTAGCGTACAGCTTCGTAAGAAATAATTGTATATTGGCTCCTTCGCTTGAGTAAACCACGTGAACGTTTTACAATTGCAAATTATTATCAAACGTAATAACTATAGCGTGACTGTCGTAAGAGACGAGAAAAACGGAGTCTAAACGAACTGATTTGGTTTGTAACTCCACCTTTCCATTAGTTGGCTGCTCTTGCTGATATCATGTCGAGAATGTAGAATCGATCGCGTCTACTTTTGAGGATAATTCTAGAAACATGAATATTTGCGTGACGCAGGTTTTAGACTTATATGAAAGCAATGTAATGCGAGACACAGGCTTTCTATTTATATGAAAGAAGGATACCTTCTTTGCGAGTTTAGGTCCTGGTATGTTATGTTTTGTAATGTTCATGAAGCTTTCCATGTATTTTGACATTCGCATAAATAGGCTGAAGAAACTGTACTGTTAAGGAGAAGTTGAACCACGTCTAGTTTGCCCCAGTAATGTCCTTGTGGTAGTTGAAAAGTGGTATTGTTTCTGCAGCTGCAACTAGACCGATAGAAGTTTTCGTTGACATGTGCCATCAGCAGTCGGGTGGCCAACCTCATTAATACTATGCCTAAGAACGCAGTATCCTTGTGACCGCAACTTACAAAAAAGAAAGAGCTTTAGCTTGAGTACTTTTCCACGAAGGCCGGCCGGGTAACGCAAGGGGACTTGTTCAATAAGAGACAGACTTGTGCAATACTTGTGTAATGGGTGAGTATTATTATGAAAGCTCGTGGATATTTAACTATCTTTGCCGGCAAAGCTTTGCGACCTTTGGGACACGAGCTGATGGGGCAAAGTTTAATGCACTCTCTAGGCCACGTAATTACGATGAAATGCTTCTGCCAGCTCGTGCTTGGCACAAAACTAAGTTGCATTAAAGGGTGTGGATTCTAGAGGAATCCTCAGAAATTGTACGCTGTAACATTTGTTGCCACATCTTTAAGCTGCTTTTGGTGGGGATTGCGGAACGTACTTTGCCGTTTGGTGAATCAACGCAATGCGACCACAGTGCAGTATAGCGGTACAATTAATGTACAACACATAACTCGCAAAAGAAGACATCACGCGTCCTCCGTAATTAGAGGAACCATCGTGGATGTCTAAGCGAGGAATATTTCGCAAGCTTGCTTCTTTATTATTCCTGAAACTGTTCCTGTAACCTGCGACGAAGAATAGAGAGATAAAATAATATTATCTTTATTATCTTGCCATCTTCTCAATTATGCCATGAAAGCTCGGTCACGTCGGAGAAAAGCAGATTACGTTGTCTCCGAGTAATTAGTACGTTGCACAAATTAAGACTTCATAAAAGCGCTAGACTAGTTCCGAATGTCGCTAGGATTCTGGAACTCTGCCATTGTCTTTGCTGCTTTTATGCAGTGCATGTTAGACAGAACGATTGCTTTGAGTAAAAGGCTTAGTAAAACTGATTCCGCGCGCGGCCCTTATGAGAATCAGACTCGTTGCTGCGACAAAAACGCGTTGCATGAGGAATAACGCCGAACCAAAAGAATGTGTCTATTTTCCTCTCTCTCTCACCTGTTTTTGCTTTTGTTCCGAAGCAAGTACACCTTTTCTCTTATTTGCCGACTTTGAATTGAACTACACGGGTAGGCGTTGATACGTCTGAGCAGTGCCCACTAATGCTACAGAAGCGCTGTTCTTTGACTGCTACAGCGTAAGCCGGTATGTGGTCGTTACAGCGACGGAATTTAGTGACGATGGTGTTCTCCGCCGTAACCGCTATCAGCGTCAACCGCTCCTCGTAACCATGTCCGTAACAGCGATCAGATTCAATGTGAAAGAAAGAAAAATTATATGCCTGTGCGAATTGGAACTCATCTCTAAAGGAGCGCAGCCAATGCAAGCCTAACTGACCCTCACCACTTAGTTGAGCATCTTGCACTCTCAGCCACGCCTCTCATGTCGTAGGAGAGGCACTGGCAGTCATTCCTGGCTCTCACGACCTGACTAGGCACTTGGTGTTCTTAGCCAGGACCGTGGCTTGTAGAAGGGGAGCTTAAAGACATTATATGTTGCCGACCGCCGGCTGTGGTTTCACCGAGGAGGAAGAGGCAAGAGACAGCTGCGGTGAAGAAGAGAACGAAGACGATGGCGACGAATAAGAAGAAGACGAGGGAGGAGTTAGCTGGTACTAAGATGGCGACGACAAAGATGCAAGAAAGGAAGGCGGATAATGACGAAGAAGAGGAAGCAGAAAACACAGACAATGAAGAGGAAGAAGAGCGGACCAGCAGCAGGAGCAGAATAAGACTGAAAGAGAAGAATGAGAGAGCACGCAGGAAGGATCTTGCTTGCGCTACCACTGTGCCTGCGTCCTCTGCGCAGTCTGCTTAACTGCGCTGTACCTCGTAGGATAAGGTATTATCTCGGATATTATTAAAGAAGGACGTTGCACAATAATATGGGTGCCGTACATTATTATACAGTACCTCTAATTACATTCCCAGGCCAATATGATGCTATTGAATGGTATTCTGAAGCCAGGACGTCAACATTTAAGAAGTAGAGTTTAGATTTCTGTCATATACCGGGGATCGGGAACCTTTGGTTCCCGGCCCCTCCGCGGGTTCTTAGGAACCCTCGTCCCAGGATACAATAAAGTTCCTCTGTCTGTCTGCCTGTGTCATAAACCGTTTTGTTAATTAGTAAATAGCACGTACCGTTGTGTAAGTAGTGCGTAGACAGCGTCTTCAGCAGTGCTCGCTGTTCGGTTTTGCAGGAATTCATAAGCTAAATAATATAGTATGCTATTGTAATATATTTTCTCTGATAAGGTTATGCTGTCAAAATGTATATTCAGACCTATGCGGGCTTCAATGTAGTGCTCACAAACGATCTTTTCTTTTTTTTTTTTGCTCGTGCTTGTTAAATAAACAACAGTTTCGTGGACTCTATATTCATGAGCAGTTCTGAAAGTCGGTCGCACGCAGCAGTCAAACAACGGCAAGAATCTATACCCTGGGCGAGGAAGCATTCGGCCAGAAAGGCCGTTAGATACGTCATTTCATCCGTGAATGTCCTACGCGCGCGCGTGTGTGTCGGTAAAGGGAGACCACGCTTTTGTGTCGGCGAATGACAGCAGAGGGGCGCGGTGGCGCCGATGATGAATTCTCGGGCCGTCTTAATGACTTGGGATGTAACGACCGTGCTATGCGCTCGGACCGCTACGGCCTCTCTGCTTTTTCCGGGCCATGACAGTGCAATTTACATTCCTAAAGGGACTTCTATTTTGTGCGCCTGTCGTCCCTCGGGTAACGAAGAGCTGGACTAGAGAACGAAAAAGAAGAACAGCACTACACCAGAGAAGACGCAACAGAAAAGTATGAAGCGCGAAGGAGGACCACGTTGCGTATAGCAATGGAGAAATGAAGCGGAGAGAGATGGAAGCAAGAGCAACAATCCGCTAAAACGTTGGACATGCACCGAATTTATTTGAAAGCGCTTCGCACTCGTTCCGTGCTTTAGAGAAGGCGGAAAGGAGAAGAAAGAAAAGAAAAAACAACACGAAGAAAGTCACTTAGTCCTATTTGCTTTCGGCTCCTCGAACAAAGGTGGTTCTAGAACGATAGAAAGAGTGAAGCGGGGTGCACTGCGGCATTGGGCATGTTTAGAGAAACAGAACAACACGCTCTGCTGCCGCTTGCTGTCAAGCCGCTAGAAAGAACCGGTGCAGAAAAAAAAAAGAGAAAACACAGACGTCGTATATATATATATATATATATATATATATATATATATATATATATATATATATAATGAAGGATAAATGGGCGTTAGCTGCAACTGCTGCTCTGCATGATCAGTTTGCAGATCGCACACCCCAAACCCCATTGTATTCGCTTTTTTCTGACTACCTTCAGTTGTGTGCGCCGTATCTGTTATAGGGTAGATAACTCCAGCGGTCTCTTGCTGCACGGGCGAGCAAGTGTAAACATGTCGCAGTGGTGGGCAACCCGTACAGCGAGCCCGGTGACACACAGCGGCGCCGCGGCCTCCGTTATTCCGAGCGTGCAAAATGCTCGTCTGTGCACGGCGTTGCGGAAACCTCTCGTTTCTGGCGTTTCTGCACTTCCGTATGCGTAGCTCGACGCGCTTCTAGTTTGGAGAGTGGCTTGTTTGTCCTAGCGATCCCCGTCCGGAGACTAACATTCCCAATAGGAGGTGTTTCTACCCTAGCGTTTAGTTCGGGGATTGAATAGCGCGTGTTTCTGCCTGTGTTTACACTGCCAATTCGAGGTTCATTGTAGAGAGAGAAAGAGTGTATTTGTTGCCGCGTCAGAGAGCCTTTGTGAGTGGGAGGATTGCACGACCTGTGTCACTGGAATTGTTTCCACTTCGGTGAGACAGACGGTATCACTCGTTACTAAGCGCAAGTCTTCATCGGGATGTATCTAACAGCGAAGCTGTTTAAGCCTTTCGTAATTTGTCGTGTTACGAAATGTAACCTTGAAATGACCTTGCCTCGCAACAAGGCGGCGCTACAGTTACCAGCATAACCTTGTAGGGCCTCGACATCGTGGTATATCGCGTAACATGACGTCACACCGACACGTGACCGAAAGAAGAGGAAGATCACGATGAGGAACATGAAGGTGAGCAAGTAGTGCAAAAGAAAGAAGAATGTGATGATGATGATGATGATGATGATGATGATGATGATGATACGGACTAGCCAAGTACACATCAGCCTCGCTGCTTCGCCAGCCTTGCGCCATTAGTGCAAGCTGCGCTAATTCTTTTTCCTTTTTATTTGCAATTTTCGATACTTGAGCAACAAAGAAGACCTGATTCTACAGGCACTGTTGTAATACAGTGCAAGTTGTTCAGGTACAAATACGTTTTTCCATTCTACATTTCATTCCGGGGCGCGATCGGAGATCTTTGTTCAGAACACAACGCGTTCGCTCGCTGCAACGTCACGAATTGGGGGCCCCGCCTCTCTCGGTGTGCGCGCTGCGGATTTGGCGCAACTGAGTGCGGCGCACGCTTCCAGGATTGGTCACTCTCGTTTGTTCGAGTCGGTACTGTTTCATGCAGTGGCGCACCGACGGGGGGGGGGGTCTCGGGGGTTGTAACCCTCCCCTGAGGCCGACCTAAGCCCCTCCCACTTCGTGACTGCTCCTATGTCCTAGAAGAATGTGGCGCTAATGTATATGCAAAATGCCGAAAAAATAATAAAAATAATCATCATCATTGATGTTACTAGTATTTGGCATTTTATTTACTTTTTTACACACGAACCCCCCTCCCCTGGCAGAGATCCTGGGTGCGCTATTGCTTTTATGACAGGGTGAGCCATAAGATATGCGAGAGGAGGGCGATAGCAGCCGATGGAGAAGCGGTCGTCATCCCAAATAATGACGACAATGTTCTATTGCGTTCTTTTAGACGATATACCATAAAAGAAAATGTTTTTTTTTTCTTATTATATGAATCATACTGTTTTATGAAAACAAAGAATTTCTTTTCCGTGAGCTTAAACACGTGACGTGCAGAGAAAACGCGGTCATTCAGAAACGTGGCTGCGCCCCGCTGCTTACGATGTAAGCATAACCACGGCTAATGACATGCAGTGAAAAGCGAACAGAACGTTTGCGAAGAACGAGCTCCGACCTCCGCACAGTTCCATATTTTGTCCCTGTTGTATATAGAATGGGGAAATTCCCGTTTCTCTGTTCCGTTCTTACGTTTTCGTCCTGTTCTTGAGGGAGAGAACCTACAATTTCTCCCTTATAATAATAATAATAATAATAATAATAATAATACAAGCCAGATCTTCATGGAATTAATGAACGAGCTTCCGAAATATCAAAGGAATGGAATGGACAAAAAGAGAGCGCATGCCTACTACCAGCTTATTATGTCAACTTCGAAAATGTTCTTAGTATGAAGGTAAGTTTAAGCAAGGTCTTCGATAAGCGAAGTTCCTAAGCGTAGAGAGTGAGACAGCTTATTGAAAGACATAATTACAGTCAGAGCAGGAGCGCTTGTTTCACGCCGTTGGCGCATTAATAATTTACATCGGCGTGCAATAATAAGTATGGTACTGGTAAAATCACCACAATACATATATACTATCGCATAAGTTACGAAGAAGATTTTGCTCGGGCTATTCGATATAAATACATGAGAATGAAAAAAAGTTTTTCCTTGCCAACCACTGCTCTAGGTTAGGTTAGGTTTCATGAGTTTAAAACTTAGTGTTCGTCTACCGGTGGGACGCATATGAGTTATTTAAGCTATTCTCTGAGAAATGTCTTCATGAATGCAATATTTTGCAATATTCAGCATCGATTTCTGTAACCAACCTAATAAGACATGTAAAGCGAAGAATTGGCAGGTGGTATAGATCCTTCTGCAATTTGCCACATTTCCTTACTAAGACGTCTAAACATGCCTAAACACTAACAACTCGACGTAATCTGAAACTTAGATGCAACTTTCTTTTTGCGCATTTTGAGATTTATTAACACCGATTGATCAGGAAGACCTGCATTCGAGGCTCCTCTCAAATTTTAAGAGCAGAGTTTCAATATTTCTTAGTTTACCAGGTCCTGAAAGTTTAAGTTAAGTCATCCAGACCATAAAATAAAATTCCGTTTTCTGGAGTGACTGGGATATAATTTCTTTCCGTCAAATACAGGGAGCATCATTCACTTAAGTTGGTTCAGAGCTCGCATCATAGCACTCTTTCAGATTTGCTCTTTTGTATTTCAGTAAGAACACCAACTTAGGAAGAGAAATAACGGTGGGAAAAAGCAAGCAACAGCTTTTCGCCACGAAATAGCCTTGAAAAAGCGTGGCACTTCGAAACGCAATCCTTTTCGGCGCAATTAAAGAGTGATTTGCATGTGTATACGAAATGTGGTCGGAGCGACGCTCCCGAACCCTTTCCCGCTAAACTGCGAAGCGGTAAAACGTTTTAGGCGCCTTATTACGTTCTTCAACGAGAATTAATCAACCGCCGCCATCCGATTGCGGAGAGCCGCGTTCACTGGGCACGACAAACACGACGAGGCTATACTGATCCATTGCCCCCTTCCCTCATGCGGAGCATTACTTACGCTCGCGTCGCCCACGTGCCATCGGTCTCGGATGCTATCCGATGCGGCATTGGCGACCATTCGCTTTGCTGCTTTATCGAATGGCGGCTGGAGCGATAGCCCTCCTGTCGCCACGCGCCTACGCCACCCCCACCGTGGCTAGGACTGCGGTGCTTAGCTTTCTCTTCTCGTCGTCGGGACCGCTTGACGGCGTGTCATGACAGGGGCCACTGAATGTACACAACGATGAGGAATAGACCCCGGGAGAGGTCCCCGAGTCGGTGATATACCGCATTCACCGCGACCTTCTCCGCAGTAGACAGTGGCGCTCGAGAAGCGGGACGATATTTCTTTTTGTTGTTGTGTGTTTTTTTTTTCGTAGACGAGTACGTTGGCCTTGGGTTTCTCTGCCTCTAATCGTTGCTCTCATATCTTGACTTGGTGCCCGGTGCTTAGTCATTCTGAGAAGAGCCGAGTTCTTCATGATATTCTTGAGCACATTGTGCATGCGTTATACTATCAGACGTGCCAGAGAAAGAAAAAGAAAAATAAAGAAAACCGCGCGTAGTGAGAGAGACGTGGCATAAACGCAGCCCGCTCCAACGTTGTGTTACGTTACCGCGATAACTACTCGGTCATTCTTCGATACCGCTTGAGAGTTGGGACCGGATATGCAGGTCGTTTAACAGCACGCTACTACAGCTGGCTGCCTTTCACTGTTTTAGATGGTAGAGGAGAAGAACGCAGAAGCTAATGGATGCGGACTATCGCGTACTAGCGCAAGACCAATCACGTGAGGATTCACTCGTAATCGGGAATTTAATAATGCGCCAATGGGTTCCAGTGTAAGGGGTGGCTGAGACAAACACCGAGGAACCTGACCGATCTTCGGAGGGGAGCACAGATATCTTGGACGACTTTGAAAAGAGAAAACTCTTTATCCTCGACCTAAATGTCAAGGAGGCCGTAGGGTTGTAATGCAGTGCACTTTCCCAGCACGTACTTGGAATTTCTAGAGCGGTAAAACCTGAAGAGCGACGTTATTAGATAATAAGTGAGTAAGGAGCGTGGCATGCATAGCATATAGGCACACTGGAGGAACAGGCCACACAGGTATTGTTGTTTCTTATTTGCGCTCGCTAGCATATTTTATGTTCGCCCTAATAACATGTTATCTCCGTATAATGTAGCAGTGTGAAATTATGTACAGAACTTACAGTGTCACTAATAACATTGCGCAGCTTCGATAACTTCTTTACGTTGTGATCCCTCGCGTAGTCCGCCACTGCCTACATTGGCGTTTTTCCGGCAGCGCTATCGCTTTCCTTTTGCGTCATGCGCCCACCAGACTGGCAAAACTCCGTTGTGGACTGGGTGTCATCTTGCCTAGCTGATCAAACTACTGATATGTGTTATCAACAACTTAATGAGCAAACAGACAACCCCTTCCCTTTCGTGATATGTGTTATCGAAATACACAGACCACACTTCCACTTTCGGAATGTCGTCTACTGCGTGGGAAGCTATAACAAGTGCACACTCAGGCAAACCACCCCGCAGTGTTGGTACACAATTGCAAACGACCAACTTGTTTGAAGGAAGCTGTGCAATAAAAGTACTCTCTTGGCATCTAAGGATACCTTAAACAATAAAAAAGATATAACATGCAAAATGCTTCATAACATGAGAAAAGGCGCTTGACTGCGTATGACGCATGTTGTTGCCTGCACTAAAATATCATGATAGAGACAGCAGCGGCGTTTATCGATCAGCCAAAAAACCAAACAAACAGAAGAGTGCTGTGTGATGTGTCTGCGGTTCTGCGCTGATCTACATTTCTCCTTGCATTCTGCCATCTGCTAATAGTCTCCCGCTTCCCATTCCTTAATTCTGTCTCCCGCTGATCAGCTCACAGGCCCCAAATTAATCACGAAGAGATCGAGAGGACGCGAAAACTTTATGGCCTTCACGCGGCATCAGAAGGGAGGCGGTGCAGGATCCCTATAGCTGCAGCTCAGCAGTGAGCAAGCAGCACCGAGATAAGCGAAGTGTAGGAGGAGCAGGGAAGCCCCTGAGGATCGTCGCTTAATGAGACTCTGGTCTCGTCTCCAAGCGAGCTGCGGCCGGTGGGATTACAGCGGCAGCGAGGATCTTTCCGTTGGCGTAGAAGGCAAGACGACAGAAGATGTTGACCCTCGATCGCGTTCAATTCGTTGTTGCTTTTCCTCCACCTAGAACCAAAGTGGCAGCACACTGGAGCCGGTATGTTCAGAGTGGCGACGAGGAGCTGACGTGGCGCTATTGTAAGGAGTGTGGCGGTCTCCTAAACCTCGCCTACAGGGCATCCTGTCCGTACGTGTCCGTGGTCAGCTTAGCAAGGTTGCAAGTTGGATGAGTTAGTTTTGCGTCGTCTCTTTATCGTAGCACAAAGTTGAATAGTAGAAAAGTAGTAACCTAGAGCGAACAGGAATGAACATACACTTCTGAGTCTGTGCGCGACATCGCTCAAGAGACGAAGAACTTACAAGGGACGAGGGCTGTCATGTGCCTTTTCGACCTAAGTACCTTGCTTCGTTTTCCGCGCTGATTTTGTGCATGAACTTGAATAGACTCACTAAGAGACACACGAAGATAAATGCTTTGCGAATTTCGTTGGTGAGTTCACAAGTTAAGAATTCATGCATCACTCTCTGCATATATATGAAGATATTGAACAAAAGGTTAGAGTTGTGATTCAGCGGCTGTTCTATATATTGGCGGTATTCACTTTGTGTCCGTTCAAGTACAGGGTACTTTACGATCACAATATTCGGATATTTAGGAAGGGAAGCCAGGGAAGATACATTCGAGGAAGAGTGTGCGATGCCTAGAGGGCGAAGGTATCGCGCAGTTTCCTTCTTCTTCTTTTTTTTTGCGTCTTTCAAAATCGATTGAAACGTGATGGACGTTTCTGGACAAAGGCACTGCAGTTTACGTGCGTTAACAAGGAAAGCGAACAGGAGAGAAGGAAAGTTTCGTCTTTACCTTTCTCTTTTCAGGAAAGAAATTCAAAATACGGCGATGAAAGTTTTTCGATGATGGTGCGCTGCCAGTGGGAACACAATAACGCCAAAATTTTCCAGAGTGCTTTGAGTAATATTCTGTATTCAGCGGGTCCTTGGTACGCCTGCTCTGTGAAATGTCGAAAATGTCGGGTAAGTAATTCAGTAGATAAAAATGCGTATAACCCACGAGACATGCGCTCGAAGATTCAATTACTTTCTATCTTTCTTTCGCTGTCTGAGCATTTCGCACTACATAGCTATCTACGAACCTCACGATCATTTAAGTTGGGAAACCGGTGACTGCCGGCTTCTATCATTGCATACTCTGTGGATTTTTAGCACGCAATCCAATACATATTCTTGTATTAAACCAAAATTTCAAAAAAGATTTTGTCTTCTGCGCGAGAACGAGTGCGTAATTTCGATTTTCCTGTGCTGGGTCTGTTTCCTAAAGTCTTGCATTTCCATTGTGCGAGACCTCAGTCGTAAAGATCTTGGAAAGTAATCTGTAAAATTTGAATATATTGGTTTGAAAACTCCCTCAAATTCAATTTTCTTTTCAAGCCGCACTTTGTGCTCATGCGAGGCCATTTCCTTTAAGCCCTAGGAAATGTTTCTCGTTATTCTTGTAAGGGAATATTTTTTTGTAGATGTATCATTAGGGAATTTCGATGAAAATACACATAACATTAAAATGTGCGAGCATAATTTATCTCGCGTACGTCACGAGCGCCACTTGTTAAAACGGGTCTGATTTATTACTTTCTTTGCACAGCAATAATGACATTCATCCCTCGCGAACTGTGCGATGCATGAGGGAAAAAAATGCAGCAGAACATGCTATGCTTCCTCGGAGCTGAATTGTCACATGCGAGTAAGAAATTTCTGTGGACCCGAAATGTGGCGCGCAAGAAAAAACGCAGTTCAAAGAAGCGAAGCAACGTCATTGATGCTAACAAGGCCCTGCAGGGGTGCTTCACCGTCAGCCACGTCGGTTCCAACTTCCTGCTTTCGTTTTGCCAGCCACAACCAAGGGTAACTCAATAAGAGGCCCAGAGAGGCACTCGGCGTGTCCTGTTCGGGGCAGTGAGCCGTATTGTTCGCACCTGGAAAAAAAAAAGTGACTGGTGAAACTGAAACGGCATTGATCTCGTGCACGGAGGTAAGACTGCGCATTGCGCGGCAAATTGTGTTAAGGCTAGCGGGCAATTTGCGGGACGTCGCGCAGGCAAACGACAGTCGACGTCCTGTCTCCCGAGGGCCGTGGCACCGGGGCTGGGTGGAAGGCGGTAGCATAACGCGGGCCACCGCCCCAAGACCACGGTGGATGGGACGTGCCAGCGCACCTCTTGGCTTGCGGTTGTGCGTGGTCGTTGATACGAAAAGGTACCCTAACTGGGAGAGGAACGGCAGCTGCGCAGGAAAAGAAATTATTCTGGCAGCAGGCTTTGTCTACAGGGTCGATATGCCGCAGTCGGCGTGCAGGTACGTGCGACTGGGTGCGAACTTTCAAGTGTCTGTATTTTTGCACCTCTTGTGGGGAACAGACTATTGATGTTGTTACTGTGTCGCGAAGCGATGGTTCTGAGAATAGGGGTGAAGCCTTGCGCACTTCTATTAGCTTATCTCTTTGAAGCAAACAAGACGGGATGATCATGTTGAAACGTCGGTGCTTCCGTTTTTAGTGTCGCCATCGTGGTCGCAATGGAGTTTACTGTGGCTTTAAACCTGCTACGGCTTTTACAGCGATCGTGGTCGCAATGGAGTTTACTGTGGCTTTAAACCTGCTACGGTTTTACAGCGAAGCAGCTCAAAGGCGAGGCTGTACCGTGCGTCGAATGATCTCGTTATCAGACAAAGAGGGTGGGAGGACAGTTGCGGCGGTGGGGGGGGGGGGGGAGGGGTCGCAGACGGCCTACTCACGCCCGCGCTCCACCCACCTTTGGTCTCAGTCCACTTCCACTGCTACATAATGGTAATTATCTGAATGCCAATGAGCGATAGCGTTTAAAAAAGGTATAGCTTGAAGTGACGGGTTCGATCCCCACAGCCGCAGCTGCATTTTCAGTACCACAAAAGGAAACCAAAAAGGAGGAAGTTAGAACGCATGTTTGCGGCATTTTTTCCCCTAAAGAGTGCGTGCATAACCGAAATCATATTAAAAAAAATAAAGGGGGGGGGGGGAGGTTGATTGTGTAAACTTCACTGGGAGCAATCCGAAATAATTGCTTTCACGCCAGTTCATTTCTTTAATCCCCTATAATGCGTCCATGTGAACTCGCTATAAGGTTTGAATGGGTGGAATAATTGTCATGCTGCCTAACTTTTTCACTAAAGGATACGCGCTGAGTGTCTAGAGTTAAGTTACTGTTCTTCAGTGACCGTCTTCAAGCGTGGTCTCAGTATCAGTGTTGCTGACATTTTTGACTTGCATAGTTTGCACATTCAACGTTATTTCTTATACTGCATTATAATGCAAAGTTTCTTGCTGGTATTATGCACACTTAGAGGTGACGACACAAGGGCTGCGTTCAGGGAAAACTTAGTTGGGTGCCCTTCGGACGTTAGTAAGATTCTAATAGCTTAGCGTTAGTATATTATAAGTCCTTTTTTACCTTAATTGTCTGAATGTGTATTATACAATGCACTTGTTTGCCCAGCAGTGACATTGCTTGGGAACATGGTGCATGTAAGTGGAACCGCATGCCACCTTCTTCGTGCGTTTGTAGCGTGCGTTTGCTTCATCCATTCTGACGAAATGTAGGCGCTTCTGAATATTTTATTCTTTCTTCCTTATAGCATTTTTCACCCTTCATCTTCCCTTTTTACTCTTTCAGTAGGCTTTTCGTGCGTAACTTGCCACGCGGTAGGCAAGCTTTTATGAAAGGCATCAAAAACGAAAACAGAAAACAAGACCGAAGCAAGCTTTGGTCTCTGGGGTGCAGCGGTTTGGAGTGAATCGAGCTCCTTTTGCTATCGGTATCCAGCAAATCATTGCGTTTTATTTCGCAAGGTCGGTGACGTTTGATTACCACACAGTGATGATGAAATTCGAATCGTTACGATTATCAAGCCTCACTGTCTCTTCTTCTGGTAGTGCTATTGACATTTTTATTCGCCTAGAACATAACACACACACACACACACACACACACACACACACACACACACACACACACACACACATGCACGCACACACACAAAAACGAATCGAAACCCACGCCGTATACCTTTTATATAGAAGTTATCAGTTATCCAGATACCATTAGGTTTCTTCACTTTCGGAGCGTAGAGAGAAAGTCGAACAGAAAAATAGACGAATAGAAAGCTGCTGGTTCCGGAGAAAACAATGAGGCCGGAAGACAAGGAAAGTGGCTTCTTCCATTTTCAGGCGGTGAAGAAAAGGAACAGTCAACTGAAGGTTAATGGCGACGGCTCTCTGCGCGAAACACAAGTGCTGAAGTGCACTTCCCCGCACACCTCGTCCCCCAACTTTACTCTTCCTTTTGTTTCTTCCCCAGAAACTCTCGTTCGGCTCGGCGAAACGTATGGAAGAAGCACCTGTCTCTGCTGCGCCAGTTTCCATTGATCACATTGTTACGAAAGCCCAAGGCCTCCCCCAATCGATAGCAGGTAGGCTGCCCGCTATACGTTGAACGCTGTGTGGTTAATACGTAGCGAAACTTTGTGCACACAGTAGCATTGTTCCTGAGACGCTTCTGTTATCTGCGGTACGCGCTTTCGAAACTTAAAACTGGCTACGCCAAAGCATTTTAAACTGGAAGGTGTGTATTTTTCTGCGAGCGTATCGATTATAAAGGATACAGCGCCGGGAGCGTATCGAATCAAGTCGAGTAACGATTATTTTTGTAAGAGCATGGGAGAAATTCGCAGCCTTCCTTACATTCGCAACAGAAAATTTTGACGTCCTAGGACTCTCAACCTTTGCGATTCCTTTAAGCACGGTACAAATTATAAAGCAAGTATTGAGCCACACAGAAAGCTTTGGGAATAACTAAGACATTTGCTTCGAAACTCGCGGCTTTCATGCATACTCAGTCATGCATTATAATGAGACGTTAGCAGCCCAGTTTTTTAGCCGATTAACATTTTTTTCCGTATGTTTCCAAACAAACGAGGATTGCGTCGCCAAATGTGGCTATGAAAAAGTGAAAGAAGAGCACTTTTAATTGGTTCCATATGTTCATTCTAGCTTGGACAATTTGTACAAGATTTCTTGCATTGAAATATACTAGCATCCGTTCCGATCAAAGCTCCCTTTCGACTGAGGTATAACACGTCTTCAGGGGAAATCTTGTTGGAGGTTTCCTTGGTTAAGTCCATTCAAGTAATCCTATATTTATAGTAAATCCTCGACTCGAACAGCAAGTTGACTTTTTGATTCGAACATTTCTCGTCTTCTCACGCACCTAGAGCCCCTAGAGCTCATGGAAGCTTTATTGGGCTCTCTTCAGAGACATACTATCGCTGTGCACAGCAGCCCCTTCAGTAAGAAGTGCTTCCAAAGTTGGCGAACTAGTTGAGCTTAGTGGAATTTGCCAGGTTAGCGATAAAAAGCTGTAACCACCCCAGTCAAAGAGGGAATAAAGATGCTGCAGATAGATTAAGGATGTTCTACAAAAGCTGTGATTTCCGGACCGTTGTAGTATAATTGGTAGCTGTAGGGAATTGTGTGCGGTCGCCAATGCAGCGACTTATTTGAGATGTAGGATACATCACTTAGGATGTTACAGCAGGCCATTAGCACTGTAGCGTGCGGTTTTACGGAATGAAAATGCGGTTTACGCAGTTGATTCGAAAGTACTTATTTCGCACGGCATGAAGTCATGATAAGCCTGGCTGGTAATGCCCTCGTCACATTTGACTGAAGGTAATTTACACAGGACACTGCAAGTATTTTAACATATATTTAAGAAAACGTGCTGACACATTCATGTTACACAGAAAAGTGTTATTTGCAGAACGCACTGAGTCCAATATGCCATATTGTCGTACTTGCGCTTTTCACAAGCACCCAGTTAAGATACTTCTAGCGCACCAATTTCTCAAACCACGGAAACTTCGAGGATCTGAACTTTAATACGCTGAAGTGCTTGCGGAATTCGTTTGTCGCACAGCCCTTATTAGGAGCCCGCAGATACTTGGGGTGGTGCCGTTTTGTTGGCTGTTCCTGCCCAAATCAAAGTAGAGGAACGTTACGTGACGTGTTTCCGCCAACATCACTTAACGGGATGTCAGGCGACAAGTTTTCCCCAAAGTCGCGCAACGCAATGTCACTTGGTATGCGATGATGCTTCACAAATTACTGTTAGCTTAAACAGCTTCGCTGCTAAAAAAGATAAATAAAATAAGAGTTCTTCTGCTCCTTTCGTGGATTTTCTCCGGCTACGAGAAGCTAAAACGCATCCGCAGAAAGAACTTACTTAAACAACCGCATTGGATAAACAACAATATATCCAAAGCGGTTACGAGCCAGGTGTGATTTTGCTCATAGCCGTCATATCGAATGCGGCGCGCACCTACCACCATTATTATTATTTTTTTTTCCAAACTACTTGTAGCTGAACTTATGCTCTGATATCGCATCTGCCTCGTACAACTCTCAACTTAATATTGGCTCGTGTCGTCAAGAAACAGCGCGTTTAGAAAACGAGGACAAAAGGAGAAAGAAGCGCCCAAGACGAGCGCCGCTGTTATATATATGGCATTCCTATTCCAGTGTCTCTTATTATTTCCACCGCAATTCCCCTGCGGATGTGAATCGGAGGTTCTGAGCGAGACACGTGATGTCGCCAAGTGCTAGCGCCATAATACATTCATTATGCCCCAAGGTAGAGCTCACGACTGTGACAAAGCACCCGTTAACCGAGAGAAATGGGTGTGCAAACACCGACGCGAGGAATGAGAGAACACATTGGGTCTGTTTTGTCTGGATCTATTGTCGCGTGTCCATGTTTGCGCGCTTTAGCTTCTTCCATGATGAATACCTGTGATTTAGCTCGAAACAGTGTTATTCCTGAAATCTCTAATTCATTGGCGCTTTCTTAACCACATCGCTAACTTAACTGCTTAGCTCGCTGCAGCACTTTATCGCGTCGCGAATCTCTGTTCATTGAGACGGTTCAAGAAATCTGGGCTCGGTGTGCAGCATAAGAAATAATAATAATAATAATAATAATAATAATAATAATAATAATAATAATAATAATAATAATAATAATAGGGAACGCTGTTGTCTCTCGTATCTCCTTAGAGGAAGCATTATTTATGTTTTATAGACTGCTGCGTTCGAGGAAAGGTGTCGCTAACAATAGACCGTTTTGAACTTTTGAGAACAACTTGAACACTTTTTTTGCTCGTTTTTTTTTTTCGTATGGAGCGCGCCCACTCGGCGTAAATGTTTAATCTCGAGACAGGAATGGTGTTCTCTGTTCGCAGGGACGCGCTGAGATCCACGCTTGGAGTAACGCGCACGACTTCGGGGCATTTCGCTGTTCAGTCTTCACGCTGTAGTCAGAAGTGACATTCGCCGGTGATTGCACCTGCTTAACCTGCCTGACTATCGCGCTCTGCCTTGCCGCTGCACATATCTTGTGTCTTCTGCGACCGGAAATTTAACGCCTCAGGCATTGAAGCACGACTTCTTCGTCTTCCAGACCCATTGTTATTGATCCTAATCATGAATATCCTCCTTGTTTAGACTGTTCGAATCTTTGTATACTGTGCTTTTGTCATAACACTGCACGAATAACTCACACAATCATTATGCTTCGAGTGTTCGACGAGAAATCTTGCTGCCATTTCCCACCGACATTAAGCTATTGAATATCTCCCCGTTGCCTGTACAGAGGTGTGCCACGTTTATCCGCACTGCTGCGGCAACAAACTTACCAAAATAGTCCTATTTCTTTGCCAAGCCTAGTATTATAGAGTATCATAGTCGCGTTGCTTTCAAAAGCGTTCATACTACGTAATTAGCTCGTCACAAAGTAGTGTGAACGTTGCCCAGCATCGCGTAGACTTGGAGCTCATCACTTGCGCACACTCTTAGCACGCATATTTACTTTTTACGTTGTTCTGCTACACTCTTCTGTAACATCAACTTAGGTCGAAGGAACTGAATTAAACCTTTGCTTCCGTAAAGCTCTTGTGAACATGTGTAGATTATCTGTGCTATGAGATATAAATATAATACAGAGGTTTACTAGTAAAGCAAACTGAATTGACTGAAACGCTGCTCCTGATTTCTTTGACAGAATGGAGCGCCATTGCTTACACACTTCGGATCTCACTTGCTCTTTGCTACATCAGTCGTAGGTTTCTTGACACGTTTTTAGCGTGTACACTTAAAGAAGATAAGGCGTAGCGCGTAAATATGCAAAAATATTCTCATCAAGAAATATTTGACTGTCATGGCTCGGTTTCTCCTTTTTGCAATCTCCATCTATACGCAGTACCGAAAAGAGCAGTGACAATCCCTAGCCGGCTGAGCGAACGGCGCGAAACTGGCGTTGCTGTGATTGGACCACTCGCTATATGGGGAAGGCGAAATATGTCATACACGCGAAATGAGCTATATTTCCAATATTCGAGGCTTACGTGACATTAAAAACAGAAACTATAGATGCCACTCCACGAAATAAAGAAAGCAAAAGAAAAAGAACAGCAGGGAGATATAATAACAAGCTCTGAAATCGCAGAAGGAAAGAGCAAACTGACGTATAATGGGGAGACGTCCCATATCCCGGCGCTCATGCGCGGCCTTCGGGGCTTTCAATGCAGCTGATTCGATCTCGCGCGTGTCCCAAATTTGATCCGCTGGCTCAAGTATATATTTTTTGCTCGAAATTCTCGCGAGAGCGACGCTCGTTTGCCAATGACTGTGCGCGGCGCTAGACTCTGCAGTGTTTCGTTCGCACTCAACTCCTCATTTGTTTTTTGCGCCGTTGAACTTTATCTCCGCGAGCCTTCGGCTTCGCTTTACATCGCCTTTCTCAGTCTTTTCTTTTTGTCTGTTTGTTTGTCGCTTCGTATTTGCCTTGTGCGCCTTCATTTGCACCGTTTGCCATTCCCGAAAGGGTTCGTCCAATGCACACGTCTCCGCGCTCTTTTCGTGCGCGAATCGTATAACGCGATTTTCGTCGATGACTTACTTTAACGCAGCAAGCGACGACTCTTGCGACGTCTTCGCTGCTCTCGCACGACGTTTTACGCAAGAAAGAAGCCTGTTATGAGAGTGTCAAAGTTAATAACGTTACTGCGTCTAATACCAAGTGCACGATAACTCATTTGTTGCGCGTTAATGACGTATGTGACAGCTGCATCCACGTCGCATTAGGCAGCTATGCGCACAATAGACGGAGAAGAAGCAGCTTATTGGCTCACAGAAGGTCTTTCGCATATTAGCTGATTTTCCGGCCAATTGTAAAGCACTGAAAAACCTGTCGGCGAACTATGACCTTCTAACTATAAACGTAACTTCCCAATTTTTATGTTCACACTGGACACATTGTGGACATTGCAGAATTGTTTGTGCAACGAACGCCAAGGCATTCGTGATAATTTTCGACTAAATTTCAATTGTCTTCGTTTTGGTTTGTGTAAGTTCTTACTGTTGAACTTGGTGAACTGAGAATATCGCTTATTCCACGGACTACCCGCAGAAGCGTAGCACAGTCGGGTACGTTTTTGATATGACGCAGGTGTTCCTTACAGGAGCCGAGGAAATTACATTAATGTGGAAAATTTCACGTAATAGCCACATTATAAAACGTAGTTCATAGCGTATACCGTTTAGTACATATGTTAACGTAACAAAGGAAACTTTATGAATAATGCCTAAAGGCACTGCATTATCTACATAACGGGATTAAAGTGATTTGAATTCTTGGCTCAAAACGATGAAGGTGAAGGCGAATGGCTGCCACGCAGATAAGAGATAAAACAGGAACACCAAGATTCAGCGCTTGATTAGCTTTGCAATACGAAGGACCTCATAATGGTAGCTGTAATTATATTTCTGTAGACAGGTGAAAAGGGCAGCTCTTTCAGCTTGCGTTGTGTGCTTTGTAAGTCTTCGGTACTAATTTCGCAATTTTTGATCGGCTTCGTGCCTTCGAGTACTATTGCACGGATGCTGACGATCGATATTTGGGACATTATGAAGCGTAAGTCGCCGCGCAAATTCGCTGCGCAAATTCGCCGACATTGTTCGTCACCCATACGCATGAAGTGTACACAAAATATTCATTCATTGTGCTTAGAGTTCTCTACCTGCAATATTTCGAACGACACAATTAGATATATTGACATTTCATTTCAGTTGCTATTTGTTATAGACATGCATGCACAAATGTGTACATACGCTTTTGTGCATGTGTACTTGGCAAAGAGTATTCACCTTCTTATCAGTATGTGCGTGTTAATTATATGCACTTCATAATCAATATATGTACGCACTAATGTGTACGTACGCTCCAACAGATTAGCTCGCGTTAAGTGGCATTTACATGAACATGTCATGCAGCCATGGTGAACAATTTTCCAAAGCTCCGTATAAGCAATGTTTTCTACCTACTTTGTTGCAAAAAATAAATAAATGAATAAAAAGAAAAAGCGATTCATGGGTCCCCCTGCGTGGCATCTTGGACATTAGTTTCACTGGCTTATTTTGTGTCAATGCTTATGATATGGTTGTTTTCGACACCAAATGAAGAATTCAATTAAACGCTTAGCTTGATTGCATTTTTTACGGCTTTGGAATTATAAAATGCGCACAGCGGCTGAACACGTTTCTCAAGTAGACCAATTGTGGGCACTGTGCGCGCACCTTCTACCCGCGAGCTAAAAATTATGTACTTGGTGTGCCGGTCCACAGAGAGCGGCGATGCACATAAGATACGCAAGTTGAATCATTGAGTTTGCATAACTGGACACGAGTCGAGGTTCTCGCGTAATGGCAGACAGATCCGTCAATAAGTTCGAATGGACATCTTGCTCAGCGACGGTGGTCTAGTGGCTATGGCACTTGGCTGCTGATTCGAAGGTGGCGGGATCGCATTCCGGCTGCGGCGGCTCCATTTAGATCGAAGCGAAATGTTGAGGCCCGTGTACTGTGCGATGTCAGTGCACCGTTAAAGAATCCCAGGTGGCCGAAATTTCCGGAGCCCTCCACTACGGCGTCCCTCATGAATGATAGCGTAGTTTTGGGACGTAAAACCCCAGAAATCATGTGAAGTGTACCTTTATGCACTTGCTTAATGCGCTTGGCTAAATAGGGAGGGAATGACCGTCAACTTTCGCACTTACAGGCGTACTACAGATCTCGGAGGACACGTACAGAAACATGGACGAGGTTTCTATCAACCAGATGGCGCAGCGCGTCCACAGTAAAAGACCACAATTACACCACAATCGACCAACAGTTGTGCGCGTAATTAGGGAAAAGAGGGACACGCTTCATGTTCGACGCTTTTTAGCCCTCCACCTGTCCTGTTTGCTGAAGCCCTCGTATCGTCTACATGACTGAACAGAGCTCGTTTGCCACTCGGGGGTTTGAGGGCCACAAGCGCCTCGCCTAATGGCACGATCCGCGTAACGCCGTTCACTTTGAGCAAATACGGGCGATCAACACGCAAGATGGCATTGCAAAATGGATGAAGAAAGCGCACTACTGCGCATGACGAGCTTCGTTTTCATTTATGCGAAGAACGACAACTGTCCTGTCTGTCTCATTGCCTATGTCGCTATACAGTAACCGTTATAATATCGATCATGTAACATGCACAACGTCATCACCTAGTTTCTTATTACAAACCGCTCATAAGGTAGTTTGCTTATAGCATAACGCTCGTCGTCTTCTTCAACGGATGACTGTGTTGCCGCTTTTTCTTCCATCTTGCGTGTTATGTCATTCACAACATTCGCTGCAGCACGACTTAAAGCATTTGAAGTTCGTGCTCACCGCAGTGTCATAACCAAAACGCCCCGCAGTGCAGTTGTGTTAAGAAAAAAAACAAAATTTAAACCTTAGGTCTCGAGCTCTCTCACGCACACATAGATACATGCAAAAAAAAGGCCGCTTAGAGGAGCCGCTAAGACGGTGGCACGCTGAATGAAATCCAAACGACATGCACAGGCGCTTGAGAAAGGTCTTGGAAAGTGCTTGGAAAGGAAATACTATAAACGATGCGACACCACGGCGGGAAGAAAATCTTTTATGGAGGCCTCCTTCTCTGACTTTGAAGGGCCCTTGCAAAGTGGCCAGCAAGCCGAGGCTCCTCGTTTCCCGCTACATGTCCGCAGCCATCGATTGCGCCTGGCTAAAGTCAACAAGCCCCTGTCAAATGGAAAGAAGAAAGCTTGCGTATTCTCTTCGTTCCTCTTTTTATCTTGTCGCTATTCTTTCCATCTTGAAGTTTCTGCTGTTCTTTTTTTGATATTGAGTCTCTTTTGTTATTTTTTTATTCTTGATCCGTTATGCAGCCGACATTCTTCCCTTATGGCCGTCATTTTGCCTATGGGAACGATATCTCATCGCTCGCTGCCGTGTCTTCTACGTCGTACGAAGGCCTGGCTGCTGCCAGCTGTCGGCGCTTATGATCGTTCTGACTGGTAAGGCAAAAAGGGCGACGTCAATGACACTGGCGATGCAGAAGCGTGAGAGAAGTTGCAGAAAAGAGAGAACTGGGGCTAGGCAATGATTCGGACGAAGTAGGTTGCACAATAGCTGGAGCTTCCATCAAAGACCCGACACTGGCGGGGAAAAAACAAGCATGACATCTGCTGTACGAAGTAGTGGATGTCCGACAGGGACTGATGTGAATGTTTTAAGTAATGACAAACTGAGATAAGTACTGTATTTTATTCTTTACGAAACAGGAACTAGCCCTGCCATTGTGTACTGGCAAAGTGATGGCAAATTCGGGGGGCTTATCACAATGAAGCTTTCTGTGTTTAGCTCACTCAGCGTGATCACTGGCATTTAATAATATCTTAAGGTTACTGCGCTCACACAATAACACACACACACACACACACACACACACACACACACACACACACACACACACACACACACACACACACACACACACACACACACACACACACACACACACACACACACACACACACACACACACACACACACACATCGTTTTCTTGAAAAAGTAACAGAAAGCGCTACGCCATAGTGTACCGGCCCATAGTCATATACCGCAAGCTAGGTTAATTTGCTCTTGTAGAAACATAGGTGCAAGCTACCGGGTGCGCACTGCACCAGCGTCCGCGGCTGGCCGCTGGACTACCCTTCACAAGTGTAAATCACACAGGTACGCGGCTACTCACGAAGCAAGGTACTGGGAAGTACTAAATAGAGTAATTTGCGTCGCCACGTAGTCCTCGCTGCACTTCAGTGTCCTTTCCATTGTGCTTGCGTTTCTCATACAGTCTCGCTAGCAACCCGCCCAGCAATCCCGACATTTAGTTAGCTATTGTTTATACGCGCCAGAACTTCGCTTAGCGAAGTTCTGGCGCGTATAAACCCCAAGCTGTGCCCCTTGTGTATCGCGGGTCTCGGCTGCTCACTTCCTACACGACACGCTGCAGCGCTCGCATCATCCGCCTCTTGTTTTTTCCTTGTGTTTTTATCTGCGTTACGTTCTTTACCATGTCGCCGTGTCATGGGCTTACGGGACCAGCGATGTTCTTGTCATCGCAAGCAATTGCGAAAACCCGTGACAAAACGGTGTCAGGGGATCCCCTATCGGGGCTCTTAGTGAGACGCAATAAAGTGTCGCCTAGGATTATCTCGTCGAGTGCCGTCACCTCCTTTTGTTGTTGTTGTTGCCCTTATTCTGGTTTATGTTGCGTTCATTTTGAAACTAAAGTAGAAATATAATTGCGCACTTCTCGTTCGGCTAGGTGGATTAACCTATATTGCGAACGCTACCGACTGCACTACAGCAACACTGAACAAAATTTTGAACTCGGATCTTGGAGTCTACCAACGATTGGCTTATTCGCGCCGATGCTTCAGTCACAACTGACACCTTGACAACTGCAATCAGCAAATAGTTCAGATTCAGGAATGAGGGTAAATGCGTTATAAAATTAGTGGCATCCTGTCTACGAGGTTCAGCACTTAGGTATGTATTCTGGTATCATTGCAAGTCGCCATAAAATAGCCACAGCGTTACTTCGGAGTAACCGAACAGGGTACGTTGTGACGGCCCAACGCAGTGTTCCATGTTGATATCTATGCTTCAGTTGGACATTGAATATGCTTATGGAAGCCTGTTCACACCATGGTGCGGCTGTCTCATCAATGTATTTTCTCAAAAGGAGCTTTAAAGAGGTCATTCATTCACTTACAGTATTTGGTCAAGAGAGACGCTTAATGCTTTAGCAGTAACGTTTTTAAAAGCCGTAGGAGCATTTAACCAACACTGCAGACTACCCAATTCAACGCCATACCTCCAGGAGACAGAGAGATAAGCGGCAGGAGAGGCGGGATGGTGAACAAAGTCGCATCTCCTTTGCTGACCTACATTGCAATAGTTTTGTGTATGGTGGACCTTGCGGACTAAACGTATGTCCGGTTGCACTTAAATATTTTTCCGCTTTACCCAGCAGGATGTGCGTTCTGCCATGCAGTGCAGACTCAGTAAAATTCTGCTAACAAACACAACTTTTCTTCTGACTCTGAGGGAGAATGAAGCTGATATCGTACTCCAGTGACGCATTCCCCTCCCCCCCCCCCCCCCCCCCGAAAAAAAAATAATTCGCTATTACTCACGCCATATGCATGCAGCAATCGATTGATCATGTAGTGCTTGCAAGCTGCTCCTTCAAAAGTAGGCTAGACAGAAACAGCTAAAACGCTTGATGAGAAATGTCCAGAATGGACGTATCTACGTCCACACGCAAGGCTTTTTTCCGAGACCAATGTATGTATTTTTTTTTCTCAGGACATAATGCAAGGAGGTAAGAGGCCCTGACACGACTTATATCTCTCGCGCAAAAGCCATCTGTCAGTGCGAAAATCGGAGAGGCCGGACTTCTCGCGTGCACCTGCCGACCGCCGAACTATCGGAGGAGAGTGACTGCCGGCCTTCCCATACTTAGGCGTGGCCGCCCGCGGCTATCAAGTCCCGGAAAGCCTGACCGCGGGCAGTGGCAGGGCCACGGCGTCGGCTGGCCTCGGGACTCTCGCGACGCCTATGCCGACGGCTGGAGCTGTACAGTTCGCGGCGCGTCCGCTTAGCGCCGATAAGCCGTGACAGCGGCGGCTGGCGTTCGCTCTTGGGCAAGACTAGGAGGGCGAGGGAGCGAGCGGCGGCAGGAAACGTGCATGGCGGGGAAGCCGGCTTTCTTCTCTTCCCCTTCCGTCGTCGCGCACCGCGCGAGTGAGTGCGCCTCGAACATTAGCGCTAGCCAGGGGCGCGTCGCTGGCGTGACTGGATCCCATCGGCCGGCAGTGGGCAACCCAACCTGCTCGCCGCCGCACTGATTCTATCACGCACTGCATCGCTACAGCGAGACTGCCTTCCGCCCGGTCTGTGGCGCCTACAGCGGTTGTTCTTTTTTCTATTTGGCGCTGCCCTTTACACTGTTTCACGCGCAATCTTGCTTACGGGTTCTCGCTCTCTTTCCAGCGTGATATTTTTTTTTGTATTCTGTCCGCACCAGGATATTACTCTTATTACGTCCATGCACGTACTGCATCACGGCCGAGACAGTGACGCGGCTGGTCGCTCATGTGAGGGCGCGCGAACGCGCAATTTCCGCTGCGCCGCACCCGCAGTCGGGCGCCTGGTGCGCTCCGGAAGCGAGGATTTTGGGGAGAGAATGTCCCGAATGGGGAGAGAAAAGCGCGTACTGTACGTGATGCGGTGGCGCGAGGTGCTAAATGCGCATCGAACGTTGATTCCTTGGCTCGACTGCGTACATTGACGGGTGAGGCGCTGCTGCACCTCCGCCCACTTTTACGGAATGGGGGAGGGAGGCATTCAAAGCCCGTAATGAGCGGAAATGGCCTTGCGCAGCCTGTTTAATGAATTTGTTTTTCATCAGACGCAATGGCAGGCTTGTCTTCAACAGGTGACAATGGAAACGAGTGCTTTTTATATTATTATTGCGGTTTGCATCAACGGAAAAACACTGTATTCACTATCTTGTGTTACCCGGAAAAACGAACGTTAGAAACAGATGTAACATTTGTGCACGCCATATTTCCAAAAAAAAAAAAAACATTGGTGTTGTCCCGGGGAGCACTTTGTTCATACACACCGTGGTAGCTCTTTGGCTACGGCATTGTACAAGTTATGGTGTCTCGGACGCAATTACAATCAGTACTCTGCGCATTCGTACGACGAGAGAATAAACACGCTCCTTTAACGCCATCACAGTTACCAGGTGGTTAAAATTAACTCTTATATAGAGTGCACGTCCACGGACGGGGACACGTTTTGTAAAGTTGTTTTGCAGGTGTGGTATGCGGATATGGCTACATTTTGTTATGAAAGCACATCGCACCCTTCTTATTGGTTTAGGCACGCTTTGCGTTAAGGTGCTTCGGGCGTGCGTGCGCTGAACGGCTAAATGGTCACTTTGCCTCGCGTCAGTGTTCTTGCTCTGAGTTATGGTTTAGCGTACCTGTGTGACCTGAGTCAGTGCATTTTGATGTTCTCGTCGTGTTTTATAAGATCCTGCAGAAAGGGTGACAACACGCGGAATGACACACAAGCATTAGCGCTGAATCCCTGTGTTCGATTTTCATTCCAAGTATTTGTGTTATTCTGTGGCAACGTTTGAAAGTAACGTGCGGATATGCAACGTTTGTTTTTCGGCAGCTAAAACAGCACGTCGAGGTACACTCAGGGCTCAATTTTGAAGCATATAATGGACTTTGTACCTGCATTCTTTTCATAAATGGACAAATGATAGAATGACACTTCAGCATCAGTCTGTCTTACTGTATCTAGTGAAAATTCTTTCATATACAGCTGTTCTTATGCTACACACTTAGCACCATGTCGAGGTAGAAGTTGCAACGTTAACAATGCCGGAAACAAAAACTGAACTGAAGTAGCGAAGCGCACTGCTTTTTTAAACAGGCACGAATCGCCATTGCACAATTTCTTCGTCGCTCAGCAGTAGCACTTTTACAGACCACTGTGCGTTAATTATTGGCTTCGCAGCTTTCCAATAATAAAGCTGGAAATCACAAGGTTATGTTTACCTCCTCCTGCATATTTACCTGCATTCTATTACATTTTTTGACACGACGAATAAATATTGATTGATTGATTGATTGATTGATTGATTGATTGATTGATTGATTGATTGATTGATATCATTGCATGAGTCGCCATGCTTCCTCGCGCGTTGAAAAACATAAATCGCTAGGCCCGTAGAAACATTAAGTTTGCTGATCTTTGGCTAAAACTGTGCGGCAAAGGTGATTGGTAATCTTTGTGCGCTAGCTTTGTGCAGTAGTGATCAGTGCTAGTACATTTGATGGCATTTAGCGTTTAGTGCGTCAGATTAACAATTAGAGTACAACGTTTGGCAGAACCGACAAAAAAGTGGCAGTAGAAATAAACGTGATTATGTGGACGGGTTAGTGTTGGGCGACTAAGCGAGAAAAGACAATCTCTGACTCGCCGTTCTGGTGGGTTTCAGCACTTTTGAGATAAGCTATTTTTCTTGGCGTACTTGTAGTGATATGAGAGTACGATCAGGGAAAATGTATCTTCGCGCAGTACGTGTCAATTTGAACGCACGAGACGGGCGTTAATTAGCGACGGTTGACACCTTTTTTGACACATGTAGTACTTCGACAAATATTAGGACATTCACAGGGCACAAATACACAAGTTGTTGGTACCACCTCTATCTATGGCTTTCACAAGCTGCACTGAAAAATGTAGTTTGGCTTTCGTAAAAGAAAAGAAAAAAGAAGGGAGGGGTTCCCAACTGGTACACCAGTAAAATGCTACCGACGTACGGCTCTATTAAATAATAAACAACACCGTAACGTTCAGTTTTGCGTTAGCATTTTCCTTCATCAATGTTGCGACATATACAAGCTTCTTGGAGCTCATCAAAAACCTAACCTTAAAGCGCGCCACCTTTATTGAAGATTTGAAAGTACTAGACCGAGAAGAAGCAAGCAGTCTGCAAAAACACTAGTAGTCTCGCAGGGTTAATCAGACAATGTTGCCGAACGAAGAAACCCGTTAAACCCATTGAGGCTAAGGCTGTCCCCAAGAAATGCAGCCGAGAAAGAACAGGAACTTGAGAAAGTAAAGGAGCCGGATGCTGCCCGCGTGCTTACGCTGATAAAGCAACAAAAGATAATTAAAATGAGACAAACTGCACACGAAGTAGCAGAGTCAAAAGAAGCGTGGGCAGCCAGTGCACGAACTTTGCTTACCGTCTCACGCTAATAACTTGTCTTTTCTTCTTCATTGGTGGGAGGGGTGGCCCTTACTTGTGCGACAACAAAACCTGCACTTAGATACACGGTAGGAGAACGTCCTTTTTTTTTTTTTGTCTTTTATCCATGCTCGGGCGTAAAGGCTCTCGGTAAACAAAGTACTTATTAAACGTGCATGCATAAGCGCGCTGCCGCAAGAATGGCACAGCTGCTTGCCGCGTTCAGGTTTTGGGGAGTAATTAGATGCAGAAAGCAGTCGCCTCTGTGGGGTGGGCGCAATCAGCTGCCCGCTAATGAAACGGCATCTGCATGTGCGGTAAAATTGTATAGGAAATTGGCCGCAGTTCTACTTATTGTCGTGCGCTTGCTTGCTTGTTTGCTTGCTTGTTTCTTTTTTGCTGTTTGTACGCCTAAGTAAATAATGCGCGCTCCATTTCTCGGGCTTAGGGTTCCCGGTGTTTTGTTATTTAGAAAAAGAAAGTCGCTAACATTACGAGAAATTGCGGTCGGATGAATTGTGGTTTGAACTTAGGTTTCCCTTAATAGATGATGATGATGATGCGTTTTATAATTAATTGCGCAAAGGCCAGGCGTGCGGCCAAAGAGCACCAGGGAATGGTAGGATATATAACATGTGTTGCAGCCAGTGAAGGAGCAATGGGCGATGCACAGACGCCCAAAGGACGATCGCTGTAAATTGTGCGAAAATATATAAGTATATAAATCAAGACAGCAGTGGCTAGTGGAGTGTCTATAAGACACGCAAGGCTGCCCTGTCCTCCGAGTTGAGGCACGCGTCAGCAGCAATTTCAACTGCAGGCAACGGCAGCCTCGCAACATTTGCGGATGCAAATGTAAATGCGCGCGGCCTCCTGACCCCATTAACTCGCGCCCGACTTTTTCCCTTCTCGTTTTATGTTAGCGCATTGTTTTAGCCATCGCCTAATTCGTGCGAAGGACATTTTAAGCCTATTCATGACAACAAAAGCATTGTACGCTTATTTGATATTTCTAAACATACAGTATTCAAGCCAATACTCCACTGCATTACTACCTCCTTTTTCACACTAATCACAAGGTTGATGGTACTATTTAGCCCAGGTGCCCTTGTGCCATTAAGCCCCTATCAGTCCTATAAAACATGTCAGAGATACTGTGGAAGAAATGTTCAATATAAGCGTGTGATAAGAACTTACCAGAGACTCATGTGATTATACTAAACATGTGGAAAAAATAGATTGAGAATCCCGTATTCTTCTTACGTGGTGTGTACGATACAGCAGATTACAGCGATTGTCACCATAACACACATCAACGTTTAGAGTGCCTTAGATTTAATCAGAAAGAGACAGAGTGCCTCCTGTATTTCATGCTCGGTAAACGGTTCTGTAACATCTTAAGATCGGAAATTAAGAAGAAGTGCCCCATAAAATCAGGCTCTTGCTGCAATAGAAGATATGAAACTACACCCGCTATTTCTCTTTTTTTTTCTGCACTAGTAAGTATGTGAGTGCGAGGGCAAATACATGTAAGTATGCGTAAACGCGAGTAAGAAAGTAAGTAGGTGGAGGAGAATATGTCTGCATGTCACATGAACGTGCGTGCGAACCACTCGGTGTGAGGAGTGAGATGAGCTGAGTATGTAGATGAGTGAGAGCCTCTGATGGTGAGTAGACTGAAATATGGAGAGTGTCAGTGAGTGCAACAGCATGCGTGCGAGAACGCGAGTGAGTTCGCTAACATGTGTGTGTGTGTGTGTGTGTGTGTGTGTGTGTGTCGTCTTTTCGTAAAGGACTGTAGCTGACCGATGACCAATGTCGGAATAGCTGATTCATTCAGTAGCTGATAGAGATTCATTCAATAGAGATTCATTCAATAGATGATTCATGACCGAATGTCGCAATAATGCCATCTACGTCTTAGGCAATGTTTGATTGCTTCGCACGCATGTACAAATCCTACTTTTACAAGTTATGCAAGGAGGAAACGTTAAGGCTTCGAAAGATGCTCAAATTTTTTTCGCTGATTCGTTTTGCTGTTAGTATTGCTTGGGGATTTTCCCGTGTCATTTAGGAGCGGCCTACTACGAAGACAGATTTCTTTTTCATATTATTTTAACAAGATGAAAATAATTGTTCGCCGCTAAGTTACATTTTTAATTTTTAGTGGATTTCACCTGCATGACTGTGCGGCTCTTGCTCAGTCGGCCTGCTAGTGGGTGGCTCGAGGCTATAGTCAGGTGGACTTTTCGTTAGTGTTCCCAGCAACATGCGACAGTGTGGGACCTTCACCACTGAACGAACATTCGTATCGTGCAAAGGCAGTCAGCGCCTTGCGCAGGCGAGACAGCTGCGGCCTCTCCACAGGGCCGCAGCGTTCGAATGGCACGTGGGTGCCAGGCGAGGCGTCACAAAAACACAAGTCACAATGGCCAAAAATGCCACTTTCCGACTCCATAAGGGTCAGCGGGGTTACCGTCGCTTCTCTGAGGGGGTCACTTTTACAGAAACGGAGATGCCTTGCTGGAGAATGCTTTTACATAATTTATATTACAGGAGTTGTTTTTTTCTTATCTCATTACTCACAGAAGAGACGACAATGGTGTAAATTGTATTTGAATGCACAAGAACACTGAGCGTGCTTCAGAGAACATTGTCAGTAATGTTCTTGATGGGTCTGATGTCGATGTGCACTTGGTACACTGTCCTACTAACTGTTATATGTATTAGGAAGTATTGATGCACAAACGAGGCCCCTTCTTTTCATTGGATCACGATTCTTCTGCTTGCATTGCTGTGGCACACTAGCGCTTATCGCACAGAACATAGAAATCAAACACTCTACCATTAGAAAAGGCGCCGCCGTAGTGGTCTGGTGGCTATAGCATGCGCCTGCTGATCCGATTCGAATCACAGCCGCGGTGGCCGCGCTTCCATGGAGGCGAAATCTTGAAGGTCGTGTACTGTGTCAGCGCCTGTTAAAGAACCCCAGGTGGTCGAAATTCCGGAGCCCTCCACTGCGGCGTATCTCATAATCATATAGTGATGTTGTGACGTAAAACACCAGAAATCAATCAAAGCAAATCCATTAAGCAAACATTAACTTCACTAGGTTTTCTAGGTTTACCGGCGCATGCTTGCAATACAAAGAAAAGAAAGAAAAAGAAGTTGCTGCGCTTGTAAGGATGATATGAAGGAGCGCCGGGCATAAAGAATCTGCCTTCTATACTTGAGCCTCTGAGTAAATCGATGAATAATATACAGCCGCACAAGTAATGTTGCCTTCAGTAACTCTGCTGCATGTCCTATGAACCACAAATAACACGACAAAAAACAAAAACAAAATACTAAATACAAACCCACGCAAGTCATCCATGAATTCTGCGATGGCTTCGTTTGGGTCTGCCAAAATATATCACCGCAATGACAAGTCTGTCTGCGTCGTGATCTCATCACTCGTAGCCTAAATATTCATGCTTCGTCTTCCCCATTATAGTTTTATTCGGCTAAGGTTTTCGGTCTGTTGGTAGATGCCCTTCTCTCCCCCCCCCCTCCCCCCCTATGTTTCTACCTTGTTTTTTCTTGTTTTTTCCAAGCCAGGAACACTGAACAGCTTCCGGGGGGGTGAAGTAATCCGGTCAGTGACCGTGCCCGTGGAGCACGAAAGATTTTGCGGATAACGTGGCACTAAGAACATGAGTATTTTTGTAGCAGCGTGCCTAACATTGGTTTTCGGTTTGTATCACAACTGCCGAGGCAAAAGCAAAATCTGTTCTATAGAAGCCCATGGATAGGAATTAAGCTGAGACCTCGGTAAACAGCGGTGGCCCCACAGACTTATATGCTTATCCTTACGTTGCTGCCATTATGAAGACGTTCCTGGATGAAATGAAAGCTTCGTAATAATAATAATAATAATAATAATAATAATAATAATAATAATAATACTAATAATAATAATAATAATCATATATAATTATGAGTGTAGGGCTGTAGTGTAGGGTAGGGCTGGGGAAATTCCGACCATAAGAGGTTCTTTAAAGTGCGCTGACATCGCACAGTACACGGGCCTCAACGGTTTGCCTGCATCAAAATCAGCCGCTGAATCTGGGATTCAGTCATGCGACCATACCGTCAGCGGCTGAGTGTCATAGCCACTAGGCTACTGTGGCGGGTATGACATGAATAGAAATGTTGTGGTAAAAAATGAGCATGAAGAGGATTCAAGGAGTACAGACTGCGCAGGATAAGTCGGAAATAATCAGCAAACGTGTTAAAGAGTTTATGTCCGTTGATAAAAGCAATAACTGATGTTATCTGGAATGTAATGAAAGGATGACAAACCTCATAGAAACTTCCAAGCATCTCGACACCTACAAAGGTTCTAAGATGCGCAGAAATATTTATTCAACAATATTCGAAATTGTAGATAATACAGTAACGAAAAAAGCTGTGAACCGTCAATGACACCATACAAAATTAAGGAAACTTAACATGCGTCAGAGTACTGTGCATGTCCGTCTTGTTTCTTCTTTCACCAAAAGCTTACTAAGTGCTGGACTACTTTTGGACGGACGCTTAGGATTGGGTAGATAGTGTCCCCAGACTACGTATAATTGCAAGACGACAAAATAATATATAGAGCACCCGGTATATTGCCTACAGGTTCACTCTAACACCTAACACTTCACTACTAGAGGATATTTCACTTTAATTCTACTAGTGTACCAAGCAACAAAAATGGCATCTCTCAGGTTTGGTGAGCCATATAAGGGAGTATCTGATAACACGCAGGATATGTAAGCTGTGCAAGGCTCTAAAAAAGTTTGAGGTTGGGACTCCGCTCTTTTCTTCTTTTGTTTTATTGTGGCAAATTAAATTAAAATAAAATAAATAAAATAAATAAATATAATGGAGCCGTCTGGCTTCGCGATCAGGGGCGCGGTGTATTAAATTGTGCGCATGGTAACCGCAAGAAAAAATCACGCCATTGTTTTGCTACGAAAGAGATGGAGCCGGCAGTACTTTGCTTTCATATTCGGTTGTTCCGAAACGTTGGGCCGGATTAAACATCGAACTTTCCCCAACACGTGAGAGTATAGAGAAATAATAATCTCTTAAAGCGGCTTTCTATGTTAATTGTTGTTGTAGTAGCTCGAAAGTGGTATCTATTTTTTTTTACTTCAGCTTGTCTGTGTGCCTGCAGTATTATAATTAACAAATGGTTTGCCTTACACGGAACATGCTTCATTTTGCATGCGCACGCGCCTTGATAATGATCGGCTCATTTGTAACTGTAAGTGCACGCAACATCTGTTTTCAAAATGTGGGGATTCCGAGAAATAACGACGCGACCACGAGAACAGAGAAACGCGCAAGGATGTGTACCGTAACAGAGCGCGTTGTTGGGCTATTTGGCAGACTACTTCGTGAATAAGAAAGTTAGACGCCTAAGCACCACCCTCAGAAAGAAGAAGCACACTCTGTCCTTGAAGCACGCTCTTTTTTTGTGCTTCATGTTACTGCTGCTAGTGCTTAGGTGTCAAGCTTTTTTTTTTTCAGGTAAAATATGCACCATTGACCAAGCAAACCACACTACTGATCTGTTTTCAATGTTTATGACATTAGGATTGTGCTTTCTTCTTTTTTGTCATGTGCTTCTTATCTGTCTGTACTCCACGATCCTAGCTAAAGTTACATAAGGCAAGAGCTAAAATTCAAGAGAAGAAATGCCTGGAGCTGACGGATTTGCATGTTAAGCACCGTCCCGCATCACAAGATTAAGCCCTCTAAACAAGTGGCAGCAATATGTTATTGCAACTGGCATTCACATCAGGTATATCAACAAAACTTTGCCTCAAGCATGATTGGTATAAAGATGCACTGGCGAAGAAGCTCTCCGCACTGCGTTGCGTTACAAAAAACTCCTCATTCACATCTTAAGGCGTAATGACACGCTTTCCCACGTTATGCCTTATGTGGCAAAATAGTCACGTAAAAATTTTCATTTGCCTACCCCACAGTCTGTCGCGGAACTAAGACTGTAGTTCGGCAAAGCTCAAAAGAACCGTTTTGAGTACTAGACCTTTAAAGAAGTAGTCTCCTCGCAGGTGTCGTGGAAATTAAGGGGTTTAACAACTTTTGTTTGATCTTTTTCTTGAGATGCAGAATTGCCAGTTATGCTATGCAGGACCAACCCAGCGTCTTGCAACAGCACGAACACTGCCACCAGCACGAACGTTGCATAATACACTAGCTGTTCTCTAAATTTGCTTGAACGTCATTAAGGTGATATCACGAATGGTATCCATCAACATCTGTTCTCAGACGCTTACATTGACCGAATCACTTAGGGGCGAGGTTCGTAAAAGAGCTTCGGGCGTCTGACCCTTCGTAAAGCCTGCGTAGAAGGAGCAAGTATACGAACACATTGGCTAAGGTGGGACTTGATCGAGAGCCTTGAAGCAGGCGTCGGCTGCGGAAACCGATAAGGGAATGCCCCATGCGGGCAAGAGCACATCATTCAAGCGAGATAGCTGCTCCGCGGTAGAATTCCTTTGGGCGCCCTTTGGAGAAATCTTACGCCGACTTTATGGCACCGGCCGCAGTCGGTTGTTCTTTGGCCCCGGCACATGCACCGCGACAAAATCGCGATGTGCTCATGAAGAGTGCCTTTCGCTGATGTTCCGTTGCGTTGATATACTGATGCAAGACCGACTGAGTAAAATGCCGTTCACTTATATCGCAGCTACTGCGGTAACTGAGTGGCGAATATGTACAGACATCAAAATGTGCCACGAGTTTCTTGGGATCTAACATCAAAATATTTGCTACTTTCACTGGTGCACATTGCAACGAAGCTTAAAATTCTCTTTCAGAAAATGGTTGCATGCGGGCTTGCGACATTTAAGTACAGCTTCTAAAGCGTGCATCATCGTTTCGTCGCATATACCTGATTCCACGGAACGTGCTAGCTAAACTCTGTTACAGTGCTGTTAAGGTTTCTGATCAAATCAAATATAGGCTGGTGTTTTTTGTTTGTTTAGTTTAGCCAACTATATGTAATAATCTGGAGCAAGCTTAGCTTCGTTGATGCCGTCCACTCGCTAAAATGAGTGCAATATAATCATCATTTTACTGGCGGTTCGCCTCGACCTCTCTGTAAAGCAAAGGGTCAGGAAAGCCGCACAGAATGGCAGAATGGTCGTTGGGAACGTATTGCGAAAAAAAAAAAGAATATTTGTTCATTACGGTATGGCGTGTATGGGGGAATATTCGTAGAGTTGGAACTTGTGCAGGTGAAAGGTATTGCGAGAATTTCGAAACGTCTTACAGGACAAACACACACGCTCGCACCGTGGACACCTGTCAACACCAATATCCCTTTGAGTCGTCGTTTTCGCTTAGATAGCGAAATGGGTCGTGGCAGTATGTGGCTGACATTTTGGCCGATTTGATAAAGCGTTCATTTTGAAAGTTCAGCGTCTAGACGCCGTCGCATGTTTTATTCTTTATTTTCTAGTAGAAAGAATATTGTTGTGCCGTTTAAATTTCACAACAGCTCGTCATTTCATCCTAACGTTTCTAACATCGGTGGTAGGCGTAGAACAGAGGCGGACCTATCTTCCCAAATATGTATAAGAACGTGGAATTTTTAAAAGGGTTTCCGCTTGAGCGTTTTGTTTTGATAGTTTGCGCTCTGTGTGTGTCACCGTGTTCTTTCTTTGTGCATGTCTTACTCGCAACACCCCTCATCTTCATAAAATTTTTAAGTTTGCCATCTCGAAGCCCCGCAGGAACATTGCCCTCTAAGCCGCTTTTGAAGCCTACGCGACGCTTTCTGTAACCCCTGTAGCCTAGATTTGTCAAACAACGCGTTGTGTACTAGCGGACTTTTTCATTGTCAAAATATGGCCGTCGCTGCTAGGAACTGTACCCGTGACGTCGAGCTCTGCACATGAAGACTACCTGAACTCGACAATTTCCTATGTAAGAAGATCGAGTGCCAGATGAGAGAGAGAAATATGAAGGAATGTATTCCCGGTGTCGTACTGCCTTGATTCTTTTCAATACCCCAAAGCCTATTTACACAGTCGATGCAATCTTTTTGTTCAAGTTTAAAGCCTAATTTACTGAAGGCCCTGCTTGATGCAGCCTCTGTAAGCGCATGTCCGGCGAAGCTGTTAGGCAAGCGCCAATACCACATATGATGTTGCAGAAGCACCCCCTGAAAGAGTGATGTTAGAAAACCAATAGCACTAATCAGTGGTTCACTATCGTAATCAGTGATCTGTACGGCGTCCGTTCTGTGGTGTGCCGATAAACTTCAAGTGTAACGATCAGTATATAGCTCTCGTCGATCAGTGTATAGCTCTAATCGTGTTTCTAAAACTTTTCGACGCTATTCTGGCTGTTCCTAGCTTGATTTTCAATATTAAGACCCATCACCGGTGGCGCGTAACCACATTTCCAAGGCCAAAGTACGCGGGTATGCTCCGCGGAGAGGAACCGGTGTTCAATATTTCAGTTACATAAATGTATGTTATTAAGAGTGCAGTGGTGAGAATCCAGCCGCCTACTTTGCCAGCTACTATTTCAGCATAGTCTGGGTGGTCGCTGTCACCATTTCATCCGCCGTTCATCTGCCGTTCCTCTATCCGTTATTAAAACAGAGGGGGCCCCATGACGAAGGACGATTTCATGGATAAAAAATGTGGCAACTTCTGCAGCGGTTCCCCGCGGTATCGCTTTTGTTTCTGCATACCGTGTCAGGTAATCCGTTGCAACAACTATCCATTTGTTCCCTGCTGACGAAGTGGGGAACGGTCCCAAAAGGTCCATTCCCAAATGCTGAAACGGCGCTGCGGGAGGGTCCATGGGCTGCAGAAGACCAGCTGGCTTTACAGGTGGGACCTTGCGTCGCTGACAGTCGCGGCAGCTGCGCACGTACCGTTGTACAGACGAGTATAGTTGGGGCCAGTAATATTTCTGTCGTATGCGGGCTAACGTCCTGGCGAAGCCCAAGTGTCCCGCGCATGGGTCGTCGTGGCATGCCTGCAACACTTCTTGGCGCAGTGAAGCTGGCACCACAAGGAGGAACGTTTCTTGGCTGTTGTCGAAATTCTTCTTATATAGGACATTGTTCCGGAGGCAGTAAGAAGCGAGGCTGCGCGACATCGGCGGTGGAATAACAGCGTCGCCTCCCTGAAGATGAATAATCAGAGGGCGCAATGAAGGGTCTGCACGTTGGAGATCAGCCATCTCTACAAAGTCGACTGTGCCGAGAAACGGGAAATCTTCTTGTAAGTCGCTGGTCTTCAGCGGTAGGGGCGCACGTGAGAGACAGTCAGCATCACCGTGCTTCTGGCCGGAGCGGTACACAACTGTGACGTCGTACTCCTGAAGACGGAGGCTCCAGCGAGCGAGGCGGCCAGAAGGGTCCCTAAGGTTCGCGAGCCAGCAAAGTGAGTGGTGGTCACTGACTACGCGAAAAGGCCTGCCGTAGAGGTAGGGTCGGAACTTGCCAATGGCCCAAATGACTGCCAGACACTCCTTTTCGGTCGTGGAATAGTTGCCCTCCGCCTTTGTCAGGGTGCGGCTCGCATAGGCTACGACGCGTTCGGCACCGTCTTGCCACTGAATGAGCACAGCACCAAGCCCCACGTTACTCGCGTCAGTGTGGATTTCTGTGTCAGCCTCGTCGTCGAAATGTGCGAGTACAGGAGCTGTCTGCATTCGGTTCCGCAATTCTTCAAAGGCTTCCTGTTGGTCTTTGGTCCACACGAAAGGTGTATCTTGACGCGTTAATCGTGTTAATGGTCCGGCAAGCTTTGAAAAGCCCTGGACAAAGCGTCGATAATAAGCACAGAGACCCAAGAACCACTGTACGGCCTTCTTGTCCGCGGGACGTGGAAACTCTGCGACGGCAGCTACCTTGTCAGGGTCTGGCCGAACGCCCTGGGGACTGACTACGTGTCCGAGAAACTTTAGCTCCTGAAAACCGAAATGACATTTTTCAGGCTTAATAGTGAGATTTGCTCGGCTGATTGCGACGAGGACGTTCTTGAGCCGTTCGAGATGTTCTTCAAACGTTCTTGAAAAGACCACAACGTCGTCTAAGTACACCAAGCAGGTCTGCCATTTCAACCCAGAGAGAACAGTGTCCATCATACGTTGAAATGTGGCAGGTGCGGAACACAGGCCGAAAGGAAGGACCTTGAATTCATACAGTCCATCAGGGGTCACAAACGCCGTCTTTTCGCGGTCGCGCTCATCAACTTCAATCTGCCAATACCCTGACTTGAGATCCAACGATGTAAAAAATTGGGCGTGGCGTAGGCGGTCTAGAGCGTCGTCGATTCTTGGCAGTGGGTAAACGTCACGCTTCGTTATACTGTTAAGCTTTCTGTAGTCTACACAGAAGCGCAGTGTATTGTCTTTTTTTCTTAACTAAAACAACGGGTGACGCCCATGGACTTGCAGACGGCTGAATCAGGTCATCCTTGATCATGTCTTGGACCTGGCGCTTGATGACCTCTCTCTCCGTAGCCGAAACGCGGTATGGATGCTGGCAAACGGGGCGTGCGGCCTCCTCGGTAAGGATTCGATGTTTCGCTATAGGGGTGCGCCGAACTTTAGACTCCGTAGAGAAGCAGTCGGAAAAGTCGTTGATGAGGTCTAGGAGCTGCTTCTTCTGTTGTTCCAGTAAACCGGGGTTTATCTGTACGCGATCGGTCAGGCTGACGCCTTTCGGTACGTTCGGTTCAGCGGTTTCTAAAGAGCTGACATCAGCAAAAGCAGCAAGTTCATGGAGAAAAGCGACTGCTGTGCCTTGGGGTACGTGCTGATACTCGTTGCTAAAATTTGTCAGCAGCACTAATGAGCGCCTGTTCCGAATCTGAACGACGCCCCGCGCAATGCAAAAGTTCCGCTCAAGCAGCAACGAAATGTTTGCCTCGGCGATGCCCTCACAACCATCGAGTGTGTCGCACTTTACGAGAGTGAGTACGCTGCTTCTTGGCGGTATCGTAACGCTGTCAGCAACAATGCGCAAGGCATTCTCAGTGCTGTCCTCGGCGCCAGCGTCGCTCGCTATGGCTTTCGCAGTAGAAAACGTCACCCTCGGCTTCTCCAAGTCAATTATTGCTCCATTCGCCTGCAGAAAGTCCATGCCGAGTATTAGGTCTCGTGAACAACTGGGTAGAATAACGAAGACGCCGATGTAGGTATACCCCCGAATATTTACTCTAGCAGTGCATCTTCCCACGGGGGTGAGCAGGTGTCCTCCTGCTGTACGAACCTGCGATCCAGTCCACTGCGAGTACACTTTCTTTAACTTCGTCGCAAGATCTCGGCTCATGACTGAGCTGTCCGCGCCAGTATCAATCAAAGCTGTGACTTCTTCGTCGTCCACGGAAACCAGTATGTCCGACGTTACCACTCGCCTTTCATCACCCGCGTGTGTATGGACGTCGGCGTGTTGTCGTCGCTGTCGTCGCTGTCGTCGTAATGGAGGATATTCGATGGCGTCAGTGTCAGCGGCCCCACCTCCGGATGACGCTGAAGTTAGTTTCCCGGGTTTGCAGGGCTGGGCGAACGATGTCTACGTGTGTCTCGAGGAAACACGGGACTTGGTCGCTGTCACCGTTTCATCTATTGATTTCAACTGTGCCGGCTTTCCATGGCGACGATAGCTGCTATCTATGCATATCACCGCTAAAAATTCTTACCAACTAAGCACACACCTGCGCAGCAAAAGAAAGCTTGCGGTTCGCAAGCGACAGCGCATAAATTGAAACCACATTTGGCCAAAGAAACTTGGTGCTACCGTCCCCCAGCCCCTTCTTCACCTTTATTTTGTAGTCTTTCGCCTTTTTTTTAACTTTTCGGCACATTCAACACGTTCAGTGAATGAAATTGTTTAGTGTCCCTTCAGGGAAGCAAAAATAACGCACGTCATCCTGGCATCAAAGAATTTACGAAACGTAGAGTTGGTTGGCTCCGCGGGAGAGCTCGCTCCTCGGGCATGATCGGAGTCGTCCACCAGGGGACGGAAGAGAGGGGTCACACAAGAAACTGCGCCTCTAAGAGGAGCCGGCGCCGGCAATCACGGCCGACCAGAAGCGGTGAAGTGAAGCGAGAGCCGAGGGAGCCGCAAGCCGAGGAGAAGGTCGGGGCTGCCGTGGCGCTCAGTGCTGTGGCAGCCGCGGAACGCGCGTTTTCTTCGCGTCCCCAGCGTTGCCCGGGCTCCAATTAAACCGCGACAGGGGCGCTGAGGCGTGAGCGAATGGGCCAGAAATTAAGGCGCCTGAGGACCGTCGGAGGACATGAGGAGACAAAACAAACCAAGGAACGCGAAAGGGAAAAGGAAAAAAAAAGCAGCCACAGAGAGGCGGACCCGCCACCTTTATACGTCCCTTCTTAGAGCAGCACACTTCGTCTACCAAGGAAAAATAAACAGGGCCATCGTCCGCCAACTTCCATTACTAATAAGCGCCTCTCAGAAGGAAGGAATTTCGGTGCCCGCCTGGAGGAAGAGGGAAAGCAGGCTTCGCTCGAAGTTTTGGGAGGCGGCGACGCCCACGCCAGCGTGGAAACTGCTCAGCTGAGCCGTGTTATCACCGAGGTACACGGTACGACAAGGCGTCTCGAGGGGCTTCTACTCAAACGAGAAGGATGCCCCCTGTGGCGAAACACGGCACCGCCTTCAACGGACTTAAGAAGGGTCGAAACCTGCCAGGGGAGTAAGGCTAAGAGCCTCTTTAAGATGGTCCTCTTTATACGAGTGGGTGGTCGCATCGTTCCTACGTTCATAAATCAGCGGCACGCCCCGGTAGCGCTTGGAAAAAGAAGAGAGAGAGAGAGCAGTCACGTTACATGTGCTAACGTTTACGCAAGTTCTTTCTAAATACATTAAAGAAAGCTTCTCGGCGCAAACATTTGCGGAGCCTGTTGTAACTAGGGCTTACTCAGTGTAGGCGTAGATGCGATTTTGATAGTAACGAGGGGCAGTTGTCGAGCTAAGCGTTAAAAAGACCTTGCGTCGCGAGAAGAAAAAAGAAATACACAGTGAGTGGAAGAAAATGATGCATAGCTTCCTGAGAGGTATCACTAACTGCCTTAACACTATGTCGCAACCAGCAGCTCGTGAACGTGCTTGCCAGCGAAACAAAGTCGCCATCCTCTCCTATTTTATCACTCTCTTGAAGAACGAAGGAGAGGCAAAAGCAGGAACCCTTATAATTTTCGTTACTCATTCGCCTGTCAATTGGTAAACGCAATGTATGGACGTACAAAAAAAAAAATAATGTGAGAACATCAGTGCGGATAAGATCTGCTGTTTCTTGTGAATAAGAAGTTATATTTATTATTTATTCTTTCTGATCAACTCAAACTACCAAATTGGCTTCCGTTTTCATCCTCTGTTCATTCATATTATTGACACTGGCAGATAACAAACGCCTTGATTGCCTTTCATTCCGCCTCCGTATAGCCCTTCCCCCCCCCCCCCCCCACCCGCACACACACACACCTGACATTTTGTACGGTTGGGCGTTTGCACACGCACATGCAAATATCCACACGCGTATACACGCAGCAGCAAATACACATAACGTACGTGCATGCGCGTGTAAGGTTGGCGCTGCCCTATCAGTTAGACTCTTTATACAGGAACTAGAACAAGGAAACCAGCAGACAGACGCCTGAACATTGGCTTCATTATGTCACGTTTAATTACGCCAGTTGGATGTTCCAGCACTATTCTGTCGAAATGTAGTACATGCAACTACCATCCACTTTGCACTGATGTCCGCCTAACATGAGCAGGATGCTTGACCGGTAAATATAAGTTATTCAATATAAGTTGAACCCAATCCGCACTCATGCGCAGTCGACACTCACTAAGCCAGAATTGGTGTTTCCACCGAGCAAGCGGCCGAACTTTTTGGAGACACTTATATAGAAAACCATAGTAAATGGCTCTTATGTCCGGTAGTAATGAAACGAGGATGAGAGCTCTCTGGTGGGAGCCGTTGCCGATGGACAGCGCCCGAGTGGAAAGCAGCCGGCCGTTCATTGAAGGACACTGCCGGCTTAATCGTTTCCTCACAATTAGTGGCCGCTCCGCCTATTCGGTGCCGGCGCCGAGGCGTTCATCGGCAGTCGAGGGCGAGGGCGGGATAGAGCCGAGAAAAACGAAGTGCAAGAGGGCGATTTGGGGTTGAGGACGCTTTCCTCAAGCCACCACATCCGGCCACCGCAGCATGGGAGAAAGGCACTTTGAGAGTTCACCAAAGTGGCCCCCGCGTGGCTTAATACGAGACCGCAAAGTAGTTCGTGCAAGAAGATAAGGAGAACAAGGGTTCGAGATAAAATACCAGCCTCGGCAGTACCAGCCGGAAGGGATGAGCTTCCCGGCTCGTCCCGTCGTATAGTGGGGAAAGCCGCATTGTAAAAATTTAGAAGCTGCCCCTGCGGATAGCCGACGACGCCTCGCTGATGCGCAGTTAAGGACCGGGTTTCTTGGGGTTTTAACAGCCGCGCGCTTTCCGAGCCGGACAGCGAAATTTATTCCCTTAATACCGGGGCGAGGCAGAGTGTCGTCGTCGGCGGATCCGAGACCGAGCTCGCTCTTTCGTCCTCGAAGGAGTTGTATTTTTTTTTTCTAACACTTTCTCCCCATGCCTTTAGCTGCCTCGCTGAGATTTCACACTACGCTTCGCATTACACGTCCTTACGCCGAGAAAGGCTCATGCCAGCGGTGGAAGTTTGTGCCACTAGCGAAGGTCATTCGAGTGTTCGCCGCCCACGAGGCGCGAAGTTCATCTCAACGCCCTACGAGCACCCCGTGGGTACAGCCGCTCTAAAAGGGAAGCACGCACTCTCTTCGCCTCTACAGTTGCGTGTTTATGTACTACGTTGTTTTTTTTTTTTTCTCCTGCACCTCGCGCTAGGGATTTGCGGCAAGTTAGGTCGCATTTGGACGTGACCGGGGCGCCCCTGGGGGAGCTCCTGCTCCGGTTTACGACTGCCGTAAAAGTGAACAGTGCTTGCGGGATTGACGCGGCTTGAGTGCTCACGTAGGTTAACCAGAGTGGCGTGTGACGGCGGAGAGACTGATGCCTGTTCCCTCGCTGTTCTGACAGGCGTCGCTCCTTCTTTATTTTTTTTCCCTTTGCCGCCACCGGTGCAGGCGTGACGCCATTGACTGTCTCCTTATATATAGACCCGTACGTTATGTATCCCTGTCAAAGCTCTCTCGCAAATGAGATGACCTCCACAACTTTGTAATTTGATGAACAGGTAAGTAGTGACGGGTAAACGAGAGAAAATACAAGAAAGGCCACGCTGATTAGCCTGGTTCGACAAATAATGCTCGTAGTGCGTCCGCATTCGAGATCATTCGATGCACTGCTGGCTTTGTGGCTTCTTGTGCGTCATGGGCGTTTGCGTTGACCTTGACGCGGTCACGTTTGCAATTGATAAACAGGGCTAATAAGAGAGGCTGAGAAAGAAAAAGAGGGAAATGTGGAGCAGAAACATGAAGCGGGAGAAATATTTTTGCTCCTGAACCTGAAGTTCCAAAGGACATTGTTCTGAAAACCAATTCTGATTATGAGAGACACCATAGTGGAGGTCTCCGGAAATTTCGACCACCTGGGGACTTCATCAAATAGCGCGCACTCATATGATGAACGGAAAGAAAGGGAGAGGGTAAGGAACGGAGAAAGGAAGGGGTGGTAGTGAGGAAAAAAATGAGCTGCCTTTTTTTAATGCCGTGCAGCGAGAATCGACGGAAGGAAAGGATCGAGATTACGTAAGAAGATAATCACACCTGCCATTTACCTCCTTCTCTGCACAAACCATAATTTTGACTAAATCAGTGAGAGAGAAGGCGAATGAACTTCGCAACGGTGAGCAGTGATTCACGTCACCGTGCCCATTGCATAAACCACGAAAACTTACAATAAGCACAAGACATGCTACATACTTGAAAGCTGAAAGGCTTACAAAGACGGGCATGCCTAACAAGGGGCCCAGAATTGACAACGAGAAAAATACATCTTAAACATTCTCTGTAAAAGGCTAATTAATTAATGTTGTGCGTTTATATTCTTTTAAGGTCAAGAGCACTTGTTTCTTCTGGCTGCTGATTACAGGAGAAAGTAAGTTTGTTTCCATGTATGCGTCTGTACACCACAAGCCGTGGTGTACAGACGCATACATGAACGATATTTTTTGACTATCGCCAGTGGCAACAATTTTACTTAATATCTGTCAGAAAGAACGTACATATAATGTTCATTATTTATTGAACTTTGTGCTGAGCGCGCTTCTTTTTTCTTTCTTTCGCGTATCTTTTCATGGAAGATCTCCTTCTGGGTGTTATCAAGAATATCTTGGCGGGAAGCTATTAGAACAGCGGAGACTACACTTGGGATCCGTTCCTTTCATTAGCTCCTCCGCAGTCCTTGAGGAAGAAGAAAGCCGAGACTTTACCACAAGCGTATATCAAGAAAAGAAAGAGTGAAAGTCGAATAAACCACCCTCACCGCTCCAGATCTGAGTGGCGTGCGCGACAATGCGATTTCCGCTGGAACGGCGCGGAAAGCGTGCACTGAAGAAAGGCGATCGAGAAAAAAAAGAAAGGGGGGGGGGGGGAGGGGTGCCACGGAAAAGAGTTCTCCAGCGACGTCGTCAAAATAGCTTCTATTCCGGTTCGTCGCAGCGGTTCTTTGATCATCAAGGATGCCTAAGGCGACAAAGAACGCCGCGCCGTCATTTTTGTTTTCCGGCTGGCCGAAGCGTCTTCGCGACGTCGCCCATCGTATAGCACTGCCACGGGAGTGGGATCTTGCGAAAGTGGCGCATTCTCGGCACGATGTCACAGGAATGCCTTCAACAGGTCGCGCAGGCTGATGACTTTCGGCTAATGTTGTTCCGGAGATAGCTGGGGGCGAGATGACGCTCGCGCATTTCGAGACTTCTGGTGCTGCTTTAAGATAATCTCAAATCTCATGTCTAGCGTCACTTTAACTTAAGTAGCAAGCCTCAATCGGTGCTATAATTCTACTGGAAAGTGTAGTATTAGCAGTGACTTTTTGAAGTTGAGGACTAGCATCAGGATGGTGTGACTGCAGTTGCCCTAACGTCTAGGCGTGTGTGTGTGTGTGTGTGTGTGTGTGTGTGTGTGTGTGTGTGTGTGTGTGTGTGTGTGTGTGTGTGTGTGTGTGCGCGCGCGCGCGCGTTTGCTCTACCATAAGGAATATAAGTCTGTGATTAGTTTATGTTGGATGTTCGGTTTCATAGAATGAACACTTAAAAAACAATGCTTTTTCTTTTATTTGGCCAAATTTGCAAATGATATCTTACGCACGCTGGCGCAGAGCCAGAACGCTGTATACGTGGCGCACGGGAACCAGTTGTCACTCAAGCATTTGTCGTAACGAGAAGAATAGAGACAACACACTTCCTCCATGATGGCGGCTATATTCTTTGCACTGCGTCTATCTCGTCCTCCCGTATGCAGTAACGGTGTCCTCGCCTATGCGCAGCCCTTTTCCATTAAAGAATTATTTTTCTGAGGCACTGAGTAGTTCAGTAATTATGTCTGAAATTGTGCTTAGAAGCCTTGTCCGTAAGGTACTAGGAATGACATTGTTTTAAAGCAGTAAAGCAATGATTTGGGCTTGTTGGTATGACATTGAGAGGCTCATGTAATGAATGAAAAGAAAGAGAGAGTGTAAAGAACAGACAATAGCGCCCGTGTGTGTCACATCTTTTTCCATCCTTGTCCTTTCATGCGCTATAAGCCTCCCAATGTTTTAAAGCATTATTCCCAATTTTGACGCATCGACATAATTTTTCATAATATATCCCTTCTGCATCAAAACAGCGACTCTCCTAAACACTGAACGCTCTCTTGAACACGGAAAGCTTAAATGCTCTTCAGCTTTCTCGATATGACCTCTCTGGTGGTTCGAACCTAGCCGTGGTGCCATCCTTTCGTGACACTTTGCAGTCCCTGAAAGAGTAACAAGTGCGTAGAAGCCATATTTGGTCTGCAGTGTGTCTTAGGCAGCTGTGATGCCGTTGGTTGATCGGGAAGTCTGTGACAGTAAAGAAGGTGTGGTGGCTCGGCCCCCTGTCGTGATGTGCCTCCAAAATTTAGTGACTGCTGAATCGACGCGGGCGACTGTTTTCCGAGTCTTTCGGAGCCTAATTTTTCTATCATTCGCACACCAAGTCTTCAATCATAGTTCCAAAGATTTCGCCCTATCGCTAAGTTTTCGACAATTTTTTTTTGGCCGTTGAAGGGCATCCTTACAGTTTCCCATCTTCAACTTGATCTCACCATCCCAAGACAACTTTTTAAGAACACTTGATCGACGCATACCCCTCCCTCCCATAAGTAATCTTGATCGTGTCATGGTTTCTGACGCAGTTTTATCACAAAACTTCACCGCTCAATGATGCAGATGACAGGGCACCTAGAAAGGTGTTCACCTTAAACTACCTACATTCCGTGAAAGCTTGGAGACGACTGGCCACTGCTGTGCCTATAGCCAATACTCCTTCCCCGCCCCCACCATCCAACCAACGCACCACTTTCTCCCTCCTTCACATTGTTTCAATGGGAAAAACCACTCATACTGTTTCCCGGGCAAGGCGTGTATAATTATCACATGAGCCCGCTCTGCCCCTCACCCCCACCCCCTCTTCTACGAGCTGACAAAGAAAAAAAAGACTAATAACGATTTCAGGTAGTACGAATAAAGAAATTCGGCATATTGACGCTTACATAATGCATGAAAAAAAGTTATGAGAAAACCAATAAAAACCTTTTAGCGAACAGCTTCCAGGAAAAGTACTCTTAGTGACTGGTCGCAAACTTACTATAGGTTTATTGCGCTGTTAGGCTACATTAGCACTGTTCATATGACTACAGCAACGTGCTAAGAAGACTGCTGCCATTCAGTGTAGGAGCGCCAAGATTTATGTCGACGTCATTATTTTGAAGATGACCCATTGTTCTCTACCTCTTTTTATGCACAGTTCCTTCGTACAAATACCACTCATTTGTGTCAGAAAAAAGCGTCGCAGAAAATCATGAAATAAGTAAAGGAAATTGGGGGCATACTGATAACTATAGCAAGCAAAGAGCAACTACTGAAGTATTTGATAGCTTAAGGCCACCACCTTCCTTCCGCGCTCTCTACACTCTTCCCGTTTCTTCCTTTACGCCCCCACATGCTTTTAGCCATACTTAAGCTCGGTGGAACGTCTAAAAGCTTCGTTACTTTCTGCTATCTACACAGGCGTTCGTCGGTGGAGGAGACCGTTGATATGCGCAGGCTTTCTCCGCATACCGGCATTACTTGGTAAGGCTCGTGAAGCCTCTGCAGAGCGCTAAAATTTTCAGCTGGAGAAAGGATCGAGAACATATCCATATGAACGGCAAAACAGGGATATTAGCGGGACCTGCGCGAAAAAGATGAGTAGGGAAACATCGTGAAGTGCTTGCAGTGCAGGCAAACACCTTAGTGTTTCGCCTTGAGAAGAGGTGTCGAGATGGTGATGCGAAGACATGATGATATTTTAATATAATAAAAGCGAAAGGGATTTAGCTAGAGCACGTGGGAGGACGGCGAGTGTCACTTCACCTGCTAGAATCATAGGGGCCCCGTGAAATGATTGGATGCTTGCGGCATGAGGACAAAGCTTATGCACATTAAGAGGTATGATAGCGTGCACTTATATTCACTTCGAATAGGTGAAATCGTGATATTAATGTGAAGGACTGCTATGGTCTGTCTACAAAGGGAACTGTTCTGCGCAGCATTGGCGCATGTACCTGTGAGACAGACAGACAGACAGACAGACAGACAGACAGACAGACAGACAGACAGACAGACAGACAGACAGACAGACAGACAGACAGACCAGAATTTCGAGGACCACCCGACCGCGCTACGTCCTCCGCCATGGCGCAGGCGCTTTAGCGAACAAGATTGAAGTTATCAAAGTAAAGTCCGTTAGAAAAAGTGTTAATTGCGACTTAACTACATCTACACACATGACATCTCGGTTTGCAGTTTAATGTGCGAGAAACCAGAATTCTCTTACAGTTAACTCGAACAATTCCAGGATTCTTAAGAAGGCACTTATTTTTATTAATTATTGTAGGAGGAGACGATGCGAATGGGTCACAACGGCGCTATGGCGTTCCGCTCTTAAAGGGAAAGCTTCAGCGGTTTGTTTAAAGACGACAGGCTTTCTTGGGATACCTGAACGCAGAAATTTTGGTCTGTCTGTTTGTCTGTCTGTCACAAGATTCAGCCCCCGGCCAAACTTGCCTAACGCCCAGTCATTTTGAACTGGTAGCTGCGTTCATACTTGTGAACATTGTCGATCAGAAAGCAAATATTACGCATATCTGACATCCATCCATTTTTATTAGGTGGTGTGTCCTGTACTAGAAAATACATGGGTACGTTGAAGTTGAAGTTGAAATTTATTTCACCACATTTTTACATTGTTTACATATATTTATAGTGTTACATGAAATAAAGATACAAATTTATTTCACCACATTTTTACATTCTTTACATATATTTATAGTGTTACATGAAATAAAGATACAATGTGGTGCGGAATGTGGGAAAAAATCTGCGATATAAACGTAGCCTGACTAGCCCCACATCCCAACAATACATGGCAGTAAAAGTAACAGCATTTGTGAAGTCATCTAAAAGAAGTAAACAGAAACAGATATGTAGTTAAATTGGCTCAATAAGAAATGACATTACATACAAAAAGAAAATGCAGATAGGATTTCACTTCTAGAAGAAATAAAAAAAGAAAGTACAGAGAAGCAAATACGAAAATTTCTTTTGCTGCATCATGTTAGTAAAAAAGACTGAACATATCTTGTCGCGAAAGAAGCTGCAGTTGCTGTAATGAAAAATTGAAATTGTTGAGTGTGTTTGGGAGTGAATGTTTAAGCATTTGAAGACCATAGTTTGTTCTGCATCGAGGGACCTTCCAATAACCGCTCTTTCTAGTAGGTCTAGACGAGGTGCAGCGCTCTAAGCATGCTATGGAGCTAAGATTGTTATTTCCTTTCTTAATTTAAACTTTTAAAGATGATAATAAACAATATTCATACATTTTATCAAATCTTCTAAAGACCCTAGTGTTTGTTAGGCTGCGCTAAAAATACGGCGCTATGCAAGAAAAAGAGCCAGGCCTGCGCGGTACCGCAGGACAGTGACAGCGTAAGCTGGAGGAGCGACCTTCTTAGAGGCCATTTTAGACGCTTGAGGAAACTAGTGCAAGTAGAGGTGGTAGGTATCCCCTGCGCCATAACTCTCATCATTTTGCCAAGTAGGGAAGTACCCACTACGCCATAATTACTGCGGTATTGTAACGTGCAAATCTGCATAATAACTGCACTTCTTAGAGAATCTCTTGGCGTCGTCTTCCCAAGAACTAACCGAACTCTCGTCCCAGCGTCGACGACGAGCTGCGGTTTGGGCTTCCCTCTGCACAGCTGTCTGTTGTGCCCGAAGTTGCCTTGCTGCAGCCGCGCGCGTAGCTCTGCGATTCGCTTATTCAGCAGCGGTCCTCACCTTGCGAGAAGGCACCATCAGGTATATCGAAGAGACAAGTCATGCTGCTGGCGGGGCGGCGTACGTCGCCCGACGCGTGATGCATGGCACGATACAAAAAAAAAAACTGCTCCAAGGGGACGCTTCGTAATAATATGACGGGAATATTGAAGAAGATTGTTTCATAATGATGATGTTGATGATGCCTCTGTAATGGGTTCAGAGCTACAAACCATGCAGCCCTATGTTCTTTCAAATGATTCCTCGAACTCGTTATGCAATCCGCTTTCCCCGACGTGTAGTGGCGTATTATTATTCTGCCACGTAACATTACATTTGTTAATGCGATTCCTCGGCAGACATTATACCCGTTTAGGTCATTTAGCGAAGATTTTTAAAACACAGGCGTGGCTTAGTGGCAGAATGCCCGAGTGCCACGCAGAGGTTGTGGGTTCGAATCCACGCAGAGGACGTGGTTTGAATCCTCCTCGGTGCTGGTTACTTCTTCTCAAATTTGCGCGATAGCGGTTACGGACACCGGCGGCGGCGGCGGCGCGCAACTACGGCGCAAAAACGGCCCTTGTTGTGATGTCATAACAGCTTACGCTGTAAAAGGCCTCTGCCGACGATTTGGCGCAGCCACCTGGCAGTTGCCCACGGATTCTGCGCAAGCTCATGTTTCCCGACGGCGCTGCCAGGTGGCGTCCGTATCTCATGCAGCGCAGTACGGCCGGCAGAAGACTATCGTCTTTCGACGACATTTGCAGCGAAGCACGCAGAAACGCGGCTAATTTTCTGAGCCAATAATATGGCTGTTCCTTTTCCGGTTGGTACATGGTTACACATGGTATTACATAGTTAAACGGTTTCTAAAATATAATCAGCTGAACATGCGGCATGTATATGTTCTCGCAGCATTCTTTGTAACGATGAGAGCGACAACAAACGTTTGTTCCCTGGACCCAAATTTCGTCATTGCTAAGAATGTCCGTAGCTCCATGCTTTTTGCACCTCTTGAATCTCTTAGTATTCGTTAATAGTAGCGATTCCATGGTCTACATTCCTGCTTATTTCTTAATGGCATTTATTGCTAGGCTTCTTACAAGAAGAAAAATATAGCTGATGCTGTGCACTCCATGCTCCTCAGGTATACTTACGATACTACTGGTATCACTCCTTTGTTTCGTTTTGCGGAAGCGGCTGTCATGTCGCTACATAATTGTGATGGCACATCCAGAGCAACAATAATAGTGTGTGTGTGTGTGCGTGTGTGTGTGTGTGGTGTGTGTGTGTGTGTGTGTGTGTGTGTGTGTGTGCGTGTGTGTGTGTGTGTGTGTGTGTGTGCGTGTGTGTGTGAGTGAGTGAACTGAGGTGTCGGAAGTCTAATCGGATTCGTGATCCTGTAAAGCGTGCTTTGCCTGTAAGACAGAAGTGCGCTTAGGAAAGGCAACTTTAGTTTCCCTAATAGGGCCACGGCATTTATTTAGCCACCTCCTCGCCTTTTCCAACAATCAGGCTACTGGGTATCATGACGCTAGCTACAGCGCATTGTTATAGTTAAGAGATTGATCTGTTGTGTTCTGAAAATGAAGCTTATGGAAAATTCTTGAATGGAAAACTCGCTTCTCGTTCACTTTTTGTCTAAATTGTATTGAAAGGAACTAATGTATTACTACCATATCAGATAGGTCATGACATTATTAACATATCCTCGTCGTTTACGTCGCGATCAATCATAATAAAATTACAATGTGGCTCAGCCCTGCATTAATATGCAAATATGGGTCAACGATATGCCGGTACTCCAGTTCCTCTTTTTGTCGCTGTCGTGGCCTTGCTCTTTTTCTAGTCGTTCTAGTCGAGTTGTTGTTCTTCGTCGTCGCCTTCGTGCTCGTATGCTCGTAGTCTTCCTTTTTTCTTTCCTTCTCCATTTCTTCGGCATCTTCTTCCTCTTTTTCTTCAAATTCATCATGTTCTTCCTCTTCTTCCTCTTCTTTGTGGAATTCTTGTTCGCCTTGTTCTATTTTGTTTATTTTGGTAATTTCCTTTCCCTTTCCTTTTTTTTTCTCATCTACATGAATGAAGCTACAGCCAGTGAGTGAGAAACATATGAACTTCTACCACATCAGAGCCGCGGATGATGCCCAATCAAATGGTGAGAGTCAGTCAGGGGTAAAGTGGCGCCACACCTATTGAGCTGGCTTCATATCTGCACGGACATGAAACCGTATTTTTTCTCGTTGAAGGTGGCGGCGGTCGCTGAGCCCGGCGGCGGTGGCAGCATACGCCTTTGCAACCAATTTCAGCCGTTGTAACGAGCACATAACAGCTCACGGCGTGAAAGAAAATCTACTGCGAAGGCCATAAAAACAAAGGGAAAGCGCGACCTTAGTGAATAAATTTCTTTCCATCAACCTTGAACTGAATAATGGTCTTCACTCTCACCTTTGAGCATATGTTTTGAGACTAGTATTTTCAATCTTGACCGTAGCCGGAATTATGCTCTCTGAACAGTGTGTAGCGAGCGATACCTGGTAAAGCAGCGTCGTAACAGAAACGAGACAAACGTCATAGCTGCTTGAAAGTCCAATTCAGTTCGTGAATTTAAATCTAAGCGTAGAAATTGAATTCAGTTTCCAAGAGTGAAATTACGATTGAAGATGCTGTCTCAGTTTTTCTGTGCAATAGCGCAGGAAATTTTATGTTTACGTTGTGCTACGACTGATCTATATTGTTTCTTTACTGTCGAAAAGTGTACGGAAACTAACAGTTTCATAGCTGTCTTCTCTCGCTTCTTTACAAAGAATCTGCTGCGAATTTCCGAAACCTTCTAAGAGCGTGTTCTTTTTCCTTACTTCTTTTTGTGTGTGTAGCCGTTTGTCGACAGTTACGAAACGTCTGTGCTTTTAATACGTCAGAGACCGAGGTGGACTAACATCGGATCTTACGAATAAATTTCGCGTAAGAACAATTTCTTCTGAATGCAGTTCCTAAATGGTCTACACGGACTGATAAAACACAGCAAATAAACATATAATCACATGTGGGGTGGCGTCAGGTTTACCAATGACCCAACGAAGTTACCACAATTTTCGCGTTATTGCTTCTATAGCGCTAACGAATGAAATAAGAATAGGCAGTACAATTACAGATCATGGAACACCAGCGTAAGTGAAACCAATAAAGTTGACATTTAAAAAAAAGCATTTCGCAAATCTTACCCTAGTTGGCGCTCTATTTTTCCGCTACAAGGAAGTTACATACGGGTTGCATACAATTTTGTGCAACCCACGCAAGCGCAACCTCTATCGGTGCGCACGCCGCTTATGGTTGCGCGAAAAACCCGCTATTGAACATGCGTTTTAACTGTTCTCTCTTTCGCTTGCCGGCTTTCCTGGGAGAAGCACATTGTGCGGAATGTATCGTATCTCACTCAGAGCAGCGCATTAGTGTAGTCCGCTTTGAGACCTCCTAAAGCGGACACCTCTCCGAGGAGAGATAACGAGTAATTGCCAAGTCGCTGGACCGAAGTGCGGTAAATCGCAAGCGTAGGCAGCTGTAGGAGCACTTCGAGGCTGCAGATAAGGGGCAGCGATCCATTCAGAAACCGCGCGTTCACACCTTTCTCGGAGAACGCTAACAAGGCGTATTTTCGGGAAAGCGACCGCTGAATGGTTTGTGCTGCGGAATGGAACAAAGTGTCTCGCAGCTTCCCGACTCGGAGATCTCGGGTTGGTATCGAGTGCGCGCGTGGCGCAATTTCTCCAAGACGCGCACATGCCGTAAGCGTCTAGTAGCTTGAAAGCACTGAAGGAAAATGATCTCGAAAGTGATCTCGTTCCAGCCACGACGTAAGCGGAAGTTTGAACCGCAATCGGGATGGCGCAGCGAAACAGGCGACGCATGACGTACGTGGGACTTTCGTGGAAAGGCCCGGTTATCACTATACCGTGTTGGTTATGAATTGTCGATCTATACCACTATTGCGTAGAGCAAGTTAGTTGTCCTAGGAATTCACGCACACTTGAGCTTTGGGTTTTGACCCTTGGAGGCCCCACGTATGTCATTCTCGAGTAAAACGTTTAGTAATTCTACTGCCTACTTTCAAAAGAGTAAGTAAGCGGTTTGCCTCTCTCGGCAGTCCGTGTCGGCCTCCTCTTTGCCTATTTATGTTGTGTCAATAACAGCGGAGCTGCTCAAAGTCGAGGCTATGCCGTGCATCGGGTGATTTCTTTGTTACGCAAGAGGAAGAGCGGACCAGCTCTTTTCCTCAACCCATTACCCGCTGCCGCTCTCTGCTCGCATTATCTTCAGAACACTAGTGGAGGGCGGTGGTTATGGCGAAACAAGTGTGTCATATAGTGTAGAAAAGGTTTAACTCGAAGTGGTTGGCTCGATCACCGCAGCCGAGGACGCATTTCGGATTAATAATTAATTAATTATTATTTATTTATTTAATTGATTGATTAATTAATTAACTGAGGGGCGGATGGACGGGCGCACTTGCTGAAACTCACGCACTCTGTGTAGATAATGATGGTGGTATGACATAACTGGTGCGTCATGACATCAATAACTTGACACTCTTGCCATTGAAATTTACTTCCAGATTAACGATTCAATGCATTACTAAATTTTCACTAAGCTTCTGTTTTCAAGTGTCAAAACAGTGCGAACACCAAGCTGATTTTTTTCAAAGGTATATATAGTGTATTCTTCGGCAAAATACATATCAGTATAAAGTCAGCGCTTTTTATTCTACTATCTCCCTTTTTCCCACATACAGAGCTGTGATGAGTCGCCGTTCTCTTCGGGAAGAGAACCGCAACCGCGGTCTCCGAATACGGTGGTAAATCTCTCAAGAAAGCTACCGGAATGCTTATTCGAATTTGTGTCATACAATACACATCAGCGTAGAAGCGTATGAATTAGAATTACTGTCCTAAATAACATATGTATGCTGAATTTTATTGTGTTCCGTAAACCACAAGGAATTCAAACATTTTGGGCAAAATACAATGCTTGTTACAAACGACAGTATGCTAAGAAACAATTTTTTTTAAAAGTACAATACACTCATCGCGAACACAACTCAAAATTATACTATTGCAAGACATTAAAACGAGGTAGCTTATCTCTGTACAGAAAATGTTGATCAAGGTTGACATGTGCAGATGGTAAAAGCACAAGAAGGATAAAATATTTTTTTCATGGTGTGTTAGTTGTACAGTCGAGTGCAATTTGAAGGTTCTTACGCGAGCATCGACTAAGATCAACGACTACGCCACGGCCCAGAATCCCATTTCGAGGGGAGGGAAGTAACGGGTTGACTTTCCATCCTCTTCTTGCTGTTCCTTAATCAGGGATCACCCCCGTCCCCGGCCGCGAAGCGAAGATGCGGCCCCGTCTACGCTTAATCTTGGAGAATAGAAAAAAAAATAGAGAGAAAGGGTAGCCAGTTTGTCGTTGGGGCGAGTGTTGCAGCTTAGAACAGCCAACAAGTGAGAGAAGAATGAAAAACCTTGATTTTCATGCTTGCGAATTTGGCCGCTTGGCGTTTGGGACCTAAGATCAGTCGACGCTAGCGCGGACACCTTCAAATCGCGCTCTATTGTACATCTGGGATGCTAACGTCTATCGACCTGAAAGTTCAACCGCTATTATGACGACTTTTTTTTTTTACTAACATATATCCCCAATTTCTTTCCTCTTTGTGGTCCCCATTACCTTACTCCATGTGGAAGGCAGCGAACCGGACACACTCGCCTGGTTAAGGTCCATGACCTTTTCTATCGTTGCTTTCTTCAGACCTCCCTCCATTCCCTCTGAGAGGAAAATGTTATCTTGAGAGCAATTCTCACTCAAGTAATAAAGAATGCATGCGTCATCAGCTTAGCTTCACTCGATTGCAGTAACCAGTCAGTTAGCAGAAACGTGGCTCCACCATTTCACTTTCCGAGTTGAAAGAGCCTGCTATTTTGCACGGTCCAATATGTGCAATAGCAGGCAGATGAAAAACACGTAAAAGGAGAGGAGAATGGCGCACATATGACAAAAAAGCACTTCTCCGCAGGTCTGCACCTCAACTGGCTTGAAGTACGCCTCGCGAATGATAAGAAAGAAAAAAGAAGCTCAACAACTTTCACCGTCTCCTTTAATAGTTAACGTGCGCCGAATATGGGCCCTGTAACTTGAAGCAGATAAGGTACAACGCGGAACAAACACCAAATATAAAAGCAAGAGAATTCGAAGACACCACTATTTCCACACCTAAATGTCGCCACACTGCCGTCACAAACTGATGCCTTCAATAATGTAGCAGACGGCAAATTATACAGCACAGAAGGCCGCCGCGAAGGAGACGACACCGATCTAGTCATTGCCGTTCAGGAAAAACGGGAAACTAAGGATGCCCAGGACCCTGCGGTCAAGGAACTGCGGCCCCTCACCTCCAACGTTAACATCCCGCCAGCCACTTTCACTCAGGCTAATGCAGAGGCAGCGCCACATTCTTGGCAGGCAGTTGAACGGGAAGGGGGAGAAAGGGTAATACGTCGTCGACCGGTCATTGTGGGCAACATGTGGGTCACGCCGATACCCTTCGCGACAGGGTGTGCTGGCCGATGGGATTGTGTTTTCAATCGTGCTTATTTTGGTGTTTGAGCGTTTCTGCGCGCTGCGTGACGCTTTTGTTGTTTTTGGCAGGATACGCGTTTAGAAGCAGACCGAGACGGTTGAGAAAGCGGAGGCAACGAAAGCAAGCAAAGATTAAAGTGGAAAAAGACAAAAGAAACCGAATCGAATTGCGGAACAATCGCTTTCGACGAACCTAGCTCCAAGGCATCATCATCGCTTTCAAACGTATCCGAAGAGGCGAAAAAAAAAAGTGGGGTGACAGAAAAGCGGGAAGGGGTTGCTGGGAGGTTGCTTATAGGAGCTGCGTGTTGTCTCCTCGATCCGAGTCCAACGTACCGAGCGTACGTGCGTGAAGTGAAAAAAGAGCTCGGTGTCTCCAGCCCACAGTCGCTTTCGGCTCCGGCCAGCCAGCCGACCAGCAGACGAGCGAGCGGCTCGCTACGTAACACCCGGGTCACGTGCGCCGATCGAGGATTCGAAGCACGTCAGAAGCCACTCGAAAAGTACATAACCGAGAAGCCAAAGACAGCCGCGGATACTACTGCCATTGGCAGAAAAATGGTCCGTCACCCAGCTACCCCCCCTTCTCCGATGCTTGACCAAGAAATGTACAAGTGCCGTTGCCCTCCCGCGCCTCCGCGCTGACATTAAAAATGAACGTCGACCGAATGAAGGCTCTCCTCCCGCGAGTGCTTTCTGCGCCTTTGCTTGAGCTCGCCCTCTCGTCACTTTCAAACTCCTCGATGTCCTCCTTTCAACTGTAGGAACTATACGAACCACGCTGTGCCCGGTGTTCACTTGCGGGGAGAAAGTATAGCTACCGAAACAAATCAACTGGAAGGTCCGAATCTTCATTTCATCTTTTCTTATTCGCCCGTTCTCTTTTTCCTCTTCGCCTTCTCTCGGTTTCATCTCCCGAAGTCTCGGGGATAAAATTTTGATTTACGCAGAGTCAGATGTATCTCTCCTCCGAAATACAAGGCTGCTGGGATGTTTCTCTTCTCATTTCCTCCGCTTCGGTACAGCTTTCGTCGCTGACGTGGTGCGCAGCCTTAATGTCGCTCGCAGCCTGGTTGCACACACAATTCTATTTGGACGGCAGCACCGCACGGACAGGGCTGGGGAAACGATTAACGAGAAAGGAAAGAAGAAAAAAAGAAAGGGAGCGGTGAAATGAGACTGCAGCCGCGTCACCCACTGTTCCCGTTTCAAAGAAGCGTGTACTGCAAAGGAGGAGGAGGATGCTCTGAGGGACGCGATAGGAAAGAAAGAAGAAAAGGGAGAAGGAAAGGAAGGAAAGCGCAGCAATGAGAGCCGGGGACCATTAAGCACTTCCTCAAGTGGGAGCGGATCTCGGATTTCAAGCAGCGTGACGGTAAAGAAAGACGGAGAAAGAAAGTCCCACAGAAAAATAGGGGCTCGAGGAGAAGGGACAGCGTGGCCGCAGCTCTGAAGAACAGCAGTGCGCTCGTTGAAACGAGTTTCGATGGAAGTGCTCCGTGCTTGTTCCGGCGTGGCCACTATGAAAGCTTTACTTCGAGTGGTTCGGCAAAGCATGAAGCGTAACGGGAAATGCGAGTGGTCGAAAACAAGTCGCGCCAACGGCGTTCACGGAAAGAGTTTTGAGAAAGAGTCTAGGGTTACCATTGTGCGAGCGGGTCCACCCGTTTTTACGAGCACGTTTCATGGGAAGAAGATGGCGGTCATGGCCACTGCCCAGAGAAAAGCCAGTAAAACTCCCGAGGCAGATCTGCTACGGACATTCCTTGAAACTCCCTCGTTCTGCAATTTGCTCACAGAACATCGCTGTCGCAGAGTCAAGGAAAATTTCGGTAGTCTACTTGTGTATGTGTTGGCAAAAATTGGGTGCCACTGGTGTTCACTGGGCCTTACATCAGTTCAAGCATCGTTCATTTTCCCGTAAAACGAATTTTGCTTGCTCCATCGACCGGGCAGCAGTCACTGAGGTGCTTTATTTATTTATTTTTCTGAATAGAAATATCGCTCAAAGAATAGCTTTTAGTAGTCAGACAGGGAGAGAGAGATAGAGAAGGGTGCTCTGAAACAGAAAACACAGGTCCGGTGCGTGAGTAGAGTAAGCGGCATAATGTTGATCTTTGCTCTGCTACTAGCGCTGACGAGTTGAACACCGCCTATAGCAGTAGAGTGTGAACGGAAATACGACTGTTGTTGTTAGACACACATATAGCAACTATCACCATGAACGCACTAAACTTTTTTGGTTGTTGTAGTGCATAGAGACAACATCATCCTTTATTGGGAACTTTGGGGAGTTCCTAGACATTTTAGATTTCTTTTGTCACTTTTAAGGATCGCTTACCGGGGGGCCTTGAATGAAGTTAGGACGCTATTTGAAGCTGTTGCCACGTTCACCAGACTGGGAAGGTTGTTGATGATGCTTGGTTTAATTATTATCAAAAATTACTTGTTTCATTCAGCATTGCAGAAACCTAAAAATGTTATTAGTCATTATCATGAGCATGAAGACGGGTGATAATTTTTACCCTGGCGTGAGTAAGGAGGCTACATAAATAATTTGTGAAGTCTCATGTTTTTACTGACAGCCACCGTTCACTGAAAGTGCGTGGTACTTCACATGTCGTGAAAGATTCGGTTGTCGAGTTTCTCTGGGAGCGCTCTTTAGTAGTCGGAGTGCTAGATAAAAATAAACGGACAACGTTACAATGTCTGCGAACCTCTATACAAAAAATAAACAAAAGGCTCATTTCGTGGACAAGGTTGGCTGACAACTCGGGAGCGCTCACAACCTGTTCCTTCTTTACCACAGACTTACCGAACTCGCTATTCCAGTTAACAAAAGTCTCTAGACTGGGGCGTTTTTGCACGAATTATTGATAGTTATCAAATCGTAACAATCCCATGTTTCTTCTCTGGAAACCGTCTTTTTATTAGGCTCGACTCAGTTCGCGCTCCATGTCTCTTCACCAATTAACGGTGAGCTACCCGCTTATTTATATAATTGAGGGCCATTCCCGGCAACTGGATGATACTGTATGAGGGAGTGCTTGTTGATGGACTCCAGATTACATTTGGCAGCCCCGTGTTCTTTACCACGTACCCAAGCCACGGGGCATGAACATATTTGTATTCCGCCTCCATCGAAAGGCGGCTGCCGCGGCCGATAAACGAAGCCGTGACCTCGGGTTTAATGCCTGGCTGTCATAAACACTGACCTACTCGGGCATGTTAGTCGTAACACTGGCTACATTATTGTAATTAAACGAATCGGTGGCCCTGTATTCTGCGCTGCTCTCGCAACAAAAAAAAAAGTGGGAGGCTATCGAGTATCAGAAATGCAATAAAGTAGGTGATATGTTACTTGCGTGAGCATACAGTTAATTCTATACTGCACCGGGCCTGCGTTTGATGTGCGATTACTAGCCTTTCAGTCGCCATGGAAATCACCGTCATTGTCATTTTCTTCTTATCAGAGAACTGTAGATGGAGACTCAGAGGGATAAAGAATAGTGAACGCAGTGCTGTTACAAAAGACTGCGACCTTTTTGCACATATCAAGTAATAATACCACAAACGCAAACCACAGTCCCATTTACCACAGACAGAATGCATGACATAGTTTAGAGGACATATGCTTGACTTTGCTATAAAAAGAAATGTCTCGATATTCAATATCGATGACCATAAGTATTGTATAACGTAAAGTCCTTCTCCCATATCTAAGAAGGTGTCAAAATTCTTCCATGGGAATTGAATTACTGAGAATGACGCAATGTCTTGATGATGGTTCGCCATGAAAAAGCTGTGTGCACGCGAAAGCTCGAAGCTTGTTATTGTCTTTTGGCCTATAAGAAGTAAGCTTCCCTTGCGCTGTGCTGACAGAAGGGAATGCAAAAACAACGATTTGAAACAACGCTCCTGTTCAATAGGCGATGCCTCCCTCGTGATTCTGATTGAGAACAACCACCCGTAAACCTTGCTTTAACAAGCACGCCTTCGCGGCGTCATTGCAGCTTCAACAGCAGTACCAGCTAAACATTGCAGGCAGAGATAGGAAGCCAGCAAAATAATCAAGGAAAAGACAGTGGAAGTACTTCCCATGTTTTTACACTTAAAAAAGACAGCGGCAGCCCATATCGTAATCGATAATAACAGGTAGGAATGTACCTGGGGAGTACATATAATGCAAAGCACTGATAATCGGTGGTCAGTTAGAGCGACAGAATGGATAGGAAGAGAGGGAAAGGAAGGTCGTGGACGACAGAGAGTAAGATGGAGAGATGAAATTACAAAAATTACACCATCTCCCGCTAAAGGGGACCATGAGGCGATGCGAAGCAGCACTGGGGGTGCACACCGCGTTTGCATCGGTTTGACTAGGTGTCGCGTTTGCATCGATTTGACGCTAGCAGACGCTACCTGCGTCAGCGTTGTCTCTTGCGGGCGAGGGCGCGTTCTCGTTCCTTGCGAGCTGGTAAAGCGTTCATCGAAGAAAGAGCGTTTCCATAGTCAACGCGCGCCGTTCGGAGAGGAGCAATGCCGAGTGGAGAGGAAATGAGACAAGGAGAGGAGTGGGAGGAGGATGCGCATGCGCAGTGCGGGTGTGGACGCCGACGCCGCGGGACAGAAGCGAGAACGCAGGAGAAGCGCAAGCAGGCGGTAGGAGAGAAGTGGAGAGGGTAACGCGCAGCTGTTGGAGAGAGGGAAGGAGGAGAGTTGCGCATGCGCAGTGAGAGTGCGGACGCCGACGCCGCGGGGCATGCCACCGCTAAAAGATGCTTCTTAAAAAAAAAAATGGGGAAACGCTCTGTTTGTTTTACATAACCGCATCGGTGTCATTGCATAACATGCCCCCGTTTTATTACGTGGCCTCCATCGGGGTCCTGTACAAGTTGACGTAGATACCCCATCAGCACCCGCCGATGCAGAATGTAGGGTGCCTCGATGTGCGCGCGCCACATCGAGGCACCCTAGCAGAACGCTTCGCAGTGCGCTCAGCACCAGGGCGCGGCCCCGGGTCCATCTTCTGTCGGCATCCGCGAGCAGTGGAAACTTTGCTAGACTACGAAGATGTCACGCGCACAGGCGCCGCGTTGGCGCCTTTTCTATAAAGTGCTGGAATTGTTTGAGTTTGAGTACGTGTATATGTGTTATTGGGGAAATCGCAGTTAGCGCGGTTTTCATGCTGGATTTTACTTAGACAAAATAAATTTTGGTTCTTGAAGTAACTGCATCATGGCGGAGGGCTTACGTGGCGGGCTCCGGGTTACTACGGTGGCAGCGGTAGCTTGAGATAGTTAGGTCCGACGGGCGTCAATGCAGAGATCGACATCAAATTTTCTGCCACACGATCTTCTTAACGCCATCGTGGTTAAAATGTTCAGAGATAAAATGGAACCAGCTTGTGCAGTACAGGTCAGAGTCAGGGTTGTTGGGAGAGGCGTTCGTCTTGTAGTGGTAATGACCTAACGTGATGAGGTGATGATGATGACAGCGACAGATAGTGTGGGTCACTGGTTAATTACGCTTTTAATCAGACATTCATCAAACAAGGGTTACGCAGAAACCCAAACCTTGGGGGGCACAAAGGGCGCCTTTCATGCCTTTCAAAGAGTTTTCAGTGAGCATTTTGACACGATAGGACATTTGTGAATTAGTTTCACCGATGCAGAGGTTACAAGCGCACGGTTGTATTTGCCTTATATTCTGACTGCAGTTACGAGCGGTTTGATGCAATTGATGTGTAGTGCTTCCGGTTACGTGCCTACATCGGCCTTTTCTCGGGTCTGAAGATACGCTAAACATTGTAAGGAGGGCAGGCAGAGATCACATCAAGCTCGGTTATGGTCAACAGCTAACAAGGGACAGTAATGTTTGCTGCCCATTAAACGAATGGACTGATTGTTTCTTTTTTTTTCTTTTTGGCATGTTGCAACGTTCCAGCCATTATCAGGCACTGCGAGAAAGTTGTCACGTTTTGTTTTTCCGGCTCGACCATCAACAGGACGTCGACCCCAGAGCTAGTCAGAGGTCGCGAGCGTGCTAGGCACTCGCAAAACTCCCGTGCGCCATTATCATCCGCTGCGCAGAGGCATGAGGCCACTACGCTTCACTATTGGATTACCTGCAAGGCAACACAAACGCTCGAGAGAATGTTCTGGTATGCTACCAAAAGTGGCGGGGCCCCAAATGGTTGCATGTTCGGTAAGGTCACTCATTTACGGCTGCCCACGCTCATACGGAATGAGCAAGAATGCTGACAGCGGCGTTACTCAACGCCAATTCTGCTGAGGGGCTCCCCAGCCAGTTTCAATTAGAGCCAACAAACAGAGTTCCAGGGATAGCTTGCTAACGATGCATTGTCACTGGTAATGAAAGAAGGGAAGAGTAATGACCTCCCTCTGGGTTCATTTGCATGCGATGCGCAAAGTAAAACTCGCAGGCTCGAAGTTCGCTTTGCCAGAAGTGGATAGAGGAAAAAAAATTGCTAGTCATTCCTATCGGAGCCAGTGTTCCAGCGTTACTTAACGCATGATTTCTTTCCAACTCCCTGTTATCGCTTTCGTCTGAAAATCCCATGAGGTCCGCATCGGAGTAGGGTGGTTCGTTTAGGGATGAATATTGAAAGGACAAATATTACAGTTTTGCTGCGCTTGTGGCGCGAAGATAACAGCAGCAATATTATGGTTCGTAACTCTAGCAAGCTTGGAGATTAGCTTGTTTCAGTTATCTTTTCCCTTACAATGGCTGGGCTGTAAATAAAGAAGTACCCTTTCAGGTCACTACATTTGAGAGCTAGACAAACTGCTTCTAAATGTAACGTTAGAATGCTTAACTAGAATGCCTGCTTGTTTCGGATACATTGTTTTACGTTCTAAGTGAAGTTCTCTCCCTCCGCTATGCGTATTGTACTTGCCGTGATGAAATAAATAACGCTACATTTTTCTTGTTTATTGATCGGCATTATTCATAGCATTGTTGCACGTGGAGCGGCTTTTGTTTCATGATCAAATTTACAGACACCATAGAGGGTGTTGAAACATGATTTCGTCTTTTGTGACAGTCACGTTTTCAGTAGATTGCTTTGCGTTACAATTCATATTACGCACGTGATCTATAGATTCTTTTCCTAGTTATCCACTGCAGTACACCGACAGGACTTAGGAGTTTGTGATCTAAGCTGGGATTGTCCAGTCAATCTGTGCGTTATTATTCTTAGAATGACGGGGAATTATGAAGACCGTTGCCTTACTTGTCAGGTATTTAATCCGGTACACCTCTAACCTCCTCTTCGTCAAGCAGTCTTTAAGAAGTGCATGCCTTTTCCTGCGTACTTATTGCACAAGTAGGCGAAATAGGGGCCTACATTTATAATAGGGTTCCAAATGCTTGATTACAGCGCGATGAGACGTTCCAGCGAAGCAGTCATAGGTGTGAGTAAATGCGACATCGAGCCACATGGGGCTCATGACACATGTGCATTCCCGTTGTGGGCAACAGGGGACGCAGAAACAGGCTCATGATGGCTCAGGCTGGCGTGTCAAGCAATGAAGATTCCAAGCAGGAGAGAGGGGGGGGGGGGGGTTCTTTGGTAACCCTTACTTCATCCTTGCGGGATTCAGGAACTGATCCGCGATATTCAGTGTGCCATGTTGTTCGAGTTTTCGATTAACTCACTATGCTGCTGGTAATTGCTACTCTCCTGGACATCCTAGTTGGTAGAGTAAGCTTTCCTTTCTGAGAGACCTCCACGCCAGTGTGCTACAGTCAGGCAGTTGCCGCCTTTCCCTTTCACAAACCCTTTCACAGACTCTAAGCAGTGTCGCGTTTCCTTTTTTTTTCTGTGCGTGTTTTTTTTCTCTATCTTTTTCTTTTCTCTTGTCGTGTCCTCTTTCTATCATCTTTCATTCCCATCACCCCTTTTCCCCTGCACAGGGTAGCCAGCCGGTCTCAGCACTGGCTACCCTCCCTGTCTTTCCTCCTTTCCTCTTCCTCCTCCTCCTAACTTCAACTTGCGGGCTTTGGCAGGACTGATTCTCCAAAATCAGCTCTGTAAGCTTGTGAATGAGCACTCAGAAATCTGCTCATATGTGGCGTCGTATGATAATTACTTTCTTTCTGCAGTGTTAAGTGTCAAATCCATGTCATCACGGGTGGTGGACTTGGAAATAACTTTTACCACCGGGGTTTCTATTAAGCTACCCAAATTCATCTACATGTGTGGCCCCGCCATTTATTCTGATCGTTCTGCATCCGGCCTGGCCAGGAATTCAGCGCACATCCTATTTGTCGCAGACGTACTTTCTCTGGTACGGCGCCACAGCCCCGCCATCGTGGTCCAGGGGCTATAGCGCTCGGACGCTCACCCGAAGGTCGCGGGATCGAACCTCGGCCACGACGGTTGCATCTAGATGAACGCAAAATGCTTGAGGCCCATGTACAGTGCGATGCAAGCGCACATTAAAGAACCCGTTCGAAATTTCTGGATCCCTCCACTACGGCGTTTTTCATTCATATTGCGGGTTTGGAACGTAAAACCGGGCTATTATTATTATTATTATTATTATTATTATTATTATTATTATTATTATTATTATTATTATTATTATTATTATTATTATTATTGTGATACTTGTGGTTGTTGTTGTAGCTGTAAAAGATATGCTACAGTAAGACTCATAAAACGCGCACGAAAATTGAGGCTGAATTATCGACCTTCTCAATGACACAGTGTCAGTGACACTGCGGATCGCTCCCGTTCTTACATAATCTACAAACAGCAAATATATTCAATGCGCATTCGACCCTATCCACCTGCTGCCTGTTTTAAGTAGGAAACTTCGAAATAATAAGAAGAAGCAGGGTTTGTACTGAATTTTTTACTTTACGTCGCACAAACAACTTCAGTACACATTTTATTATGACGTTCGGAGTGCATGAAATGTGCTTGAAAGTAATGCTAATCGGCAAAGAGTTGATTGATTGAACAGTAGTAGATAACGTACCCGTGCCAACCTTGCCCTCTAACCGAAAATTAAAAGCGCGTTCCTGTGATTCATGTCTTCTTGTGCCAAAGGCAGTTCCGAGTGCTCGATCAGCTGCACAATTGTTCTTGAAGGGTAGCCTCTGTGCAAGCTCTCTAAAGCGCAGCATAGCCCGGGCGCTCCAATTTTGAAGCGCTGTGCGTCACGTTTAGGTGATTTCACTTTTAACTCTAACTTCCTTCCCGTCATCAAATTTGTTCTGAAAAAAAAAAGAATGAAAGATTTGCCGGCCATATTTGGGCAAGGCTAAATAATGTACCGGATGTTATATGTGTACGTGGCCAATAATTATGGCACTATGTCATCGCAGCTCGGAAGAAACACAGGACTATAACTTATATGTATACCACTGCATTTCGTTTTCTACCGTGTCAGGAAGGATTTGAGTCTTGGTAGCCCCTGCAATGCACTGCTGAATTTAGAGATTCGATCTTGGTAATGCTCAGGGACAAAAAACACAACGCTTCGGTAGGTAACACAGAGCCCCTCGTTAACGGTAAGCAGGTGTGTCAAAATTGACCAAAAACGACGGGTCCTTTTATCTCGTTGTTACCGCGCTAAGTTTTGTTTGTATACATTTTGATCTTACAACAATGGCGAGAAGAGTCCGCACTCGTAAACCTACTGATCCGTATAAGACAAACGCTGGCAAACAAAATATGAGTGGCCATCAAACGAGAACACGCACTCACTGTTAAAGAGTTTTGCCTGTTTCGAAAGCCCGTCAGTGAAACATGCGAGGTCACGAACTTGAATAAACAAAAAAGAAGAAAAGAGCACGCCGGCAAAAAAAAAAGAGAAAATGAATTAGAAAAATGCAGTTAGCAAGAAATCTGGCGCCGAGCTCAAATCACGCCGCCAGCCCAGACGGCGGGGCAGACAGGGTTTTTACGACGCGTCAATACGCGTCGGGCGTTCGAGGGGCGCTGTTGCGCCAACGAAGCGGCGTTATACTCCGGCGGTGGTCGCCCGGCAGACGGGTGAAGTAAACAAACTCAAAATCGAGACTCTTTCGTCCACAAAATGTAGCTCGAGAGAAAGCGAAAGCTACAAAACAACTTAAAAAGTAGCACGCCTGAAGACGTGCAGCCGAAAGGGAGTAGATATATAGACCGACGGAGCGTAAAGGTTACAATATGAGAGGCGCCCGCAATGGACAGCCCGGGAAACACACTTCACTGCCAGGCATCTAGCCAGCATCCTCCGTTGGAGTCGCTGGCGGCCGTGTAAATGACCATTGCTCGCACTGCACCAGACAGACAGACGCGCGCACAGAGTTCTCTCTCTCTCTCTCTCTAGGAGAGAGAGAGCCGAAGCGAGAGCCGACGCAATATGCCGGGCTAAAATGACGCAGTTTTCTGGCCGACCACAAAGAACCGGCCGCCTCTGGGCGCGCACGGGGGAGGAGACGCGCGGTTACTAAAAGGAGCAGCAAGAAATAGGAGACCATAGGCTCCGGCCAACGCGCCTGACAGCGCGGCGATATAGGGAAACGAAACGATCGCCACCGCCGCTGCGGCCTCCGTGCCGACTTCGTCGACGAAACGGGAAGGCGGCGGGGGGTTGGCAGGGGTGGATAGAGAGGGGGGGAGGCGGGGGTCATTGCTTGAGAGGAGGGCCCGCACGGGAAAGAAAAAAGAAATGGGAGGAAGGGGGGGGGGGGGGGGCGGGAGGATGCGGCGATCAAGAAAAGACAGAGAATCGCTAACGAAAGCGAAGGAAAGAAGCCAACTAGAGTGAAGAGAAATATATATATATATATATATATATATATATATATATATATATATATATATATATATATATATATATATATATATATATATATATATATAATGTGGAGCGCCTTTGGTCGGCGACGGAGAAGGATACAATCCCGCTGAGAACCCATCTCGGGGCTCCGAAACTAAGCCCTAAGAGAGTACGCTCAACAGAATCGAAAACAAGAAGAATGGTGGAGCCAAGAGGACGCACAAACACGCGCACATAAGATACGAGAAGACACGTCGCCACAGCGTGCGGAACAAAACGCGAAAAAGGAACGTGACAACGACGTAAGAAAAGCGCGTGTAAGTGAAATAATAAAGAAAAAAATGGTGCCTATTCGGACGTTACAAAAACTTGGGATTCCGTCAAATACATGAAGAGCGCGCGCAAAGAAAGAAAAAGAGCGCATGCGAGCAATGGCCGCCAAGAAGCCGCGAAGGCATGTGGAGGGGCTTGCTATACAGAACGAGCGTCACATTATTCTTGTCGCCGCAGCCTACGCTCTCCGTACTAGCCTTCGCGTCTGCCCCCCCCCCCCCCCCTTCTTCTCCCCACCCGCCTTACCTTCCCGTCCCCCTACCCCTACTTCCGCCCTCAAGCCAGGTCCGTATCCTTTCTTCCTGCCTTTTCCGCTGCCCCTATTTTTCTCATATCCCGCGTTTGGAACAGCGGAAACACGCACGCACGCACGGACGCAACCGTATACATATCCCGCACCTCATATCTTATTCCACTTTATTTTTCCTCGTCGCAGTGAATACTTTATGCGGCCGTCGAGCATACGGCTTGGCACCGTAGCAGGAACAATTCCCGCTTACTTAGTCAAAGGCATAGCCCTGCCCTTCGCTCTTCCCATCACGTTCGCCGCACCGGACCCCGAGGCAGCCTCCCATATTCAGCATACGCCGTATTCCCGGGCTGCCAACCCTGTGGCAACCGTTGCCTGGCGTTTCTTCCATTTCACATCTCAGCGCGGCTTCCCCCTCTGCTCACAAAAGGGGGGCCTGTGAGTCTCGGCTGCATAGTTTCCCATTAAAGAACATGTAATGGCTTGGACTCCCCGCGGATATTCCGGAAAATAATCTCGCCTTGCGCATGCGTGGTTCTCGTCATTTAAAAAAAGAACGTAAAGAAATAGAGAAAGAAATGCTGTCAGTGAGACAAGAGCTTGTAGATGTGAGGCCCCGCCTGAGTTCCCTAGGGGCCACGGAGCAGCTCCACGTCTCGGTGACTTTGTTTCAAATCCCAGGCCCTTGTCGAAAACGGAAAATGAATGGTGGTCTCCAGAAAGAGGAAAATAGCGGTAAGAAACGAATACCCTTGTTGACATTGCGTAGCGAACACTCGCCTTTCCTTCTGGCTTGGAAAGTTTAAGCACGGAGTAACGTGAAAGCTAACCTAAACTATTCCCGGCTTTAATTGCGACTCGATCTAGCGTAATAAGATATCGAATAAATTATAAATGTTCGCTCAAGCGAAATTCCAGAGTCGGGAGCTCGAATGTAGCTCCGGTGCGTGTCGAAGAGATTCTTCTTTCTTTTTCTTCAGAACTAAGATAAGAAGCACCTTACAAATGATCTGAATAAAAAAAAATATTGAATATTCTTGTCGCGCATCTTGTGAAGTTTAGACTGCCGGCCAAATTTCTTTCCCTCGAAGTGGGTATCAGACCGAGCCAGATTTTTTATCTTTTCTCGATACACGTGCTGCAAATCATTAGTAGTGTTCTTTACATTTAAGTTGCCCTGATCTTCTTTTTCGCGATGATTTTTCTACTTCGAATCTCTTTCAATCGCAGTTACTGGCTTCGACGTTGATACGTAAGGAATGTTTCTCGCTCCATTGGCAGTCGTCGCCGTATCAGGTGTACACGGCTCACTGACGTTCCAGGCTGATTTGCTTCTCTTTTGGTGATTACTGCATACATAAGAATGACGTGAAACGTAATGAACGCACAATAAATAACTCCGCTTACCGCTACGGCGCACGGCATGGTTAAGGTGTTAGGATGGTGACCGTCAAGACGCGTGTGCTATCCCTGCCGGAGGTCGCATTTAGGTGCAAGCGAAGTCCTAGATGTCCCTGTATTGAGCGATGTCAGCGCACGTTAAAGAAAAACCAGCTGGAAGAAACGTGCGGAACCTTCCGTTATGCCGTTTCTCGTGGTCATATTGTGGTCCTGGCACGTAAAAAGCCAGTAAATAATAATAATAATAATAATAATAATAATAATAATAATAATAATAATAATAATAATAATGCTTTTATCGTCGTGGTGTTGTCAATGATGATGTTAAAATAACTCTTTCCTTATCTACCGAAGCAGTAGAGATTCAATATTGCGTATAAAATCCAGACACCGGTTCACAGACGTGACGTAACCGCTTTTTTTTTTTCATAGCTTCAATATCTTCCTGCGTAGTGTGCTTGTTTTTCTATATTATTACCTACGTGTCTCATAAGTGGTAAAATGCGTCCAGGGCACATGCTTACATAAACTGGCAATGACGAGCTGTAACCAGACGTGGCCGTTCGATGAAAATCATCCTGATGCCTGAATAAATATTATCGAAGCCAGAATAAAATGCCTATCTTAAGATGTTTCACTTCGTTCGCCTTCTAATGTCATGCGTCGCTGCGAGATGTCGGCGATATAGGAAAACTGGTACGTTCCTCTGTTATGAAACGGATTGCAATATCTCCCCAGAGTTGCAGTCACAGTCGTGAAAACGTACTGTTATGGCTTTCTGATCGAGTCGTTTATAAAACAACTGTATAAGTGTTTTTAAACAGCGCTGTAAGTATGGTTATTTATTTATTTGTTTTCTGCGGGTACATTGTTTCTTTCGTAAGTGAACCAAGAAACGTATATCGTCACCACATGCATAATGCACTGCCTTATACTCCTAAACGCACGTGCGACCGCTTCGTGCGTTCTGTTCAGCGAAGCATGGCAGGTACTCTTACGTTCTGTAAGGAACTAACTGTAAAGCAAACGTCCTAGACTTCCGATGCTATTAAGCTTACTTAAAATCAGTGTTTTACACATGCAATATAGAATTAGGCTCTATGGTACGGTGACGATTTGACCTCATTTCGATTCTTTTTTTATCGACACGTCGCCAGTGGCTTGTGTTTTCACGACACCAGTTTCAGCGGGGGCGTCTCCTGAGCTCACTTTAATGAAAGCCTAATTTAAGACTGAGGGAAAAATGAAGTAGAACATAAAATACAGATTCAGAATTACTGCGACAATAAACAGCAGTTATCTCTTCACTGAGCTCACTAGAGACAAGCGTGAGTCACGGTGGCAATGGTATTTCTTAAAAGAGAGCGACGACCGTCATTTAGTCGCATTATTTGAATTGGATAGTGATGATTCTACCGACCTTAAACATTTTGCCGATTACTGTGCTTCTCATTCTTCGTTCGAACCTTTACAGAATGTAAGTATACGCATGACGACTCCAGTGCTCTCAATCTGCCCTGGTGTATCTTATGTAGCCCCCTCCTCCCCCTCCCCTTACGTCATTCTTTTTGATTGCTCTAAACATATCTCGCTAATCTCAATGTGTGACGCGTTAATGCTTCAATCCACTTTAAATCCCTGTGCTTCTGTAAATTGGGGGCCTCGTCCAGGTCCTGATCGAAAAAGTATATTTGCATGCAATTAGGATCGCACGCCTTTTTTTATGTTAACCCGTGGAAAAGGTGTCATCGATATGCAAAGTATGGAACGCTGTCATTGTCCGTTCACCGTAGCTGCTTTCGGATATTCTACACAGTGGATTTCGTAAAGATTGCGTGGTGGCTGTTGCTCAAAATGCAAAAATGCACCTCTTGACGAAATGAGATTCGCAGATTGTCTCTGTTCTTAAGACCACATTAAGTTTTGTTCTTTTTATGTTGTCGTTCCAGTTTTCCGGTCGGCCTCGATTGGGTTTTGAGATATTGTGTACCAAACCACGATACGATCACTAGGCAGGTCATATAGCACGGAACACCAATTTAATTTCTGCAACTTTTGATTGCTTAACATGCATCCATATTCAAGTTCATGAGGATTTATTACTTTGTTTTCATTGAAATGCAGCCACCATGACCGCGAACTAAACCAGTGCCTTTGAGCTTAGCGGCGCATAGCGGCATCCTACGTGCTACGACGGCAGGTTTCGCTTACCATATGTCCTTCAGTTCTTGAGGAGTGCTTTTATTTTACGCAAAAATACAGCACAAGACGTTTTCGTCAGTATAAGTCCTGCTCTACCTTCAGGCATTCGCGACGAAATGTTGGGATACAGAGGAACTGATAGTTGGGTGGGAGAAGTGGAAATGATACTATTTATCGGCACGCGGAAATGCACGAGAAGAAAAGTAAGGAGGAGACGACACCGACAGAGAGCTTGCGGTTGTGTCTCATGTTCTTCCTTCTTGCTTTCCTGTTCTTGCGCATCCGACGACGAGAGACGCTGCGATCAGTTCAAAGCTACGTCATAGCTCCCCGTAATGAATTATGAGTGTTAGCATAACCGCTGGTTCGTAGTCAGCAGTGGGTGGCAAGGAAGAACCCAGAGCCAATGAATCGTTGCATTACACCGATCCTGAGTTACGCCCACCTGTAACTTGCACCATTACGGTTTCTATATGGTGTCGTATAGGACCTGCGGCCCGCTGTCAGCAATGCAAAAGGTATGAGGCAATGGTACTGTGCCGAGCACGCCGTGTGGCAAGCAGCTCACCGCACGGCCAGCGTCGGCGGCCAGTAACCGGAAGCTACACCCGAGTAACGAACTTGGCTCACTGTGTCCGGCGAAACAAACGAACGAACGGGCAAACAGATACTGTGCGCACATATATATGCGAGGAACTTATCGCATCCGACACAGGAGACGTCGTTAGGCGGAGAGCGAGACAATGAGACTCCGGGTCCTCGGATGAAATCATCACGGCCAGTTGTGACGCGAAGGTGGCCCTTATGAATAATGCATCACTAATTACGGCAGCGGCGCGACAGCGCCGGCTGTCCCGAAGAAGCTCGCCCTCGTACGCGCGCGCTTCGTCGGCCACTACGACGTCGACCGCCTCGCTCTCCCCCCCTTCTTCTCGTGTGGCGGCCGTACGGCGCCTGCGCCAGCATTCCTCACCCGCCGCCATGGCCATTGCATGGGGGGTGTCGCGAACGCGCCGACACCGAAAGGGCGGATTAATTGCCACCACCTCCCCACCCGCGGCCTTCTTTTAGCCTCGGAGGCTCCCTGCTGCCTGGTCCCTCAGGAATTCAAACCTATTCCCTCTCTTCCCCAACTTGCCGACCACCTATCTCCCTCTTTCTTTTTTTTTTTTACCATATCCCTGCTTTTCCTTTATCTATCCCAGGTTCCTTGCAGAGGCTAAATCCCATCTTGCGGCGCCCCGAGAACCTCATCCGCCCTCTCCCGTTACTTTCCCCTCTCTTGAGAGAAGGACACTTGTGTGAGGTACCACGTGGCCGCTGGCCTCTGCTACTGGCGCATTATCGGTTAATGGGACAACGCCTACATAATTAAAACACTCTACCACCCTCTCCCAAGCACAGTAATCCCCACCACGCATGGACCGAGAGTCCTCTGGACCCGCCGCCGCCGGATGAGATGAGACCTCGTTAAACTACGTAGAGCCTCGTGTAACTGTGCCTCTTCCGTCCTTCATCGCAGCGGCTCGCTTTTACCCGCTGGTAAAGAAAGCCTGCGGCGCCAACCACGATACGGTAGGCACGAGCTCACTTTCGCATTTGCCCTCCAGCCTCGCTCGCCGCTCTTAAGCGTGAAACACAGCCGCGCGCTTATACAGCCCAGCAACAAACAGGATCGAGGAGAAAAAAAAAAAATGCTTCGCGCTCGCGGAGTAAATAAGAGCGGCGGCGGGTCGGCGTCATGTAAATCCATTATGGCAGCGGAACAGGGTAAGGAAACGCGACGCCCGTCCCCGCCGGCGAAAAGCGACACAAACGAACCCGCGCCATCTATTTAAGTCTTGACACCGGAGCCAAGGTTGCTGTCAGTGAACGCGGCTCGCATACAGCGCGGGTTGTTTTACAGCCTCCGAGGAGACGCCACGTGTTTGTATAATTTCTCCGAGGGCTCGCGAAACGTTTAGGTGATGGAACAAGAAAAAAAAAAGAGCAGGATGGCTTCCGGGGACATCAGGAACGTCGCTTAAAGCGACGTTGCAAGCGAAACTCGCTGCACTATGAGAGTAATTCCAAGTGCTTCTGCAAAGTATTATGCAGGAGACTTGGCGCAGCGCATAATGGCACTCTTTTTGCTAATTTGTTCTTGTCTTAATGCGATTTACGTCACCTTACTTCATGCGGTAAAAACGAAGTTAAACGTCACATCCGCTCGGCTTTATAGCACCCTCATTTGAATTATTCAACAAAACGATGCCATCTTATTCGCCGAGGTGTATTATTCTCAAACATAGTATTGGAGTTTAGCAAGGTTGCTGTTTGAGAGAGTTGGTGACAGAGTTGGCGACAGAGCAGCGGACCTGAAACAAAAGGTGCGAGGAAGCAAACGAACCTGTCCGTTCTTTTCCTTGCATCTTTCGTTCCTCATGCGGTACTTGAAACAAGGGTATTATTATATTACCTTTAACTACTTTTTTATTAGTTCTAAATGGAGTGTTCTAAAAAATTTTGTGCTCCAATAAAGGAAACACAGTGTCTCATCGAAGTCCTCAACGTATCATTCATATGGTTCATGTGGCTTTCCCTGCCATTTGATAAGTATTATTACTACATCTAGTAATATTGTTAAAAAGAAGATTATTATATATTATTAAAGAGAATACTAGAAGGAGCACTGAAAATTGACAGAAGTGTAGTTAGGTTGGCATTTATGCTTGCCACGGAAGCACTGTAGCCACTAAATTACCGGGAGGGCTATCGAATTTCAAAGCCCGGTTTGTTCAGTCGCATTGATTTTGTTTTTACTAGAAGCATTGTGCATGTAGCTTGGTGGATTGGGCCTGGAAAATTCAACCGCGATCTGAACAACCGATACCTTTATTTCCGACATGGTTTGGTTGAGATTCAGTATGATCAGCATTCATCAGGGTAAATTAATATGCCGCTAATACTTCCCACAAACAACGAACCATGTCCCAGGTGGAGCGGCGCACATCGAGTGGGCATTTAAAAATGGCCAGTGAACAGTGCCACGCACTAATATCTTCTCAGGCAGCATTCATGCGGGTGCGAGAGCTGTAGATGGCAGTGTGCAAACTATCGACCGTTCTGAAATTTCGGGCGTGCCTACGTTGGCACGGGATGATATTCAAACCATATATATATATATATATATATATATATATATATATATATATATATATATATATATATATATATATATATATATATATATATATATATATATATTGTCGGGGTTACTTCTTACTAATTACTACTGCTAGCAGCGGCATCACCGCTAGCAACCCCTTGCAGTGGGTTCGAGCACTCAACGAGCAGAGAATGAGGTCGTCGCGTTCGCGCGCTAGCTATCTCAGCCATGCATGCCGCGATGCCGCGCGCGTCGGCCCGCGGCCCGTCTCGGGACAGGACAGCGCGAACCGTCGCACGCGGCGAAAGAGAACATTAGGCGCAACTCTCCGTGCATGGTGATTTAATAAACACGTTAAAATAATACAAACAATAACAAGGCCGAATAAAGATCGAATTAAATATAAACGAAAGGACAATAACGATTAACAGAACGCGAACATACACGAACACAAAGGACAGTAACAAGGAACAACACGCGAACACAGAATAACACACAAAAATAACCATGCAAGGAAGGAGAGCCTAACCCCGGCTAGCGCACCCGCGACCGCGAGCCCTCAGAAAAGGAAAATAGAAGAAGAACATAGAGACATGGGCGTCGGTCGCAGGTCGCCGCCGTGGTCGCCGGGGCCTGCAGAGGCACGCCATCCGACCGATGGCCCGGTCGTCCGGAGGGTCACAAAAGTACGTGCGCACCTCTCCAGGACCCAGCAAGTTCTCCCGAGGCATCTCCAAAACCAGAAACGCCAGAACGCGCAAACATTCTGGGAATTTCTCGCTGCCCAATGACAGCCTATGTTAAAACCACATGGGCGAAGCGGGCGGCCCCGTCGCAGTGGTGGACCGCCGCTCCGTCCAGCTGGGGAGAGGGGGTTGCGAGGCATTTCGTGCAAAAACATGGCGTCGAGCGGGACGCGGCCCCACAATATATATATATATATATATATATATATATATATATATATATATATATATATATATATATATATATATATATATATATATATATATATATATATATATAACGAAAGGGAAGGGGTCAAGGGCTCGTTCTTTATTTGTTAGAAACAAGTTAATGAGCAAACAGACAATGAAGCCTAGGAAATTGTCTGTTTGCTCATTAACTTGTTTCTAATATATATGTATATATATATATATACTCACACTGCTGACGCTGGTGTGGTCAGATACAACACTGTAATAATTATTGTGATAACGTACCTGCCAAGCTACTCATAATAACCATAATAATGGTGATGATGGTGATAAACTCGACAAGAGAAAAAGAACGGAACGCTGTAATGAAAAACCGAAATCTAATAACACATACCAAGAAATACAGATGTCATAATTAGTAGAAATAGTTCGCATGCAACGAAGCACAAAGTTAGCTGAAAAGACAAAGGAGGAGGACTGTATTCGTATAATGTTCGAAAGTGTGTTAAAACAGCGCAGCGCACTGAGATAGAAACTATGACCAAGCGTTGCTTTAAGGCGTCTGAGCCGCAGTGCATGTGAAGGTGGCCATAATTTTTACATGGACTCTGTTACAGACAGGTGAAATCGTATGGCTACTTGTAGGTTTCCGATCGCCCTTAACGGCCCGGGCCCTTTGTGGCCGCTGTTGAGTTGATGCAGTCAGTTTGTTGTGACTCATTTCCCGTCCGCTTTGCTTCTCTTGCAAATGCAGTGTAGCAGTTTTATTCACCGATAGAAAATTTTTGACAGGTAGGGAAGTACACCGGCGACATTCTATGAAAACTAATGTGTTCTCCAGTCTTAACTTTCTAAACCGAGAAACGTGCAACGACGAGTGCACTTGGTGTGACGGAAAGCCAACTGAGTTTTAAATGTCACGGGACTGCCGAAAATGTCAGTGCATTAGCATACACATCTCGTCTGTAGCCTTGAAAGGGAAGCGGAAGGTCTAACTCGCCGCTCGAACTCAGCAAAGCAACTGCAGCTATCATACAACTTGTCCAGGCAGGTAGGAAAGACCAGCGCAGCCCTGGAAAGGGGGTCTCGGCCGCATCGGCTGCAACATCCTTTGACAAATGAAATTTAATGAATGACTGAAGGTCAAAGGCTTGTTTTGCTTAGAGATAGCTAAGATGTGACGCGAAGGCATTCATCAAAAGTCGCATATTTTGTCAGCGATGCGTGCACATGTTGTTCGCGCTACTGTGACGACTACTTGCTTCATTCGCTGGCACGTGTGAGTGCGCAACAACTGCTCGTGCCTCAGATGAACTGCGTCTGGCGTGTGCAGCAATATCATCTGGAGTGTGCAACAATATAGGTTTCATAAGATAAAGCACAGCATTGAAGTGACAAGGACTAAAAGGCGACAGGTATTTCGCTTACCCGAAACTCGCAATATGCGGTGGTCTTCAGCGTTAAAGCTTCACCTTATGAAACTAACCAATTATTCCAAAAGCATGTACTCCTGAATGCAGGGTTCACTGAACAGCGATCGCCAGCGAGTTATGAGTGCTCTCATTTGAACTGCTGTCTTCTTAACCTGTCCTCTTCACCAACTGCGCATGCAATAAACACTAGCAGCACTTTATATATTTATTATGTAAAAATGCCATGAAGGGCACGCTTTACGAAGAATACTCATCATTATTGCGTATTTCTGGCTGAGGTGCATGCTTTGCCTGTTTCGCCACCCATTTAATGTTCTATAGTGCACCACCTTTGCAGTTGACCACTACTCTCGGTGCGCCGGACGTGCCAGAAGTGTGAGAATAACGTTGGAGATTGACGGAGCCATTGTAAATATGAGGCTGGCATGTTTGTGGGGCTTTAGTAACGCCGATGTGCTTGACGCATTTTAATTTAGATGAGAAGAAACAGACTCCGACGTCGGCTGACGTCAGCGACTCGTGCTCAAACAATCTGCGCGAAACTTCGTTATAATTACATACAGACTGAGTGTACTTGAGTCTGTCAAGCTTCTTTTTCTTTTAAATCTCCACACCCTGCTGGCCAACAGAAACTGCCTGTGCGTAACATCCCGACCTTCCCATATCCGCTCTTTCTGCATACGGCAACATATCTTTAAGAAAGCGAGCTCGTCGACATGGACCCACCGAGAAGTCGAGGTGTTCCTCGACGCAACATATTCCTTCGCCTCATAAAGATAACCCGCCGTGGCAGCTTAGCGGCTAGCTTGCAATGCTCGAGGTCGTGAGATCGAATGCAGGCGACGACCGCCGCATCTTACAACATAAGCTTCTATGGGCTGTTGGCAGTGGCTGAAATTGGTGACCATGGTGTCCGACGCGCCGCCGCCGCCCGTGTCCGTAGCCGCTATCAGCTACAAGTGTGACACACACACACACACACACACACACACACACACACACACACACACACACACACATATATATATATATATATATATAATATATATATATATATATATATATATATATATATATATATATATAATATATATATATATATATAATCAAAAAAAGAAGCTGTGTGCCTGTGCGGGCTTCAACGCAGATGAATAGGAGTGGCTCCACCGTAGCGCTCTGTGAGGACGATAGGGAAACGACGCAACATGTTTTGATTGAATGCGGAAGTATCCACTCAGGTGTAAGTTCGGGCACTACCCTACACGAAGCCTTGGGTTTTAGGGAGAACAGTGGAAAGTTGAACATACCCGCGATTGAAATGAGTAAGAGACGGTAAGAATACTGGTGGCAGAAAACCATAGAGAGCGGACAAAAATAATCGAGGGAAAAATAAAGGAATTTCTGCCATAAGGGGCAGGGAACTGGGCTATGAATTTACGTTTCAGCTATAGTATGATCGATTTAATTGAAGTAGATTTAAAAGGCATGAGGACAACTTAAAGAGAGAGGGGGAAAAAAGAAAGGTTCTTAAATTTTTTAATTACGAACCTGGTGGCGCAAATGTCACCGCCCCGTTATAAAGGGGCCGCTCATAGAATCCATCCATCCATACCATCACCACATAACCGAGCACATTGCAGTCTCAGCCACGGCTCTGACATGGATGGTAGGAGAGTAAGCGGCAACCTATCTCTCGCAACATGATTGAGCATATTGCATTCTCAGCGACTTCTCTGATCAGAATAGTGGTCATTGAAGTCATTATATGTTAGCAGCCACCGGCTGTGAGTTCATGAACGAGGTCGACGAAAAAGACGATGACGACGACGACGGAGAAGAAGAAGGGAAGAAGACGGAGACAAAGGAAGAGAGGACGGCTAATAAGAAGGCGGTGAACACGAAGAAGAGGAAGGCAACGGCAACGAGGAAAAAGAACAGGAAGCAGAAGGAGCATGCAATCGAAGAGGAAGAACCTTGGCTAGATGCAGGAATCAATTGAAATTGGGGAAAAAAAAAAGGACTGACAGAGCACGCAACAAAATGAGGCTTATGCTCCTACTGTGCTACGTCCTCTGCGCAGGCCTGGGAATTCTTTTATGGAAGCGAAATGCAAAAGTAAATAAATAAATAAACAAATAAATAAATAAATAAAAATACTGCACCCGTGTACATAGATGCTGGGGCATGCTAAAGAACCCTGGATGGTCAGAATTGCTCCGGAGCCTTCGACTCCGGGGCGTGCCTCGTACTCATAGCTGGCTTTGGCATTTAATAGCCTATGTCTCTATTATTATTATTATTCTTATTATTCTTATTATTATTCTTATTATTATTATTATTATTATTATTATTATTATTATTATTATTAACGTCTCCAAGATACTTTGCTCCCCCCGCTTGCCTCGTCATCGCTGTCACCCTTCTCTTGACGCTGTCGTCACCCATCCTCGTGTTAAACCCGCATATCCTCATCTCATCAGAGCACCTACGTTGCTCCACCGAGTAACGATCCTCACAAACGGTGCTGAGTCGCTCGATACATGCAGAATGTTTCTGCGAGTGCATGGAGTATCCGCTACTGCAACTCCGCCCCCCTTCTTGTTCTTTAAGCTTCCTATGCCAGAGAAGCAGTGACCTGGAAAATGACTGTAAGGATGACTATTGCTAAATTAAACTTTGTCGAATAGGAAAGATGTGTTGAAGTAAGAGTCGATACAACTGTCTCTGCGTCGTTTAAGCGATGCATGATGTGCACACTGTGACGGACGGCGAACTGAGCGAACTGAAACTTCGCTAAGCTTTTGCTCAGTTTCTGTTCAGCGACAGACGAGTGTTATAAAAGTGACAGCGAACAAAAGAAAGCGCTTGCGACAGAAGAGGCAGCGAAGCTGATTAAGACAACTTCGCGGAAAGTTTGAACGTGGAGGTAAATTTCACAAACGGATAGAAGCAATATGGCAAAGCTCATTTGCATGCACACGCGGTACACGAAGCGCAACAAGAGCTAGTGCAGGCCCGTGCTAGAGGAACGAAAATATCCTCCACGTGCACTTAGTGAATATAAAAATCAAGAAAACCGTGAAACTAAAAAGAAAAGAAATAAACAAGAAACTAGCCACCTGGTAAATTTGGCAAACCACCGATTAGCAAGCAAATGCGAGACGCAATCATGAAACGCGTTCGGGCGTACGACGCTCAATCCAACGTATAAGTTAGTTTTTACGAAAGTTCGTTTCGACGACCCATCGATTACTGCCAAGCAGCTATGAGAAAAGAAGAAAGAAAAGCGGGGCTGCAGATTTCGATAAAGGGATAGCCATAAAAGGGATAGCTTTTTCATGCCATTTAAACTCTTCAAAGACGAAGTAAAATTGAGTTCGTGATACGCAATATTTCGCTATTGGCGTTACGGGAATGAAGTTGACGTCTTATCCGCAAGCAGCGAACGATAGTGGCTCGGTAGGGCGCGTTTGAACAGAATGAAACACAAAATATTCGCAGTCGCAGCGTCGCAGCCGCGAGTCATTTCACGTCGAAATATAGGACAGTACGTTAAAGAACCGTACATTTCTCGAGATCATTCGTATAACACAGTGGCTGTTATCGTGTAAAAGAAACATGGGAAAAAATGAAAGCAATAAAGAACGACATCCGAGCTGTCAGGCGTGACATCTGCTACACGGAACGTCCTACTGAAGCGCCTTGAGTTTTATACGCAGGAAGCACGAAGTTCTCAAAGCTGCTTGAGCGCACATCCGTGAAAGCGCCTGGAACCTTATCTAAAAGGAGTTCGCCTCATTCTGACAACTCTCTACCCTTTGAAAAGTCGTGGTGGTATGGTAATGCATACATCCGCACACATGAGCACTTCATGACGTGCATTTTATTACGTCGCTTTCCCCCGTTCGCGTGAGATGCGACGTGTCAACGTCTAACGGTGTGCTTTTCGCACCCACGCCTTCTCCCGCCTTCCCTAATCTTCGCACCCAGTACGGGATCTGCAGCCCATGACTAGAGCGAACGCATTAAAGCGAGGCCCCGAAAACATGTCCCCCGCCCGACTCTCCTGCTCGTTAGAGCTGCATAATCTTGTTCCTGCCAATATTCGGTTCATTGTCAGAGAGCGCTGTCTCCTTCGTGGGCGGCAGCAATGCACGCGTAGCCTCTCTCCCACGTTCACGCCTCTTCCCCTCCGCTTTCCCGTCCCCAGGCCAGCCTTGAGCGCACATCGACATCATCGTTCACCCATCGAAAGGAATTTTCTCACCCATTGCGTTGTTCTCCCTCCTTGTCCTTCTGGCTTACATAATATCCGAGGTACGGAGTGATGACAAGGGAGCGAAAAGAAAAGAGACAAGCAAAATTTCAGCCAAAATGTCTCGACGCCGCAAAATACCCGACAATAGGCACGTCTGAGCGCAGCCGAGATGTGGAAACGCCAGGAGAGCATGACTCAGGCGTCAGAGCTCGCCGCAGAACACGCCCTGCCGGCACGCTTGGTGTGACGGGCATCCCCCGCCCGGGCTTGTCTTTCATTTCTGTTCTTTTCCTTTTCGATATACCACGCGCCTTTCGTCCCTCCGTCTACCGCTTTTCACCGGCCGTCATCCCGCGCGACTCTTCCCTCACGTCGCCCTTGTCAGCCTGGTAGTACAACGGCCTCCCCCTTCGCCAACTTTCCCGTGCTCTCCCCGAAGAAACCTCTGCCGCGCTTCCGCGCTCCTGCATCCCTGAGATTCCCGGCGCAATGACGTCCGACCATTCGCCGCGTTTGTCACTTCCGATGCGCGCTGGTGGGCCCCTTAGAGGGAGAGAGAGAGAGAGAGAGGCAGGGGGTTCGCTTTGGGTCCCCTCCTGTCCGCGTTTGTTCCGTGCTCCGACGCGTTGCAGCGCTCCACCATGGCGAGCCGGCGCACCAGCAGACGGCGGCGAAGAAAGATGAGCGGAGAATTCACTTAGCTCGTTCCGTCTAGGCAGCGACGCGTGCCCACTGGAGGCAGCGTGCTGCAGGCCGAGGAGTATTAAGGATCAAAGGCAAGAGTAGGAGAGGAGGAAGATGGCGAATAAAGAAGGGGGGCAGTCAGCGACGCGTGTGCTGCGGCGCGGTGGTGGTTCCGATGCACCCGGAACGAGCTTCCGGAGATGCTGCACTGAGCCCGGGAGAGCAGTAACAACGGCAGCTGCAGCAGTAAGCGGCACGGAGGAAGCAGAGGCCAGAGACACTTTCTTCCGGTCGAGATGGAGCGAGCAAAGGACGCGGAAGGAGCCAGTGTGGGGAGCCTGCTCTGCTTCTACGGGGCAACGCCGAGTGCTTGCTGGAGATGGTAACGGAGGGGGGGAAGGGGGGGGGTACTGACGGGAACGACGCATTTTCAAACGCATGGCCGCGCGGCCATCGTCGTTCGAGAGAAGACGAGCGTGCTTCCGCTAGGCAGTGAGCTGGGGAAAGAACTCTCGCTGCTGGCTAGCTGGGCGTCTAAACTGCGGCCGCCGAATTTTGATCCGCAATCGAGTCTTCTTTCTCGTGTCGGTGGGTGGCGTCACTTTGAAAAAACCGCATCGCGGCGACGAGAAAAAAGAAAAGGGGCAGACAGGAAAGACGCCAAGTGGCGCATCGCCCGGGTGACGATGCATATGGGTCAGCGCCCGCGCGCGACTTTTCGCGGCTTGCCGCTTCCGCTTCGTTTGTTTCCATTTTTTTTTCTCCCGCTGCCTTATTTCCCAGACTTTCCGTTGTGCGCGGCCTTCTTTTATTCGAAAAATTTCTACTATGACATGTTTTTCCACTTCGCCTCGAAGTGCATACAGCACGCGCTGTGTCTGTCGCCAGCTTGTCGTTTGCTACCAGCCGCTGAGCGTTTTTCTCCCTGCGCCACCCTTTCCTCTTTCTCTCATCGCTTGTGCACGTACGTGTTTCGGGTCGGAAGATAAACAGCGTATGGAAATAGTGTTCCCGTCTGCTCTGAATTGCGCCGGGAACTTGTACTGCAACAAAGACACGACAGTGGCAGGAGGCTCCCTCGCTGCCTCATTTTCTCCTCTCCTATTCTACCATCCCAGCTATCTGGAACAAAGGACAAACTAGAGCAAAGCGAAGGAGCAAGAATAGCCTATGAAAAGTACGTTCGCAAAAAAAGGCGCCGAAAGAGAAGCAAGAAAAGCCAGCATCATTAAGGCAACGCCAAGCCGAGCTAGGGCCATCCTGTTATTGTATGCGGGTCCCCGATCTTTCTCGCTCACCCTTTCTCTTCCTTTCTTTCTGTGTTTGTAGCAACGCGCTCTGAAAGGGTTTCTCTGCTGGATATGTAAAGCGGCACGCCTTCTTTTGCTTATGCATTCGGTCATTTTAACTTCGTCCTGGCTCAATTTTGGGAGGAAATGCGATCGTATTGCGACTTTTTTTTTCTTATTCAGGTGCAGTTTCTTTTCACCCCGCGCACGTGCCGTTCTTCGCGTTTCATTCTCGTGAGACAACAATGGTTGAACCGAGCACTAATCGTCTCTCAGGACGGTGCTGAATGAGCTGTTTTAGAGCAAGCACGCATATCTCCGTGTTTCGCTCTGCGTTTAAGGAGACCGATATCGCCGTCGTGCTGTAAAAAACAAACGAACTAGTGCGGTTTAAGTATATTCTTCAGTAAGCGGCAAACGTGAATTATGCGGAAACAGGCAATTGGGTTGTTTTTCATTGAAGGGAAATCGGGCTGGCTTTTCTTCAACAGAGGCCGCCCCGTGCGCGGTCAACAGTGCGACTGCGCTTGAGAATAATCGGTGCTTACCCAGACCTCATATTTTCTCAACTCTACACACGGTCTCCCTCGCCGACTCCGGCTTTCCGACGTGAGAAAAGCCCCGGGGTTGCGGTCGGCGACACAGCTTCCGACGAGCTTACCCTCCTTTACGTCCGCTGCTCGGGCGGACGCGCAGTTCTCAACAACACGCAAGTCGTTGGCTCTCACTTGCTTGCCTTCGTAACGGAGGGAGTCATATTTCCTGGAAGCTTCGCGGCTTGTGGACCGACAACCCGCGGGTGTCTGCAATCATCCCGCGTTGCAGAAAGCTCTTCACTTGTTGAGCTCTCTCCGTTGAACGAAGCCGATACTCTCGTTGCGCGACCCAGACTTGCGAGAATCTCCATTGCCGTTTCCTTTTGTACTCTGATTACGCCTTTTATAATGTTGCTGATGACAAATTTATAAGGGGATGCGTAATTTCTATCCCCCACCTGGTCTTCTGGCCTTCTTATTCCACTACATGTGAGACGGTGACGACTGTGAAAAATAAAGAAAGAAAGAAAGAAAGGAAAGAAAGAAGGAAAGGAAATGAAACAAAGAAAGAAATAAAGAAAGGAAAGGAAATGAAAGAAAGAAATAAACAAAGAAAGAAAGAAAGAAAGAAAGAAAGAAAGAAAGAAAGAAAGAAAGAATTTCTCATGACTGGCTTGAGCCACACGTGGCAGAATTCAAGTAATGTCTGCCTATCTCAACTAGAGGTTCACCGAACGTTATGAGCTAGCGCCATTACAAACACACAGGTGCAGCATAAGGTCGCATAAATATGCATTTGTCTTATTAGTGTGCATGCCCGAGTAAATCAAATACGTAAACGTGGAAGGAAAGTCTGACGAAGACCCGTTTTTACTGTTCCAAGGAGGATTTACTTCGTTATATATATATATATATATTATATATATATATATATATATATATATATATATATATATATATATATATATATATTATTCTAAAACAGATCATAAAATTTTACGTATTCAAATACTTCAGTAATTATAAGAGTGGAACAGTGATTACATAAGTTTAAAATTCCCCCAGAAATAAACTTGTCTTTAAAAGCTGCTCAGCAACTCTATTTCACCATAGAAGCAGATAGCATCAACTTTCGTCGAAAATGCTCACATTTCCTCTGGTTTCGTCAGGCGGCAACAATAGCGAACGGCAATTTCGGTGAACCACGACAACTGAGACGCAGTAACGGTTGTGCTTTTGTCACCAATTGAGACACACCCCAAAAATAGAGAGCAAAAAAAATGTTCTGACAACATCCTTTTCACCGTTGCTTCAAGTGAACAGAATACAACGAAGAAAAATTATAGTAGCGTGCGCTTGGACATAATGACGTCCTCTAGCGAGATTGCGACGGTTTTCAGGCGATGATAGAAATATAAAAGAACTGCATTGCTTTCAAAAATTTTACTTGATACCCAGTCCACCGCAGTGAGTTACCAGCTCTCTTTCTTTGTTGACACCCAGTTGTTTACAGGCGTAAATGCTTCTTGTAACTTGAGGTCTCACTTCATCTTCATTCTGTCGAAAGCGAAGCTTCAAAACATTGGTTAGAGAATTGGTTAACTGCCGGATTGCGTTTGTAACTCTGGTTTCAAGATGATGCGGTATGGTGGGGTTCATGGCATTGGCGAGGAAATAGAAGCCAGTTTTTGCACCTACTTAGGTGATGCCTGAAATGATGGTGAGTGCTTCATGTAACTTCTTTAAGTTCATTTCAAAGCTGATGTCGAACTTGCGGAGTTATATTCGTTTCAATTAGGTTGTTTCAAAAAGTTGTATCAGGCTGACTTAACCTTTGATTCGACTTTATGTGCTTCTCGTTAGTTTCGTGACGAATGTACTGTAATAAAGAGTGGTGAAGAGAGACCTACACAATATCAACAAAGCAACAAGGAACAGTTTTTAAGGCGCTAATTGGACAGCGAAAGTATGCTTTGGCGCAGTATGCTTCAGCTGAAGGTAGCTTGAAAAGTGCATGCCGAATTCGCAGGTTTGTGAGAAATGAATTGACGGAGTTGCTGCTGCGACGTTTTAGCCTGTCGTTAAACAAGCCTAACGTTTACGGAATACAAGGTTGCCCGAAACTTTCTGTAAGCAACACTTGCGGCAGCAACCCAACAAGAGAGAAATCGAATGCTGGTATGTCATACCCGATTTTTTTTTGGTTTTTTTTTGCTAATAGCGTAAACTAGTGGCGCCATAAAGTTATGTAATAAGTAACGTGCATGCAGTTCATTTACTGTTGTAATTTGAAGGTAACTTTCGCGAGATGCGAGACTTTCAAAAACGCTTTGTTGTAGCATTTGACATCGTAGGATCTCACTACCGGGTTTGCTTTTGCTCCTAGGAGGCCTGCAATCCGATAATCCGACAGCAGGAGTACGTTTGGCAAAAAAAAAAAAAAGAGATACATTTCGGGCAAACGGGAATGCTACAGTGGCACGGAAAGGCAACGGACAGGGGATCCGCCAAATTCGCTGCTGTCTATCGCATCGCTTTCGTGTTCTCGTTGGCAAATGACGTGCGGTAATTTACAAAAAAAAAAAAAACATCCTTTTCACTCCACGATGATCTTCTATCAGCGAAACTGTGCAGTGTTTCTATTAAATATTTCCTTAGATGTAATGGTAGCGCCTCTTTGACACGGCGTAGCCCGCGGCGACAAGCCCATGGCAACAGGAATAGTAAGTGCGCGCGCATTTGTTTGGTGGTGGTGATTGTTTCTACGCACTCACGGACCGCCACATTGTCCCGTTTCTTATTAATATACAGCTTCACCATAACGGCGCTCTGCCGGCATGACAATGTTTTCTCTTACATTTGTGCAGCCTCGGATAGGCATGCGGTTTTTACCGAGACTTTGGAGGCGTGGCAAAGCTCGCGTCTTTGCAGCCTTCAATAAGCTTCATTCGCTCCGCCTCAAATATACTGGAAGAAGAGAAAAAAGGGGCGACACTGTGGTCGTACAAAGAAGTTTCTTTGACAGAGAGAAGGAAGCTAGTGCAGTAGCTTCCTTGGATATGGCTGTCCTGTGTAGCACGGGCCGCCGGACTTGACCATGTCTTATCACCTGTGACGTGCAAGGACACAGATCTTGAAGCGAGTGAGAAAAAAACTCGGGCTTCTTTTACCGCCATTTGTCGCTCGATATTCTGACAGCAAGGGTGCGCTACAGATACTAACACGACGTTCCTGTCCTGATGAGTGCACCCACAGCTAATTACATGCTATAAAATACTGAAAAAAGAAGTGCACTATATTTAGCGTCTCCTTTCCCCATCTCACATCTGCGCATCTGGCAACGATGCTGCTGGTAGCCTTTCACTCAAAGCGCGTTGCATTTCAAACCAACAAAGAATACTCCGACCGAGAGAGAGAAATGCGAAACCCGTAATGTTCAGCCATAACATTGGTGGGTCAAGGGACATAATACAAGAACTGCAGCCACATCCCTTTACCACACCGGACTTGAGTGAGCGGTAATACTAGCACGGTCGTGCAATGCAGTACACGACAGAACGTCAGCTCCCGAGTAATGAAATACGAGAGGTGACATTAAGCATTACACATTACAATTGTCTCAGTTCCGCGTAGTAGGTATTGTAATATTGTAGACAGTATTCACGTAACGCCAACGCGCCACCTTGTGGTCTGATTCGAAGACACGGAGATAAATGTATCGAGACAACGGGCGACTTCTCACTGCGCTGGTCGTGCAACAAAATGGCATCCTCAGTAAAGTCAGTGTGCATACCCTCATAGCCCCTGCAGGGAATAATAAGAAGCAAGGTGCTCCCACACCCCGGCGCAATTGACATTTCATACCAGGATCAAACTCTACACTTAGTACCAAGGTGTCGCTGCATCTGTATAATGCCCCTCTAATGTACTGGTTCGGATAGTGAATATGTGGGTGTGCGTAGATCGATAATGCACACCGAATGACTAATATGTGTAGTAAGCTTTTGCGACTCTAATGCACAGGAGGGGAAATTTTCGGTTACCATTGCAGCGCTACATCTCCTCCAGTTCTTAATATAGAGAACCCCTTTCCGCCCATTATATCACTGTTTTTACTGTCGAACTCTTCTCTGTGTCGTAGCTGTTGTTATTAATTCAGTGCGTCTCCCATTGTTTTAAACAACAGTAATGATCTTTAAAGGGAGCGAGTAGAAGCTGCGGCATGTTGTGAACAGAAGCATAGCAGCGGTAGCGCAACAGAAAGAATGCGTGAATAATTTTGTTTGCAGCGAATGCTTACTAAACAATGCCATGTCGGGATGCAAGAGTAAAATGTCCACGGGGTGTTTAATGGCTCTGCAAGTTTCAGCAGCTGCATCACAGAAAGAGAGACGCAAGGAAGCTTACTTTGTGTCAAACAGGCTTTTTTTTTTCTCTTCTTCCGTTGCCAGAACCTAGCCATGGTAAAATGCATCAACGTGCGGAAAGTTAGGCCCCACGGTCTCTCGGTGCGGCTGCCTCGCTATCTGTTCCGAATTTCGACACACGGTTCCAGAGACGAAAGGAAGCATCGTTTACTACATTAACTCGAAGCTCTGGGGCATACACAGTGAACCGCAAGCTGTCAAGTAGAAAAGCCCGGCCGCTGCGCTGACTTATTCATGGACACAACAATTAGCCCGAGCCGCATGAGCAGCCCCGGCCGCCCTGAGGCGAAGAAGCTTTCGAAACGCCATTCTCCTAACGCATCTTGGGCGGCGCCAAACTGTGCATTATTCATACCCCCAGAGGACGCGATTAGAAAACACAAAGGAGAAGAAGGGAAGAAAAGGATTTCTTGAGCCCGGGAGCGACATCGACGGCCGCCTCTGCGGATCCTACGAGAAGGATTCGGGAAAACGCGGAGCAACTAGTGCCAGCTGAAGGAGGGATCAAAGAGGACCACGAAGAACACAAGAAAAACTGGGTCGCAGGAGGAGAAAAAAGAAAGAAAGGAAGAAGCGGGACTTCTAGACTCTCGGGGAGAAAGTCCAACTTAATGACTAGTCTTTAGGCAGCACGAGCGTTCGCATCGTTGTAGAAGGAGCAGCGTTGGAAAGAAAGCAAGGCCCAACCTTGTCGTCCACGCGCCGAGCTAAGGCCGGAGCGTCGTGGTTTATTGCATTCCGTATACGGGCGCGCAAAAGGAAAGCCTTAGATAGTTTTCCCTCATTAGGCGCGGAGACCGCGCACTCACGCGCGCCACCCGCGCAATCAGTCCATACAGAGCTCGGAGACTCCAACGGCGGTGCGAGTGAGTCGGCCTCACAATGCGGGATTTGGGACTGCCCGAGAGCAATAAAGGAAAGCTCGGCAACGAGTTCCTTCCTGCGACGGCCACGGATTCTACAACCCGTTCCTTTTCCCCCTCTCTATACTGGCTCGAGCGCGGACAAAAAGAAAAAAGAAACAGCTAGGAGTGCCATTGGTGAAGACCTCTCCGCCGTAGCCCATAGCCCGTGCGCGCGGCTTTGTCTCTTGCTATTCACAAAGCGAAGACCTGCCCGGCGAGATGGTGCACGGTGTAGAGAAGCCGTGGAATTCTAATATAGGTCTTTTAAGAACGGGGTAAGACCGTTCGAATATACCGCCATCTAGTCAGCGAGAGATTGGAACTATGCGGGCGCATGCACTCACCTTCCTGCCTACCGGTATTGAAGTTTTTGTTTTAGGCGGCACTGTATCCACGTTTTATATATTCGGCCGGCGAAGGCCTGGAACTTCGCTTAGGCTTCAGGGGATTTGTACGGTTATTTTTTCCCCCTTCGTAAGTATTCCTTCTGGTCTCAAGGGAAGGCAGAATGTTTTAGAGCGGCTGGGGCAATGTTCCGGCCGCGTTGTTCACCTCGACCCACGAGATTATGCGCGCAGTGTGGCCAGTAGCACGATTTTGCTCAGGTATATACATACGTACCAACAGTCGCCTAGGGTACGTGTGTGTTGTCAGTGAACTGCATCTCGTTTGCAACAAGGTATGCTGCCTGTCGTGCGCTTCGACTTGGCGAAGAAAATTTTGTATTACCTTTTCTTCGCAGGCTAGGCAACCGAAGAAATTGTTTCGGAGACGGTCGTACACTTTGATAATCTGCAACGAGGTTGGCGCAGATTCTGCTTGGTGATTCTCTAGCTGCGCAGTTCTATATTGCACGAGTGCAGTCTGGTACAGACGATCGTTGGTTTTGTATACATGTTAACCAAGAGCATATTGCGCGACTGGAACGATGCCATTTGGGAATTCCAGTTTCATGTATGCGCACACATATCAGGACATTTTCCAATACTTTGCTTGAACTACTTCAAGTCCCAGGTGCTTTATCTATGGCTGTGATCCGATTAGGCACACATACGCAGTGCGCCGCATCTTGAAACACATAAAGAGAACCCCGTAGAGCGAAAATACATGTACAGTGTATTACAAAAAAGCGAAGCTTAGTGTAATGTATGCGGCAGAAAGAAAGTGTGGCCGTAGCACAGACAGCCTGGTATGTTTTGCAGTAACGCTCAATCGGCTACCTAAACTCTTGAATATCTAAATCTAAACCTACCTAAACTCTTGAGCACTAATACTGAACCCAGTGGTTTAATCCTCGTGCTGAGACACGCCTCAACGTTCGGGGCTTATTTTCATATAACCACTGCACAAGACTCGAGTGGGCTTATAATAAATCAGTCTATCTTAGTGTTTTTCTAATGCGTGAGGATATCTATGCCAGCCCAACGAGATAACCTCCTTGTTCATCCATCAGCCTGTCAGGTAAGACTAATGACTATAAGGAAACGTATGAATGAGACAGGGCAAATGCAGAAAGAAAATTTCTTGTGATGGTATGTTTAGTGCTTACAGCCCGAGGCTCACAAGCTAGGCGTCTTATGCACCGCATTACAGACCCGCGTTTGTGGCGCGTGAGTGTATGTGCACATTGCGAATACGTTATGGCTTCGAATTAAGGCGTTCGAATTAAGGCCTTGCTGAGCCATTTCAGTGACGACGGAATAAAAACTCTTTTGGAAAACGTACGGAACCGACATGAGCATCGTACGCACAAATATATATATATTGCACAAGTGAAAGTCAGACAAGCTGCATATAAAATAGGCTATTAAAGACTCGTGATGCGCTATTTTTAGGTCATTACAGACATTTATATACGCATAAACTCACGATGATGCTTAGGAAAGGACCGCATGGTGCTTAGGAATCTTTTAAATAATTCCCAGATTCTGGCTGGAAATTTTTATGCGTCATTGACTATATTGTCAAAGTAAGTCAAGAACATCGAGTACAAGGGCAGTTGACATATTCGAATTTGGGCTCCTTGACATCGCGTTTACAATGATGCCTCTCGCTTTATTGCCATAATGTGCAACTAAACTGCTTGAGCATGATTATGAAGTTCGTGAACGAATAATTTGAAGAACCATAGTTGCGATTCTGTGATGAAGCTGAGATATTTACTCGGAGACACTGCTGAGATACTTTTCGTAAGCTCAGCTAGGCATACACTGTGCGCAGCAGTTCTAAATTTAGCGAGCATGGCGCTTACATGTAAAGTATCATGTGGTATAGAAGTTTCTTCAGAGGTGTGTATTTATATGTTCTCGAAGGCAACACGAAAGCTTCATGAATCATGGAACAATACCCTTAGAAAATAAACAGTAAAAATAATCCAGTTTTAACACTCATAAATTATGAATCTATGGTAACGTACAAAACAGAACGTGTACTGCTTTGTGTCTGCGTAGTCGTTGCTTGTTCCCCTTTGCTTGAAAGTCATGCGTTCAGGGGCAAACATAAAATGAAGACTTTTCAGGTGAATAGCTTGCTGACAGCGAAAATTAAACATCGTCTACATATGTCTCACAATTTCTAAAACGTGTTCTAACAGCGAATGTGTTTAGAAAATCGTTCTTTCTCCAGCGAACGAAAAAAAAAAGTTGTTATATTCATTAGTTCTTGTCTCCATGTGTACGCGTGCAGGTTCTTTATGCAATGCGCAATGTGCGGCGTTCGCACGCGCGCTTCTTTCTTCTCTTGCGAACATGACTTCAGCCCACTACTACACTGGCAAAACTGCCGCTGGTGGCCGCAAGCAGATCAAAAAAGAGGACAAAAGCTTTGTGTGTCGATTTGTCAGGTGCACAGCATTTCGCAAAGCTATGCGTTTGTGCATAGCTTCGCAACTCGAGAGCACATGTCATCTCATGGCGCGAAATTATAATGCACGCAATTAATACATACGTAGGCACGGTTAATGTATACGTAACACATTTATCTCCCATTCAACACATGCGGAGGGAAGACATCAGAATAATAACTTGCAGTTAGTGTCGCAGTAGTGTACCATCATTAGTTTGCGACTTTGATTTACTTCCTATTGCTAGTTTATTTAAATATCATCTCACCATCACGCTATTCATGTAGTAGATCCATCTTGTACCATCGAGTGTATTTTGTCCAGAAGCAAGTTTTTCACTGCCTGCTCTACGTAATAACTATGGTTGTCACACTGGGTTCTCTTTTTTTTTGTTTTATTCATATGAAACTTTTTACCATAAAGCAATGTTCCACGGTGGGTCTTAAAAAAAAACAATTGCATTCTTATTTGCTTACTTACTAGGTGTATATTTTTTCGCTTAGTGATATTGCTACACTACTTTTATTTGCCTCTAACTGACTTATTCTTGTTCTATCGAACCACGCGTTTCTCATTATATTGCTGTCACCGATAATTAGGTTTTCTTTTTCATTTGAAATCTTGGACAGGAAGTCCCGCTGCACCCTAGTGCCTTCGGACCACCTTCTGTATATTTATTATGTATGATGTTCTGTTTCTGTACTAATATCTGAAATAAACTTGAACCTTGAACTTGAAGCTATGCACAAACGCATAGTGTAGTAGAGCAAAGGGGTGGGACGGCGTCAAGCCGATGTCATGTGTGCCGCGTCTGTGGTTCGACGCGAACGTCTCTACGCTGAGCTCGGTGCGAAACTTCGAGAAGCGTTCGCTGGTCCTCGGGACCCCTCGCGAGGCGTTGAAGCCTCGGATCACGATGAAATGGGCGTGTGTCGGAGAAAAACCCCGACCAGCCATGTGCCCATCATCTTCTTTAGACTTGCGCTACTAGTAAAGCTTCACTAAGTTTTCTACTAGCTTCATTTCTGTATACTTCTTTCCACCCTTCAAAAAATGTGCTTCTAGTTTTAATATTGTTTTGTGATGGGTGTGTCTGTGCAATACGCCTTCTCATTTGTTTGCCAGTTCATGCGGTATTGGATGTGCTGTGATGCTTATGTTTACTCTGCCTTGAGTGATTACGCCATTTCTTTCTGTACCTACATATGAATTGTGTCGCAAAGAAACGGGAATATACTTAAGTAATCATTTAAAAAAACCTCAATCTTCTAATAGTAACTAACAGACATACTTTTGCTATGAGAACTCTCTATTTCTCTGCCTATTCCTCGGTTATGGCTGCAGCTGTATTTAAGTACTATGCCTTCAATCCAGGTAACTGGATTGAGGGCTCAGATAAAAATGGTTCAAATACGACGTGCACATACGCAGAAAATTAGCGCTTTATTTTTAAAACGGCCTGTCACAAGTGTAACTATTAAAGTTAATGCATCGATAGCTACAGGTTTTTAAGGCTAATCTAGGCAGAAAAGATGTCTTGGCAGTACAAGGCGACGGGTAAAGGCAAGCATTCGCTGTCGCCGGTGGTTAAAGAACAGCGAGAGAGCTAAAGCAACTGAGCATAGTTTCAGTGCGTGTGCACGTATAATACCACCGTATTCGCTTATTTGCTTCCATGGTCTGGCGTATCGTCTAGACTGCTCGGCATTCTCAATATTCATTAAGGCCACCACCGGAATTGGAAACCGCAAGATACCGCAGATGAAAGATATCTCATTGAATATTCTCTCGCGGTAACTCAAGCGAGAAGTCACATCAAGAAAACTGACAAGCGGAGTGCTTCTTATAGCAAACACGTTCACGAAAATCCGCTCTGAAACGCACGTGTGGCGATGGTTTTTATTCTCTTCTTTCGTTTTTTTTCTTTGAGAAAGCATACATGATTTATCAATGATGTGCATATATAAAGCTGCAGTTGAAAGTAATGTTCAATAAAATCGAGAGGTTGTGAATAACGGACGTTTTGACTCTGTCGCGATTTCTTTTTTGAGGAGCAAGTGAAGCTACAGGCGAAATTGAGATGCAGTTACACAGGTGTTTCAGAAATGCTTTAAACTATATGACGACAATGGGCAGTAGAATAATACATAGCAGAAGAAATAGCAAGATCAAGAGACAGAACTGCCCGATCCCCCCACCCCCTTCTTCCCGAATATTAGACGATGAAGCTTTGTACGAAACGTCAAGGAAAGATGTCCGGAAAGAAAAGTTAAAGAAACTTAGATAGCGCAGTCGACAGCTTCATTTCGATTTTTTTCTTCTTCGAGCATTTTTAAATCCTTTAGAAGATATTTTAGCGCATTAGCTAAGAAAGCTGCTTTTGACGATTAGTATCGCGCTTAACGAACTACATACATACATACATACATACATACATACATACATACATACATACATACATACATACATACATACATACATACATACATACATACATACATACATACATACATACATACATACATACATACATACATACATACATACATACATACATACATACGCATGCGTGCGAGAATGGCTTAGCATGTCCTAGTTTAACTTGTCGTTCAATTTCAATATTGCAAGAAATAAGAAGCACGTACTTCGCGCTGAGCTCTTAAAATTACACAGCCCACAAGCGCAGACTAAACCGTTCTGCATGGCTAGGAATAGCGCTGTACTTCAAAGTGTTTCTGACCTGATCGTAGCACCGAATTTCCTAAAAATTGGATGATATTAGCGAACCGAAAAATGCAAGACCGCGGAAAAATATGTCGAGAAGCATGATCGCCCTGACACCAATTTCTGACGCCGATGAAAAACTAATAGACGACGCCTGCTAACCTAATATCGCGCTCGTTTGCATTGCAAATAGACGTGTGTGGGAGACCAGGTAGACGCGGCCAGGCGATATTTTCGCCGACGTGGGAAGCTAGATATATTGTTAGAAACGACCTCAGACGCGAGATTTTGAGAAGTGCTTCTAGTGATAGCTGTTCGTCCGGTGCCACTCGAGGTATGCGTATATCCGTCTAGTAAATGGTTACTCCTAAGGTTCTTCGAACGAACTCTACCTTTTGTTAGGTGTATTTTTTGCATCATTTCCACGACCAAAGCACTAAGGTTCATGATGTTTGATATATAATGCCTCTTAAACGTGAAGTGTCACATCTACAAAGTGTAAACAACCAGTCTGCGGCTTTACAAGAATTACGTATGGAACCTTCTTGTCTAGTGAAATCTCCACAGTAACTTACAGTCGCTAGGTCAGCTCACACAGTACATAAGGACAATGCTGGAGTCCTGATTACAGTTGCTTATTTACGCTGAGATTACACACGGATTACCTTTAAATAATTCAACGAAAATTATACTTCCTTTAGAGGGTACGTGTAGAAATACTGTTCTGAAATTATGAAAATTTCTGCCCAAAGTCCGATACAGGCCACAAGTGCTGTTTTGGAGATAAGTTAGTCACCCTTCCTATAATTTGTTAATGTCCGGTAACACAGACAAAGAATTTACAACTTTCTTTTCGCATGTCCCCCACGCAGCTTAAATCAATTGCTTTGCAAGGACGTAGCATGTACACTAAACTTAATTTCAGCATACAAGTTTTAACCGTGCGAAGAAAACGACACATAAGAAACGCAGGGATACGCACACACACATGCTGAGTGCCCAGTTTATTTCTCAAACAGATGCCGCCTTGCGAGCTGTAAAAGATAAGGCAATCAAGTCGCTTACGGTATCGAAACTGTTACAAGAGACAGCTATTAGTTTTAGTTGCTTAGGCGGTTTAGAGGGGCTTAACTGATTTTACCAAGCCAGTTCACGAATATATTTAGCATCGCAAAGTACTTCCTCAACCGCTAAATGTATATTTGATTTCTTCTACTCGAGTAAAACAGTAAAATAAAAAAAATGAAGCATGTTAAACTTGAACACGAACGAAGCTGACTCTTGCGCTCCACCATCTTGATTTTCGTTCGTGAAATTGTGCTAAATTAAGTCTGGAGTTATTAATGATGTCTTCGGTGTCTTTTCATGTTGTTTCTTGGTATGGCTTTATATAAAGCGAAGCGATTGACTGGTCATTCAAGTTTGTCCGAAGTTTAACTTCAATCGCAAACGGGGAAATGTGGATAAGAACACAGCGAATGCATGGCGAAGAATATAACACACAACTTCGTCCATGAAATAAATCCTGCAGATCCCACACACTGTGGGAATCGGTCTCACGCGAAGCCGTCAGCGAGGAGGTTACCTATTGGGAATCGCGTGGGTATTCAGCGCAATATTACGAATAGGATGAACATCCTTATGGAAAGAGCATGAGTGGGTGCACGCTTAAGATGGACTAACGGCGAAACTCGACTGCACCGTGACGACTGAATGACAGCTCATAATACGACGTAACTTTGGCACTGACGTTAGTGCACAGCGCTGACGCCCGCTTTCTCGAAGAGAAATGCATGATACGGCGCACTGGTGTGCGTGTCATGAGCGTCGTTCGTTGAAGTGTTCCCGAGGGATCGAGCAAAGTCCGACAAGAGCATGTCGCGTGACGGCAGAACACATGTGTCATTATTACGTCGCTAAGAAGAACTTGACACACATTGGAATGGTAATAGACGTTACACAAGCACCATCATCGCACCTATTTGTGCATGGGGTTATTTACTATAACTACCGTGTGGCAGCATCCGCCGTAGCCTAGTGGTAGCGTGCCTGCTTGGCACATCGGTGGCCCGGTTTCGATATCCACTTATCGCTTGGTAGGTTACTTTCCGAGATTACAACATAATCGCGTTCGTTATGCCTAGATTACAATCCTGTGCTACGACAGACGGTATCCCTTTGTTGCTTTTGAGTTTGTTTTAGTGATATGTATCTTTTAGTTGATTCGTCATTGATCTAGCCTGTACAAAATTCAAACAGCTGTGGCACATACCCGAATCCCACGGCCCGAGCTCTACGGTTATGAGCCACAGGTGATTGCAGTATCGTTAATCGTGACGTACATGACGAGGATATCATGGTTAAGGTGTAAAAATTAATCAGTTATGTTAGTCCTGCATGCGTACCCTACCATCTAAATTTTGGTGTATATCGGGTGAACGAGACGACCAGTAGAGCTCCGAGACGCAGATAGATAGATAGATAGATAGATAGATAGATAGATAGATAGATAGATAGATAGATAGATATACCTACTACGACGACTGGATACATCGGGGACGCACGACCCACGCCTTAAGGAGCTTCGCCCCTAAAAATCATCTTCACTGAGCTGCAGCGTCAAATTTACCTAAAGCGTGCTTTGCCACACATAGATTGCTATTGCCGGGAAGCCAACACCAAACAGCCTGGAGGTGTTTGCATGACTATACCCTAATGTAGGCGGCGTCTCCGAGTTATGGAATTTCTTTACAGATTAGAACAACGGTAAATATACAAAAGCGTTACACTTTGCTTGTTACATAGGATTAACTTTGCGTACGGTTTAGGAGCTCGTACACGTTTCTTGTTAACTACTCGGTAAATGCTAAACTGCTGCAGTACGTGGCACGTGACGGACCATGACGTAGCCGACATTTCAAGAATGCACCCCCAAATCGGGCAATAATCATATACACCTAAACTAAACACCTTAAAAGCATCTTTTGCGTGGCGCGCCATGTTTTTTTCCTTTACTATGCACTTCCAAACAGGCCTTACTGCATCTGCTAGCGACGAAGCCAAGCTGAAATCAAAGTACGCGAGCAATTCAAATAGATTATAAGACGTCTCGGGGGGCCATTGTTTCCCCCGGAAAGGAATAACACGACGTCTGACGTTCAAGTAAAGGCGTAAGACCAAAGAAAAAAAGAACTAAGCGTCAGGTGGCATGGATTTTTTTAACGACGGTGCAGGAAGGGGCGGAGGCCATGAAAGGCGCTCCGCCATACTTCCCGGGCAAGACCTCATACAGCGGCCGTCATTGTGTTCGCTACGGACTCGCACATATCCGCTTATGTTATCGGCGGGCATTACGCACGAACACGCAGGGGACCATGCGCGGCGGTTCCCATTCGCATCAAGGTAAAACCGTGCGCCGCCCCCAATACCGGGCACGCTACTCGTTCTAGTAACGCACGTACCTCCCTCCCCGCCGCTTATCCCTTGCCGCTTGGGAGACGGGGAAGGTGCACGAGGGTAGGCGGGTTGTAGGGAGGGAGACGGAACGGCTGTTCGATGGGGGGGAAAGGGGCATCCGTAATGGTCCTCCTGTGCCCAGATATTTTCCGGCGGCTCCCTGTCCGGTCGTTCCATTTTCACTAGAACGTCCACAGGCGGCGAGGCAGGAGGTGGAGCGGTCGGCTTCGATGGGCGCTAATTGCTCAACGGTGCATGCGACTTCCGCTTAACCCGGAACCTCTTCCGCTGTGCGTGCTGCTTCCTACCGTCTGGTATCCCGTTGCGTTTTATGGAGAGACAGAGGGGGAGTGAGAGAACGCTAGAAACAATAAAAAGTAAGATAAAGAAACCCGGAGCCTGTTTCCTGTGCCGTGTGGTCGTAGTGCGTTAAGGCGTTAAAAGTACGCGCAAAATCGGCGTGTGATCTCGTCATACTCGAACTAATTGCCGTTCAGACCGGTTTCTGTTTGTTGTCTTATTGCTCGAGCCATGACGAAAGTTAACAGTAACAGGACTGAAATGTTGCGCGGAGGAAGTGTATCTATCCGTAATGACTAGGGCGACGTACAAATACCGGACAGTGTACAACACCTAATAATTTCCCTTCAACCCTACCTAGTTTTTCTTTCTATAGAATGCACATCTTTTCCGGAATAAAAATGCGGGAAGTGCTAACCTCTAAGAGTGAGAAAAAGAGAGATGAAAATGAGGAGGAAGTCGCGAGGGTTAGCGAAAGGCAAAATTCAGATTTACTACCCTACAGTGTAGAAATGAAAACGGAGATAGAAAGACCAAAGAAAAAGATAGCACACACAAAATACGGTGCGCAAGAAAGATGTGTGAAAACCGGGAGTCGGTGTAATGGTCCAGTGCCACGTATAAAATTCAATAAAGCCTTCACAGACTTCCGATGCGACAACGGGTTAGGTTAGGTTTCTAATATTGTCTGTTGCTGAAGCGGCCTGCCTTTAAGTTAGACCAGCGTGACCAGGGCACCAGCCTGTACGCACTGTAGCGATCACAGCGGCAAGAAAAATATTCAATGGTTTATTTTTTGCAACAGTAAGAGTAAGCCATGCCCTCTTCCTTTCCAATGAAAAAAAATGAAAAAGAAAGAAGAATGGTTTCATAACAGCTACACCAAGCCAAAGATGACAAGGCTATAGTTACCTCGAGTCTCGAGGTCCTGGGTAGCGAATGAAAGAGATGACATTTGACCTGTAAGTTCCGACATGTGTGCCGCAAGCTTGGTAGAGATTAGCGAGAACCTTAAAGCTTTATTCACAAGCATATGAGTTTTCGCTACTACATCCGTTCTTGAAAACGGGTTGGATTCTTGCACGGCGTCTTCAGGAGCAAATTCAACGTTTGCCTCGGCACGTGTCCCTCATCGGCGAGGTTGGTGGACTTAGTGGTGTAAGGACGAAGTAAATCAATGGGACCCCCTTGAATACCACGTCGGAATCACTAAGCAGGCTCTATTTGCTCGGTGGTTCGTTATAAATTACGCGAAACGGGTCTACGAAAACATGCAGGCATTCAATGATGGAAGCAGCTCGCGCAGGGTAGTCACTGGAAGAAGCCTTTGGCTTACACTGGACATAACGTGTAAGAGGGTTGACGACGATGATGTTAATGACACTGACGATTGGAACTGCGATATAATATTCATGTACGACAATAAGAAATTGCGTGTTGTGACATGAATGGCCTACTGCCTAGGTGTGTTCGGTACTGTTTTTTGCTTAACACGTACATTTCGTGCCCAGTGAAGCCAGCATGGTCCTTCCATTAATAATATATGTATCAGATTCCGTATGACTTGCAGTGCATGCATGACAAACGCAAATTACATGTGACAATAATGACATAACTGCGTTATGCTATCGAAGTAAATGTTTAACCCAGGTTATGTTGTACGTCATGCAGTCGACGTACAACAGGAGGGGGGGGGGAGGGTCTATTTGAAGAACACTTGGTTAGGGTTGTGGACACATTTAAAAAACAACAAAAAAAGAAAAGCCGCATGTTCATTCATTTTCATCACTCGAAATGTGCTTTCATAAATTGTACACCTCCTGTATAAGGATATCTATCGTGGACGTCCCTCAGGACATTCCGAGAAATTCACGCTAGAACACTGAAGATGTACTTAAAATCGATCGTAAAATTCGTGAACTGTAGGCGGAACTTTATGTTGCGACACATTTTCCGAGAGGGCTGTATCCTGCGGCTTCATTAATGTCATTAGGGGATAAGCCCTCCAATAGACCGTAGTTTGTGAATCCCTTCGGCCTCCAAACACTAGCTTCTTTACCCTTTTCCTTTCTGTTCTGTTTGCGCTCACCCGAAACACGGCGTCACAAAAGTAACGGAGAGTCAGGGAAGCGGGGTCGCAGCCTATTCAGGTGTGTTTGCCTTCGGCTTGCAGAGCACGGCAGTGATTTCCAGCGACAGGAGCGGGAACCCGAAAGCTCCAGCTCGGTCTAGACGAGTCACTACGCTAATGCGCTTGCATTGTGCACCGAGACATGCAGCTCCGAGGTCGGCGTCGCGTGGGCAGGTGCCCACCACTAGAAGAATATGGAAGTATTTTATGTCGGAGTTTGGAGATCGCCATTAGTGTGAGTCAGACCGGAAGAGCATTGGCGCGAACAAAGGACTGTGTGACACGAGCCTAGTAGTTCCTGAACTGGAAACAGCGCTGTAGTCACGGAAGTGGAATCGTTTGGCCGCGTGGGTTCTTGCTGATTGTGCCAAGCGCGGCACAGCGTCGCTGGTAATCATGCCCGGTGATAAAACAGATCAGTGGCACTACGAGTGATATGCATTATCTATCTATGGTCGTGAACTAGGACTGCTGTGTGTGTCCGCACGTCTGTGTCTATTTTTTGTTTGTGATTAGGTATACATGTAATGCATATGCAAAGAGAAAAATTTTCAGATTTTGAATCGCTCCTAGCTACGTCGGTAGTGTGAGCATATTGCGCAGCGAGGTGTAGATGCTTTAGTAATATCGCGATGTTAAGCGCTCTTATGCCAGATTATCTCAATGTGATGGCGTAATTACTGCACACGTAGGCAAAGCGGATCATGCGACAACATGGCGTATCACAACATCGTTCAAAGCTGATGTATAACAAATATTCCTACTTTTTCTACTAATGCTTCAATACTATTATTATTTTTGTGTGCTGCATAATTTTGTTCGTTTTCCATCATTGCAAGTGGGAGCTTGCGTATTGGAGCACATCTATCGTTCATTACGCTTTATATTTACGCGCGTTATTCCAGCCTGCGGGGAACCTTCGTTTTGAAGGTTCCCCGCAGAAAAGCTGAGGGGAGAAGGAAGGAATAAAGCCGAAAAATGGAAGAAAAGCCGAGGGGAGAAGGAAGGAATGGCAAAGTTAGCGCTCATGCGCACCTATGTGGTACGATTGGTCTTGCTGTTCGTGGGCAGCTGCATCTACGCTGTCCCTTTAAATGTAACACGCTCGATTTAACCACCTAAGGTACCGCACAGGCAATGCGATTTTTTCAGGATTTGTTAAACTTGCACGTTAAAAGCTCGAAATCATCGCAGAACAAAAGACAGCTTACTTTCAGCGTAGGACACTACGCTTGTGCTAACAAGCATATATACTCCCCGAAACAAGAGGTAAGACCTACGCATCGCAAAGGGAATGGCAGACAGGTCCACGCTTCTGCACCCGGTAAGGGAGTGAAAGGTATTCGCGAGGGAGGCTTCAGTCGAGCTTTGGAAGGTTTGCAATAGCGGTGGCTCTCCGACTAGACTAAGCCCAAATCGCTTTCTTCGCTGCCTGCGTCTTTCCAGATCTGGCTCTACGGGCCCACTCGACAGGCGCTGGCCATGTGTGCCGGAAAATTAGTGCGAGCGACTAAGCACGGGATGAAGCTGGGCCCAGTGCTGCCTGCGAGCGCGCACTTTCCCCTGCACGCGTATCGATCAGGATAACCGAGCGGGCAAAAACGTTCGTAATCCAATTGAGCGTTGTCTATATTCGGAGATGTGGAGGCACGAGAGTGCTATATATGTGTGTTTCTGCTTCGAGCATATGTGTTTGCCGACTGATCAAAGAACGTGCCCGCTCTGCTCGCCAGTGTGGGTTTAGTTTTCTTTTTTTTTCTCACTCTCCCTCTCTGGTTCCATCAGTCGGCGCTGTGGAGCGAGTAATAGAGATTAACGAGAATTAGCCAGTGCGAGTTGAGCTCAATAAAAAATAAATTACTTCTTTCCTCTGCTGTCTTTTTTTCTTTTCTTTCTTTCTTTAGTGAGTATCCTTGTGTGTATCGAACGTATGACAATTCGTTTATTTTGTCATCTCTACCGAAGACCGAAAGAAAATATTTTTTTTCGGCAGCGTTTTCTATTATACTGCGCAGGAAGGATTGCTGGCGCAAGCTTTAAGCGGCCAGTAAGAAGCCTCGCCTATGCCTGAAATACGCACAGCTGTAATGAGGGCGATGACGTATGCATACAGAATTATATCAGTGTGTGCGTGCGTGCATGTGGGTATTGGCATGTATGTGTCATTGGCTTCCGTACTTCGTGACATTCACTGAACTCGGTTGAAAATAAGTCCTTGTACGGGGGGCATACTCGGCCGGAAATTGGGATAATAGTACCTACTAATAATAGCTCCGTCGGAGTACACAGGACCATCGCCCACGCTACAGAGGTAATCTGACTGGCTGAAGCCCAGCGAAGCCACATAAAAAAAAAAAACGGCCTGCGCGGAATCGCAGTACAGTGACAGCGCAAGCTCGAATAGCGACCGTCTTAGAGGCCACTGTAAACGCTTGGGGATCTGGCCAAGTGATCGGAGCATCAGTTATATCGAAGAGCCAAGTCAGGCTGCTGGCGGGGCTGCGCACGTCGCCTGTCGCGTGACGCATGGCACGATACGACAAAACTGCTTCACGAGGCAGCGCTTCGTAATAATGATGACGGAAAAGTTGAAGAAGATCATTTCATAATGATGATGTTGATGATGCCTCTGTAATGGGTACAGAGCTACAAATCATGCGCCCTTGTGTTCTTTCAAATGATTCCTCGCACTCGTTATGCAATCCACTTTCCTCCACGCGTAGTGGCGTACGACTATTCTGCAACGTAATATTACATTTCCTAATGCGATTCCCCGGCAGGCTTTATGCCTGCATAGGTCTTTTAGCGACGGTTTTTCAACCACAGGCGTAGCTCAGTGGTAGAATGCTCGACTGCCACGCAGAAGGACGTGGGTACGAATCCTCCACTGGTTATTTTTTCTAATATTAGCACGATAGTGGTTACGGACACCGGCGGCGGCAGCGGACAACTACGGCGCCAAAAACGGCCCTTTTTGTGATCTCATAACAGCTTACGCTGTAAAGTTATATGCGATAGACATTGTGTCACTTGTTAGGCGTACACTTATAAGTGCGTTGTTGAACGTCGAGAGAACACCATAGCCCAGAGCAGGGCCCAGCAGCAGAACAATGCAAGCTGGTCACTTTTTCAGTTCTCGTGCGTAAATGCTGTTCTGCTGTGGCAGCTTCGACCTAAATTTCAACAATGACATACCCGTAATTTCCTTCTGGCATAGAGCATTAGACTCAAAAGGAACAACATATATCAATGTTTGGTTCAAGTTTTACTGCATTGCGCACGCTCACCTCGATTGCAACCATCTGTTGCAGCTTGTGCAAGACTAGGCACTATTACGGTTAGCAGCGCGCCTTCGCTTTATATCATTTCTTTGCATCGTGTATTCGTCGATTGGTTGTGTACTCCAACTGGTATACTCACAAACGTGAATATTTCACAGAAACCTGTTTATTGTACCCGCATGAGGAAACCTGACATATAGGGATGTTGTGTTTCTGATACGTCATAACCTGTATTAGCTGTATGCACTGGCTAAGAGCAACTCGTCTCATTCAAGAGAGAGCTGAAGATTTTCTTTACTCTTGCTAATACATTTCCTTCAAGGAAAACCGAAACGTCTAACAGGCACAGTCCCTTCAGAGTTGAACTTATTGCGACGCATCAGCGCTGCGCTAGGCTTCTTCGCAATGAGGATACCTACATAGATGCGCTCAAATGTATATTGCCCTATTCTCTACCCCTTTCCAGTCACGACAAATTTGGCCTGAATACCATTAAACTTAGAAAAGACAAAGCAAAGGGAGGGCATATAAGAACACCCCCTTCACTCCTTGGTGAGGTGAAATCTACACCTGACGCAACCGAAAACAGAAAGAACGAGCGAAGCAACGGAAACTGTGCCAAGGGACGGCAGATAGGTGAACGGGGGGAAATGAAGGCGCATGAAGCCCATAATGCCGGACCAGCTTGCGTCCGCAGTGTAGGTTGCTCAGCGGCGCATCGATGAGTAGGCTCACGTAACGGCGGCGCAGAGTTTTGTCCCGGCTAGCGTCGCCGCGCCCCGCGTTGGAGGCGGCTTCTGATGGCCGCTCTATAGACTCGACAAGAGTGTGGCGACCGCGGTGTGCGTGTATGTAACGCCGCGCGCCCGCCTGCGCGCTCGGTCAGCCGGCTAGGCTCCGGGAAGGTTATCCCGGTCGAGTCTCTCTTTTTTGCAGGGGAGTAGCAGGGGGAGGGTGACCCCGCGCCGCGCTCGTATTGTGCCTTGGAGAGCGCGGTGCTCGTATCAGGTCATCTATCACTACGGCCGGGAGGCTTTGGTCTCCGCTTCTCGGCGCAACTCGAAGCGAGGCGACGGCGCGCGTTCACGGCCTGCTGCGGTGTAGGCGCGGTCGAAAAAAAGCTACTCCGATGGCCGAGCCACGGCTGTAGCACGTGACCCTGTCGCGAACAGCGTACGCCTCGGCGCTGGCATGCACGACGCCAGAGTGCCTATTCACGCCTCGACGCTCAGAGAAGAGGCATCGGTGGCGGGGGTAAGCTTTTGTTGAGGCGAGCCACGGGTTTAATACTCCGTCCCACTCGAAGCGTGCAGCTGGCGTTGTAGGCACGGCTGGCTTCAGAGGATGGGCGATTGAGCATGGACGATACCAGGTCAGCTGCAATCTGTATCGGCGCTGAACTGCTAATGTAGACCACCTAAGCGCCTACTTCCGAACATTTACCGACATCAGTTACAAAGCTTTGAGAGAGGAGAAGAGTCCGTGGTTTTTAAATGGTTGTCGCTGTTGTTTTGCTAGCCGACGAGATGGCAATTTTGCGGACTTTGCAGGAACACACCGAAAAAAACAACAACACTAAAATCGTTTTGTTTGTAGCTGGTTTATTCACACAACCGAAATTCACGCTCCTCTTTCTCACCACGTGAGCGCGAGAGGAAGAGGGCATCGCGCCTCCATTCCCATGTATGCCTGCCGTTTTGCTATGAAACATGTTAGTCCTAACTCCACTCGTTATATCTCCGCAGAGATATTAAGCGTCCGCGGCAAAGACTTGTGCACTCAATCATTCCGCACTTTGTCCCACTCGTTCAATAACCTTCTGAAGCTCTGTGGAAGAATGCAAAGCTTGGCTCATATTAATAAGCGTGTAGGCGGGTGTCCACGTTGTCTAGGGCGCCAGCTTTCATAATGGCGACCTGCGTGACAAAGAGGCGATTGCGAGAGTGATGGCCATTCAAGCTAGACACTCAAGGGAAGTTACGTAAATGTAGGCCTATGGGCCTCACACACGCTTAGGAGCCTTTTTTTTTAAATAAATGTAATTAAAGGAGAGGTTGGTGCCCATGGTGCAGCGCCGGCTACTCCTCTTCTCTTACAGGGTGGCTTACATCACAGAGTTTTAAACAGTTCATCAAAGTGAATGAATGCAACAATACTGCACGGTATTGAGTACGCTTTAAGTGGGTACACTTGAGCATTTCTTAAGTCCATCGCCCTTCGACGCTCTACGCAACTGCTTTCGATGTTGTATATTGAAGGGGGCAAAGCTTATTTGTTCCCTTTGTTTCGCCCGCAAGGCTTTCCGGAGTTGCACGGTCAACCTCCCGATATTCTCTGCCGCCCTGACTCGCAGCTACTTCATCAATCTCAGCGACAAGTGACCGCTGCGCCAAGGAACGGCCGAACTCCTCCCTCGAAGGCCCCTAGCGCGAGCATTCGTCTTGCGTGGCGACGTTCGGTTTTCTGTTTAGTTTACCGAGTCTTCCGTTAGGCGAGCCAGCAAGGTACGTGTCTCATGGGCTAAGGGCAGTTTGGAAGCTCGGTTGCTAAGTAACGGGTGGTCTGCACGTGGCAGATTTATTATTCCAAGTTAAGGTAGGTTAAAAGATTGATCGGACGGACACCAATTATATCGAGGTGTTAATTGTCTAGCACTCTCTCCACCGTATCTGAATGAGGCGGTATGTACCTCAGAAAGTGCACCGACCAAGTTTTCATGAAGTGTATGTTCATCAATGTTAGACGCGTTTTCGCGTACTCTGAATCGCGGGGACGGCGTTAATAAATTATGTACTAGCTGGCTCTTGACAGTGAGTCCGTTGGGCTTCGCTTTCACGCAAAGTGCAGCGCACGTTTGTTTCTTCATGCCCTAGTCTGCTTCTTCCTTCACACGATAGCCCATACTATACACAACTTTCGGAACATAGGGACGACTTACAATACCTACCAGCTAATAAGGTATCAACAAGAAATGAGGTAAAAGCACAACTGTTTGAATGTCAGACTACGTTATTTTGCATAAACGGTGGTGCAACGTGGTGCAAAGCAGTAAAATAAGCATTTTAGGAATGTTTTCTCTTTATTTTGTGAATTTTCGAACACTGACGACGCTACTGTACGCTTATTCAAGGTAAGTACGTTTATATAGGCACGGCTCTGTAGCGATTCTGTCTTGATGTTTATATTTTCTGCAATTGTGGGTTAAACGCTTAAATAATTCCAGGCTCTGTACTAACTCTCACGATAACTAGCACTAGCGTACGATTAGACGCACGCTCACGCATCGTGAGGCGCTATCTGCAAAGGCAAGTGGACTGTGCGAAATATTCCCGGCGCAATTTGTTACTTTCCCACGAAGCCAGCAGCTTCGTTGACGCTTGTTAACGCAAATTGAACACGATCGTTGGAAAGTTGTACCATGGACCCGTCGTGCGCCTTAGCTAGTTATTCAGCCGTTTAACGCAAGGTGCAGATTATTCCGCAGCGACCCACAGGGGGACTCCATAGGTCTCAGTACCGAAGCCCATGGACGCTTATGAGGTAGACTCGGCCGGAATTAGCAACCACGTGACGTTGCCGAAACCACTGGCAGCTGTCACGAAACGGCGCTGCAATTGTTGAAGTTGACGTGCTCCTGCATTCATTCCAACACGGCCTCGCGAAATCTTAACAGTTGTGAATGTTTCTCAACGGGGCCAAATTCGCGGGCGTTAACGGCAAGAATTCTGTCACTTCGTATAAAGTGCTGCTTTCGCAAGTGACCGTGCTAATGAAAAACGTCCTTCGTCAGCGGTTAGCGTGTTGCAAAAACAAATGCCCTGTGCTCTAGCAAAGGTTCTGAAGAACAATCGGGCAAGTTTTCATAAGGTTGCGCAAATTCACTGTACGGTGCCGATGAACAACGCCCTCACGTCCAGCGTGGATCGGGAGATGTGGATGGAATAAATAAAGCACACAGTGTGCAATCAGGGACAGCTAAGCCGTCGCCACGAGTTTGTCCACCATAACAAAGTGCAGTGAAACTGCGATGGCGGCTTCATTAAGCGTCGTTTTATTGACCTTGCGCAAGAAGGCACAGGGCGGAGAATGAACGGAGCAATCGAGAATTCTGCTCGGTAATTACTGCTAAAGACGGCAATCCAAACTTCGTCTAGATCCAAGCGGCCAGTTGTGTTTGCTTTCGTTAGAGAACCATTTATCCTAGAGCAGGCGAATCGCTTTTGCTGGCGTGTGTCCATTTATATCCTTGCAACAAGGCGCCCGCACCCTATTTCTCCCTTTATTATGCAGAAAGACACGACGAATATGAAGAAAGGATGAGCGAAATAATATAACAATAAAATAAAGTGACGATAAGATAATGTATAAAATGCGGCAATAAAAAAGAAACAGTTACGAAAACAAACACCAGTTGAGGTGCCTTTTATTTTTTAACGTGTAGTCCTTTTCTGCGTCCTTGCTTTTTACCTCAAGAAAAATAAATCGAAAGGAGTATGTTCGCGAGCGAAATTGTATAAACGGAATAGAAAATAAAATATTCCAGATTACCAGGCACGCCGCTAATGGCGCCCTCTTCCCTCCTCCTCACGTATGATACAGCAATAAGAGCGACGGGATAGACGGAATAAAACGCATAAGCATATGGAGCAAGCTTAATGAAGTTCACTTCTTCTTTTTTTTCTGTTTTAGAAGTTACACTAAATGTCTCGACGCGGCTTTAAACATGTATAAGTCTTGCTCTAAATAGGGTGTAGTACGGTGTGTCGTCCGCACAAGCAAGAAAAAAAAATAATGAAGACGAGAGGGACAGAGAGAGACAAGAAAAAAGAATGCTTAGTGAAATCCAGTGAACGCAAACGGGGAAATAAAATCGGCACTATAAAATATTTCCGCTTCCAGTAATTGCTAGAGGACATGCCTAATTGCAGCAATTTAGGAAGAAATATTGCTTCTCCTTGAACGAACCTGTGGTCCATTCGGCCCCTTGGCGCGCGACAGTAAGCGTTCACCGCTCGGCGCTTCTGAAAGTATAGCCTTTTTTTGTTCCCTTTAATGCTTCGTTGCGCGAGTTCTGCTACAAAGTTTGACCAATTTTCTGCGACATTTCCGCGTTTCTGGTAGGAGAAGAACTCGGCGATCTCATAAAAATGAGGCGGAGCTGGGTCTATACGCTCAGCCTGAGTTGCCGTGTCAGAGTATGCGGGGCGCCGACTTACACCATTGCACAAGCTGTGCATATTGAAAGCCACCAAACAGAAAAGAAAGCCTTTAGCAATTTGTATACTTCTCCGGGTACACTCAATTCGAGGCTACAGTATCGCATTGTGCTCTTTTCGTTCTGATTCCAGTATAGCCTACGAATACAAAGATAGAAATCTTTTCGCGCACTTCCTGGAAAGTGGACATATGGAACATGACAAGAGACCAGGGCCCGTATTGACCAAAAGCAACTTACGCTAAAAATGTTCTCGAGAGAATATGTGAGCGAGTGCTGACGCTCACATATCATTAGCAATGCCTGCTAGCAGCCAATAAAAAAAACGTACTTACGAAAGCGAAGTTTTGCGAGTACAGTGCCGTAGCGGGAAGGTAGCCAGTCAGTGTAAACGTCTGACGGTAAATATTTACCGGCGAATTATTCTACGACATTCTAAAGTGAAACTGAAATGTATGGCAGTCTGAGATACATTTTTTTTTGCTCTTACGTCATCGCCTCCGTTACATATTTTGTATGACCAATAAGCCAATGCTACACGTTCTTGACCTAAATAAATTATATACGCGGTAGTGGAACACGGAGGCGCTCGAAAATTTTTTAAAAGTGGTTGTTAGTAAAATTGCCTCATATGCTGTTGCCGTTTTCTCTTCCTATGCAAGCCTTGAAAATGCATCTAAGTAGCGCATAACTTTGGATCGATTAAGGAGAAGGCTGATTAAGGAAAATGAGACAGAGAGAAAAGCAGGAAAACACTTTCGGTTATATTAAGAGCACCGTTCTAATTTAGCATAACAGGAAAACAACGAAGACGCGTAAGTGCCAGTAGACCTGCAAATGTATGCAGGTGCTTTAAAGCAAAACGAAAAATTGGGGCCATGGACCACGTCAAGCCTTGCTGGCTTTTTGTTCATGGTCCTCAACATTGTATGAATGTTGAAATAAAATTGATTGATTGATTCAAAAACGCACGTTGAATGAATCTTTTCTGGAGGAACAGAAAACGATGTTGTAAGAGTGTTTAGAGGATCCCGTTTCTTTTTTATTTTTGACGTTACTGAGTGCTTCAAGAATCAATTACTCCTGAAGTCTCCGAGAAATGCCAAGGAGAACAATGTGCTAGCGCTTTTATTGAATTCGTGCTCGTTATAAAATTAGCATAACAAGCATTGAAAACCTGCAAAAGAACTTCAATTGTTTCCTATTTAAGAAAGTGGAGCTCCGAAGTACTTCAACGTGAGTTGTACGCCCAATAACTCTTTCTCAATTTCTGAGGGAAAGGAGGGTTCGAGGATAGAAGAAGCGAAACATGGAATCATAACAGTAATAACGGCTAGAGTTAAGCGGCGAGCGGTCAGCGGTGAGGTGTGGTCAGTGATACACTAGTTTACGTCAAGCAAAGTAAAGCGGATAACGTCAACGAGCAAATAGTTTGAAGAATATATAAAATTCTGTGAAATATGCAATATGCAATCTCTGTTCAGTCGTGGAGGTGTCCGCGCAGTCCACACGACTTACACAATAATTGTTCGTGGTTACAGAAAAGCGCGAACACAGAAAGACAACGCAATCGCGCAGATTCTGCGTTTATTGATACGCTACCTCACTACGTCTTTGAACAGGCCTGAGTTGTTCACCATTTGGCTGACGATTAGACAACTGCATTCGCTGATAGGTAACTGAGCCACCACTCGTCGCACGTGCCACATGTCGCCACAACTATCCCAGCAAAGCGATCGAACGCGTGTACTGAATGCAATTACGGACAGTATGAATGAAGTATGCGAATATTTTTCAAGACATTGTCATCCTCGGTCTCTTTCACCTACTTGCTATCATATGGTAGAAAACAAGCTCGGACTAAATTCCATGCGTCCTGAGCAGAGGCCTTCCTTAACGACGCGCTTTATGTCGCCTAACCCAATTTGTATAACAGGAGCAAAGCAAGTACATTCTTCTTAAGATAAAAAAATTACAGCATATCCACGGAGTGAATGATGATCAGTGGGCGAAGCTCGGGAGGTTCATCGTAGATCTACGAATCCTCATGGTTCAACTATGCACAAGTGAAATCTCCCACCGGCACTTCATTGCAAGTGCCGGTGGGATATATATATATATATATATATATATATATATATATATATATATATATATATATATATATATATATATATATATACACGGGTTGCCGGTGAACGCTTCTCCAACGCGAGCAGTTGGTATTTCTCAATCAAGAAACTCGCTAGGAGACGGTGCCTGCGCCAACGTTGTCTCTCGCGGGTGAGGGCGCGTTCTCCTTTGCGAGCTGGTACAGCGTTCCTCTAAGAAAGAGCGTTTCCATAGCCAACGCGCGCCTTTCGCGCTCTCTCTGTCTCTCTCTCTCTCACACAAGACAGCAGAGGCACGCGCCGGGAGAGAGAGAGAGAGGCACGCGCCGAGGCGAACGCCGAGGGCGAGCACGTGCCGGGGGGCACGCGGGTTACGCCTGACGCCTGACGCGTGACAAGGTTAGACTAAGAGGAGCTTCGCCCCTAAAATATTGCGCGACATACTGATATAAGAATTAGTTGATTTGCTTTTATTCTGCTGGGAGCCTTAACACTGAAGGTAGCGTTTTACAATGAAGCAGGTAATATTTCAGAGGTATTACTTAATCAAGCTCAGCCCGTTGATCGACTTTTCTACAGCCACACTTTAATATATTCGTATTGTGCGTATACTCGTAGCAAACGCAGTCAAACCATTCAACTTTCACTCCTCGCTGCGCAAGATGGCCGGTTGTCGTTCGGTTAAGGAAAGGCGTTAATTTCTGCAGCCCGTATAAGGAGCATGGCAAAGCGTCCGTGGAGGGTAGCGGAAAGGGAGTGACATAGTAGGGGAAAGGGAGGTGCTGCTGTATAATTTGCGACCGTACGTCTTGTGGGTGGCCCTCTGAAGGAAGGGGTCTCATGCCTCTATGTCCAGGTGAATTAATATGAATTTATGTAATTGCACGTAAACATTTCGTGAGCATTTAAGGCTCCATTCCCCACTAGTGGCTCTCAGGCAAGATATCAGCTGTTCAGAAGGAACTGATTCTGGCAATGTTAATGAACTCGGCTTGAAACGCAACAATGGCATCAATGCAGCATTTGAACTGTCAGTGCATTCTAATAACGTACAGCATTTCGTCCGATATCTCCTTTTCATGCTCTTCTCAACGGAGGCCCAAATCCTCTCCGGTTAACCTCAAAGACGCGGAGCGCGTCAAAGCCGCAATCTCGATGCATTATTCGCGCAATCATTGCTTCGCGTTGAGAAGTGCTCCCCGGGCGCGCCCCACTCGCAGACGCGGCAGCTCTTAGCGAAACGCTTTTAACCCGGTCGCCCACGCCTGGGAAAACCCTGATCCCGGTGCATTCGGCGGACACAGAGGTTGCAGGCACACGCTCGGCATCTGTTCCCTTCAATGGAAAATTAAACAGCCTCGTGCTCGGTAATAGGATGCGCGCCACGATTGGAGCCACGGCGCCTCGTGCGCCCCCATGCGAGCGCTGAGCCCGTGGTGCAAACCGTGACAGCGGGTCGCCAGGTGCGGCTGCATTATTAATTTGCCCTTCTTTTATCCAAATTGAAGCCTCGTGTTTCTTGTTTTATCTCTTTCCTTTTCACTGCCCCTACGCAACCGTGATGGTGCGTGTGCGCCTCTAAGTTTGTGCATGTGGGGCACGCGTCCACATTTTGTTGCTTTTATGCACGGAAGTGGAAGACTAAGTTTGGAGGGACAAACTATTCCTCGAGAATGCGCGTTAATTTTGCCTATATGGGTTAATTATTCGACGAGAAAATGGCGGTCGACACTTTATTTTCACATCTCCCACCGAAGTTAACGCGTGAACTTCACCGGGCTGTAATCTATTCTAAATTTTTTTTTTCGTATTTTGGGGTTATGTGTTCTCCTACATTTACTGAAAGACGCTGCGTTAGATCTCGGATTCTACTAAAGCACAGTGAAATTCGCTTCTACTGAAAAAGGCTTATGCAGGCCCTAGCATAAGTCACAAGAATCGAAGACCTCACATCGTGTTAGTTCGAATACCCTAAGGTGGTGTTCTTCAGTGTGTGCTTTAAGTGCAGGGTACGAGCCCGGACTGTAGGCGTGTAATGTCGTCTCATGTAGCTGCCGCGCCCAGAAAACAACAGTTGAAAACGGGACAAAGACATGCTAGGAATTGGCCAAAATCGGTTAAAACACACCCACACTAGGAATGGTTAAAATAAAACAGGTTTGCATAGTCGAATGATAAGCGCGTATTAAGGGTAAATAATCGCATAATGCGGTGCATGTATCCAAAAATAATTTAAGAACGCCAATAATAAACGCTAGAAAAACACGGGCGAATCACTCCTCCACAGTTCATGGAGCTTCACTAAAGCGGGAGTGACTGATTTATTGCTTATTTTCGCACTTGTCAAGCGTATTCATGCGGCAAGAGTGGTGCTTTGGACATTGTGAAGGGGTCGTGTAATAACGCGAAATTTCTTTTTTCCTTTACTGTCTTCTTTAGGGACCACACAGTTTGGTAGCGAGCAAACACGTATTACTATTTGTGGGCATAACGAAAGGGAAGGGGTCAAGGGCTCGTTCTTTATTTGTTAGAAACAACTTAATGAGCAAACAGCATGTTGTTCGTAGGATGGGCGTGTGTTGGTTCACGCTCACTCATGCTGGAGCTGGTGAGATGATTTTGTATTGCGCGAAAAGCGGTGGAACGAACAAAATTTCAGATTAAAGGGACACTAAACTGAAAAAAAAATTCTTATATTAGCTGGTTAGCTTTTCACAATATCAAAAACACCAAACTTGCGAGAATGCCATCAGAAAGGTAGGAAACGCGCTAACATGAAACTACGGGTTTCGATGCTGACTTGAAGTTCCAGCACCAAAAGTCGTGACTTCACATATATTTGATGGCGTCTGCTAAGGCCTACTTAACTATTTATGATGTATGTTAACTATTTCTGCTTATGTTATAGGGAGCAAAGGCGTCCCAAGGAAGTTAGCGAGTCAACTCAGCGAGCTTCAGGAAATTTGATGAAGCGAACATGGCGGTAATACGTAAAAAAAAAAGAGAATGAATTCTGACGGCCTTCTGACGTTATTAGGTGCCAAAGTTCCGGCGCGAATTTCAAAACTAACACTTTGATATTCATTTCCCTTTTAATATTGCAGAGAAAATGTTGAAATTAAAGACATTCGAGTCCTCGAAATATGTTATCATTCTAAACCACCTCACAGTTTCACGTTAGCGTCCCTTTAAGTTAACGCGTGAAAGGAGCTTTGACAGGGGGTCGGTTGGCATCTACAGCAGGTCACTGAACCCACCAGCAGCGACACTGACAACGACGACAACGACAGAGAATCTAACGACCACGCCAAACACAAGGGCAGCAGTAACAGTGGCGACGATAAGCTATAGGGGCTCAGAAGCAGCGAGAAATATGCACACGTTACAGCGACTACATTCAATTCCCGTAAATGAATCGCGTCTCTAGCGCTGAACGCGTGTAAGTGCACTAAGGTGCGGCAGCTATATACGAGCGTGCTCTAGTACAGAGGCGACAATTTCCGTGTCGGAGAACAACGCGAACGCGTTATACAAAATGCGTGCGGGCGGCATGTGGACTGCGTGCACCTCCTCGCGATGGTGTGTGTGTGTGTGTTTCTCCTTTACTTTTTTTTATAGGTTTTTGGACTCCATCTGCACGGTTCGGCTCGTTAAGCGCTCCCGTTGGCATGGGAAAGATTCGTCTCCACCGCATGCTTGTGCGTTACATTAGTACTGCCATTACTGTCATATACATCTTTTACTCTCTTTTTGGTGGCTGGGTAGTTGTCTATGACTTTTTAGCTTCGTTTTCACGCCCGTTGAGTTATAATTCCGTGTCGACGCATGGAAATTCTTAGTCGGCATTCAGTCACCTACATAATAATCTCGCACGAGCCGTCGCCCTTACTGCGGAGTGTGTTACGGTGACAGCTTGCTTATGCGCACCGTTTCGCGCTGTATCGTCGGATTTCCGTGAATGGTTAGAGCGGATACAGTGTATGCAATTTTATTTCAGATTTTAAATTAGGGGCTGTGTCTGCTGAATTAGCTCATATAGGCGGCTGAATCTAGCTTGCGCCTAGGGCAAGTTATTATATACACTTTATTTGTTTCACCGGATAAAGATATCGCGATTACAAGTAATATAACCACGCCATTTTCGTGCAGCGACAGAGTAATGTAGTACGCTTATTGTTATCCCGAAGGCAAGAGTTCTCTATTCTAGATGGTGTTCTCTAGTTGGTATGGTTCCTCGCGAGAAGACTTAGCATTTCACGTTCGGCTGGTCGTGGTGATTAATCTTTTATTAGTTCGTAAGTTTATGTACTTAACTAAGGATCGCACGATACCGAAAGCTATAACCAGCAATTTCCCTTAAGAAATGGCACAACGTACTTTGGTACCTACATTTCTAGAAACCTGGAAAAAATAGTTCTTTAGTATCGCATGATGCGAAAACATTGGTCTTGTTTTTTTCCTTTACAACAGTGGTTCGCCGGGGGAGTGGCATATTGAGTGAATGGTCGCAGTGTAAGCCTCGTTTTGTTGCCTTGTCGGCGTGTTTTCTAGTTAACGCTTCTGTCTAACATTGTAACGTTTACAACGTCACGCTTTCGCGCTATGTGCACTTATGAAACAGCGGTCCGAATAAAGGCACTAATAGTTCATGTTGTCGCATAATTTGCTTTTTTTTTCACGCTAACGATATGTAGGCGCAGCCGGGAGTGCAGGGTATCGCCACATTCAAAATATTGCTTAGGGTGTTTCAGAAGTCTAGCAATTTTGTTTAAAAGGTAATGACTGGACCCATCACATATATCTATAGAGATGAACAAACTAGCAGGTGCGGAATGGCACTGACATACATACATACATACATACATACATACATACATACATACATACATACATACATACATACATACATACATACATACATACATACATACATACATACATACATACATACATACATACATACATACATACATACATACATACATACATACATACATACATACACGCACACGTGCCTACGAGGGGCGTTCATTAAAGATTTCCCCTGACCCACTTCCTGTGCACGGAGAGCAACGAAACTTTGCAGATTTATTAGTCCTTCTCTACATAGGTGCCACCCAGGGACACACACTTCTCCCATCTTTTTATGCAACTGTAAACACCTCACTTGTAGAAGTCGACAGGTTGCTCCAAAAGCCATGTCGTGACTTCAGAAGTCGGAGTCTCATCATATGGAAAATACTTGCCTTTCAAATATCACTTCACTGTTCAAAAGAGATGGAAGTCCAATTGTGCGAAGTCGGGTTAATAAGGGAATGCGGTAGAATTTCAAAGCCGCAGCAGCGTGGTTCCATCTGGACAACACGTGAGTTGTGAACTGCGGCATCGTCTTGCAGAAGGCGGACACCTTTGGTGAGCATGCCACGAATCTCTTTTTTTGATGGACTCTCGCAATTTCCACAGCAGTGAAGGGTAGTATGTCCCAGTAATTGTGGCACCCTTTGCTAGCAAATCCATCAAGACTACTCCGTGCTGGTCCCAAAAAACTGTGAGCATGACCTTGGCCACCGCGGGCTGGGCACGTGCCTTCTCTGGAGGTGGCGAGTCCAAGTGCTTCCACTGTATCGACTGGACTTTAGTCTGCAGATCATAGGGGTGGACCCAGCTTTCATCCTGTGTAATCAGTCTGTTGAAAAAGTCCTCCTGGTTTCCAGGGCACATGGCCAAGAGAGCCTGGGAGCACTCGGCACGTTCCTGCTTTTGGAAAGGTGTGAACAGCCGGAGAACCCAGAGAGCGGATACTTTACGCATATGAAGATGGTCTTGAATAATTTTTTCCACGGACCCCACACTAATCTTGACATTTTGGGCGAGGTCTTGAACGGTTACGTGGCGATTTTCCAAAATGGCAGCCTCAACTTGCTGGATGGTGTGCTCATCGTTAGCGGAGTGGGGTTACCCTGCAATCGGAGCCTTTTCTGCCGAAGTCCGACCGCATTTGAATTAGCGATGCCAGTTCTTCACTACATCATATGATGGGGAATCCTCGCCGTAAACATATTTTATCTCATCGAACGTCTCCCTTGAAATACAGCCTTTCAAGTATAGGAACTTGACGACTGCACTCTGTTCCAATGCATTCTTTACCACACCTCACACCACTTCAGCACCGGTAAAAGAAAGACCGTTATTATTTCAGAGTTGCGCATTGGCACGTGACCTATAGTGACATATGTCATTACACATGCGCAGTTTCAGCACCCTGCAACAAGTAGAAGTGAGTCAGGGGAAATCTTTATTGAACGCCCCTCGTATGTACTAGTGCCGGAGGTCTCCTCAAAGTTTCTGTCTCGGACCGGTTCTAGACCGGGCACCTGAATTTGAGTGCCCTCTATATACACTCCATATATTTCTTTTTTCAGAATGCAAGCGCCGTCGACAGATCAGGTGGGCTCATTAGTGAATTCAGCTGTTTCTGGAATTAGTGTACGCTCATTGTACTTCTCGTTTTACGTCCCCCTTATTAAGCACTCAATTTTAACCCGATAAAACTGACGTTTCAATAACGCCACTCCAAAGGACCCGTCTCACTCTTCAACTCCGGAGTTCGCTCTTTGCTACGCTGCTAACCACGGGCACGAAAGTCCAACGATCAACATTTGGCGTCCGACGCGAAATATACATTCTGTCCTGTAGCCTGACAAGAATCGAAATGCAAGTAAAAGAAATACCGGAAGGACCTCGAGTGAGGTCTGTTCAAAACGAGAACGCTTGCGCTATCTCCGACACCCCGTGCTTTCTGTGGCGCTCCAAGGGGTAAATAGAAAAGGGAAGGAATAAAAGGAGGGGGTGAGGGGGGGGGGGGAGGAAACATGAGCGCCGACTGGAATAATATACGTCACTTCGTCGCAAATGCGTCCCGACGTGACAGCGCGTCTCTCTCTCGCTGTTCCCGAGGGCGCACCATTCACAGCGGCAGGGCAGACCACGCGAGGCCTGCCGCTGCCGTCTCTCTACGACAAACATCGCGCGTCTACCCCCTCCCGCCTTGTATTCATTTTTTTTTTACTCTGCGTGGATGCCTCTTCGCATCATTCTTCCATTGTTACACCGGCGCTCCTGCTAACGACACACGCTTTGGGCGCACGCGTCCGGGTGTCGGATATGGCGCTGTGCAAGATCGCCGCACCAGCGGGCGAAGGTGGCGCACAAAATGAACCGCTTAGACCGTGTATCCTTACGCCAAGCGAAAATAGAAAAGTGCCGTTATCCTTTCATTTTGTTTCCGTTTTATGTCTACGCTATTACCCTTTATTTCACTCAGCCCCTCTGCTACATAGCCTTCTCCTATTTCTCGCTTTGGAGTCATTCTTTGTGTACCTGAGATGGATGGGGCACCTAGGCCGTGGGACACGATACAAATGAGAGAACGCAATAAATTCGCTGGGAGAAAAAAAAAAGTGACATTCGCCGCAAGCGGCCACGAAGATACAGTTGCGTTCATAATGGGCCTCCTGCGTTCTCGCCTTTTTTTTTTTTTTTTTGCATTCATCTCGCGCCCACCGCCGGCAAAAAGCAGCAGCATCAGCAGCGACAACGACAAAGGACAAGAGTACGTCGTTGCGATAAGACTCTAATGACGGGCCGTGATTTCTCTGCGGCCTACATCCGACAGCGATCGGCCACGTGTTCTGCCACCTTTTTTTTTTTTCTTTTATGCTTGCTCTCCACGAACGGCCGATTCGCTTCCACATGCAGTGCTTATGCTTCCTGTTTCATGTATCCTTTCTCCTTCTTCTCCCGTACAGGACTTCTCTCGCCGGCGCTGTTTCCACACGCGTGCAAGTGTAGCTACAAGCACGCGCGAGCGATGACGCACTTTGCGCCGGAAGCAGATGATCTCGAACTGCAGCGCTCGTTTGCCTCGCGATGCTCGAATGGCGCTGTGCAGCGCAGATGCATTTTCCGGCTCCTTTGTTGCAGCTGTCTAAGCGTGCAGATACGGGGTTCCCGGTTAGCACTTAGTGGCACTAACGCGATCCACTTGTGATATCGGGAAGCGGGTCGCCTTAATTTTTTTTTTCGTGCTAAGACTAATGGGCGGCGATCTCAACGAAGGCATGTTACAGTGAGATGACTGATGTGAATGATATCTTTGTACGGTACTATGTATGTACGTATGTACTAAGTATGTACTATGTATTTATGCACTGTGTAGGGTACTTTGATGTGTTACCAATGTGTAAAAGCTTCATTACGTGGAATTTTACACATTAATGTAAATGGGTTCTTCTTTTTTTTGTATTCTGCTATACATGAACGAGGTTTAAATGCTTCATGGCATTTACACAATGTCGAAGGCCTGTACCCTTGAGTTTGTGCTATGATCTTCCCTTACGCGGGGATGCGTACATGGTGTCCGAGAAGTTGACGCAATATGTTGCCCACATTTACTTTGGGTGATAGACAAACGCTAGCAGAAAATGAAAAAAAAAGAACAGCTGCGCTCAGCTAAATACAGCAGCTGTTGCTACGTAACGGGACCGAGTGCAGATTTTCAAGACGCGTTGACCCGTATGCGGATGCCTGCCTGGATAAAATGCCATAAAACAAACCCCTCCATTTTTTTAACACTGATAATACGGTGTTGTCAAACATATTTGATAATCTGGTAGCAGAGTTATAGAGTTTCCCATTTATACCTACCCACCTTGGTCGTGCCAACATTTCATTTTATCAAATATTCGCAATTCCTGTTCGTCCAGTGTGCTCGGTAGCGTAATACCATTCTTCAAAAGGGTCTCTCTTGCGCGCACCGTGCATCCTTTTGTAATTTCACCTGATAAAGCATCCATAACAGCCATTTTTTACTTAGCAATCTGTATACTAATTTTATAATAAATTTCCAGTTTTTTCTTCTTTTCCATTTTTTTCTTTTTTTGCTTTCCTTTGCTTTCGATCAGTTCACGCCCACGTCTCGGCGAACCACAATATTTTCGTTAGCATATCCCCTACATTATGCAGGCTTGTACTTCAGTGGCTACTTCCAACAGGTCTTATATATTTTCTTTATCTTTTCAAAAGAACGGGAAGGATGTCTACCACACGACCATAACATAATGCTCGCAGTTTATCCCGGCACATGCGTGTGTGTGTGTGTGTGGGAAAGGGGGTTGGTGGGAGGGGGGGAGGGTCTGTGTTTGTGTGTGTGTGTGTGTGTTCGCTGCACTATCACCTACCGTTGATGCCACACCAATCTCCGAGGTCAGCACTCCCATTTTTCTTTCAAAAAGTCTACATCTATCTCCGTCTTGAGCTCTTATCACTGGTTATCATCACCCACACCCCCGTCTTACAGCTGGATGCGCCACCCCCAACTTCGCGATACGCCCTTCCGCGTATAGCTACTCTCTTATATAGAGTGGCGTTACCCTATATCCTGTCATGACGTATAACCGGCTTACAAGTTATATATGGCCAGCCACTTATCTCTCGGAGAGAATTATGGCGGACGTTTACATAAACGCCTAGTAACTCGCCTTGGCTCGGAACCGTAGAGAAAAAAGAGATTGCTTAGGAGAAAGTTCGCGACGCCGCCATCTTCCGCTGGTGGTCCGTATCCTATAGGGCGCGCTATTTCTGCCTTCTCAGCGTTTCTTGCTTGCTTTCTTGCCATGAGAAAATTATAGCCTTCGAACGACTGAAAAAGAAGTCTTCATAAAACTTTGTAACTCTATGACGACTACTTCTACCTCCTTATACCGATAGAGAAAGAGAGGAAATATATTAGTTGTAATAACAACGTAATTACAATAATAATAATAATTGATGATGTTTTACGTGCCAGAACCACCTAGCATCATGAGGCACGTCCCCGTAGTAGAGGGGCATGGAGTAATTTTGACCATCTGGGGTTCTTCAAGGTGCACCTAAATCTAAATACACGGCTGGGTCTCCTTTTTCTTTTTTTCTTTTTTTTTTTTGTATTCCGCCCTCATCGAAATGCGGTAGCCGTAGCCGGGATTTGGTCCTGCGAGCTCGAGTTTCACGAGCCAACACCTGGACGCTGAGCTACCACGGCGGGTGAATTTGTTTACGTTCTTCGTACTATTCCAGTACAAACGTGCCAAATCGTGCCAATTGAATTGTGAAATACTGTTCTAGACTGCTTGAATTTTGAGTCGGGTGTTACGGAAGTGGGGTGTCACATTTAATTCCTGCGGCAACACAACGATAGGATCGGCTCTATTAAGAATACCGTTGTCCCAATTGGGAGTTTACTGGAGCAAACAGATTGGCAACAAAGTAAAACACAGAAAACAGGGAGGAATACGACAGGTCGAGCGGCACAAGACAGCAGTCGACGAGAATTGCTGAATGCGAGCAATCACCGACGCTTTATGTAGTGTAGCGACGGGTATTTGGCAAATTGCGCGTAAATACGGAGAGAAAGGAAGCAAGCTCTTTTTAAGGGGCCATTTTGTGTATGGCTTGGCCTCGCATAGAAGGAGTATCACATTCGGTATCTCGTCGTCATTAGCTATTCGAGAACACCACGCGTTGGCAAACAGGTCAGGATAGGGATACTGCTTTGATCTACACACTCGAGCTTTGCTTACGCAGAGAGAAATAGGGCTCGAGTCGGCGCAAAATCCAGAAAGCGGTGAATGGGCAAAGAGAGAAGCTGCGGTTGCGCGAAGTCGGCGTATTATCCGTTATTTGGGTAGTAATGTGATACTACGGGATCTTCCACGGACTTATCATGTTGTCTCCAGTGACATATTCAGGCTGCACTTTGTATTTGTGTCAGAAACGACGTGCTGTGCCTAGCAAATCCGAACGAGTTGAGCCACTGCGGCATGAGCGAGTGCCAGTGATTAAATGTTGCCATGGCAACTGACGAACCGCCCGAGAGAAAACTCGGAGTCAGGCCGGGCCGTCATATCAGCTGCTAGAGGAGCAGAAATGAAGCCGATCATTTTCCCTTACCTAGAGGCGAGGAGATGGATATCATATGTACGTATGGTATGGAGCTAAAATGATTGCGATTCTTAGTAAATGTCGCTATAAAAGCAAGAAAATTGTGTCGCTTTTCAACATAGCCTCGTGAGTTTGCGAGAGGTGAGGAATATTGGCGAATACGCTATACACTTTTTAAAGAGCTCTGAAATGAAGTGCCAAAAATCTGCGTATTCAATGGAAAACATTTATGATACTGTGACCCGTTTGTCGCATACCTATTTAACGCGTGATAGCTGGTGTGATGTGAAATATCTTCTGTGCACGTGGATGAAATTTAGGATCATTTGGTGCACTGATATTGAATCACGCATACCTTATTCTGTAGGATCTCCAAAACTTATCCTTCATTTGGCTGCACTGAGCGCAAATTTTGAAAGAAATTGTAAAATGTTCGATTTAGAAGGTAAGCACTTGGGAGGCCCAAGCTTGTGTCCCAGTCATTTATGACTGAGACTTTATTCGATGCTTACAGAAATGCTGTTTTCTCTAATTGAACACCGCTCAATTAATGTACGTGCAAATCCTTTTCCATTGCTTTAAATTCATTTTAAACGAAATTGTGCCTTTTTTCACTTTAATCATCACTTTTTTCCTCGTACTTTCGTTGCCGACTCCGAGTATCTTCACGTTCCCCTGTCCCCAGCGCCGAGTATCGGGCCACAACACTGATTCAGGCCGTCCTCTCGGATTTCCTCAGATGCTCAACCTCCTCTCTCTCTCTCTCTCTCTTGATGTCTCTGTGCTGCTTAATCATCTTTGCACGTCGTGCGCTTTGCTTACTTGATGCCCATCTTGTTCTCCCAACTCAGCTGCCTTCGATGCCGACTTGTAGACATGTGCTGCCACCGCTTTTATATGTTGTTTATTTGCGGCTCCTCTGTTTCGGGAACTGCCCAATAACACACGCTCATTCTTAGGGACTGACCGGGAACGAACACATGGCCTGCTTCACCTATATCCAATACTGCGCATGAAGGCCTAAGTTGGCGTTTCAGTCACGTATGCAGTGGCCGAAGCTTCAGTTATAATACTGACACGCGTGGAGATATAGGCCCGGGATACCTCTCGTTAACATCAGAACTGGTTGTTTGACACAGATTCCGTATTTTAATTCTGTAGCGGACGTTTTGTACAAGGCAGGAAGTTGTGTATTCAGAAACAGAGTAGCGATCAGTATACTTCCAGGACACGTGGCTTTGAGAGAAAATGAGGTTTGCTTTGAAATCCTTGTTTACTTAAAAGCTTTAGCTGCGTGAAATATACTGTGCTGGTATGTTAAAGTAGGCCTGCCAGCGAAAGCGGCTGAAGGCCGCCGTAACTCCGGTGGCTACCAGAGTGATTGATCGCATGTAACACCTATAGAATTATATATACATGCTATAGAGCACAGACATATAAAAATATGACGCATACAGAGACTACTGTGCGTGGAACGGCGACTCCAATAGTCAACTTCACCTTCTTTCAATCACTTCCTCCATGTCCTTTTTTCCCGAAATGCAGAATAGCCAAGAGAACGTAGTCCATGTTCACGTACCTTCCATTATTTTCTCCTTTTTTTTTTCTCTGTACTTTGTAAGAAACATGTGAATGGTGTGTCGCTGCGTGCACTATAAGACCAGCCAGGTTGTATATATATATATATATATATATATATATATATATATATATATATATATATATATATATATATATATATATATATATATGTGTGTGTGTGTGTGTGTGTGTGTGTGTGTGTGTGTGTGTGTGTGTGTGTGTGTGTGTGTGTGTGTGTCATTGTCGTGTGGCGACCACCTTTGCCCAAGCACGTGCGCGAGCGCTTCTGAGTGAATCTGCATGCGAAATGGTGGTGCATGTAATGCCATGCGAAACAGCGGTTCTTGGAGGCTTCCCTGAGAACTCCTATGCAAGCAAAACCATTACGCTGAATAAGATGGACGACTTGTAACGCTGTGGAAAGGTGCAGTGCATGAATTTGCCTTTTCAATACTGCACATGATCTTAATGTTCCCACGGCAGGCGCTTACCTGTGTGGGTTCTTGCTTATGCTTATCGTTACTTTGTGCGCACTTTTTGAGTATATATTAAGTTGTCCAGTGAATGCAAACAGGATGCGGAGTCACTGGTGCATTCCCACGAAGATGGTGCCGGAGAGGGGCAGTATGTCGAGAAAAGAGTGCGGTAGCTGGCATCCTTATTGCTCTGTTTGGCCCGTTATAAACTCTGGTGCAGTGACAGACTTCAAAGTCGTCAATCACACGGTGTGTGTACTACAGCGGTGTAGCGTGATGCCTTTACCCACAAAATGTTTCGGACCTCCCAAACTCTGCTGGAAGAACTTTTGTTCCAGCCAACGCTAAGCCACTAGAATGGAAAGCTTGTATATACGCCTCTATTTTAGAACAACATGTTGTTTTAAAATGCAGAGCAAGCATGACGCAGTCACGGTATGCGTAGTTCTTTCTTCTGTTTTTTTTATTGCACGCACCGAAAGCTATCCTGTTGTACTTATTTTCATTATTTTTTAACCTCTACACAACCCGGCTCTTTTGGGCCGTTTTGCGGGAGGGCTTGGGTAAGTTTGCACACATCCTAAGATATTGGCACAAAAATTAAACATGAGGTAGAATACCCTAACTTCAGATGTATAAAGGTATTCACAAATACCTATAACTGGACGTAGCCACAAAATGAATGTCATATATCTTGTGGTGAGGAGAAATTATTCGTCGGTATAAAGACATGAAGATTAAAACGAAATATAGTTCTTTCTGTTTTGTAGCGGTTAGTGATGAGCTACAATTAAGCCCTGCTGAGTGGTTTCCGGATGCCTATGTGCATCATGCCCTCTTTATCAAACTTCGGTACGTAATGTACGGGGCGCAGTTTCTATATAGTGTGAGGTGCAGCAAATGTAGTAAAGAGATTCTAGATAAAAGAACGTTTAAAAGTTTCGTACTTAGGCGTCAGAGATAGCGCGAATCGCATTTTTTCTGGGTATATTACATAATCTTTGACCGGCGCTCACCACCGCAGCTTCGTTGCTGTAGCGCTGCCTTGAAGGGCTCAGAAATGCGGCTTCCATATATAGCCGTATAGTGGGCGTATTTCAACAGCGGTGAAATGCAAACACTCTCGTGGACCTACGTCTAGGAGCAGGTTAAGCAACGTCGGTTAAGCAAGGTTAATCCGGTGTCTTCTTGTGAGGTGTACCCGATAATTAATAACTAGCCGCTAATTGTCCTCTAATTACTAAGGGAACCACGGTCTGCTTGTTTCTATGCTGCGTGAAAAGTGAAAGCAGGGTTATTAACAACAGTGCCTGTGGACTAATTATCAACTAAATTTTCGATAGCACCTCTTCTTTTTCTTACAGTGGTGCGCTGTAATATCACTTCTAAGCCCTCTGATCCTCTCATCTCACATTGCAGGATATACATGTGGTCTATTCACTGGCAGACCTCTGCCATCTTTTCTGTCCTGCCGCAGTTGCGGTAGTGACAAAATCAAAGCAAAAATGAATATTCACTTTCTTTCTTTCTTTCTTTCTTTCTTTCTTTCTTTCTTTCTTTCTTTCTTTCTTTCTTTCTTTCTTTCTTTCTCTCTCTCTTTCTTTCTTTCTTTCTTCCAAGAGGTCCCATCAGCGATCTCCTCAGAACTGCATGACATCCTCGATAGAGGCACCCTAATTTCTTTCTTGTAACCGCTGTACCGTAAGAAATCTTCATTTGCGTTATTGTATTGATTTTCAATTCTTCCGATGTCCCGTGACTGCCGAAATGAGGTGCTTAGGTAGTTGAATGATTAGTTCTGAATAACATATTGCAAGTAGCGAAGTCTTGCGTTTCTGGGCGGTTTTTTTTTCTTGTTCACATACACAAAGAGACAGACGCTTTCTTTTCAAGAGCGTTTTCTTTCTTTTATTAAACGCATGAAAATTGGGAAATTTGGCTTCATGAAAGAACAATTATACCAGTATCATGAAAGAGTCAGACGTAAACTAGAAAGACACTATCCAGAACCTAAAAAAATGACATAACCCCGTAAGTAGTACCACGTGTCGCGTGGAAGATGTGGACATGGAAAGACTACAGGCTGTGCGCCCTGTGTCGTGCTTCTGTGAGTCGCTGTTAAGCCAAACCTTTACCACGGTTAGTGTAACAGCTGTAAGATAGGTATGTTATCTATGAAGGAAACAGTAGAAAGCCAATTAAGCGACGAGAACAGCAAAATTAGTGAGTTAGGGTGGTTGATTAAAACCATACATGTTAAACGAGGACACTGAAGAAAATCGTGGATCCATTCCACGCGGCGTAGGTTGACGACACGCGATGTTGTAGACCATAACATGTGATTAGTAAAGAATACGCGTATTTTCTTCTTCTTACGTTGCGACTGTGGTGAATATATACCTTTCTGAGTACTGCTACGTACGTAGCTGATTGCATCGGTTTAATACATTATATTCTTGGCTAAAATTAAATAAATTTATGTTCTTTCTGCTTTGGTGCTGCTCTTCAATCTGAACTCTTCTATAGCACAAAGTAAACGAAACCTTTCTTGCCTACCTCCTCCTCTCCTCCTCCTCCTTATTATTATTATTATTATTATATTATTATTATTATTATTATTATTATTATTATTATTATTATTATTATTATTCCTGCTGGCTTCATGCTTGAAGCTTT